>LR990859.1:2914709-3600442 GCA_905163395.2 Endotricha flammealis | reverse complement strand
CAGCAGATCGCTAACCTGATGTATAACTTCCTTAGGTAGTTTTGATACGACGGCACTAAATTTGTCTTCGTCGCTTTGTTTTTGAAGACCAGTTATGGCTTCAAATTGTGCGAACCATAGGCGTGGCGAATCTGTCCAAAAATGTGTAATAGGGGCCATGGATGTTGAATACTTGCTAGCTGGGGCGATAAGGGCCATTATACTAATAATATTTATTCTAATAAGTAATATAGGGGGCTGATTACCTGTTGGCCTGGCTCTTAAACTGCCTCTTGAAATTCTCAACCGGTGAGACCCGCTTGTGGGAGGCCGGAGGAATTGTGCAGCTGATTGCCAGGTAGGTATAAAATGCCGTTCCCCTGGAGGTCTTCCTGTTGACTCCTGTTGTTGGTGCTGATCAGATCGTCGGGGTCACCACTGTGGCGGTAATGCCACTATAGTGGGAATATTCAGTTAAACCAGTATTTTGTTTCACATGATTTACTAATACGATCTGACAATGATTAACAACTTACAATAGTATTTATAGAACTAAATAACAAGGCATGTCTTATCTGATAAATACCTGAACGTGCTATGCTGACTAGGCAATATAATTTCCGTCAACCTAGCACGTCTGCCAGTAAAGGTAGCTACACACTATGATTATAATAAGATCCCATAAAATTATTAAACTTTTGCTGTGCCGATTTAGTTCCAAACTCCTTCCATTTCCTCAGTTACTCCAGCTACTTTCATGTCATTTCTCACGCCATCACTCCATCTCTTTTTTGGCCTACCCCTGCCCTTCCATCCATCCACATTCATTCTTGGCACCCTCTGGGTCACATGACTGTCCAGACTGTCCACCCTGCGCATCATATGGCCAAACCATCTCAGTCTCTGACCTCTCTTATCGGTTACAGGCGCCACCTTTAAACTCCCCCTTATGTGTACATTCCTGACTTTGTCCCTTCTCGTCACTCCACACATCCATCCACCTCAGCATCCTCCAGCAACATAACCCGAAGGAATAAGTATGGACTGAGCGTTGAACCCTGATGCACACCTACATCAACAGAAAAGCATTCTGTTGTACTGACGCGGGACCCGGTCGTAGGCCTTTTCGAGGTCCACGAATACCATATGTAGGTTTTTGTGTGCTCTTTTGTACTTTGTTGTGCCTCCATTATTTTCTCCCACAGCTTTAATGTGTGTGACATCAAGTTAATCCCCCTGTAGCTATTGCACTCCTGGACATCCCCCTTTCTTTTAAAAATAGGTACCAAGGAACTGTCTTGCCATTCCTCTGGGATGACATCCTGAACCAACAATTCATTAAGAAACAAAGTGAGCCACTTGCATCCATAATCCCTTAGAACCTTCCAGACTTCTATTGGTATTGTGTCCGGGCCAACTGCTTTTCCATTCTTCATTTTCCTCAAGGCGTTCTTTACCTCTAATTCATCTACCTTAGCTATCATGCCTATATCATTAAGTTTTCTTTTCCATCATAATCATCCCTTCCATCGGTCTCTAATGTCACTATCTTTTACCAATGTTTTACCGCATTCGTCTTTCACACATTTTACGTGACAAATGTCTTTCGATCTTTGATTGCGCTGTTTAGCCATTCTGTATAGTTTTTTCTGACCTAGTTCATTATCTAATTCATTATATACTTTTTCTTCTACCCCGGATTTGGAACTCGCAACCACCACCTTTGCCCGTCTCCTCGCCTCGTTATACCTCTCCCTCAATTCAGGTTTCCTATGATCATGTCACGTAACTCTGCCATTCCTTGAATGCACTCTTTTTGATTTTTAATGCTTTTTGGACACTTTCGTTCCACCACCACGTTTCCTTTTCAATTTTCGCCCACCTCGTGTTTCCCCAAGGACTTCTTTTGCAGCAGTTCTTATTGCTTTAGCCATTTCCTTCCAATTAGCATCAACATTCATACCTCTTATCGTGTAGTTGTGTCTATACATGTTATACATGTCATTTTTATTAATATTTTAAATAGACATAATGATCTTTTCTAATTACCATTACATTAAGTAATAGATTTATCTAATTACCGTACCCATGAAATGTTTAAGTCTCATTAACCCGGAAACCGCTCTTAATAAACGAATGCCATTTTAATTGTTACATTCGCATGTTTCATGAGTTACATATTTCAATCCTTTTAAAACAAACTAGAGAAAAATAAAAAAGGGTACGGTAATTAGGCGAAGAACGCCTAATGTCGAGAATGACCGAAATAGACAAACAAATACACACTTCAAAAGTATAACACATAATGGAACATATCCCTCCTCTAAATCGGGGGTTTATTTATATCTAACCCTCTGTTGGAATTAAAAATAAAATGATCCAACTTACTGATCGGATTAATTAAAAAAAGAAAACTTTAAAGATCTAATTAACATTGTTGTTGAAGTATAATTAATGTTATAAATAAGAAACTCGAGAGATTGAAATTAGTTTTTTTTTCATCGAACAAAACTTTTGAATGTTTAGATTTTAATCTTTACAAAATAATACTAATTATCCTAAATTAAATTCTATGAGAAGGTGTGATGTTATCATAATTAGAATCTTTGATCGTCTGCTAGTTAAGTTATAGCAGTTTGATAGGAAATTATTATTACTTTGAATACAAAGAATACAAATTACTTTATAACGGTAAGTAGGTAAAACAATACATTATACGATCAATAGTCCTAATAGACGTATCCGCGACATTTCTGGCGTAAAATGGATCGTTAATTTAGAAACGAGACTTTTATTGGCACTTTCTTAAGTTATTTATATCTTTTTCAAATTAAATAGTTATTACTCTACAAGTCATGATTGCTTAGAAAGTAGTTTATGGTTTTAATTTCATTTTGGAATCAAGAGAAATAAAAAAAAATATGTCGTTTTAGCCGAGCTATCAATTCTATTCCAGAATATCCTTTCAAAATAAGCTCTTTGTTGGCTTAAAAGAGCAGAACCTGACCCGACTTCCTTCGCTTCCCCAAGCGGCATGATATTAAGTAACACATTTTTCTATCTAGAAACTAAAAAGTACCTGGGTTAATCTATCACCAAGACAAGTTTCAATTATCGATTCAGTATCCATTTGACTAAATAAGAGAGAAGAAGTCTATGTATAGATAGACACATGGGTTATTCGCAATGGTACGTACTGCACATCATCAGTTTTAACGACAATTTATGGTAAATTTTTACCGATCAGGAATTACCCAAAAACTTTTAAAAGAAACCATTTGTTTTTATTGTATACACCTTTTTATAGTCAGAAAAATATAATTTCACATCAATTTTGCAGCAATGGATCGTAAATATTTATATATTATAATCTCCACTAGTCTACAAAGTATTTTTTTTTTAATTTGGTATACAAACAAGCAAGCGCCACCTGAAGGAAAGTGGTCGGCACCGCCTGTATTGAAAAATCCTTTTACCAGTCAGAAAAGTACCTACCTATATGTAGGTACATAACGATTATAATTATATAGTTTACATACATACAACAAATCTAATATGATAATGATATTGCAAAAAAATCTTGAAATTCATACCGAATTGAACAAAGAATCACATACAATTTATAAAATTGAGTGACTATACAAAATAAGTAATGATCATACTGTAGAGGCGAAACGTAACCACTACTTCGGTTTAACAACATACAGTTAAGAAATATTTACTATCCCAAGAACCGCTAGTTAACGATAATAAAGATTTCTTTCAATAATATAAATTGATGGATAACGTTATAGGTAACTGTTACGGAAAATTATAAAATTGTGCCTAAAGCTTTGAATCCATTCGTGAGAAATCACCATTATCAAAATTGGTCTGTGTAATGCCGGCTCTACACTCTCGCGAAGTTGAGCGAGAACGAAAATGTGGACGGCTACTTCGTCCAACTTCGACTTAAATGCCTTTGTGTACTAGTACCTAGATGCTGACTTCTAACAAACCGAATTAAGAGAACATTTAAATTTATATGTAACTTTTTTTATACCACAAAGGTGGCAAACAAGCATACGGTCGACCTGATGATGAGCAGTCACCGTAGCCTATAGAGATAGACGCTTGCAATACCGGGGGTATCACTCACACGATGCCAACCCGCCCAACCCCGCCAAGTGAAGCTCTGGAGACCTTACTCACCGTAGGAACACAGCATGGCCAAGACCAACGCTACGATCTTCTGTAAGGTGGAGGTCCTTCCCCAGACGGTCTGCTCCGCTTTGAGCGCATTATCCGCTGAGCCCTATCTCTCATAACTGACAATTAATTTACCCCGAAATATCTAAATTCCGATACTACTTAACTTCAACAAAGCGTTTCTTCGACTTAACAAGTGGGGCAATTCACGTAACAAGAACCGATTCTAGTTCGATTCAACGACACTCGCTGTCTCACTCATATAAAATAGGAATTTAACGAGACAGCGAATGTCGTTGAATCGAACTAGAATCGGTTCTTGTTCGTGAATTGCCCCAAAGGTTAGGACTCGAGTGCGACGGCATACTTCTTCCAATAATGCTTGTTTAAATTTTATTCTACTCCAAATTTCTGCAAGACGGCAATATTTTAATTCGACCTTTATATATCGAATCTACAGGTAAAACAGTGCTTTCTATATAATACGTGCTATCTACATAAATATATAAAATTCACAGCCCAAACCGCTGGCTCTAGAGATTCCAAATTTGGAATGCATGTTCCTTACGACGTCTAGGGGTGTACCAAGGAAGAGTTTCTCAAAATTCCCACGGGAAAGCGTGATTTACGCAAACGAAGTTGCGAGTATTTTACTAGTAATAAAATAATAATGAGATAATAAATCCTCTTAAGTCTCAAGTTCTCTATAAATAGCAACATCCCTATTTTAATTCGGTTTATTATTGGAGATTTATATTTTTCTCGTTATTATGTAGGTAATTACATTGTTGCTTCACAAATAAAATATCTTTAGTATAAAATCGCTGTCGTATTTTTTAAGATCTTTTAACCTACTTTACTGATTTTAATTCTGTTTTCAACAATAGATAAAGTATTCCAATGCAGAGACAGGCGTCTGTTTACTTTAAAAATTTGTGGTCACTTTAATTTGCTCCTCTACTTTTTTCTTTCTTCTATATTTATTATATTCTTAAAATATTTTTAAATGTATGAAAAAATCTTTAAACGCTTTTATGTTGTATTGGCTTAAAAAAGGCTAACTGTTGAGTAGTTGAGTTTTGCGGCACTTCTTCTCAACACGTTGTAAGTTTGAAGCCCTGGAAGACACACTTTCGGCCCGACTTCAAAGCCTCGCGATAGCGAGTTTGTGTGTTTTCTACTCGGAGGAGCTCGATGGCGTCGCTGTGTGTCGCACTCTAATATGAACATGCAAGTTAAGCAACGTCGACCCAAGACAGTGTTTGGATGGGTTTCGTTATCTCGAGCTTCTCCGTGCTTCGGAGGGCACGTTATGCCGCCGGTCCCGGCTGTTGTTGATCGATGACAGTCGTTAAGCCAAGTCGGTGGCCTTAGGGCGGTTTGAAAACACCGACCTCTGCCAATCCGCATTGGAGCAGCGTGGCAGAGTACGCTCTAATCACCTTCGATTGAAGGGAGACCCGTATCCCAGCAGTGGGATGATTATGTGTTGATATGATGATGATGATGATGTGTTTTCTACAGTCTGCACTTCGGGGAGTGTGCTCAAGAACTACATAGTTTAATTTCCTCTGCACCTTTACACCATCGGACGACACGGCGTGGTGGCATTCCATCTGTATGTGGTCGATATTTATTCCCACCTACCGTACCTGTCGATTCGCCTCCACTTTCAAAATGCGAACCGCCAAAGTACGGAACTGTTACCCGATTCGTACAAATTAGTGATTTTCAATGCATTTTTTGTGTTTACGGTACTACCATAGAACACATCTCTACTTAACATCAGGCAACATTGTGATCAAACGCACTCATATCCATAAGTGGCCGTTGAGGCGCAAAAGTATTGCAAAATAAGTGATTTTACAAAAAAAAAACACTTTTTATATATATACCTATGCATTTTTATAAACTAATATAAAATATGCATTTTAATTAATGGGTAGAGAGACTTAACTTTTCTTTCTCACGGACTAGGAACATAATACGTCATACAATCTTAAAGTTTGTGTATCAAATTCCAATTGGATTGAGAGAGCAAAGGTGAACCAGATTCCAACAAAGTTGCATCGTAGCGACATTCCAATACTTCCGATCATGACATGCCTGTATTATTGATCACAATGTGTGCCATAAAACAACACGACTGATATTTCTAGTAATTCTACACATATTAAATTCCACACAATTAAAACACAGCGCCAGCTGGTCCTAAAGTACCTAGCACTTAATCTACTGAAAAACAATATTTTCGTACATGTATTACCGTATAAAAAACAATTATGTACTGTTCATAAATTTTTATACAAAAAACTGTCACCAGTTAATTTCAATAAAAAAATTGATCAAATTTCGACTAGGCAGACCCACGATTGACCCACGAGACTTGACTATAATACTCAGAAACTGGAAAAGTATACTTTGGTCCTTATGTTTGATCCCCGCCTTTTTTGCAAACCTCTACTTCGTATGGTTACTGTTAAGTATTATAATATCTGTGGTATGGTCGAATGGCTGGTTATGGTAGCTTTATCTCCAGAGTATTATGTTCGATTCCTCACAATTCACAAGGCAAATTTTTATGACGATTTATGTAACTGTTTATCTTAATATTTTATTTTCAGATTGTTTTCACTGCCTGCACCAGGCAATATGCGTCAAAAATAAATTATCATTGTAAAACCCCGAACGAAATCATATTTTTTATTCTACCATAATTAAGTAATGAAAGCCAGTCATGGATCAGTGACTCCCCCAATGGAATCCAAGGGCGGCGGTGATTAATTTTGGTTTCTTTCCATTCTCGTATTTTTAAACAATGAGCAGGATCTCTGACCTGTAGACATCACTTGTAATAGGAGCTCAAATTATATTGGTTGAATCAATATATGAAATGAAATGAAATGAAATCGTTTATTTCAGAAATTAGACCTTCACAGGCACTTTTTCTTGTCATTTACAATTTGTATATATGTATAAAGAGAATAAACTACGTTATATACTACCACCATTTCGGACACAAGCAAAATGGCCACCGGTAAAAGAAATGGCGAAAGAAACCCGGTTACGGCCTTTTTTGTCTTTGCGCTATTGCTATATGAAATTGTCCCTTGGCTCGAATTAGCAACCATACAAACGTTAAAGTACTCACTAACACTACGAGGTATCATATCCCTTAACTAGCTGATAGCCGCGGTTTTACTCACAAAATCCCATTGTTCCGTTTCTGGCAAACTTAGTATTTTATACAAACTTCCAACCCCCGTTTTACCACCTCAGGGGTAGAATTTCGTAAAGTCCGATGTTTACACCCTATATGGAAACTATCTGCCAAATTTCAAGTTTGTAGCATCTGAGATTTCGTGATTAATCAGTGAGTGGTATTTTGCTTTTATATAATGACGACCTCCGTTGCGTAATGGTTACTACGCCAGACCGCCACCCAGGAGGTCCCAGGTTCGATCCCCGGTCGGGTCATGATGAAAAACGAACTTTTTTTGATTGGCCTCGGGTCTTGGATGTTAATCTATATATGTACACAACTTTTTATTGTTAGTTTAGTTTTGATTAATTTTATTTGGTTTCATGTTATTTAGTTATGTATTTTACCAATAAAATAATTAAAATATTTTGTATACAACATAAAAAACATAATACAATTTCTCATCAAGTGCCACTACAAATTATAGGTGAAGACATCACGATTTACGAAAAAATAATATGAATTTAATTAAGATTGTTTTCAAATAAAAATAACCTCAGAATAAGGAAATACAAAACATTATAATTTCCAAAGTGGTATAAGGATGTAAGCAATAACATAAAACTTGAAGCCGGATTCGAAACCCGGACCTAACAGCGGAAGACGGCACTTTTTATAACTCAGCCGAACCGGTCAACGTAATGACAAAATAAAATGATTAAGTCTTTTTCTAAGAGAACGTTTAATACAAATCCTTGTAATTTAGAAGATTATTAATTTTATTTATTTATGTTATCACTAATATTTAATTTAATTATTCAGATAGTTGCAGAAACACCCTAAGTATCATGCTAGTTCTTTTTTCTTCTTTAATATGACAGTGACAGCTATTATTTAATGTATCATTTTTGACAAAAGGAAATAGAGGCTGCTACACCCACAAGAAAACTCTTTTTAGAAGAGAAAACTTTAAAATCCGTTTGGACTAAGGTCCCATTCCAAAGTCCATTCCATTTTCAAACTCGCAAATTTTCCATCTATAAGACATTCCCATTTTACTCTTTTAAATTTTAGGAATTATTGGTGAAATCGGGAATTAAGAGGCTTAAGTACTTACAGCACAGAAAAGGTTTATTTTAAAACTCTTTAATTGGACACGAGGATTTATTAAGGGACCATTAATTTAAAAACCTGCCACGAGCACCTGTCGTATGTGACCCAGTAAGTAAACTCGTCCAAATTGTTAACTTTTACTCAAAACTATTGAAAAGAAATCGAGTTGTTTATCAAGTTGCATTTTGACGGTTATTTCGATAATAAAAAAAACTCAGCCCGGTAGTAGTGAACCCTTTCTTTGTTACCAGAAGGCGCGGGTTCGATCCTCGTACGGGGTAAACATTTGTATAATGGTATTTTTGTGTTTGTCTTGAATGAAAGACAACAAAGTGCTGGGACTAAATTTGGAAAAAAAATTTTTTTTTGGGGTGCCTCCAAAGTGAAAATGAATTTTTTTTCGCTCCCACCCCATGTTGTGGGGTATCGTTAGATAGGTCTCTTCAAAACATTGAAGGGGTGTGGAAAGAGTATTTTTCGATACAATGACCCGTTTCGAAATTATTTACATTTGTCGTGTTGATTTTCGTTTTGCACGGTGGTCCCCCCCCCCTCTATCTCCGTCTTACGTTTAGAAATTTTTAAAAAATCATGGTGGTAGTACATATGCTGAATCTTCAATGAAAACTATAACGGTTAAGTAGGCTCTACTAGTTACCGAGTAATAGCCGACGAACTGATAAAATAAAATTTATTTGATGAAAACTTACAAATGTATAGAATTTGATATTGGACTCAACTGAAGGCAAGCAAAGCACAGCAAATACGGAACCCTACATTGTGCGTGGCCCGACACGTACTTGCCCGGTTTTTTTCTTAATACTTTATTTTGGTATGGTCACCCAACAATTAAAATTTAATACAATTAGGCTAAGCGTCTACCAACATATTGTAGAACGTATAGTTATGACAATCCGGCTTATCGTTGCACGCCGTAATATAAAACGGCCCTGCTTTTTAAAACGGCTGGCTGTTTTGTATTACAGCTAATTACGCAAAACGCCTGCGACATATACGAATCAGCTCTATTTATTAAACGATATCAACTCTTTGTAAAATTAGATAGGTAATGTTATACAACGATCAAACAGACGAAAATGTAATCTGGTCATGCCAAAATTAAATTAATGTCATTCGTATTGCATTGTGTGTTAAAATATTTAATAAATTGCCAGACTTATTAAATTGTTTAATGTTAAATGAATTTAAAAATAAGCTATATAATTTTCTAATTTCAAATTGTTTTTATTCTTTTGGTGATTTTGTGTATTTTAAATTCTGATTCGGATTTTGTTGTAAGTAGATAGATAGAATAAGCTTTATTTGCAAAACACACAGTGATACAGTAAACAGTAAAAGTAACAAACAAAACATGTGTATATGCAACAAGGCGGCCTTATTGCTCAAAGCAATATTATGTGTTTAGTGCTGCAACTGCATGCAGATTATTTATTACGTATTAAATATTGACATGCCAATGTTGACGGAATACATGGGCTAATAAACGAATATAATAATATGATCTCTTTGTAAAAACCATGTTCTCTGTGAATAAATTTCATTTCCACGTTTACGTTTAATACATACAAGGATTTTTGGGAATTCCCACGGGAAAGCGGAATACACGCAAAGGAAGTTGCACGGGTTTCGCCAGTGAAATATACAATCTTTCCATTAAAAACTCTGTTCAAATAGTTATTTTGAGAAGCTATTAAATGTCGTTATGAATCTTTTCCAGTTGAACGTTTCTCAAACTGTATCGATAGGAAAGGTCGAGGTGTTCAAAATACAACACCCCCTTGATAGGAAATCTATAACTCCTACAGCTATTTATTATTATAGGGTCGAAAGATTTTTATATACGATTGCCTTCAGTTCGCCTATTCTAATAAATTACCTAGGGGGTAACTCAGACACTAAAAAGACAGGGACCTGACCGGAGAATATGAATAACGGACTTAACTGATTTATAATTTGCTCCTCTCCTTTTTTTGTTATTCTTTTTTTTTCTAAAATACTTTTTCAAAGTTAATTTTTTTTTAAAACATTTTTATGTACAATGGCTTTAAAAAAAGGTTAATTTCACTGTTGATTTTCTTGTGGCACTTCTTCACAACAGGCCATTCACATCTGAAATGCTAGTAGGATAAAAAATATATTTGCAAAAGTATTTCTTGCAAATCTACTTGCAACAATAAACAGACAATAATGACCGACAAGTACTCTTTTAAAATTAGTGTCAAACTATCACCATTGTCTGACAACGCAGCACGCCTCTACCTCAGGGCCATAATTTCAAGTTATGAATAGATTACTAGTGAAACAGAGCAAATTCTTTTGCGTGAATTTGTATATACACAGCAGTCCTAATATTCCCGTTCCCGTGGGAATTTCGGGATAAAAAGTACTCTATGTGTTATTCCAGGTTATAGCCTACCCGTGTACCAAATTTCATTAAAATCCGATCAGTAGTTTTTGCGTGAAAGAGCAACAAACATCTATACATCCATACATACATACATCCTCACTAACTTTCGCCTTTATAATATTAGTAGGATAGGATTTAAATACATGATTGGATCACTGATATAACGGGGTAGATCGGTTATCTGCTAGCAGTAACTTGCACAAAGCTTTTAAAAAATTCGTTTATAAGTTTGACAACAGTGTAATTTAAAGTGTATATTATTTATTTACTTTAAAATTTATTTGTGAATCTCATCATTAGTTTTCTAATTTTTAGAAAACGAATATAAGAAAACTAATGATGAGTTTTGTAGTATATTATATGGCACTAGGCTGAATGGAATTGTGATCTGTGCCAACCATAGTGCCCGGTCGCTCTAGAACGCCATGATTGTCTTTTGGGCAGTTTTTCAGGTTTTGTCTATGGTAACTGTAACAGTATCCGAATAAATTGCAATTAATTAATTTGGAGTTTTATTAAGATATAATAAGTTTCAAATAGATAATAGTTATTCAATTTTAAGTCTAAACTCGACTTCAAAATTATTTCGAAGTCGAGAATCCTATTAATATTATAAAGGTGAAAGTGGTGTGTATGTTTGTTACTTCTTCACGCTCAAATGGCTGGGCCAATTTTTATGATATTTGGTATGTAGGTAGCTGATACCTTGGATCAACACATAGGGTATTTATCCCAAAAAGTACGCGATTCCCGTAGGATTTGGTCAAATATCTGATATAGATGGCGCTGCTGTGCATAAATAAATATACGCAAACGAAGCTGCGCGGGTTTCACTAGTCGAAGAATAAACATGAACAAACCTAGGCTAACTTTATGTAGTCTACACACGTATAGTTAAGATAATGAGTCAGCTTGCAATGAGTCCAAGGATATTATGCAAAGTTCACCTGTGATTTTGTAAAGGGCGTTGGGTGATGAATTTTACATTCGTTTAGCACAGTTTTCATCCGGGTGCAAACTTTTAGTTCAATTGTATCAGTTACTAGCTGACCCGTGCCCACTTCGTTGGGCATAATGTTAATAATCCTTTTTTTAGTACAGACGTTCGTAAGAAACGCTTTCATTCGACCGTTTTTTCTCCGATTTACTTTGCAAAACCGACTACCACATAAAAGCCTTTTTATTTTTTGTTTTTTTATATAACCTATGACACTCAGCAATAATGTGGCTTTCTATTGGTGAAAGAATTTTTAAAATCGGTTCAGTAGATCCCGAGATTACCCCTTACAATTTAACAAATATACAAACACACAAACTTTACCTCTTTATAATATTAGTATAGATGAATAAATTGATTATAATATGCGCAATCAGTTAGCCATTGACACCATTGATCATATACATGAAACTGATCTTGCAGTCATAGTCAAGGGTTGAAACTTTATCCGCATCGGTTTTGTACATACATAGTGTATGTAGTTCAGCTTGAAGCAGTTTCTCCTGCTTCAAGCATTCCGTGTATGTCGACCCTGTCCTGATAGGCCTGGTTATCGAATAGTTAGCAATGGCTACTTTATCCCAAAGTTCGCGGAATCGAAAAACACTAAAGTTTGCCTATCGTTACAGTGAGGTTGCCTTGAAAAGATTGGTTTGAGCAACAAAGAAACCTTATTGCCATTACAATAGGCTGTTTTTGTGTTCATTGTATTATTTCATTGTCTGTATATAATTATATAATGCAAATATTAAGAGAGGTAGGGCACAGCGGATAATCCGCTCAAATCGGAGCAGCCCGTCTGGGAAAGGATCTCCACCTTACCGAAGATCATAGCCAAATAGCATTGGTCTCGGCCATGTTGTGTTCCTATGGTGAGTAAGGTCTCCAGAGTTCCACTTAGGGGCATTGGGAGTTTTGGCAACGCGTACGTGAGTGATACCCCCCACGCACGGTATAGTATTGCAAGCGTCTAGGACTACGGTGATGCTTACCATCAGGCGGGATGTATGCTTGTTTGTCATCTTAGTGGAAGAAAAAAAACACATTTTAATACATATTCTATTTATCATCGCTTTTGTATGCGAATTCTTAGTAATCTGCCTTGTAATAAACTATAAAAATTATTATATTTTCTTTTTCTTTAGTTCTTTACGAAGCTCACGCTTGAGCTCCAGCAATGGCGCACGAAATAGTAGCAATGAAGTATTTCCATTATTTACTAAAACTCATTGAACAAAAGTCTCACGAGAATCATAGTTTAAAGATCAGGGTCACGATATCTGGTTACTACATCACGCTCATGCAGCTCACGACTGACTTCTATGAACCATTCCATGAACGACCTTTTATTTATATAACGATTAAAAAGTATCATATTATATTGGATATGTATCAGCGCTAAGGTTGCCTTGAAATGATTTCTGCAAGCAATAAGGCTGCCTTGTTGAGTAATCATAATATATGCTATCGTATCCTAATATTGTACGTCTTACATGGTATGTAGAATGTTACTACGCTTTTAAACATAAGCATGTGTCAAATAGATCTTTTTTCTTCTTCACTTTCGTGTGCTTACCGCAATTAGTGTCAACTGACGTCCCGACTGTTGTCTATAGATATCAGTGCCATCCGAATCATGGAGGAGCTCGAGATTCTTTTAAACCCATCTAAGTAATGGCTACTTGGGTTTACGAAGAAACTATTTAATAATCCGTGCTTGGATGACCGTTCCGCTTTGATACCCATAACTTCTAAAATCGAGCCTCTTGCTCACACTTTAAAAATATGTTACTTTACCAGAAAAAAAAAAATTACTAGTAATTTATTTACTACAATGACTCAATTACTAGTAATTTTGACACATCTTGTTCTTTTCATTTAGAACGTGGCTTCACTTGCACTCACGTCTTCGATCCAATGAACCAAGAGATAAAACATTAAAAAGAAACCCTCGGATCTTGGGAACAAACTTAAGTAAACTTTTAATTCCATCAAGTGGCGAGTAAATAAAATGTTTTGCCAACTCACACCGGAGGAAAGGTTTTGTTTTATTACCCGTAAAATTTATTTTGTTTCTTTTACAATGCAATTTAGGGTTAGGCAGATATTTGTTGGAACCAATTTTATTTATTTATCTGTCATCCAGTTCTTTGGTTAATATTATTTTGCATGCTTCTGCTATTATGTTAATAGTTCGGACTGACAACCGACGAATGACATTCATCTCAACTCCTCGTTCATGGTAGCTACACACATAGATATATTATTATTAAAAAAAGAACTAGGTATTAACATTATGGAACGGAAGTCCCCGAGTGGAGCAGCGTGCCTATTCACGCATGCTGCTGTAGAGCCGTGCCCAAATGAGATGGGTCCACAGACACCTGCCGCCGGTGGGGTGCGGAAGTATTACCAGTGCCCGCGACCCTGCCACGTGAAGGCGGAGAAGGTGGCAGACAGTCAGGTTTTTAGTCGGTATCCCTCATTGGCTAGAGAGGCGAGCCCGACAGACCCCCGTCGTTTCCCCAAGTGGCGGGACATGCAGTAATGCATTTTCCTGACTTTAAACTAAAAAAAAGAAAAAAAAAGTATTAATATTATGTCTGAAATAAAGATAGGGGGCCGGCGGATAATCGGTTCGGCAGCATTTGTCGAACAACAAAACCAACAAATTAATTGCTGTACTTGGTCGGCTTGTGCCGATTAGGTAGTTAGTTTGGTCGTACTGTAAACAAAGCAGTATTACTAGTGTTTAATAATAAAAAAGCAAGTTACATACATAACACAATAAATACAATGTACTGAACCCGCGGGCGCTGATAAAATTCATATTTGACTTATTTTTTTTCCTTTCTACACAATGCATACCTTTTATGGCTGGTGAAAGTGAATTATATATCTTTTGATAGAACCATAAAAGTCAATAAGATTGAAAGTTGATACAATTACTTAAATTAAATTCTTTTATATTTCAAATACAGAGTCTATCCCTCAATATTGTACTTCTCTTATTTATAAATTAGAGTAACAATTTGTTTTTTTTAAGACAAAAATAAATAAAAAACAAAATATATTTATTTTATTTTATGTTTGGCAAGTGTTGTACAGTCCTTTTATTTGCATCCAACCTGTCCCCATCAGAATTGTACAATCGACAACACAACAAAAAATTGCCCCCTTTTTTATTTGGCTTTTAAAATAGAAGAGGGAAATACACGATGTTTTTATTTTTGTTTCTATAAATAATTAAAAAAATTCAATGAGAAATTATTTTACGGGAAGTGACGCGCTCGGATATATTTATTGTAAACTTTTCCGCGCGGCTTCGCTCGCGGTTAATTTTAAGACATAGATCTCGTTTGACAACAAAACCCACGGCGCGTCTTGTGGAGCCATCTGCTGGCCGATACAGCGCCCTCTATAGTAGAAATATTTTTTTTCCCATTGGAATGACATACTTTCACGGGATAAAAAGTAGCCTATGTTGGGCTCTGTACCCCTGACAATATATAAAAAATTTCATTATGATCGGATGAATAGTTAAGCCGTGAAGGAATAACAAACAACTCACTTTCTCATTTATAATATTACTACTTATAATACACAGAAAACATCCAGATTAGATACAAATAAAAACTGTCTTCAAATGACCCGAGCAAAATCAAACCTACACCCTCTGGTGCCCGAAGGGAGAATCAACATACCAGGCCAAAACATACATTAACTATGTATCATTACAAAGTAGGTATAATAAAATGAAGTCCCTATGTATGTGTAGCGGGAGCGATGGCGATGTGCTCGACCGCCACAAAGGGAAGATCTTCCGGCCAGGCTGGGTGTCATGCCTGGGGAACCGCGGCTCCGACAATATATGTGTCGGAGGTTGTATATATATCTCCATATCGTAGAAACTTCGATAGCGCGATTCAGGATTTCTAAGTGTCGTCGTATATGACGTCATGTGTTCGCATTGTGAACTTTTTCTTCACTCTGTAGTTCTTCTGTATGGCGATAGGTGTCGCCACATATGCTTAGATCTTTAAAACTACACAGATTTTGATGCGGATTTTATAAATAGATAGAGTGATTCAAGAGGAAGGTCGCTTCGGCAGTCTGTCTGTCCCTATTCTTAGCGGAATAAAATCGATAACATCACCGCACTATCGACTTCATAAGTATTGTCGCATCCCTAGATCGAACTGTCACTGTCAATGGTAATATGCACGACTCGCGCGCAAAATGGTTGATAGAAGTATTATTATTGTTTTAATTGATTTAATGGATTCGAGATCGCCGCCTTGTCAACGAAAGTCGTCAAGATGGCGACCTCGGATCGTCACCATACCACGTTGCATTTTTAAAAGGTGCTTTTTTTGTTATAAAGTTTTCATTTAAAATATTCGACATTGGCGAAATTGTCTATGTGTCGTTAAGATACGACAGAAACGCCACTAATTAAGAAAGAAAAAGAATTGATTTAATAAATTGTTAATAAGTGAATTGTGTCTATTACTATATTATGATCAGATCTTTAAAACTACGCAAAGGATTTTGATGCGTTTTTTTTTTAGGAAGGTTTAAATATATGTACATATAATACATTCCAAAATTCCCACAGGAAAGCGGAATACACGCAAACGAAGTTGCGCGAGTATCGCTAGTGTAGAATAAAATAATAATAATAATAATAATAAATACGTTTATTTCTCCCACAAAGGTAACAATTACAAAGTCTTAAGCCTAGAAAAATAAAACAACATTACCAACTGTTACACACAAAATAAAAATACAATGAATGGCAACATTATACAAGTGAAATGTGGGAGACTGGTGCCTAAGCTAGGCGAGGCCTGTATTATAGGTCACCAGGACTCCACCCCAAGGAATTTTTTCAATTAAGCAAAAACAAAAAACCAATAATTGCATAGTTAATGTTAACTGCGTAGTTTTAACATGCAACATTAATATTAACCATCTTTAATGACACACCGCTATTTCACACGACCAATGCTCGATCGTTTATTCAATGAGGTTGGGAAAAACAGACTGAATTAATTACTGGCATATTTTCCACAGATATAAAAAAAAAAACACCCGACTTTTTCAAACGACTTTTTACCAATAAATTAACTTGATTTAGCGGTTAACCTACTGGCAGTGGCAAAGCATTTATTACAACCAAAATGTACAAAAAAGGTCTTATTTCTAACATTTAGTCTCACTTTTGGACGCGCCGTAAAGAAGAGATTACTTTAAAAATTAATTTCAAATCCCTCATATAATAATAAAAAAATTCAAGGCAGATTCTTTGGGTTTCTATTAAAATATGTTTTTTTTGCCAAATTATAAGGGGGACGAGAAAATTGTAAAAAAAACGAGAAAGTGATCAAAAACCTATACATGTTCGTTCATCAACCGATATCGTTTTCTAAATTCTTCTTCATCCAAGTCGAAATCACACTCCTCACGAAAACATATACGACGCCTTTTTCGTGACCTACAACTCTTCGGAGCTATCGGCTTCCAAGAACTCGAATATTTCAAAGTCCAAATCCATTTGGAATAAATGGGAAAATATAAATCAACTAGCTTTTCCCCGCGGCTTCGCTCGCGTTAATTTTATGACATAGATCTCGTTTGACAACAAAACAACCCATAGCGCGACTTGTGGCGCCATCTGTTGGCCGATAAAGCGCCCTCTATAGTAGAAAAAATATTTTCCCATTGGAATGACATACTTTCATGGGATAAAAAGCCTATGTTGGGCTCTGTACCCGTGACAATATATATACAAATTTTCATAATGATCGGCTGATTAGTTAAGCCGTGAAGGAATAGCAAAGAAACAAACTCACTTTCTCATTTATAATAAGAAAGAAATATTTATTTGCTCAAAACATGGTACCTAATATAAAAGATGTTACGAGTATAATTAAATCTAATGAACAACATGTTTTGCCACGATTTGGCATGCAAATTGAATTATAATAAAAAGAAAATTAAAAATTAACAAAGTTACATTAAATTATGATTAAATTACATTAGGTTGCATTAAATTACATTAAATTAAATTTAAACAAATTCTCCGCATAAAAACTCCCTCAGGCTGTACACACATTTGTCTAAAAGCCACTTCCTCAACCTCTTTGTAAATAAATTTGCGGGCAGTTTTCTAATTGCCACAGGAATTTTATTGTACACTCGCATTGACATTATGTAACAGTTCTTTTCATACAATGCACTTTTAATCGGAGGTATTTTCAATTTAGTCAAGTCTCTTGGACGCATTCGTGGATCATTGACAACACGTTTTTCGAAAAAGTCGGGATAACGTCGAACGAAAGATCCCAATTCCAGGATAGAGACCACGTATACCATATCTTTCACATTTATTTAATAGTATGTCATGGTCAACTAAATCAAACGCCTTACTCATGTCAATATAATATTAGTTAGGATTGGGATTGCAGTCACTCACTAAATGTTCACGTTCACTTTATACTTATTTAATTATTTTTCGCAAATAATTTGATTTACTTTACCGTTTTGAGCAAATAATAGTAAATAATGTTGGCCAAAGAGGAACTTTTTTAAGATTGCAACTACTCGTATATGCTAGTGGTCAAAAGTCACGTCATGATACCAATTGAATGAACGAATGAACGTGACGTCACCAAAACTGCTGAAAAAAGTAATGAGAATTGTTTCAAGCTTGTTTAAGACCTTGTGGTACGAAAACTCGATGTAATAAAAAAATAATACTGCTATAAAGACGTTGTGGTTAGCCCCAGGCGCTACAAAAACGAAGTTATGTTTTTAATTTCATGTAAAAATAATAATATGTAGGTACTTAATTTCCACTGAAGTACCATTGTGTGTATAACATAATTTGCTTGCAGCTTGAGTATTTTCCATGATTCCACATTCCAATAATATCAAATAAGAATTTTTACAATGGAATCAGAATACAAAATTAAATAATAAAATAACTTATTTTTACGGAGATTTACGAATCAGGCTGGTACATATTTTTTGTTACTTGTCGTTCATCATATCATATCCTTCCATAACCATCCTACTGCAAGGGTAACCCGTATGGATCTCTCTTCAAATGAAGGGGATTAGAGCGTACTCTGCCACACTGCTACAATACAATACAATACAATACAATATTCTTTATTGCACCAAATAAACATAACAATAAAAAGTACAAGGTGGTAGGAAAAGTACAACAGGCGGTCTTATCGCTAAAGCAATCTCTTCCAGACAACCTTAGGATAGAGAAATAATAATATAGAATAAGTAGGAGGCGCAGAGTGTGTGTAAGGACTAACTTTAAAATTTAATAAGAAACAATTTAAAGGCTTAGTCCATGAAGACGCACCCGCATAACACTAACTACTGCGTGTGCATCCCCATGGGCCCCAATCAGCGATAAATTATAATAATAGTAAACAATTTATAATAAATACTATTAAAAGGTTTATATATACCTAATATATAATTATATATACTAATATATACACAAATACTTATACATAAATATGTTATAACCAAAGAAGAGAAGTGAAGATAAGAAAGTGAAAACGGAATATATGAGAGAATTAAAGCAGTGTGATCAGGTGATTGATGAGAGATAATAGGTTTTGACCAAATTTTTGAAAGAGCAATGAGATTGTGCATTCCGAATATGTACGGGCAGAGCATTCCAGAGCCGCACAGCTTCGACTGAGAACGATTTGGAATAGACTTTTAAAGAATGTGAGGGGGTCATGAGGCGAATCGTAAGAGTACTACGCATAGACCGGTCATTACCCGCACTGTGATAGGTGAAACGTTCTTTTAGATAATGAGGAGTGGAAGGATGGAAGAGAATGGAGTATAGGAGACCGAGAATATGCCAATTACGGCGAAGTCTGATAGGAAGCCACTTAAGCTGAGTACGGAAAATGGAAACATGATCATATTTGCGAAGTCCAAATATGAAACGAATACAAAAATTCTGAAGTCGCTCAAGTTTATTTAACTGAACTTCAGTGATATCTAAATAACAAGAGTCAGCGTAGTCGAGAAGTGGAAGGAGTAAAGATTGTGCAAGCTCGATTTTAGTGTCGATGGGAAGAAAATTACGTAACCGTTTGAGTGTGTAGGAAGAAGCAAACAGTTTCCTACTAACCTCCGTAATGTGGGACGACCATGATAGGGTTCTGTCCATAACAATACCCAAATTTTTTACAGTATCACTGAATGGAATGAAAGTACCGCCAAAATCAACAGGCGCAAGGCTCGTCCAATCGATCTTAGAAATAAGACGAGGACTACCTATAATTATGGCCTGTGTTTTCCCCGGGTTAACTATCAAACCATGACGATGACTCCAATTAGCAATATGCACGAGGTCAAGATTAATTAAAGATATTGCATTTGACAGTTGTTCTAAAGGGGCATGCGTGTAAATTTGAAGGTCATCGGCATACAGGTGGTAAGAGGCACGAAGATCAGTAGTGATAGAGTTAATGAATAACGAGAAAAGTAAAGGGGATAACACGCCACCCTGAGGCACGCCGGCAACAGTGCTACACCAAGAAGAGAAAGTGTCCTCGATGCGCACACGCTGCCGTCGCCCAAACAGGTAAGAATGAAACCACTTAATTACTGCGGCAGAGAAGTTTAGTGAACACAGACGCTTTAACAGAACCTCGAAATCAACCGTATTAAACGCGTTGCTAAAATCGAGGAGACATAGGACAGTGAGATGCGAATTGTTCATGTTATAGCGTATATCATCGGTGATTTTAACAAGGGCCGTAGTCGTACTATGGCCGGCGCGGAAGCCAGATTGGAAAGAGTTGAGGATATTATTTTTATTAAGGAAATACGAGATCTGCTGATGAACTAGACGTTCAAGAACTTTAGATAAAAAGGGCAATATAGAAATGGGTCGGAAATCAGAAAAAGATACAGGATTGGATTTTTTGGGTAAAGGGACAATGAAAGCAGTCTTCCAAGATGAAGGAAATATACCTGATGAAATAGAGTTATTAAAAATCAAGGAGATAGTTGGAAGGATAATGTCAAGGATGGGGAGGATCATTTTACGACTAATGCTGTCATCACCTACGGCGTTCGAGGCCACAGACCTAATGTTTTTCTCAACATCACTGTCAGCAAATGGAGCAAAAAGAAAAGAAGAATAATCGGGAGTTGGAAGAGAAGAAATAGAATTTAAAGTGGTGGCTTTAACACTGGGGTCAAAAGTGTGAGAGGTGGAAAAATGCTTAGCCAGTCCTTCAATGTCGACGTTTTTAGTCGTGCTGTACTGGCTTTTACCGACGCCAAGGGATTTTAAAAATTTCCAAACCTTTGCTGGGTCACCATTTTGTACAGAATTGTGAATATGGCGTCGCTGTGCTTCTCTACACTTTCTGTTACAGATGTTGCGGGCTTGAATGTATGGCTCGCGAAAGCGATCCGGGTTACGTTTGAATTTCGATTTAGCGGCATTTTTCCTATGAATAAGATTTTTTATTTCCTCATTCAACCAAGGGGCAGGTAGATGCTTAACCTTCACTGGGCGCACAGGGGCATGACGGTCGTAAAGGGAAATTAGGTTAGATGTAAACATATCAACTTGTTCGTCGACAGTACCAAGATTGCTTATGACAGACCAGTCAATTCCGCTTGCATCCTCACGCAAAGAATCATGGTTGATAGCACCAAAGTTTCGCTGCATGAGTATCCGCGGCTTAGCTTTGGGTGGACGCAGTTTATAGGAGAGAAATAAGAGATCGTGACAAGAAAAAGCATCGGCCGAGCACTGGCCGTGAAAAGCCACGTGCGAAGGAGAAGAAACAAGGATAAGGTCAAGAAGAGAAGGTTTACAGTTAGGGAAAAAATGAGTTGCATTAAGAGGCAAAATGGTTAGGTTGCACGAGGTAGTAATTGACTTAAGGGAGGAGGAACGATGATCGTTTTTGAGCAGGCACGTGTTAAAATCGCCCATAATGATCGTGTGGTCAAAAGAGGGAACAAGATCTTCAAGAAGAGTTTCAATAGTTGAAAAGTAATCGATGGTGGAAGATGGACTGTATATCACACCAAGAAGAGTATGAGAGTGAGAAAGAGTAACATTAATAAAGAGAAATTCAACCTCATTAGAAGGATTGGTAACGTGGGACGATGAAATAATTGTGAAAGGAATATGCGCTCTTAAATAAATGGCGACTCCGCCACCTCCCTTCCCCACACGATCATTTCGAATTAGCTGAAAACCTGGCAGTGAGTAGGAAGTAGAAGGTAAGCAGGGATGAAGCCAGGATTCGGAAATAAGAATGGCATGGATGTTTTTCACGTCAAAAGTATCAAGCATATCAGTAAAATGTGCAGGAATGCTCTGCGCGTTAATGTGTACAACATTAAAGTTTTTGGGAAGACTAGAAAATTTACACTCTAAGGTCTCCTTAACGGGAATCGGGATACTGTGAAAACTCATATCATCATCACTAGAAGAAGAAGGCGCTGAAAAATATATATATATCAAGAAAAAATATATATATATATATAAATCAAGTAATTCATCATCACTCATCATAATATAATAACTACAAAATAATAAATATAATAAGAAATAAAAAAAAAAATAAATAAATAAAGCAAAATAAAATTATTGATAATGTGATATTTATAATATAGTATGGTAAAGTAAGTCTTATCACCAATGCAACAAAACGTTACCTACCAGCAGCACTGGCCTTGCAACAAAAGAATAACAATATACAAGGAATATCAAACTGATATCAAAGCAATAAAAGTAAAATAATGTTCCCAACAAGCAATAATCAACATAACTTCACACAACCCAAATTAATAACATAACTTTTAAATAATTGTAAACAAAAATCCACAGTGAATAATATTACATTACAGTGAATAAGTACATTAGGTTGCCAACAACAAGAAGAAGAAGAAGATTGACAAGACAACTGACAATACAAAAACAAAGTAAAATTTATGATAAGTTTTAAAAATACCTGGAATGAATAAAATTTAGTAAAAGTAAAGTGAAATGTACGAAAAAAACCTACCTTCATGCTAGTAAATAAAAAAATAGCATAAACGCGGGTGAGCACTGTGCGCTATCACGATAGATTCTGTGCTGTGGGAACACGCATAACACAATCACAAACACAACGATGACATTGGGGTACAGACAAAACGAACATACAAAGCGCTACTTCTTAGCGGGTGCCTGGGCGACGCGCCGGCTGCGACCCGCAGGCTGCGAGCCCGCAGGCTGCGCAGCAGCCCTCGTCGTCGGTTTCTCAGCGCTCACTCCAGAGCTGCTCGCTGCGCTGCTGGGGCCAGCCAGGGTCTCCAGTTGGGCAACGGACGAAATGCGCTGCCGCTTGCCTTCCGCGTCGACGCAAAAGACCTCCCCATCCCGTGTCCAACAGCGAGACATTCCGAGCTTGGCACGCGCAGTCATGAATAGCCGATGCCGACGTGCAGTTAAAAACTCCGAGACAGTCTTACCACTAGTCTTCAGCCCTTTCTTGCTAAACCACACCTTATCCCGAACAGCCACTTCTCGAAATTTCACGAGCAGAGGCCGAGGCTTCTCCCCACCTGTACGACCCATGCGCTGACACCTGCTAATATCCGCCACAGCGATGCCAGAATCCTGTGAACAGCCTGCCAACACCAACACAGCTGCGGCAGCGGGATCCTCATCCTTCTTCTCTGACACACCATGAAGGAGTAGTATCTTACGACGGCTCCGCATCTCCATCCTATCAACATCCTGGACCAGGAGTGACACGACCGTATGAAGGCTACTGAAGATGAGTGCAGTGTCGGCTTTAAAAGATTTAAAGTCCGAGTAGAGGGCGTCCAGAGTCCGAGTGTTCCCGGGGGAGACACGTGCAGCTGCCAGCTCAGCATCAAATCTTGCCATGCGAGCGTTCAGGTCTTCTGCGACGTCCTCAATCCTCTGAACAGCAGCATCCATTGTATGTGTAGTGAAGTGACTTGCAGAAATAATTTTAAAGTGATGTGGCACAAAGATGTGTTATGAAATTAAGAAATTTAATCAGGAAATGCTAGCTGGTAGGCAACTTTGATTTATAATATCATGAAATGACTAAATATTTACTTAATTTAATTATAATAATAAATATTCTTATAAGCAAAAATAATATGTGTCACTGTTACGCCTACCCACAGTAAGTGCGAGTACAATGCGAATTGGCAGAGGTCAGTGTTTTCTGGCCGCCTAAAGGCGACCGCGAGATAACGAAACCAATCCAAACACTGGATAAGGAGACCCTTCTGAGCTATCTCTTCTTTCTTGGATAAAAATGCAAAATGCATTATCTGAAGGAAAACAGATGCAAAAGTTAAGAACAGTTTTGTTAGGAAAAAGTGTGCTTAATGTAAATTCACACGGTTGTCTATTGTAATAGTAATCGTGTATACTTTTTACAGGTCTAGTGGTGTTGCATTTTAAAGTGACTTATTAGCATCATCATTTTTAGGGTTCCGTAGTGAACTACAAAGAACCCTTATAGTTTCGCCATGTCTGTCTGTCCGTTCGCAGTCTAGCGCCTAGTAAGACGCTTAAAGGCCGTATACAGAAAGAAAGCTGGCAGCCTACCAGCGCTTATAGGAGCCGATCCGCGCAGGTAACCGGCGCAGGCAGTCTCTATGAACCAGCGCCGATAAACGACGAACGTCGCCGACAAGTTCCGACAATCTTCGACACGCGCTGGTCAGCACTGGCACCGCCATACACATTTTCTATAGTCTCTGCTTCAATCTGCTAGCTTTATGTAGCTGTTACCTGCGCGGATCGGCTCCTATAAGCGCTGGTAGGCTTCCAGCTTTCTTTCTTTGACGACCTCCGTGGCGTAATGGTTACCACGCCAGACCGCCACCCAGGAGGTCTCGGGCTCGATCCCCGGTCGGGTCATGATGAAAAACGAACTTTTTCTGATTGGCCTCGGGTCTTGGATGTTTATCTATATATGTATTTGTTATAAAATATAATATCGTTGAGTTAGTATCCCATAACACAAGTTTCGAACTTACTTTGGGGCTAGCTCAATCTGTATGAATTGTCCCTATATATTTATTTATTTTTGTATACGGCCTAATGCTAGAAAGCTGGAATTCGGTAGGTATGTACACCATGAACCATACCATTCTAACAAAGTGGTAGAACAAAATTTTGAAAAAAAAATAATTGTGGTACGTCTCCCGTACATGTAAAGTTTTTTTTTTCGCGCCGACCGCATCTGAGGTATCGTTAGATAGATCTCTTAAAAACATCGAGGGTGTGGGAAGATTATTTTTCGATGCAATGATTTATCGTGTACATTTTCGTTTCAATGAAAACTGTTACGGTTATGTATGTATATATATATGTAATTAATTCAAAATAAATAAATACCTTAGCAATAAACTTTTCTACCTGGATGTGTAAAAGAAATATAAAAAAAATCAATACAAAAGTGATCATAAACAAAACATTTTAAATCTGCCAAAATGAAATCTTCCTACTGATTATTCGATTCGCTTTTCTACAAGTTTCGTCTGACTGATATACCTTCTAAGGCTGGAAATATGAGTGTGCATCATTCACCGCGGGGCTTGGGCACAGGCGGAAGCGGAGGAGGCTCACAATCACAACCTAACTTGCACTCGTCGGTAAATTATACTGATGACCCATCTCGAGAAGATATTTTCTTAGCACAAAGAAAAAGAAAGCAATCCGACTTAGAATCTGACTACAAAGAAGATTTTAATTCATTCCGAACTGAAATTATGTCATTCCTAAAAGAATTCGCGAAGTCACAAGCCGAAAATACTGCTGAAATAAAGCAAGATCTACATGAAATTAAAGAAGAAATAAAGAATCTCAAAATAACTACGAACACCTTGTCACAAAATTACAATTATCTAAGCGAAGAAGTATCAATACTAAAAATTGAAAGAAATGAAGCAGATAAAAAAATTGAAATTCTTGAAAAAGAATTATCAGCAATAAAAAATAGTGATTATCACAACATTCAAAAAGATGGCAGTCAAACGACACGATCTCAATCTACTAAATCACCAATCGCTTGTGAACAGGACCTTCTCCTTGAATTCCAGGACAGATACGAACGTTCAAAAAATATCATAATCAAAGGTATCCCTGAAATAGAGAACAAGGATCGTCTAATTAGACAGGAGCATGACCTTGAGAAAACTATGAACAAATTAAAATCTATTTATAAGGATTGCCCGAGTCCTATAAAGGTTATACGTCTGGGAAAATACAAGTCAGAAGAACATACAAACGGTCGTCTTATAAAGATATGCTTCACCACTTCCGACCCTGTCCGCATATTATTACGAAATAGATCTAAATTGAGCGAAACTGTACGCATATTCTCAGACCAAACACCTAGTCAAATAACCTATCTAAAACAGCTTAAGAATGAATTAGCCGAGCGGGAAAAGGCTGGCGAATCCAACTTGATAATAAAATATATTAAAGGCATACCCAAGATCATCAAATCTCAGACAAAAAACTAAATAAACATAAATTAGCATCCAATCACACTTTTCTCAGCGAAATTCATTGTGTCACATGCAGTTATGATAATATGTTTCTAAGCGACAAGTCACTCAAATTTTTTTATGCAAATCTTAAAAGTGTCCGAAAGTCTGGCAGATTCGAAGAACTACAAACCATCCTAAAATCCATGAATAAAACAGTGCACATAATAATCTTAACAGAAACATGGATTAAAAATGAAATAGAGGCGAAGACTTTCTGTCTACATAATTACACACATAATTATAATATCAGAATGGGAAAAGACGGAGGTGGAGTATCAATATATGTGCACAATAGCCTTAAACATGAAATAACAACGGAATTATATGAAAATGGAATAAATTATTTATGGATTTATATAAATAAGTTTGCCCTTAATATTGGTGCAATCTACAAACCAGATAAAAGAAATACTGACAAATTTTTGGAAACTTTTTCGTCACATTTGGAAAGCCGAAAGAGAGGAATAGTAATAGGTGACTTCAATATAGATTTGCTGGCCAACAAAAAAGATGCCATTGATTATACACGAATACTAAAAGAAGTTGGTTACGAAATATTAAATCGCATTGATGCTAAATACTCTACGCGCGAAACTCACTCCACCAAATCTATCATTGATCATGTTTCCACCAGTTTAAATGAAAATCCACACAGATTTACAATTATTGACACGCCTTTATCCGACCACAAACAGATAGTAGTTGAAATGTTTAAAAAAGAACACAACATCAAGGAAAGAGTAAGTTATTACGGCGTTGACTACGAAGGACTTCACAATACAATTAAGCATGCAGGCTACACTAATGAAAATCACTCGTATGAAAATCTAGAAAAACATATCAAACAAAGCATCGATAAGAACAGAATACCTAAAGTCAAAATACTTAACTTACCAAAAAAAGATTGGATTACGAAGGAAGTTATTGAAGGAATAAAGGAAAGGAATCTACTATGGAAACAAAAATCTGAAGTGACAAAGAAGGAAGAGTACAAAAAGACAAGGAATAATGTAACTACGCTAATCAAAAAAACAAAAGAAGAATATTACCTTAAAAAATTTAAAAACAGTATAAGTGACTCTAAAAAGACTTGGGATTTGATTAATTCACTTGCCTTAAACAAAGTCAAAGATACTCGTATTCCACCTTCCATTACATTAAATTCTGACACTGTCAAAGATGGTAACAAAATCTGCGAAATATTTAATGAGTTCTTCTCATCTGTAGGTATCCAACTCGCGAATCAAGTACCTCCTACTTTCCATAACAAGGACATCAATACTCTTGCATACATAAACACAAAGCCCAATGAGGAACTGTATGAATTTGAACCATGTACTGTCGACGAAGTTATTAATATAACAAAACAATTAAAAGATGATGCAAGCGCTGGTATTGACGAAATTAGCTTAAAATCAGTTAAATCTATTTCTTGTCTTATTGCACAAGATTTATCAAACTGTATAAATAAATGTCTATTAACTGGTATCTTTCCTGAGTCCTTAAAAATAGCGCGTGTTACTCCGATCTACAAATCAGGAAAAAGAACAGATCCTAGCAATTACAGGCCGATATCAGTTTTGCCTATTTTATCCAAAATTTTTGAAAAGGCACTGTACCGTAGACTTAATGACCATCTTACAAAATTAAATTTTATCACGGATAAACAATACGGTTTTAGACAAAAAGCTTCTACACTTACTGCCGCAATTGACCTTATTTCTCAAATTAAAACAAATATCGACCTTAAAAAATATTGTTTCGGTATTTTTATAGATCTAAAAAAAGCTTTTGATACCATAAGTCATTCGCTACTCTTACAAAAATTAGAAAACCTCGGAATCAAAGGCTCAGCTTATGAAATCTTTCGGTCATATTTAACAGACAGATATCAAATTGTTAAAATAGGAGACTATAGGAGTGAAGCAAAAAGAGTTACGTGCGGAATTCCACAGGGATCTATTTTGGGACCCCTACTGTTCTTAATATACATTAATAATGTTACTACAATCGGACTCACTGGCGAAATTACACTATATGCAGACGACACTAGTCTTTTTTATTACGGATGCAACTTTATAGACATAATTCATAAAGCGCAAACAGACCTCGATAAATTTAACTATTGGTGCCAATGTAATTTACTAACAATTAACGCGAAAAAAACTAGCTACATGATATTTGCAGCAAAAAATAAAAAAATACCACACCACCCTGACCTTATTATAAATAATGAAAAAATACATCGCTCGAATCAAGAGAAATATCTAGGACTACATCTTGATGATAAACTTACTTGGAGGTCACATATTGAACATCTGAGAGTTAAACTTGCTTCTTTGTGTGGCGTTTTACGGAGAATTAGTTCTTGCATTCCATACAAAATTAAATATATGTTGTACAATTCTTTAGTAAAAGCACATCTCGAATACCTAATTGAAATTTGGGGTAGTGCTAATAAGACTAATTTTAATTTGATACAAAGGTCTCAAAATAGAGTAGTTAAAACATTATTCAATTTTGATTATCTACTGAACACGACAACTTTGTATAAAAAAACGAAATTATTTAATCTGCAACAATTATATACATACAAAATGTGCATTCTCATTAAAAAAATTCTTGCAAAAGAAGTCAATACACAAATAAATTTTACCATAAAAAAATATAAACATCATCTGAGAAATACCAACAAAATAAAAATAAGAACACCTCGAACAAACTATGGAAGGAGGGATATATTATGTGAAGGAGCTAAAATGTACAATGATTTACCTAATGATATTAAAGATGCTAATGCTTTGTCTTTGTTTAAGGTGAGGTTGAAGAAGTATATTAGCGAGAAAATATTGTAAAGGGTTTGATAGGCACTACATTGTTTTTCATTCATATTGTCTAATAGTTTTGTCTATAAGCGTTCATTAATTTTAACATAACTATTTTCTTAATATTAGTTTTAGACTCATTATAAGTGAATTATTGTATGTATTCTTTATGAGTCAATAAAGTTCTTTAAACCTATGTAGGCTCTACTTATTTTTCTTTATGCAAACTTGGAAATGTGATTGAATATGATATTGGACTCATTTGCAATCAAGCAAAGCACAGCTAAAATGGAACTCTGCACTGTGCATGGACCAACACGCACTAGACCGATTTTTTACTGTAACCTATTAAACAATCTGTGGTGAAGGGCTTATATCTCAATTTACTATATATTTTCATAAACGAAAAGAATTTTGCGAATTCACACAAAAATGTACAAATGTAAAATGAACAAAAAAGTTTTATTGATTAACCACTTCATAAATTATCAACTGTTATTTAACAACCTTTAAAGGTTGCTTAATGAAAAAAGGGTTTCATAAAATGGAAGATTATTTTAATGATAAATATTTGTGGTCATTATAATTTGCTTCTCTGCTCCTTTTTTCCTATTTATGTTATTCTTAGAATATTTGGCATTCTATAAAATAAAAAAAACTTTTATGTTACAATAGCTTTTACAAAGGCTAATCGTTGAGTTTCTGGCGTCGCTTCTTCTCAACAACCCATTTACGTCGGAAGTGCTAGTAGGAAGAAAAATTTAAGTATTTCCTGGAAATCTACTTGCAAAATAAATGATTTTATTTACACTGGTGTCACATGTGAACAATGAAGTGTGGTTACATTGTGGAAATCTACTTGTAATTTTGCTTTCTACTAAAGGATTCATTTTCTCGACTTGCGTTACGTTTATCTAAAGAATTCATTGGCCCATTAGACACGACCATAAAGACATTCTTGAACTTCACACCATTCAAGTGACAATAACGGTTTGTTTACTAAACGCGGGTACAATCAATACCCTACTTTATTCATTTCGTCGTTAGACTTTTATTGAAATGTTCGATGTTAAATGACTCAATAGTGATTGGAAATCTTTTACTGTTTGTAATAAAGTTCAATTTTGTGTAATCAAATCGATATTCGGCGAAAGTTAGTACGCGTATTGGGCCCGTGTTGCCGTGAAATTTTGACCACCTGTGTCAACTATTTCTGCACACTAACGTTAGGCCTATCAAATGTCAATAAGAGAATATCAATGTCAATATTGAATGAACTTACTTAATACGTAAAATCTAACGGTAACTCAGTGGATGTTGATCTTAAATATTATATATGACATGTGTACAAAACTCCTGCTGCTTCCTGAGAATTAAGGACTCTTTAGTCTAAAGCAGACTTACACATATAATATTTGCATATTAATTAAAAAAATCTTATTAGGTCACATCCATTCGAATCTAATGCTTAACAAAAGAACTTATAAACACTGCTTGCGTAAAACTGACAAACACGTCCAACACTTGCCTCGAACAGAGTACGGCAAAAGAATCATTCTATATGAAGGCATAAAACTGAGATTAAGGGGTGTATGAGTCTGTCCCTTTACAAATTAAAACTGAAATCTTTTGTTTCCAAAAATGTATATTTATAAAAATAAAAATAAATAGTTTTTAGTCTTTCTCGGATTAATCGGTGTTGTCGATCTAGAAGTGTCTACGAAGATCCGACTGCCCGCATAGATACTATTATGTACAAAAAAACATATATATATTGTGAATTGCTCATTTAAGTGAACCATGTAAAAAAAAATAAAAAAAATGTTCTTATGAGTAAATAAATTCTTTAAACCGAAGAACTCTGCCCACTACAACGTATCATATCATGACCGTGCTATGAACGTGTCAGACAAAAAAATATTCTTTGTATTAAAAAGTATGAGACAATGCCCACTAGCCCGTTCCGTCACCGACCAGCACCGTCGCGTCGCGTGCCATGCACGGAGCGGCAACTATCGTGGGAGAGAATATTTTGCCGACGCTCTAGTGGGCATAGTAGAGCGTATCGGGTTGCTTGTCGTGTCTGATACGTTCATAGCACGGTCATGGTATGATACGTTGTAGTGGACGGAGTCCTTTATCCTGGCTTATAACAAAAAAAAAGGTTTTCTTACATAATCGAGCATAGTTTGGTTAAATTTGCGCACAATGTCATCTGTCACAATTAAGTGAGATGAACTTAATATCCTAAGTTTGGCTTGCGGTGTCGTGGGACAGTTTCTATTCACATATCTCAAAACTATACATATCCACACCCAAAATTTAACAAAATAACTTCTTATTTATAATCATAATATCAAACGATATTAATAAAATCGTGCTTTAATTGATATAGTTTGAAATAACTGTAATGAAAATTTAACTTGCGCACAATAAAGGGTATTTAAATTGTATTTGTACAATTAAACAGTACTTTCTGTTCATATTTAAGTAACATTATAATAAAATCTCGTCATTTTAATATCAGTAAAATGTTGTGTTAACGTTTGTTTGCCGTTTAATCTCGGATCCGGGTAAACCTCCGGATTTTACAACATCGCATCGCACTTTTAGAACGTTCTTGTGTTTATTTTATAAGATTATAGCGTATTATTAAATTATTAGTCTGTGGTTACACTCTAGTCTGTAGTCCTAAGTCCTAGTTATATTATAAAGAGAGAAGATTTGATTGTATGTTTGTTTAGATTGAATACGAGAGAGGTAGATGGAGACATTTCATCCAATCTTGAATGGAGGATTCCATTGCCACGTTCTTCAGACATGAAGGACCGACCAGAAGCAGAGAGAGGCTTAAACAACTGCTGGATGATTTTAAATAAGCTGCTGCCTCTTTGTGTCACTGCGCAGCTGCGGCAATCATTTCTACTACTTGGCAACACGAATGCCATCACATAACAAAATGTTTTGTACCGGAGGTACAGTACCAACTGCACGCTCCGGAATGTCAATATTATTTTCAGATAAAATATTTCGTCTGAAATGAAATGAAAATGTCTTTACATACATAGATAGATAGATAGAATATTCTTTAATTGCATTACACAGCAAATAAATTACAGTAAAATGTTACAAACTAGTATATAATGCAACAAGGCGGTCTTATTGCTAAAATGAAAACTTTTCAAGGCAACCATAAGGTAACGAATTTCTATATGGAGTAGGCAGGGCTAGCAAGACACATTACTAATTTAAGAAAATGATAGAATCTAAATATTTAAAAAAAGTATTATATAACTTTAAATATTATTCAAATAATATATCTAATGTCTTTATTCAAATAGGCCTATTACAAGCTCTTTCGAATCTCCACAACTTTTTTCCTACCACCAGTTCAGACTGAGTCGTGAGGGTGGACCCGATAGAGTCCCTATCAGGCTATTATAATAAATCTCTTTTAACTTGTACCACACTGTTAAATCCACAACGAATTTGTTAGACGACGTAACGAAGAGAAACCTTCTAGGACCGTTTCAGACATCTGACGCAATAGGTAAATCAGCATTTTAAAATCTTTGCGTTTATTTAGTTTTCTGATTCATTGAGATTTGCGGTGTCTACAAATCCAAGAATAGATTTTTATGCGCTTCTGATATAAACGGGTCTATTCTCTTTACAAAAATAGTATAAATCTCGTGTCAATATTAATCGCTATCCTCGCGCTCAATTCCTATTTTTAACCCCCGACGCAAAAAGAGGGGTGTTATAAGTTTGACGTGTGTATCTGTGTATCTGTGGATCTGTCTGTGGCATCGTAGCAACCAAACGGATGGTCCGATTTTGATGCAGTTTTTTTTGTTTGAAAGGTGACCTGTGCGGGAGTGTTCTTAGCTATGATTCATGAATATCTGTTCAGCCGTTTGAAGATCACCAGCTCTTTTCTATTTGATGAAGGGAAATGAGCAACTTCCACTAGTTAGATCGATTTGAAATTTGGTATGCTGTTACTGTCTTGTTGTTATTGCAAGAATATGGTAAACTTGATCTGATGCTGCAGCATAATCTGGAACCTGCAGTATACTCAACTCCTCGTCAAATTACAGCAGATGTATCGTGTTTGGGTTCATTGGAATGGTCTCATTGAATAGTTCATTTATAGGTATAATTCACTAGCTGGGCTCGTGGCTTCGCTCGTCATACTTAATGTTTATTGCTATCGCGCTGTTTTTATCACCAACCCAAAAGGAGGGGTGTTTTATGTTTGACGTGTGTATCTGTATACTTTGGTGCTAGATGGTAACCAGGGTCTGATGATGGAGCTAGGAGGTGGCCATAGGAACTCAGTAATTAAACGACATAACCCCATCGAGTTTGGGCTCATTTGATCCGTCTTGATGAGTACTTTGGTGCTACATGGTAACCAGGGTCTGATGATGAAGCTGGAAGGTGGCCATGGGAACTCGATAATTAAACGATATAACCCCATCGAGTTTGGGCACGTTTGATCCGTCTTGACGAGTACTTTGGTGCCAGATGGTAACCAGGGTCTCATGATGGAGCTGGAAGGTGGCCATAGGAACTTAGTAATTACACGACATAACATAACCCCATCGAGTTTGGGCTCGTTTGATCCGTATTGACGAGTACTTTGATGCTACATGGTAACCAGGGTTTGATGATGAAGCTGGATGACATTCATACATATTTGGCAATACCTCTCATACATATTTTGCAATAACTACCATACATATTTCCCAATACCTCTCATACATATTTCGCAATATCATTCATACATATTTCACAATACCCATATACATATTTCGCAATACCTCTCATACATATCTAAAATACAAATGAAACGGATAGGGATTAGAATAAAATAGGAACGAAACTATAAAAAACGCAAAATAAAACTTAAATTAAAAATTTAAAAAAACCCCGACTTAAAACCTCAAAAAAGTAAATAAATAATAATTATGTACCTTTCGACCTTTTAATTTTATGATATTATTATAATACTTATATTAGTTAATAGTAGTTAGTCATAATACTTCCAAAGCGTCATCACGTCGGGGGACCGCTATAGACATTTAAACATAACTGTGTAGGTACTATTAACTAATAGACAGTAGATATCAAATTGTCAGCTAGTAATAAATTTTTACTTAGCGGTCCCCCGACGGGACGACGCTTTGGAAGTATTATGACTAACTACTATTAACTAATATAAATATTATATCATAAAATTAAAAGGTCGAAAGGTACATAATTATTATTTATTTACTTTTTTGAGGTTTTAAGTCGGGGGTTTTTTAAATTTTTATTTAAGTTTTTGTTTTATTAATTAATTAAGAGAGGTAGGGCACAGCGGAAAATCCGCTCAAATCGGAGCAGCCCGTCTGGGGAAGGACCTCCACCTTAAAGAAGATCGTAGCCAAATAGCATTGGTTTCGGCCATGTTGTGTTCCTACGGTGAGTAGGGTCACTAGAGCTCCACTTGGGGAGGTTGGGAGGGCTGGCAACGCGTGAGTGATACCCCAGGTATTGCAAGCGTATATAGGCTACGGTGACGGCTTACCATCAGGCCTGCCGTATGCTTACTTGCCACCTTTGTGGTAAAAAAAAATGAAACAGCGATTGAAATTGACACGAGATTGGAACTATTTTTGTTACAAGAATAGACCCTCAGATCTGCAGAATCCATAAAGAAAACAGGATTTAATATAAGTAATGTCACATAGTCTTTTAATATGACTTCTTGTTCAGTTGCATGCAAGTAAGCTTGTGATAGCTTGCCAGAGAGTTCCTGCGAGTTGTCGGACAAGTGATTAGTAGCAAGTCTGAATCACGCGACAGTGTTCTCTCACGTTTCTTTGTGGTAGGTATGGAAGATTTTGTATGAAATCGTGTATCTGTTAAGGAGTAAAGTATTAAAGTAATCTGTGATGTAGCTACCATTATCATCTCAGCCACATATATATACATACACTGCGTGATACACTGCTGTACATAAGCTGTGTTGTAGATATTTTCTATTTTAATTTTGATACTATGCTAACTTTTAAATAAAGTATTTTATTTCTGCACGACCGGTCACTACGAAAATAATAATAGTCGCAGAATGGTTAGCTTTAAATTGAAATTAAAGAATGTAATTTCAAATAAGTTACATATTTTAAATTTCAATTTTAAAAATAAAATTGAATTTTGTAATAATTTTGAATATTTTTCTGCGTATTTCATTTAAATTAGAACTGTATGTCTTTGAAAAGAACGTATTTAGCTCCTTATATTTTTTACGTTACTATTTTACATTAAAAAGGTTTTACTGACCGTTTTCACCAAATAACTTAGGCCTCTCTGGCGGCAATAGATAATCCTCTTATTAATTAGTAAGGGGATACTTAATTTAGGGCTGGTTGGTGAAACCTTAAAATCAGTTACAAGAGGTAGAGTAGTGAAAAAATAATATACGGTGCTGATTCGATTCCATTTACCATGAATAACGTAGTTACCTGAGGTGAAGTTAGCTGAAGTTAGTAAGAAAAGTTAGACGAAGTAAGACAAAGTTTCCACACTCTCGTATTCACTTCTGTCAACTTCGCCAGTAGCTCCAATGCGGTTAGACTTAGTAATGGTATTGCAAATGTCCGTAAGCTGCGGTGGGTGCTTACGGTGCTTACGGTTGTTGTCTTGTTTGCCACCTTAATGTTAAAATGTACAAATAAATAAGCTACCCAGCAGATTTTAGAGAAAAAATATAACGTAGTTATTTTATGCAGTTCGCAAATTACCTATATATTTTGCAAGATACCATAAAAAAATTACAGTTCTTTAAAAATGTTAAAAAAACTAATCTCACAATATAACGTAGTAAGATTGCTAAGCGTGTTCAGAAAATAAAACGGTCGCATTATGATAATTTAACGATATCTTAATGTTTTACTTTAAATTATAGGTACTAGGTAATTAGTTGTCGATAACGAGAGTTTAATGAACGCGACTTGTGATTGCTATGGTTAAGTAATATAATTTAAACTACTATGAACTGGTGGCTCGTAAATGGGCTGGCTCGTCATGGGCAGTACCACCCTTTCAAAGAATATTGACGTGATAAAGCATGGATATGACGACCTCCGTGGCGTAATGGTTACCACGCCAGACCGCCACCCAGGAGTTCCCGGGTTCGATCCCCAGTCGGGTCATGATGAAAAACGAACTTTTTCTGATTGGCCTCGGGTCTTGGATGTTTATCTATATATGTATTTGTTATAAAATATAATATCGTTGAGTTGGTATCCCATAACACAAGTTTCGAACTTACTTTGGGGCTAGCTTAATCTGTATGAATTGTCCCTATAAATTTATTTATTTATATTATTTATTATAAGCCACTGTGTGAGAAAGCCGGATCCTTCCTGCATACTGTCTCTTTCCCCCTTTTCATCTCTACATAGGTGGGCAACGCATCCAAGTTTCTGATAGTAGATAGTGGATGTCCATGGGCAGCGATGATTGCTTACTATCAGGTGTGACCCCCTACCTCGTTAGTCCAGGGGCCCGATTCTACTAACACACATTTGTTATGGACTTAAACAATAAGTTAAACATTGTGTTATTGTTTAAGTCCATAAGAAAAGTCAAAAACTATTCCACTGATACACTATCGGCATTCTTTTGAGACACGATTGAGACACCATTGAGAGTCCATTGGTGCATTTGTGTTAGTAGAATCGGGCCCCTGGTGTCATAAAAAATACTAGTTGACTCACGCAACTTCGCTTGTGTTCCCCAGAGTTTGAATTTTCAAAATCGGTTTAGTAGATCCAGAGGTTAACCCACACAACCTCACAAACTTTACCTTTATGTTACGTCCGCGTGGTCCGAAGGCTATGATAAATAATAGTGACTAATATAAGTAGGAATAAGATCTTTTTCCGGGATAAAACGTAACCCATGTCACTCCCCAGACCTTTACCTATCCCCAAAAAAATCATCAATCCGTTTGTTACTTCGCTAAAGAAGAACAAACAAACATACTTTCGCATTTATAATATTAGTATGGATTTATAGATTAGCATTGATATAATTTGTGTACCATTTCGATAATAAGCCTGGAAAGACATGAAAAAAACCTCTAACAAGTTCAGGTCTCCTCTCAAGTCTAGAATAGGGGCTAATCGAAGTCTGACTACTTGAATTGCGCAGACACGTGCTCAGTGGTCACTGACTTTATCTAACGGTAGAGCATACGCGACCACACGAGACGGCGGCCTGTACTCATTGATTCTTAACAACAAGAAACGTATAATCACGCCTTTAATTTCTAAGGGTGTAGACGACACGTTGAGTCATTGAGTGTGATAATTAGATACATAGAATTATGCTATATTGCAATACACACAGTAGGATACAGTCTACATGTCTACTGTGTGTCTATAAGCTGTCTAGCTTACAGACCAATGTAATTGCTACAAGGCGGCCTTATTGCTAGAACCAATCTTTCCAAGGCAACCATAAATTCTTGTATGAACTGGGCAGGGCTAGCAAGATATAAATGAAATTATGACATAAGTTCTATCATAAAATTGATATTTTATCATTTAAAAGCCCAATTTTTGAAGAAGGTGGTTTCTTGGTATTGTGAACGTCCATAGGTCGCGGTGATCAGGCAGATGCTGCTTACGATCAGGCAGACGTAGGGAGAAAAAGGATTGGAAAGAAGTTAGGCTTCAGAATCTCTTACACATTGAATTTAATCGCTTTGGTTAGCCTATTTCATAAATACTCTAGCCAGTTTATTTTAAGTTCAAAGGGAGGTAAGGGAGGCTCGCTAGATCGTAATATTCTAAAGTAGGAATTAATATATTCATTCCTCATTCATTCATACTTTGGAAATATATAGTAAGTTGGCTTAAACTAGTTAAATATAAAGCATTTACAAAGTTACTCATCTACGAAGTTTTCACACTGCCAATTCCAAATATATCCCTCCAACTTGCATTGATCTATATGTAGTAGCAACTTGTTATTAAATACGGTTAAGTTTAGTTGTAATAACATACTTACATAAGTATTGTAATTGCGAGAATACTTAGTTTTGTTATTAACTTAATAAATAACATAAAATCTACAAGTATGTACAAGCAATATTAATATGGCCATCGTATCTAGATTACCTTGATCGAAACAAGCTTCCAACTACAGGCGACCACCAAAATTTAAGTTTAAAACACTTGTTTTGATTGTGATCATGCAATCTTGTGTTTTCCCCGATACAAAAGCAACCTGTTAAAATTCTGTTAAAAAATCAACGTTTACCAAAGTACTTTGATCTTTAGAGTAGTAATTTTAAAGTCTAAAGTAAGTTACGAGTTTATCAAGTAGTGGGGTTTGATGGCATTGTCATGAATAGCGCGTGAGAGCAGTCAGACCCGAGATCCGGTGCGCGCACGCCGTCATTGCCGCCATCTTGAATAATTAAAAAAAGTTACGGACTACGGCCTTATTTGATTTTTGTGAAGTGATCGTCTTGTGTTTTAGTGCCAGTTCATTTTTCAAAAATGTAATTTATATAGTGAATTTGGATTGCTAAGGTATTTTTTGTTTTTTTTTTTGGAATCTGATCATTTTTGGCTAGTGATAACCAATCATTCAGGTGTATCGGTAACATCAATAAACTTTCTAAGTTGATTAATGAATGAACATTTTGATGTTGAATCAAATGACTAGGCACTAGGTTGCTTACTGTCTGCACTTTCTCTAGCTGCATCAATTGCGTCATTACTTTCATATTTTCCAATACTGTTTTCTTATTTATTAGCTCTCAGATTTTATTATAAGTTTAAAGTTGATTAACATAAGGTCCATAGGGCTAGTTGCTCTTTGGTCTCTACCTACGTCATACGACTTCGCTGTACTGCAAAAGCCCCTAAGAGGCAATTAAGTCTTTGGCAAAATAATTAGTTATGTTTAAAACACTTGCAGCCAGTTTCCGAAATGCATTTTAATTTTAATTTCACGTTAAATCTCAATCTCTTTTTGTTTAGTTTGATACTGACAGCGTTAAGTACGTTAAGTACCGAGTGTTGTCGATAGATATTCGACTCAGTTTTCATTGAGTGTCGTAAAAATAAAGTTAACCTGCACTACTTATGTTTGCTTGTTTGCCAGCTTAGTGGTATAAAAAAATTAAAAAACTACTTGACATTTTACTGATGCTACTTGACACTACTGACAGGTAGCACAAGTACAGATTTACAAGGATGTTTATGAACGTGAGTGACGTTTGTAGGAGGGCGTTACTGTGGCATATTTTCATACATCTGTCTTAAAATATGCCTCAGTAACACCCTCCTACTTTTCATGAACTGTCAAAAAGTGACATACAATATGAACGGGAGTGGTAGTTCCAATTTCGGCCACGTTCGCACGCACGCACTTTATAGGAAACTGTAAAAGAAAATAAAATAAACAGACAAAAGTACGTTAATAGCCGTAGTTTATATAGTACATTTATTTATACACAAATCAATATTATTTGTACAATACATTTCGATAAGAAATAACGTCTGTGAGAACCTAGTCTCGGAATATAATTTCATTTCATTCCATTAACATATTGGGATACAAGACAAGGTCGAAGAACTTATTAGAACTTAAGCTTAAAGGTTTCCTTACATTGTCTCAAGAGTAAAAGCGTAATTAACATATGAAACAAATTTTAATTGCCTATATAAACCTTCTAGGCTGAATCCGATCCACAGAGGCAGGTGCTTATATTTTGGATATATGAGTATGTTTTTGGCTAGCAACAAAAATAAATGATACCAATATTATTGATCGTATTGAATTGATCGAATATTGATCGCATTCGCAAGACGGATTGACTCCATTGACATAATTTGCTTGCTTAATGATAAATTAAACAGTATTCTAAGGGCCTAGCCTACCTATGCACACGGCGACCTATGTAAACGCACAGAGGACGCGCGTTACGTGCTACATTGAGCTCTTTGTACGTTAGACCCCCGATGAAATGCTTGCAACTCGGCGATGGATAATGATAAGCGCGTCATCTGCGCGTTTAAAATACGTCGTATGCTTGGTTCTAAGACAAATTTTTATTGTTGCACGTCCGTAATTAGTTTCCACTATTCTCGTTAAGCGAATCTGAATATTAAAATGTTTAACTGATGACACGTTAGTGCGTCATAAAGACGGAACTACGTAAGACGTCAGCACAGCAGCGCCTGTACTGGACCTAGTGATATTTGTTTTGGACGAATGTGTGAAAAAAAATACATTGCAAAGCAATATAAAATCTGAATTTATTTATTAAATCCTAAGTAATCATATACAACGTTGAATTAATTTTAACCAAAAATAATAGTGTTCACTCACTATAAAATTCAATTCGTTTGTAACTTTTCAATTCAGTTTCCTGTAAAATTGATGGAATGCAAACTTATTAGCATTCGTCTGAATACCACTAGGTTTTGTCGTCGTTTAAAAACTTCTTGTTTAAGGTTCCGTAGTAAAGAAATAAACCATTTTAACTTATGTTTTAATCATCCCATAACTTTATACGTCGCTTATTGAGCCTTACGAAGGTGAGCCTACGGACAGCGCCGGCGGCGCAGCGCTGGGCCCCGGCCAGTGGGGTATCATCAGTTCCCGCGACCCCGCCACTCATATGGTTTAAGAGGTAGTAGTCCGTCAGGTTTTTAGTCGTATGCCCCTCAAGTGCCTTTAGGAGGGGATAGACCGAAAGACTCCCGTCGCCGCTTCCTCAAGTGGATTGACCAGTAATGCATTTTCGTGCCATAAAAAAAAAGAAAAAGGTGTTGGAAAAGAACATGCCAGGCAAATGAGTTTTTACTTTTTATTTAGATTTTATATAAAACTATTCATAAATAAACGTTTAATAAAAACCTTTGTTAATGTAAATGGTAATATTCGTTCTGCCAGGGTCTATTTTCTTAAACAAGATTCAATTTATGAAATGCTTTTGTCATTGTGTATGACAAATTAATTCCAAGTAAGTATTAAACAAATATTGTTAAGCTTTTATGTCTGTGAATCTTAAATTCGTTTTGCTAGAAATTGTTTTCGGTAGAAATATAAAAAATGTGTGGCACACGGGGACTGCCGCGGTAAAGCTATTGCATAGTCGCGGGCTTGGACCAACTCACTACTCGTGGACGCGGCCAATAAGCACGCTGTCTCATCTAGCATCGTATCTAAAAGAGATAGAATCAGTTATGAGCAGTTAGCAGCTAGTCGCACGCACACAAACACCGTGCCGAAGTCTTCCGAACTGAAACGACGTTAGACGATGCACGGCTTTCAACACCGCGCGGAGTGGGGGGTGTTAGGTTTTATTTTCGTAACGGAATTTCTTGATTCGGACGCCGCGCTCAAAGCCCACGGTAAAAGCTATGCAATAGCTTAAAAAAAACTGTCTCACTCTATCTATATTGGAAATGTACGAGAAAGTTACTTAGTATGCGTTTGTTAAAAAAACTGATTTATATTATATGTGTAAATATATTTTCTGTCCAATAAAAATATATAGGTACAGTCAAGAGCAGGTCGACCTTTACATATTGGACTTTGTACCATTCTTAAGTTCTATGTCATAAGAGCCAAAATTGTACAGCAAGTGTAATGCTCAATGTGCACCTGACTGTGAAAGGTATGAATTTCATACTTAAAAATATATTTAAATGTCTTATTTTTTTTTAAACTCTAAAAAAATTCAAGAAAAACAGTCACAATTTAATTACAGAACTCATATTCCTGTTTCGATTCACACTTGGCGGAATTTTTTACAATCATTACAAAGACGTCAGCGAACAAACGTGACTACAGACTTGTAATTATATCGAATGTTATAATATACCCTTTAATGATACTAGTGCTGTAATTACATTTTGCTATGACCGTTTTTTTTCGATTTTACTACACGACACGATACATATAACAACATTGACAGCCCCGTGGTCGTGGTTAGCAATGGGCAATGGCTACTTTATCTTTATAGTCGTGGGTTCGATTCCCGCACTAGACAAACATGTGCATGAACATGTCTGTTTGTCTTGGTCTGGGTGTTTTCTATGTATCGTATTATTTATAAATTTACAAATAAAAGTATTTGTGTATATTTTTCAGTTATCTAGTACAAGTTTAGGACTAGATGGCGTTGTGTAGGTAATTCGTCTAAGAATATTTGTTATTTATTTTTTATAAATTTTTGCAAAAAAAAATGTGGGTTCTGTTATAGCCAGTTATAGCCTATAGCAGTCACTTATCCTTATAAAATTTAAAATATTAAAGTAACTCAGTCTGTTACCTTTCGCTTGAAATAAAATTGTTGGAGGATAGTAGTGGGCCATGCCACCTATTCTTGTAACAAAAACCGATTCTATATCGATTCAAACTCACTCGCTGTCCCGTTCAATTCCTATTTTGTATGTGATTACATATTTTGTACGAAATAGAATCGGGTTTTGCAACGAGAATAATTTGTTCGGCTGTTCTCGTAACAAAAAGATTATTAAATCTCGCTTCAAACTCACTCACTATAGGAAATGAAGGAGTTTCTTTCATTTCGCCTTTTGTAAATTATCAGAATATGGTTAAAAAAAATATATTTAAAATAATATTATTACAAAATCGCCTACCTACTAATTCTTATAAAATCCAAAAGAAAATTCAGTGTCCCGTACCACTAGATACGTCCATCGACTAGGCATTAATTTATTTCGTTTATTTTCGTGTAAGTATAGATTCATATTCGTAATGTCTGATTATAGAGCCATATAATTACGGTATTTGTCTTTGGTATTCGTTATAAGTTTTTTGTGCCTATAATAGTACTAATAATGGTTGAAAAATTTATTTCTTGTTTGAAATACGTAGGTTGGAATTATAGAGCAAAAAACATTGTGTTTATACAAGTCTATTAAGTTTTATAGTTGTTTAAGGTTTTTTTTTTTTTGACGATGCTGTGCAAGCTAGTGAAGCGCTAACGGGATACGCTTCACCAGCAACATTGGTTTTACGTGGGCGAAGTGTCAACCCGCCGCACAACCCCCGAAATGCTGGAGGACGAGTTGTTCTATGGTTAAGTCATATAAATATCTATCATTGTAACAAAACATGAGGTTTACAAACGGAGAGACCGACAGACAGACGGACAGAGGAAGCTTAGTAATAGGGTCTAGTTGGCACCCTTTGGGTACGAAACACTAAAAACTACCGAAGTAATTTTAACACTATTTACAACTTAATGAGAAAAAAAATTATTATGAAAAAATGGATTTACAATTATTAATTCCCATTGGAACGGTACTATTGGGAATACGTGACTAATACCGCGAAAGGACAGCTAGTAGGTGTGATTAGCATGAGTTCAAATCCGGTATACATTTATTTATATTGTCTTCAATTTATTGTCTTTCTATAGAAAATCTTTATTATACATGTTCAGTTTGAGTGGAGTTTAAAATAGTAATAAGTGTATAATAGTAATTAGTACCTTACAAACCAAATAAACACGAACATTTCTCAGTATTCTCAGTCGTTTGCGCAATATATAGAAATGCAAAAGTATGAATATTGTGACCATGAGATCACATTTATCACACAATTTAGAGTCAGGGATTTATGAAAATAGGTACCAAGCTAAATTCAAAATAGGTCGTCAAATTGTTAAAATAACTTGGTTAAAATAATTTGTTAATAGAATAAACACTATAAAAAACACTAGAAAAAATGTAATAATAGAACAATTAAAAACGAAACACAAGAGGCGACGAACGTAGCGGAGCGGCCCAAAAATCTGATCAGAATATTTAAACAAAAACCGGCCAAGTGCATGTCGGGCCACGCACAGCGTAGGGTGCCGGCCAAGTGCATGTCGGGCCACGCACAGCATAGGGTGCCGTATTTGCTGTGCAATGATGATGTTTGCAATGATGAGTCCAATATCATATTCTACGACATTTGTACGTTTTCATCAAAGAAATTAGTATTAAGTATTTTGTCGTCAATGAGAATATTTTCAATGTCATGTTGAATTACACTATAAATCTGCTTTTTGTTTTAACTTACGGTGATCGCGAACGGCAATACTTTTCAAATTTTTCATATTACAGTAATAGTATAATAGTCAACATATACATATTGTTACTTAGATATTATTATTATTTTAGTTGTTCATGTCACCTATCTATTATTGAGAGAGAGAACTGCAGTAATGGTCTTGTGGGCCTCAATTTACAAATAAATAATGAACTTGATTATGCTATTTTACTCCTTATTGTGCTATGTAACTGTTTATGGCTTCATATTTACATACTTTACAAACACCTATTATTCGATATGTGCAATAAGAGACTACAGATGCGCAAACTTATAGAACCATTTGTCTGTATTGTTTATATATATACAAAATCTTATAATTATAATATTTATAGACAAATAACTGTTATTTAATGATGGATAACTGTCTATCTGTTTTTTACCAAAACTGCCGAGGAATTAGAACCAAATTACACACAGTATATATGAACATCTTATCACATAACTACGACATAATTATATTAACAGAAACCTGGTTGCATACTGACATCCTTGATAATGAGTTCATAGATAAACGCTATTGTGTTCACCGCCGCGACAGAGATCGAGTGTCGACGGGCCGGCGGGACGGTGGTGGCGTGCTTGTAGCCGTCCGGCGTGAGCTGTGTGCGGAGCCCTGCGCGCCGCCGCCGCCGGCCGCCGCATGCCTGCCGCCAGCTGCGATTGTAGATCATATGACGTTGCAATTACGCGGGCGCAATGGTGTCATTACACTTATCGGTGCCGTTTATATTCCTCCGAATCAACAAACAAATGTATATTCGTCCTACCTGGAATATGTGAAGCAATTAATTTACAATAGTAACGCTAAAGATTTTTGTTTGGTCGGTGATTTTAATTTACCTACACTTGACTGGTACTTTGATGGTATCTACCTTCAGCCAATGATCTCAAATAAATCGTCACAGATTGATCGTGAATTAATAAAATTTAGTGCCTGGATGAATACTATACAATTAAATAATATACGTAATAAAAATAATAAGATACTGGATTTATGCTTTACTAACTTACATGAGTGTAGAACTTTACCAGCGCCGGTTCCCATAGTTCCGGTAGACGATCACCACCCGCCTTTTTACATACTTTTACCTTTCAACTATAAACGTACATGTATTCCTACTAAAACTCAGTCAAAATATTGTTTCAATGGTGTCGATTACACGATAATTAACAACGAACTGTCTAAAGTGGACTGGGAGATTTTATTCGAAAATAAAACACCTGAGTTTGCTATGGATTTGTTTTATGAAGTCGTGTATGGTATTATCCGTAAACATGTTCCCATTAAAATTATAAGATCACCTCACTTTCCTCCCTGGTTCACTTCTTCTTTAATTCATATTTACAGAAACAAAAATAATGCATGGGTTAAATGGAAAAAATATCATAACATTTCTGATTATGAAACATTTTCCCTTTATAGGGAGCGCTTTAAAAAAGAATCACATCATTGCTATAAAAAATATTTGGAAAAAGTTGAATCAGATATTAAAAATAATATTAAATATTTTTGGACTTTTATTTCTAACAAAAGAAATTCTAACGATATCCCTAGTACAGTGTACTTTGGCGACAAAACGACTAATAGTCCGGAGGAAGCGTGTAATTTTTTTTCGTCTTACTTTCAATCTGTCTTTGCGCCTACATCTATGACTGAGAACTTATCTGTAGAAGATATGGACTTAAACATGTACAATAATAGTAACATTGTAATTAATAACATTAGCTTTACTCATGCCCAGGTACTGAGAGAATTACAGACAATGGACGTTTCAAAAAGTGCCGGCACGGACGGTATTCCGGCGGTCTTTTTAAAAAATACTGCTACCTCGATATGTAAACCTTTGCATTTACTTCTAAACTATTGTATACATGAAGGAGTATGCCCGTCTATACTAAAATCTGCCCGAATCGTGCCAGTTCATAAAGGTGGTTGTAAAGGAAATGTTGCGAACTACCGTCCAATCTCCATTCTACCTGCACTGTCGAAGCTTTTTGAGAGACTGATACACAAAGAAATTTATGCCAGTATTCATCACATTATTATTCCTCAACAACATGGTTTTGTTGAACGGCGTTCAACAAATACTAACTTAACGGCTTACACTACTTACTTGTTTGAATCTCTTGATGATAACAAACAAACAGATAGTATATACACGGACTTTCAGAAAGCTTTTGATGGAGTAGATCATAGACGGTTACTGGAGAAAATTGCATTTAATGGAATAAGAGGAAATATGTGGCGCTGGTTTAAGTCTTATATTTCAAATAGAACTCAAAAAGTTGTTATTAATGGATATGAATCAGATATAGTGGCTGTAACTTCAGGAGTACCGCAAGGATCGATATTAGGACCACTGCTATTTATTCTATTCATAAACGATATTGATTCTTGTTTTAAGTTTTGTCAAATACTGTTATATGCAGATGACCTAAAAATTTACCATGTAATTAATAGTCCTACTGATCATGTCCTAATTCAGGAAGACCTTGATCGTCTCAGTGCATACTGCAAACACAATAAATTAAACCTCAATCTGAATAAGTGCAAAAGTATTACTTTTTCTAGAAAGCGAAACGTTAGTATGTTTCGGTATTCATTATGTGATTCACTACTTGAAACCGTGCAGTCTATAAAAGACTTAGGAGTAACACTTGATGCTAAGCTGACTCTTGATGCACATGTCGATAATATTGTTAATAAGGCCTATAAGATGTATGGTTTTGTTATGAGAAGTAGTGTCCACTTTCAGCAACCTTCAACTTATTTATACCTTTATAAATGTTTAATACGCTCTCAATTGGAATATGCTGTTGCTGTTTGGAACCCTTATAATAATATATACACTGATAAAATTGAAATGGTCCAAAAGAAATTTCTACGTCGAGTGCAATACAAATTCTTTCACAATCGTTTGGAATACAGACATCTGTTAAATAAATACAAATTACTAGATTTAAAATCAAGGCGTACACAATTAGAGGTCATGTTTTTATATGATCTTGTCCATAATAGATATGACTGTAGTTCTCTGGTAAACGTGCTGTGCTACCGTGTTCCTTTGCGGACGCAGCAAAGGTCCTCTCGAAAACATAAATTATTTGCGATAAAAATAAAAAAAAGTCGTACCATTGCCGGTTCGCGCTCACCTTTAAACAGAATTGTAACAAATTATAATGATAGACTCAGTAATTTAGATATATTTGCCACACGCCCTTTAGCTTTTAAGAATATGGTTATTAAAGAGTTAGCTGTCTTTTGATAGCCAAACCATATAATAATTTCCAGCTGCCATGATTATCGTTTTTTTTTTTGTAACTTGCACTTCTCAGCAATATCTCACTTTATAAAAATTGTTTTTGTAATCCGTGGTCAACGTTGTTGGCGTTACAATGAGTACTGTTAGTTTATAAGATCTTTATAAGTATTTTTTATTGTAATGCTGTTTGTTGTACCCTAATAAACAAAACAAAAAAAAAAAAAAAAAAAAAAAAAAAAAAAAAAAAAAAAAAAAAAAAAAAATATTTTATCAGTTCGTCAGCTACTCGGTAACTCGTAGAGCCTACTTAACCGTAATAGTTTTCATTGAAGGTTCAGTAAATGGACTACTACCATGTTTTTTTTTCAAATTTCTAAACTCAATACTTTCGGAGATAGAGGGGACCTCCGTGCAAAACGAAAATAGACCGATCAATGTAAATAATTCCGAAACAGATCATTGTATCGAAAAATGATCTTTCCACACGCTCGATGTTTTAAACGAGCGAGACCTATCTAATGATACACTACAACATGGGGTATGCACGAAAAAATAATTCATTTCCACGTTACATGTACCTAAGCAAAAAATTTTTTATTATTTTTTATCTAGTACTTTGTTAGCATTGTTAATATGTGTTCTTATACATACCAAATTAGAGCTTTCTAACATTAAGCGTCTAGGCGCTAGACCACGGACAGACGGTCAGACAGACGGACATGGCGAAACTTTATGGATTCCTTGTAATTACTACGGAACCCTAAAAAGCATAAAAGTCCTTACTTAATTTTATTCTAATTCTGACATTTCATAATTTTATCAGAAAATTAGTTTTTTTTAATTTTTTTGAAATTAGACCTTTTCATATTTTTTTTTTTAAATTGACAAAACTTCAGAATTTTGGCAGTTTATAATTTTAAAAGTTTGAAAAATGGGTTTACTCAACGATATTACATGAGTAAATAAAACCACGGAACGATATCGTCGATGTGCAGGTAAATTTCGGTAAACATTTTCTAAATTAATGTTGACTTCGCCGAATTATTTTCGAAATGGAAATTAATTGCCAACAACAAAGAATAATTTGTTTTTTATGGACATACAATTAGCGGACTCATTGTTCTATTAATTATCAGGGGCGTACTAAAGAGCCGTCCGTATATGGTGGGTCATGGACTCTTGGAGATGGAGGTGGGCGGTAAATGAATGCTTGGAATTGCAATATAAATTCTTAGTATTATTAAAATATAATTTAGTATCAATATTATTTTTGAGTGGTAGAGCCTAGCTATTACCAATATTTCAAATTGATACCCGCTTATAAATGAGCTGGCTCGACCGAGACAGTATCACCCTCTTGCAGAATATTGACGTGAAATAAAAGAGATTATAGAGAATTATAGAGGTGGTGATGACGACCTCCGTGGCGTTATGGTTGCCATGCCATACCCGGAGGTCCCGGTTTCGAATACCGGTCGCGTCATTATGAAAAACTATTTTTTTCTGATTGGCCTGGGTCTTGTATGTTTATCTATTATAATAAAATAATGGTATCGTTGAGCTAGTATCCCATAACACAAGTTTCGAACTTACTTTGGGGCTAGATCAATCTGTGTGATTTGTTCAAAAGAAAAAAGAAAAAAAAGGGCGGGTTGCACTCAGGGAGTGCTGGCAGAAGTGAAAACTTTAACATCAACGTTGTACATTTTTGAATATTTTGGAATTGTTAGGGAATCTTACGTTTTTTCGATCAGGCTACGTATCTGACGCGAGTTTAAAATTTTTTACCCAACAAAAAAAGTGCCAAGCGCCGCTAAAGAAGTTTTCACTTCAAAAATATGACGTATCCTGCTCCCTACTTTCTGTTTCCTTCCCTATCATTCTTGTGTGGTTGCTTACCATCAGATGAGCCGCTAGCTTTTGTCCTCCTATGCCATAAAAACTGAAATTACTGTTACCTTCACTGTCTGAATCCTCTGTTTCTTCAAACACTCAAGTTCCAATCATGTGAACACCATGTGTGACGATATTGAATAGATATTAAATTTAAAAAAATAGAAGAATGTTTATCGATGATAAAGTATTGTTGAAAACAGATTTTTTATCTGGATTTTAATATAATATTTTTTTAGCATCAACCTACAAACTGAATATTTGAAATTCAAAAGGAGATTATTCAATATTTGAAAACCAACATATCCCAAATTCAAATAATTTACGTTATACATATCCCAAATTCAAACAATGTAGAAAATATTACATTCTTTATTTTAAAAAAGTGGATATTTTCTCTACAGATTTATTTCTTTATCAGCAAAATAATGTTTAAAATGTAAGGGCAGACACTAATTCTTCTTCAAACATAGACAAATCACATACTTAAACGCTAAGCAGGTTTGATTTAAATAATATATATTATGATGTCAATAACCTTTTTGAGGTTGATGAGTCACCGTTTGCATTTTTTGATATGGTGGGACGTTTTTTGTGGTTTCACCATATTTCGTAATATTTTAATTTTGATCTCAATATGACCGAGCCGCTTTATGTGGACTGAGTTTTATTTTGGTACTAAAACATCGGAATCAAACATATTATTGTGCTTTTAAATTTATAAAAGGTTTTTATCAGAAAACATTATGTCCACATTGTCCTATGTAGTAAACCAGGTTATATACTATCCGTGTACCAAGTTTCAAGCAAATATATCTGTTACAAAAACATCCATACATCCTGAAAAACTTTTGCATTTATAATATTTTAGGGATTGGTAATGATAATAAAATTATAGTGGAAAAAATATTGTCTATTTTGATACACTATTAACGGAAATTCAGTTTAAGGACCATATAATATAATATAATGGAGATATATCATCGATACATCCCGAGTGGAAGGAGGCATAGTCGTTTCCTTTTTCTTTTATACTGAAGTTATTTATAAACATATATACTTTACACCTATTTATTATTGTGAACAGAATAAAAATCTTCCGTGAAAATTTAATCCGTACTAAAATTTATATAGATGGAAAATTTGCGATTTTGTGACGTTGTAAGGGGTAATCGAATGTGTAATACTGAACCGATTTCGAAAATATTTATTTACAATATTTATTCACAATTATTTTATTAATTACACCGAAAACGCTAACGCGGGCAAGCCACGGCCAATAGCTAGCGAAGTACAAAATTCCCTTGCCTGTTTCATATATAATATATTCCCACATATATATAAGGATGGGAAGACACAACAAACCATAGCACTGTTTTCACAAAACGACGTGAACAAAGCGGCGGACCCAGCTGGTCGTGTACAAAAAGACAACAATAAAAGAATGCTAATAAATAAGTAATTAGTTTGTTCAAAAACCGTGGTTTGCGGTCCAGGAGAAAGCAACCGGCCGGCGTGCTTTGCCGCGGTGTGATTATGTAGACCACGTTTAGTTTTCAACTAGCTGTTTAACTTGTTCATTGTTCCGATGAGCTATGCTTAAATAACAGTACAATCAGTTATAGCTCAAGTGCATGGATTTCGCTTTAAGATTAGCATCGACACTAGTAAATATTTATGACACTAGCTTTAAAAGGTCCCAGCTTCGCACAAGTTTCTGTAGAGATCCCTATTTAAAAAATAAATAGTGTAGCATCCCAACAACGGCGAAAGAATTATTAAAATAGGTCCCGTAGTTTTTAAGTTTATTCGTTTAAAAAAAAATCCTGTTATAATATTAGTATTATTAGCCTAAACCGTCTCACTGCTGGGCAAAGGTCTTCCTATTCTGTTTCATGAGGTCCTTATATTAATGGATGTGAAGAAGAGGTTCGGAAGTAAAAATCCAACAACGCTCATCCAAGGCGGGTTTGTAAATGTGCAGGTACTTAAGCTGTACAACGGAATTTTTTTAAATCGTTTCCAATTGCTTGTCGGACACGGAGATGGGCGGAGAAGAGTGTAGCTTATTTATATTGTTGATTCACATCTGATGGTAAGTGATCACCGCCGCCCAATGGAATGAATGAATGATTGAATGAATGAATGAATGATTGAATGATGTCTCTGTTGTAGAGCTGTTGCAAACCCTTAAAGGGAACTGAAAAAGGAAATAAAGGTGGAAATAAGGAGAAAAAAAAGGTATAGGAAGGGGTTGAGTTGGATCTGTCATTCGCCGTACAAAACACATTGCTATTTCACTTCAATATAATGCAAGATTTGGGATGCCACCTATTTCCCCGCTCGAGATATTTAATTTCATGAACGTTCTACCACTCCAAAATATGCTTTGAATTCTCCACTTCAGAAATGTTATAAATAGTAAAAGACTTCAAGTAAAATATAAAATATAGCATATTTTATTCGGTAAAATCTATTCAAAATTTTCAAGAAATGTTACTATTTCTTTGTACTTTTGTGATATCAAAAATGGCTCCAATACTCCAATATGAATTTATTGGAAAATGGCATTTTCGACTATACAGCACTTTTGTTAATTTAGTGACAATATTTGACAGTGACATTTGCTTTGAAAACAACATAGTGTAGAGTAAAGATTGTTGAATAAAGAAAATTCTAAATTATGTATACTGGCTTGTGTGTGTGCCGTAAATGACGTAACCTTTACACAAAACCATAATAAAATTGTTCTAACAATTTACCCTACTGACGAACAAATTTTTCTCCTTAATAAAATTTTACAAAGAGTTTGTCATTTGTTTTTTGTTCTTTTCTGGAACATTCGACGCTGCGATCTTTTTTTGTTTGTCGTCTGTTAATTATTAGAAACAGTGATCTGTTATTTACTATAGATTCGTAATGTTTGACACATACCCGCTGCCACGTCGACTGAGGCCACAGCCTTAGTTGAATTTCTTCCGACTTAGTCGTAGTTTGACGTTCAGTGAATGCGTATCTCACAATAATATCACAAAAATGGTTAAATGCACTGTTAAAACATGTATGTCGTGATCCCAAACTAATAACAAAGCAAGTGGTATCACTTTTCACAAATAAGAATGCTTAATTATGTTAAAATTATACCAAAATAGTATTAAAATCGAAATTAATATATTACGCATTGTTTTTGCCAACAGTGTTGCCAGTAAAAACGATTTTAAGTTTCCCAAATGTTGGGAGTTTAGTCATTGACGAACTCATACGCCTTTATGTATCATTAGTAACACAGTAGAAGTAAACCTACAACCAGGCTCAAACTAGAATTAATTATTTACTTAGAATTGATTGATACTAAAATCAATCGCTAGTGCTACGCACGTCAAGACAAGAAAAAACAAATCATTTTCCTCTTTTTGATATGGCTTTTAACTGACATTTGACATAATGATATTATTACTATGACAGTGAAGTAACAATTTCATCTTTTTCATTGTGGTAACGGTGTTTAATTTAAATTGTTTCTGCAATTATCAAATGTTCGATTGAGTACAATAGTTTTTTTTGTTTTATGTTGTATTTTATTCAAATTATTTAAATTTATTATTTTATTTTATTTAAATTTCATTTTCATTTCTTAACAATAAAAAAAATCTACTGAAGACTTGGCTGTATGGGCATAGTTCCCTTTGCCTACCCAGAATGGGTGAAGAAAACAAAAAAAAATCTCTGCTAAAAGTTAGTAGTAGCACAGAATAGATAATAGTAGTAGGTCTGCATCGGTTAGATTCATCAATGACTAAAAAATGGAAACTTCTCCATTCCGCCATGATTCATTCTTGAAATATAATATGTATGTACCAATATTTACGCATCTATATATTTATTTCTTCCTATCTTTAATTCTTCTGTCACCTAAGAAACAATAATATGGTATAAAAACTTTTAAAAAAAAAAAAGACTCATAACATTCATTCAATGGGAAAATTATTCATGATCTGGCAACTCTGACCATTTTTCTGGGAGTAATGCTTTTGTCTCATTTTGACATAATTAGTTTGACTCTAGAAAAAAAGAGACAAACATATTTTACTTTGGCATATGCTCGGAATATGTATCGGTTTCAAAGCTACGTCTTTAACACTCTAAAGTGGTTGCGGCTTTTTACGAATGCTTTGTATGACGTTACTTCTCTTGTCATAAAATATATAAAATCTCATTGATTAGAAAGAACATTTTTCTTTTTAGTGTCGTACGTACATATTACGTGTTTCCTTATGATTAATTTAGACATATCATACACTTCCGGACACTTGAATCGTGCCACCCAGCAGTTTCAACTTTGATTGCTGGTAACTTAACAAAAGTATATGATCAACGAAAAAGTTTTTATGCAATTTGGAAGCTGGTACACTTTACATTAGTAAGGTATACTTAATTCCAAATTTAAATTTCAATAACTTGATAAAATTACAATTTTAAGTTAAACTTGTCCTGTATAACCTTTCTCAAAGACAAGACTCGGGTTGAATTTTTGAAAAAAAAAAGGAATTATTGGAAAAAAAAGTATTCAGTAACTTGTATTGCCTCCGAGAGCGTTTATGATTGCAGTCATGCGATTTGGCATGGAGTTAATCAACGTCATTATGAAGTGTTGTGGAATGTTCTCCCATTCCTTCTCGATGGCAACTCTCAGCTCTTCCAAAGTTTGTGGTGCTGGTTGGTGAGCTCGAACACGCCTCTTTAATTCGTCCCATAGACGTTCGATGGGATTCATATCAGGGCTCCTTGCTGGCCATACCATTGTCGTGATTCCAACATCATGAAGGTATGCCCTGACGATTCCTGCAGTGTGCGCTCTTGCATTATCATGCATAAAGATGAAGCCTTGGCCTACAAATCCAGCATATGGCATCACATGAGTCTCTAGGCAATGGTTAATGTATCGACGGGCATTTAGTGTTGGTAGACGTGGTCCTGTCACAACCTCTAGCCCAGTTTTACCATCGGCAGATATTCCTCCCCAGACTATCCACGAGCTCCCGCCATAACTCACTCTCTCTTCAATACAACACTGAACAAAGCGCTCTCGCCTTCGGTAGACCTTCCTCCTTCCATCATTACCATATAAGCATAATCTTAGTCTCATCAGTAAAGAGTACCTTGCTCCATTGGCGTTGAGTCCAATGCAAATGTTCGCGTGCAAACTGTAAGCGCGCCATTCGGTGAGCTCTTGTCAGTTTCGGCCCGTTGGCTGGCTTATGTGGGCTCAGACCACGTTCTTTAAGTCTTCGTCTAATTGTTCGCGCGGAAACAACCACTCCATGAAAGTCTCGAAGCTGTTCTTGGATCTGTACAGAGGTGAGGTGACGATTTTGTAAACTGGTTGTCGCGATAAATCGATCCTGTCTTTCTGAAGTTACCCAAAATCGCGGTCTTCCTGGACGGCGCACGTATCCACCAGTGTCGAGGTATCGATGGTATACCCTTTGCACAGCAGAACGGCTTAAAGCAAGCTGTGATGCTACATCGCGCTGACTTCGGCCCGACTGTAGAAGCGCCACAGCTTGCGCGGCTAGAAGAGGCGGTGTATCCATAATTTTAAAGTTTAAATGGCTCAAATTAAAAATACAACAATTTTACGATGTCTTAATTTCAAAACAATTTCGGTGAATTCAAAATTATGGAGTTAAATAAAAAAATTACGTTAATTTAGATCAACTTTTCTTTTCAAAAGAATGCACTAATTTGGATTTTGTTTCGTTTTTCCATTTGATAAATTCAAAATTGGAACAACAGCACTTCAAAATCATTATGAATATACCAGCATCAAAACTGCATAAAAACTTTTTGATTAACTTAAGATATTTTTATGTTCTATGTCATTACACATAAAAATGTAGGGTGGCTCGATTCATGTGTCCGGAAGTGTATATTATTAGGTAAGTTATTTATTATGTTATCATCCGAAATTAGAAGTCGCAATGTTGCGTAGTATAACATTCTAGTACAAATACAGAACTAGATTGTAAATATGGACGTATGACGCATGCAAAATCTTGGTATTGAGAATTGAAAGTAATCTAATAACAATATATTTAGAACCTTATTCTTAATTGCCAACAAATAGTAGGTAATCACCCACCGAGCTATGAAGAGACCTATTCTCGATGTTTCTCTATGAGATCGAATCATGAATGAGATTCGTAACAGAACGAAAATAACCGACATACTTAGTTCAACGGATTAGCAAGCTGAAGTATGAGGGTGTGGCAGGATGACCTTGGAATGGCGACTACTTACTGGAAAGTGCAGAGTAAGACGGCAGACTGCTAGGTGGTCAGACGACCTAAGGAAAGTCGTAGGAAGCCGCTGGATACAGCCCACTGCTAACCGATCATACTGGAGGCGTGTGGGGAAGCCTAAACCCAGCTAGACGTATTGTGCTGAGGTGAAGCATTAAAAACCATTACACAATTTATGAAAATATTAATTCAATTATGAAAACACGTAAAACCCAGGGAAAATCTCACAGTTTACCTATATAATCATTTTGTTATTAACAAAAGTCTTTATACACGTGAAACTGTGATTTTCCGGATCTACCGTGAACCGTGATATAACTGTTGTGTAAGATTGCCAACAAGGAAGTAGGCCATTATAATTTGTTGATGACAATACATTGTTTTGAGGAATTTTGCAAGTGAAGGTAGCTATTTTGGGTTAAATTAAATTTAGTTTTGATATTAACTTCTGTAATTACGTAAAATGTTTATTGTGACAATAAATGAGTTTGCTGGCTAAAGTACATTCAAGAAACAACTGAAGTTTTGCTCAGACTTCCTTCTCCACCAAATTAACCCAGTTATGACTATCGTTTGTTATACGGATTATAATGTTATTTATTTATGTCAATACATGTATTAAGATAAACATCATATATCTATCTATCAATATGTGTTCATCCAACTTCATACGCGCATCGACATCATTAAATGACAAAAAGGCCTTAACTGGGTTTCTTTCGCCATTTTTATAACTAGTGACCATTTTGCTTTTGTTTCCGAAATGGTGGTAGTTTACAGAGTAGTTTTATTTACACAAATCAATATCATGTGTACAATTCGACAAGGAAAAGTGCCTGTGAAGGCCTAGACCGTGAATAAAAGATTTTATCTTTTATCATCCAGCTCCTACCAAGTTAAATATGTATACACAATGTAAATGTTACTAGTAGGAACATTGTTTAAGTACACAGATCACTGTGCGATGGCCAACTGTTTAAAATTTATGTTTAATACCACGGCCTAGCTGTTTGATTGAACCAAGTAGCTGCTACATATACATTATGTATTATACATTGTCATAAGTATTTGCTATTGGCCATGTAGCCGCAAATGTGCTCATATGAAGGTGGTATACGCTAGAATAAACTTTCTCATAATAAAGGCTTTGTAATAGTTTTTCTCATATAGGCATTAAGATTGTATCTGTATTTCATCGTTACCATAAATTGTGAAAGTTTATGACACGTTTTGTCCGTGAGAAAATAAGCTTTAATTTAGTTTATAAACTAGTAGATCAAATCCAAATCATTAAATAACATATATAAATCGAAACCAAATCATTAAATAACATATATAAATCAAATCCAAATCATTAAATAACATATATAAATCAAAACCAAATCATTGAATAGTATAAAATGAAGTCGCTTCCGATGTCTGTCTGTCCCAAAACCCTGTTTTTTTAAACTTGGCAAATGTAGTAAACAATCTTAGCTTGTCTTTTTATTCAATTATTCATGTGTAAAATCGACAAATCGCCAGAATACTGAGTGTTGTGTTAAATGCCATTTCTAACTATATTATTATTTAAAACTACGCAATGAATTTTGATGCGTTTTTTTCTTATGATAGAATGGTTCAAGAGAAAGGTTTATACGTATAATACGTTCTGAAATTCCTACGGGAAAGCGGGATACACGCAAACGAAGTTGCGCGGGTTTCGCTAGTACCTAATATGATTTCAATGTTAGCACCCTTCTTTTGATATAATAGACACGAGCTGTTACCCGCGACTTCGTCCGCGTGCAATGTTCAAATAAGGATAACTCCTTTTCCTGTCATGCGATTTAAATTAAACAAAGCCTATATTCTGCTCCAAGCCGAGCTCTATCTCCCTGTGAAAACAGGATTAAAATCCGTTCAGTAACTTAGAAGATGTGCGCGATCAAACAGACAGACAGACAATAAATAAAATAAATTTTTTTTCGCTTTTATTACCTTTCTCTAACTGTTCCCTCTCCATTTTTGCCAAATATGTTCAAAGTACAGACATATCGGGGTCTACTGTTTTATTATATGTTCATAGATTAATTTCAAATATTTTAATATATTTTTTCTTTTGTTTCAGATACGACCGAATAGAATAGTGTTGTGACAGTGTTACAATAGATAAACGGTGTAAAACCACAAATTGTAGATGAAGTGAAATGCCTAGGAAGTGTAGTGTTTTGTGTTTTCAAATGAAGCGACACAGACGGTGGACACTGCCTAACACAACGGTACAATGATAACTTCAACAATGTTCACAAAATTTTGGTTTTGTCTAACAGGATGTATTTCTCTCGGTAAGTAGTTTTTTTGATTTTTTTCAAATAAACCACAGATTTTATTAAAAATGACAAAAAATTGTAGTCACTATTACAAAAGAATTAAATATGAATGAATGAATGAATGTTTATAATTGGAAACAATTTTTTTTTTTATCAAAACAATGTTTTTTCAACCTATGTTACATAGAAATGAACACATAAATAATAATAATAGATAATTAACATAAATACCTACATAGTACCAAAATACGTAACTGTAGCAAAATATGTAATATCTTTAGTAATTTTTACCAAAGATGTTACATATTTTGCTAGCTATTTTGCACCTAATTTGATAAATGATCATTGACCATCGAAAGGCAAGCGAGACCTGACTCACCCGACCCGAATGTACAGTGAGTTGCAAAAAGAAAAACCAACGTAAATTGTTGATTTTAAAGTTTTAGTAAACATTTAAAAAAATTATTTGCACCAAAATAAAGTAAATAAATACTTAATTTTGGTGCAAATCAGTTTTGTTTAAAAAATGAAATGTTTAAATAACTGAATTAGAACCACTGAAGAGATCACGAGAAAAATATAGGCGTAGTTCTTTTAAATTTTAAAATTTGAAACGACCTCCGTGGCGTATGGTGCCCATGCCGGACTGCCACCCAGGAGGTCCCGGGTTCGAATCCCGCTCGGGTCATGATGAAAAACGAACTTTTTCTGATTGGCCTCGGCTCGGGGTTTGGATGTTTATCTATATATGCATTTGTTATGAAATATAGTATGGTTGAGTTAGTATCCCATAACACAAGTTTCGAACTTACTTTGGGGCTAGCTCAATCTGTGTGATTTGTCCAAAAAAAAATAATAATAACAGGCATAGTTGTTTTTGTTCAAAAGTAAAAGGTCTACATTACATTACTGATAAAAGCCTCGCGCCAAGCAGATGTGTTAGACTCCATATAAAGTCTTTTGGGTATTCAACTATTTAACCTTTTATCCTAACACGAGAATCCTTTTCTACAGTTAGGAAAAGTAGCATATTTTTTGCTGTCATTTGAACTATATTATGTTTTTATTGCAATGAATCAGTGTATCAAAATGTAGGCATAGGCTAAATCGGGGTTTTTAGGGTTCCGTAGTCAACTACAAGGAACCCTTATAGTATCGCCATGTCAGTCTGTCTGTCCGTCTGTGCGCGGTGTAGCACCTAGACGCTTTATGCAAGAAAGCTGTAATTTGGTATGTACCTAATACACATATTAACAATGATAGCAAAGTGCTGGAACAACATTTAAAAATATATTTTTTTAGGGTGCCTCCCCCCTACAACTTACAAGTAAAGTGGAAATGATTTTTTTATTTCGCGCCCACCCCATGTTGTGACATGTATCGTTAGATAAGTCTCTTCAAAACATTGGGGGTGTGGGAAGATCATTTTTCGATACAATGATCCGTTTCAGATTTATTTACATTTATCTTGACAATGAAAACTATAACGGTTAAGTAGGCTTCACTTGTTACCGAGTAATAGCTGAGGAACATAAAAAATTAAATTTATTTGATGAAATCTTACAAATGTGATAGAATGTGATATTAGACTCAATCGTAAAGCAAGCAAAGCACAGCAAATACGCGACCCTACATTGTGCGTGGTCCGACACGTACTTACCCGGTTTTTTGAATTTACGGAATGTATTCGACAGCTTGATGACCCAGATGGTCAATGACTCTACGTTCGCATAGGTACTATGATATGGTATGGTAGGATAATAATATGGTCAATTCCTTCACAAGGCAAGTTAAGTTTGAGTGGTTTCATTAGGAAAAATAACTATTTTAATATTTTATTTGTGATAAAAAATAATTCAGAACGACATTCCGACGTTAGTATTTCGGAAAGAAAAAAGTCATATTATTATTGTGTATGTATTAAATTATGGCTGTCACTGTCATACTACATCAAATGAAAGATATAACTTTCCACCACTTGATGTGGAATTAAAACTAAATGCGTTTGCTCAACTGGCTGATAGAATCTGATCGAGAACGTTTCCGACTAACTACGACCATTCGGTACTATTTCTAAAAATCTAGTTCTATGTTGTAGAAATGTCCGTCGAATGTCAGAACCAGTATCTTCGTTATTTGTTGCATATACTAAACCAACGTTCGGTTAAAAAACGATTTAATCTTTAAAAAAAATGTTAATGAAAAATTTCACCTAACCAAACAAGATCGTTTATAGTCGAGTTCTTATTTCGTCCAAATAAAATATCCATTAGGCTTAGACAATGTATAAAATATTAGCATAATGAAAAAACTATTAAATAAAAGTACAAAAGTTTTTATAACTCAATTTTTTGCTTTTCTAATAACGATTTTAATGCAATACCATTAAAGTCGACTTCGGAAGTGCGCTATCATCTAACACAATAAGTGTTAAGATTAATGATTACCGTCAGAAATGATTAACTCTGAACAATTTATCACTTCAAATACTATAAAAGAATCATCCAATACTAATAAAATCTCTTTTGTTATTTTTTATATCAATTTATACAAGAATATATTTCAAAACCAACTCCTTTTATAAACAAGTCCCGCAAGTATTAGATTCCTCAGAGTATTAGATGTTCTTAGAAAGTACTAGGACATAAGAACGTGGAAGCAGGTCTAGGCTAGCGTCCCCTATACGGCACTCGTATCCAGAGCCTACCCACATGCACAAACACACACATATTCTATGATCCCTGTTTCGATTTCATTCGCACGCGACGGGATAGAAGGGGAAGTAAAACTGGTTCTTATCTAGTATGGACGTATAGGGTTTGCAAAATCGCGCTGCATGTTAGCAAATGCGTTGGTAAGGGATAAAAGATTTCCTTTGTTTAGTTGTGAGACCACCCCGGGCGTACCAAGGATACAGAATGGCGAGGTAGTGAAATGAAAAATGCACCGGCTGTCTGAGATAAATCGTTAGATAGACCAAAATCTATTCTCCCACATTATTTTCACGATTGAAGATTATTTGATTCTATAAGAAAATAACTTGCTTTCACAGGATATTGTATTACGGCTAGACTGCGTTAATTAAGACAACATGTTGTTTAGATCTTTCGTAGGTACTAGACAAAACAAAACAATTTATATGACCTTTTGGTCATTTATTCACGCACCGATCGATCGAACACGCAGGTTATCTATGATCTAAAGACAACATGCTAAATATTGAATTTTAATCAATGAGCAGTTTTCTTTTAGGTATAATCAGTTGGTTTTTCAAATCATCAAAAGATGGCGCTAGCATTTTTTTTGGTATTGTTGAGGCCAAATATTTAGTCTGTGGCAAGAAAGAACTAACCGAATGTCAATTTCATAAATTTCTGTTTCTGTCATTTGTCATTTCTGAAGCATTGATTGAAGTTTTTTTGTATTGTGTGAACATTGTAACCTCAAAAAGTTGTTACTTACATAATTTAATTAATAATACATTGTAGTAATATTTTCTTCAAACTTTTTTTTTAAATGTTAAAATAAATGACGACTTTATAGCAAAAAGGAAAACTGCTCATTAGATTAAAATTCTAAATTTTGCATGTTTATAAATTTCTCATGAAAACGGACTCAATACGAAATCTCAAAAGAATTTGGATTCTGAAACTTTGAAGCTTTTCAGCAGCATAGATCTTATGTTGTTTGTAGATAATAAAGTTAGGAAATCTCGTTTGAATATTACCATGTTGCTTGGTAAAGTCCCTAAAATGGTTTACCCAAAATGTTATTGATAATCGCTAAATCGGGCAAATATTGGCCTTTTTCAAACGTTGCAAAAACAAAATGGGTGCCCGACAATAAAACGAAGATTTGCGTAAATGTAACTGTTTTTATATAAATACTAGCGAAACCCGCGCAACTTCGTTTTTTTTTTTTTTTTTTTTTTTATTGGGACACGGCATGTGACGCCAGCTCCTGCCAGATGGGCCGCAGGTCACTGGGGTCCAGGAATAGGAGCGACGAGACATCCTTTATGGTGTCTCGTCGCTTCTACTATGCCGGCCTGAAAGGTGCCTCTTCACGCTCCGCTTGAAGGACCCCATGTCGTACACGTGTGGTGCAGGGAACACATCGTCGGGCAGCTTGTTCCACCGTTCAATGGTTCGACACAAGAATGATTGACCGAATCTTTTTGTGCGGGGTGGGGGGTTTAGATAGTCCACTGTATGTGAATGTGCACGCTGCTTAGGACGGTAGTTCCTGTGCTTGAACGGGGAAGGCGGAATAAGGTCGTGTAACTCAACCGAACACTCGCCATGGTACAGCCGATAGAAGTGACTCAACGCAGCGACTTCCCTGCGGAGTTCTAAAGGCTCGAGAGTTGCACCAAGCTTCGGATCATCTATCATTCTGATGGCGCGTCTTTGCAGTGAATCAAGAGCATCCATAAGGTACTTTGCAGAGCCTTCCCAGAGATGCGAGCAGTATTCCACACACGATCTAATTTGCGTTTTGTATAGTAGAAGTCGTTGTGTTGGTGTGAAGTATTGCCGCACCCTGTTCAGGACTCCGAGTTTGCGAGAGGCGTTTGAGATGACGCTTTGGATGTAATCTCTATGATTCAGATCTGCGCGCAAATTCAAACCGAGAATGGAAAGGTGATCATTGATGACGAGAGGAGTGTTCAGGAGAGTCGGGACTCGGGAGAATGGGACCATCTTCGCTGTGAACGCACAAGCCTGAGTTTTCTTTGGGTTAAAGCTGACGAGGTTGTGTTTGCCCCATTGGGCCACCCTCGAAAGGATGTCGTTCAGCTCCAACACCATCGTTCTGCGTAGCTCTTCGACCTCTTCGCGCTTAATTCCAGCACGACCCTCACAGCTCAGATGTGCCGTGCTGTCATCTGCATAGCAATGGATATTGTTAACAAGCAAAAGGTCGTTAATATGCAAAAGAAAAAGCGTAGGTGACAGCACGGAACCCTGGGGAACGCCAGCGTTTACCTTTTTGAGCTTTGAGGTGTAGCCATCGACTACAACTTGGAAGCTACGCTCGTGTAGGAAACTAGCTACCCAGGTACAGAACTGGTCATTAAGTCCGTAAGACGGCAGCTTGGAGAGCAGCGCTTTGTGCCAGACCCTGTCGAATGCCTTGGAGATATCCAGACTGACTGCCAAGGATTCGCCGTAACGATCTATAGCCCTCTCCCACAAGTGGGTTACGTACGCTAGGAGATCACCAGTCGATCGTTTCGGACGAAAACCGTATTGTCGATCGCTGATGATGTGGTGATCTTCTAGGTAACGGAGCAGTTGCGTGTTAAGGATCCGTTCGAGAACCTTGCATAATACAGATGTTATAGCTATAGGGCGGTAGTTATTAGGGTCTGAGTGATCTCCCTTCTTAGGGACCGGCTGCACATTGGCCGATCTCCAAGAAGCCGGCACGCGGCCAGTGGAGTAAGACAATTTGAACAGGCGTGTCACCACTGGAGTCAATTCTGCTGCACAATGTTTGAGGACGATCGCTGGAATGCCATCTGGTCCGCACGCTTTGTGTACGTCAAGCGACCGGAGCACCCTTCGAACCTGGCACTGTTGGATTTGGACATCTGGCATAGAATAGCCGCAGTGTTCAAGCAGTGGAGGATCAGCACCCCGATCGTTGAGTTGTGAAGCACAGGCGAAGATATCGGCTAATAATTCAGCCTTTTCTTGCGCCGTATTAGCGAGCGAACCGTCAGACTTCTTCAGAGGGGGCAGGGACGAGCGGCAGAAGTTAGACTCCACGGATTTGACCAGTTGGTAGTAAGAACGGCTACCCGTGGGGCACGCCATTAGCTGGTCTTTTATTCGAGTCCTGCGCTTAGCCTCCGCTGCATTGAAAGTCCTCTTGCAAGCTTTGGAAGAGATGTTGTAGGCAGTCTTTAGAGAGCTCGCGTTAGGGTCATCGTCTACACAGGCTCTCATCCAGGCTCGATACGCCGCATTCTTTGCCGCCACAGCCACACTACAGTCGCGATTGAACCAAGGTCTACTTTTTCCATTGCTGACCACCACTGAAGATGGAATGTAATAATCCATCCCCAGTTTGATTTCGTCTGCAATGGAATCAGCGCAAGTAGAAGGATCGTCGACTCTAAAGCAGCGCTCTTTCCATGGAACGGCGGAGTAGTAGTCACGCAGTCCATCCCAGTCCGCAGAGGAGTAGTGCCAGACTCGCTTGCGTGTATCCCGCTTTCCCGTGGGAATTTTGAAATTTTTCTCTTCGTAAGAACCATCCTCGTACTTCAAGGAATATTAAAAAAAAAAATCAGCCAAATCGGTCAAGCAGTTTTCATGTTATGTCGTGACAACAGAAAACGGGTTTCATTTTTATATATATAGATTAGGGTTCGCCTGTTGTATCAGTACTTTGTATATTGTGGTCAATAAAGATATATATTTGCGTTGTCCACCAAGGGGGTTGGATGAAAGGAAGGAGGAAGGGAAGGGAAAGAAGATGGGGGAAAGAGGGGATAGGGAAGGAGTTGGGCTTCCGGATCTCTCACTCACCGAACGAAACGCATTGCTGCTTCACGTCGATATTCTGTGAGAGGGTGGTACTTCCCCGTTCGAGCAAGCCCATTTCATAATAATTAAATAAATACTTAAATAAATTAGGCCAGTGGTAATTCAATTGCATGAATAAAATGGTTTCCAAACACGTAATATTAGGTATGGATATTACCTATTCGTGAAATATGCTTCAGCCTTGTCTATTTGAAATCAAATAGCGCGTTGTTTATTTTTATACAAATTAACTGCATTTATTATCTCAAATCACATATTATTTCCAATTAATTAAATAACATAACATACATAGCCGAGTAATTAAATGGCTGCAACAAAACGTACTGTCACTAAACACTAGTAAAACTAAATATATTACTTTCACAAAAGTAGACCGTCTCCAACCAAAAGACTTTGAGCTTGTGGCACATAATTGCTCCCATACTAATACTAATACTGCCTCCTGTTCGTGTATCACTATTGAACGCGTCAAAGAAATAAAGTATCTTGGAGTATATATTGATCCTACTCTCTCTTGGAAAAAACATGCAGAAGTACTGACAGCAAGGATTCGTAAACTTGGATATATCTTCAAACGACTAAGAACAGCTGCAGATTTAAATCTATTGAGAACAGTTTACTTTGCCTTATGCCAATCAATAATCACCTACTGCATAATAATTTGGGGAGGCACGCACAAAAATTGTATCCTAAAAGTGGAAAGAGCCCAAAGATCCATCCTAAAAATCATGCTTCACAAACCATTTAAATATCCAACCCAACAACTTTATTGTGAAGCCAAAGTTCTCACTGTTCGGCAGCTATACATCCTTCGAACGATATTGTACTGTCACTCTACAACTACCTACAATCCCAATGCTCTCCCCAACCAAAGACGAACAGACATCGTATTTAGAAGACTGGTCCCGTCTTCACCTTTTGCAAAAAGACAGTTTGTATTCTTGGAACCCACTCTTTACAATAAGTTGAATAAGACACTTAACATATTCCCAGACACACGTTACAAATGTAAAAAAAAAGTAATTAACTATGTACAATCTAAATCGTATGATGAAACTGAAACCCTGTTGTGTACCATAATATAGTGGGAGTTTGCAGTATTTACTTATTAATAGTACTAGGTCATTGTTGTTTACTGAGCTTTATAACCACCACACACACACACACACACACACACACACGCACACACACATACGCACACACACACACACACACACACAAACAATCACACACGCACACCCAACACACGCACTCAACATACAAAACAACCAATCTGACGGCCGGGAGTGAGTGGCCGGAATACTGTAACACAGGTTCTCCTAGTACAGATTCCGCTCTCACGATGGCATACATACATAAAGTGCAAAATTTGAATATGTACAGTATTATGATTGTATATTTTGTCTTGTCATCTTGAGGAAAATAAATGATTTTTTATTATTTTATTATTATAACATAATTTTCTATTTCATTAAATTACCTAATATTTGTGTGTTATTGAGTATGAGATGTAATTTACGTTAATAAAATGATTACATAAGTATATAATACTATATATACATGTCGCAAACATGTCATAGCAATTTTTCTTTACGGAGAACATTTTTCTGGAGTTTTAGACAAAAGAAATGTTATTAGTCGATCGATCTGATGCGATCACTATCGGATCAGATCGATATTAATGCGAAAACCATTATTGGTCATTTGAGCTGAAATATAGACATTTTGTGGATTTATTCTAGATCTTTTAGACTATGTCGGAATAACTAGATTCGTCGAGGAAATTAACCTCATCAATACTAAAGCTGATCTTTGAGAACTGTGAGATTTATTTGAGAGACGTGACGTCATGTCATGTCAAATTAAGTACACACACTAAAAAATATAAAAAGTGGGTTTTTGTATAGATACCAAATTGTATTTCTATGGCTATAAAGTTACCTACAACCACACATGATAATAGGTACGCTATACACAAAACAAACAAAGGTGTTAGAGTTTGCGAAATATTTCTGTGCATACAGTATACAGTGCTTTTACATAATTAATGAGGCACTTAGAATAAGTTCGTGATTGTAATTAATTGTAATTGTAATTCGTATTACAATTACAATTAATTACTACAATACAATACAATTACAATTAATATCTGCCGTCTGTACTGGTGGTAGGGAAAAAAAAGTGACGATTCGAAAGTGCTTGTAATGCCTATTTGAATAAAAATATTTTGATTTTTTTGATTTTTGATTTTTTATTCTTGAATGTAATGGTGCACTCAATGTCGAAAAGCCAAATAAATAAATTGGGAATATGCGTGTAAAACGGGAAGGTGCCATATATTTAGGGTATATAATTTATTTAACACAACACAAACTTTTCTTCGTAAACACAATGGGTTGAAACTTGTGTAATCCCCATAACATAAGGCATCTGTTTTCGCAAACTTCACCAACTTCCGGTCAAAGTTTAAAGGACATTAAAGGAGTTTGTGTTGTTATTTTGAAGCGATCAATCATTTCAACCAAACTACGTACTTGCATCCTCATTCATCATCAATTTTTGCAAGTTCAATCTCCCATCGATTATTGATGAATACTTCGCAACAGTTGCTTTTTTTACACGTACATATTGTTATTCCTTCACAGAGATCCATTGTTCCCGTTGTCGGTCGATTTTCGGGATAAAAACTATGCTGTTGTGAGTGAGATCGTCAGATGATGTGTGCATTGTTTACAAAATTTTATCGAAATCTTCATTCAGAGACATATTATAAAATTCATATTATTTTTAAATAAGCTAGGTACTCAATAAACTACCACCATTTTGTCACTGGGCAAAAAAATTACCACTGGGCAAAAGAAACCCAGTTACGGCCTTTTTTGTCATCTGATTCAAGTGTTTGGTTGGCGTAATCATGAAAATGTACCAGACAAACAGATAGAGAGTTCTATTGAAAATGAATATTATTGGTATGGATATGACGTGGCCTGTACAAAAGGTTATTGTGTAAGATATTCAGTACGAGAAATCTGTGTTTATGATTTTTTGGCCGGAGGCTGTCACGAACGCCACGTGGAATGCTTACTGTATGTAGCCAACAATCAAAAATCCAAGTTTATTATCAACTAGAGAAGCCCGCGCAACTTCGTTTGCGCTTTCCCATTGAAATTTAGAAAAATCCTTTATTATCAAATGCCTACGTCATATAAAGAACCTCATACTACTAAGTGATAAATACTTTTATCTGGATTAAAACATAACAAATACATAAAATATATATCCAACATATTGAACGTTTAAATATTAATTTAATCACGCAAGAACGGTTCAATGAATTTTACTTTCAATTCGGCACACAGGATAAACAACAACTAAGCACAACTTAGTTATGCGAACAGGAATTTTTTTTGCGAATTGTTCCTGTTGGACCAACTAGTTGTGCGAAATAGTTGGTCCAACAGGAAATGGTGAATTTATCTCGTAAAATATGTCATGTGCACAAATAAATATTCTTGGAGGAATCACGCATCGCCATCTAGTCCCAAACTAAGCTTGTACTAGGTTAGGTATACTAGATTGCTGATAAATATACATAAATATTTTTTTGTAAATTTATATAGAAAACATTTAGACCAAGGCAAACAGACAACATGTTCATGCACACCTTTTGTTTTCCTTGCGCAGCATTCAAACCCGCGGGTTCAGGATAAAGTGACCTTTTATAGCCACTCGACCACCAGGCCTGTCAAAAATAAAATAATACTTTCGTATGTCTCTTAAACCGTGTACACAAAATATAGTAATAATTCACATAAGTCAGCCCTCAGTTAGTGCCTTTTAGGGTATAGAGAACCGGTACTATCTCAAGGAACCGGGATTTTCGGTACCGGACTATGCTGGAACCGGGATTTCCCGGGATTTCCCGGGAATTTCGGTACTTACGGGATTTTTTTTCAATACATCAACACCGCCTAGGGATGTTTTGATTTTGCTCAATTTACACATTTTTTGTTAGACATACTTATTTTTAGAAAGCTCATTTATTGGACTAGGTACATGTAAAAGTAAAATAATATTATATTTATTGCGTAAATATTTTTAAAAAAGTGAAATAATGATACAAGTAACGACCGTATTTGTTTAATACGGTCGTCACAAAGAAAAAAGAAAAAATTATGCAGTTTTTCTGCAAAGTTATTCTGCGTCTCGTACCTTTGAAACCCTCGCTACGCTCAGGATTCTATATTTGAAACCACTCGCTTCGCTCATGGTTCAATCCTAGAATCCTTCGCTAGCTCAGGTTTCAATAAAGTACTCGCGCCAAAAAACAACTTTGCAGCCTTGCATAACAAATAACTATTTCATGTCATAAATCAAATCTTTTTAGGCGACATTACCCAAGTCCTGGTATGATGCTAAAAAGTTGCTCTTGTCGCAAGGCTTGCAGCAATCAAGGTTAAAGTAACGTTATCATGCTACTGGGGAAGTAAGTGAAAGAATGCCATGGCCAGAAGCGCAAGGACCATACGCACGAAGACCAATTTTTGCTAACTGATGCGAAAAAACAGCCAAATGTTACGGCAATGCTGTTTCTTCAAATGCTCTCGTCAGAGCACCAGTTGTTTGTGTTAAATAAAAATTGACGATTGGACACCACTGATTCTGTCGCTCGCTCGCAACTGACTGAAAGGTTGTGGTGTTAATGTCCGTACGCAGACAGCGCGAGTGGTGACCAGCTGGCTTCAGGAGCATGCATGACATTTCGGTCTTAGACTGGCCTGCGCAATCACCAGACCAAAATCCCAAAAAGAACGCATAGAACATGCTTCCTCCACAAACATTAAGACTGAAGAGCAATTTTTTTGCATCTTAACAGGACTTGAGACAATTCTTGGCAAAATTGAGACTTCGTAATCTTGATTCGAAGCATAAAAACCGTTTCAGAACCATTGTAAACATAGGTTAAATAAATAAATAAATATTCTTGGACGAATCACACAACGCCATCTAGTCCCAAACTAAGCAACTAAGCTTGTACTATGGGTACTAGATTGCTGATAAACATACTTAAATACTTTTTTTTTTTGTAAATAAATACTTATTATACATAGAAAACACCCAGACCAAGGCAAACAGACATGTTCATGCACACAAATGTTTGCCTTGCGCAGGATTCGAACCCGCGGTCCTTGAGATAAACTGACCATTGCTAGCCACTCGACCACAGGACCTGTCAAAAGGTGTTTTTAAAGACAACATTTTCTTTGGCAAAATTGCAAAAAAGTCATAGTTTAGATATTTTTTTTACTTTTTCTTGAAAACATACTCGATTGTTTGTTGACCATCAAAATATATTCGATCGCACGTAGCGTCACTAGCGTCAGTGTTGCCAATTGCCATGTAATTGAATAAATAAAAAAATCCCGAAAGTACCGGAAAATCCCGGTTCTTGTATTTCAATTCCCGGTTCTTTTACAGCTATAAAAGAACCGGGAATTCCCGGGATTTTCGGTACCGGGATTTCCCGGTTCTATACCCTAGTGCCTTTGCTACATCACCAGAGGGTACGAGTTAAGGTCCCATTCAGAGCAAACACATTTATTTTGTGAACATTCTATGTTTATAATCTGGTTGTTTTCTTTGTTGTCTGGTAACACAAGCAGGTTTAAGTCTGACTTACCCTGGGACAAGATGGCTATGTATGAAATATATTTACTTAATTTTAATAATATTATTGAAAAACTTAATAATAATTGTAAATATGTATACTAATATTATAAAGAGGAAAGATTTGATTGTTTGTTTGTTTGCATTGTATAGGCTCCGAAACTACTGGACCGATTTCAAAAACTCTTTCACCAGTAGAAAGCTACATTATCAGGGAGTGACATAGGCTATAGCTTTTCCCGAAATTCAATGTGGTTCCCACGGGAACGGGTCCGGAACTTCAGGCGGAGGAAGTCGCGGGCAAAAAAGCTAGTAGCTTCTAAAGAGGATAGGATACGTATTATTTTTTTTTAAAAATAAAATATAGCCTATGTCAGCGTTAGTGTAGCTTAACTTTCCAACGGTGAAATAATTTATTACTTTCCAAACAAATATACAAATCTTTCCTCATTATAAAAATTTAATTAGCACTGGTATAGATAACCGAGTTAATATTCTTGTCTCACAACGGACTTAATCGCACTTCATGCCCGTCATATTAATACATACATCGTACTATTCATACTTTCATACTTAATATTATAAATGAGAAAGTGAGTTTGTTTGTTTGTTATTCCTTCACGGCTTGACTAAGCAGCCGTGCATTATCAAAATTTGTATAATATATTGTCAGTGATACCAGAGCCCAACATAGGCTACTTTTTATCCCCCGTGAAAGTATGTCATTCCAATGGGAAAATATTTTTTCTACCATAGAGGGCGCTGTATGGGATGGGCTATCGGCCAACAGATGGCGCCACAAGTCGCGTTATGGGTTGTTTGTTGTCAAACGAGATCTATGTCATAAAATTAACAGCGAGCGAAGCCGCGGGGAAAAGCTAGTTAATGCAAAAGACAAACCTAAATGATTTAAACAAATTGTCTGCAAATACAAAATCTACGCATTCTCTTACTTTAACTGTATAAATTCTTCAACTACTTAACTATTTATAGGTCAAAGTATGACAGGTGCATAAACATTACGAGTGGAATCTTGTACTAGTATACAACGAACACACTAATATAGGTGTTGTTGCCAAGCGTGTACATGGATATCAAATGTGTCAAACACAAGCACCACAGATGAAAATCGCCCACATACAAGAGGCAACACTACAACTTCCATACTAAACTTAAACGCACAACACTACGTATGAAAATACCTTGAACGTATCCTACTTGGTCTTTCCATGCTTTTCCCCCTACCTTTAAACAATTTTCAAACTTATACTCCACTCATACGACAGGTTATCCGACGTAGAGTTCTTCAACACGCCTCCAATGCGTTTCTGCGATCCTGGTACTCTCAAACACATACGTCGCACCGGCGCGACTCTCATTCCATATATCAAGGTCAAGTAGAACTCACATGCAGTTGCTATAATCTGTCCCTTTCACACATGATAACACTGTATACATCTGACAAGAATATCTATATTGTGACATCGTCTAGACGATGCTATGCGTAAACTTTCTTGCGGACAGCCTGACGGCCACCTCATTTTGATGGAAACTGCGTCAAGTACCAAAACACGGTTTGTAATGCCTACATACGACGTATTGTGACGAACGAATAGTGAATATAAAGTTAGTCTATTGTGAGTGACGAACGAATAGTGAATATAAAGTTAGTCTAAATGCCAATAACTTTTGTTTCCACCAACATACACAAGAATTAATTAAAATGTTGAATAGGACAGTCCTCGAATTTACATAGACAGTATGTAAATTCGATTTAAAAATATAAATTACTAAAAAAAAGCGTTTGGCTCTTTCTTTAAGCTTAATTTAGTAAATTTGATTGTAAATGAATTGTCTCCGCTTTTTTATCCAGCCTTAATTATGTAGATTCTGAAAACTTGTTACATCCCATTACTTAATCCCAAATTCACGTAGTGTTGAAAGGTAATTTTAATTTACACGAATTATTATTTTTATAATTTTTGTTTTTCTCTACTGTGCTGTTCCTTTTGTGTTTTTAAAAATTTACATTTTATTTTGTACCGCCATTTTACACCACATAGAGCCTGGAGCATTGAGATACAAGCTTTGTTTAATCACCAGTCTTTCAGTCAGTCAGTCTTGATTGTTTTATTATGTAATTTAGATTAAAGAGAAAATAAAAGATTTGATAGGACATAGCGTGCCTAATTTTACTGATACTGTTCATAGGCGGCGGCGGTAGTTTTTCCATTTTCCATCAAGTGGCCCGATTTCTTTTTTTGCCTGTCGTGATGACGCGTATAACAAACAAAAACTTAAATAGCGTTGATATTACTAAGTCATACAAATTTGTTAGTGTGGTTAAACCTACGCTAGGGGTCGTTAGTGAAAACGGGCATAAGACATTTTCTAGAAATTTGAAATCATCCCAAGAACACACAAATCCGTAGTCGTCCAGTATAAATAATTGATGATGAAAAGTAATGATTTCTTAAACATTATGATGATGCCTTTTGATGGACTTTTCACCACTAAAAAGCTATTAGCAATGAAATTCATATCCATTTCCGATCCTAATGGATGTTTACTTAATTTAATAATCCCTCATTAAAATATAATTATTGTTACAAAAATAATAATGAAAATTTATCATTAAAATACATAAAGAGAGCTCTTATAAAACAAATTGAGTAACCAAATGGCCATTATATGCAATTTATGGTCTTTTTAGTACCGCACTGGAAGTATTAAGTATAAAATCTAGAAATCTGTAAACCAATACCTACTAAATTATGGGCTTGACTAAAGAACACTTTTTAGATACAATATAATACTTCTACAATCAAATTTTTTTTGACTAGGGTACGAGATTTTGTTAGGACTTGTTAGGTAGGAGATAAATATTCTAAAAGTCCTACCTAACAGGAGAGCACCACACAAATCCAAAAGTCCAAAGTTCAGGTTTCAACACCGCCGCCTATGGACATCAGTAACACCAGGGGCGCTACCAATGCGTTGTCCACCAAGGAAGTGGAGGAAGGGAAGGGAAAGAAGGAGGGGGAAAGAGGGTATAGGAATGGAGTTGGGCTTCCGGATCTCTCACTTACCGAACGAAACGCATTGCTGCTTCACGTCGATATTCTATGAGAGGGTGGTACTTCCCCGGTCGAGCTAGCCCATTTCGTAATAATTGCTCTATCTACATTCTCTTTTCAAACATTTAATTTTATTCTTATATCGTAATAAATCTATCTAGCATAATCATAATTGTATTCATATCTTGCTAGCCCTGCCTAGTCCATATAATACCTAATTCGTTACGCTAATACCCCTTCCACACGGGACAATCTAATTGGCCAATTTGTATACCTGTCCTTTTCTATCACCAAGAACAGAGACAGGACAATAGATCAAATCGGCTCAAAAATTGGGTGCGTATGGACAGGGTGTAAGGTTGCCTTGAAAAGATTTCTTTTAGCAATAAGGCCGCCTTGTTGCAATTAAACTAGTCTGTAAGATATCTATGTATACTGTGTGAACTGTGTCCTACTGTTGTGTATCCTATTAATATTATAAAGGCGAAGTTATGTGTATGTTGTTACTTCTTCACGCTCAAATGGCTGGGCCAATATTTATTATATGCAGGTAGCTGATAACTTGGATTAACACATAGGTTACTTTTTAACCGAAAAATATGCGATTGCCGTAGGATTTCATCAAAAGTCTTATATAGATGGCGATACTGTGCATAAATAAATACACGCAAACCATATTCTATCTTCTAAAAGTTTAAAAACCTGTTAGAGTCACAGCACACGGCGTATTTTATACGCGCAGAGGACGCGCGTTTCGTGCTACATTGAGCTCTTTGTATGTTAGACGTCACGATGGAATGATTGCAACACCGCCTTGGACGCCTTGGATAACGATAAATAAATACGCCGTGTGCTGTCATGTGGCTCTTAGATATAGAACTATAGATTCGTGATTGTTTCTTAGATTATGTTATTTAATTAAAATTGAAAGAGGTGAGTTTTTGTTACCGCTTAATTGACGACATACAACACACGTATAGACGTGTGGACATTTAACTTTCTAATCAGAATGTACGTTGTGTACAGTGCACACACATCTTTTGGCGACAAATCAATAAATGAGCATTGAAAACTTTCTAATAGCTGTAAATTGTAATGCATTGGAGCAAAAGACATTACGATTTAACAGAGGTGAGGAAATAAGCTTACAAGTTATGTAAATTATCACTCATGAATATCATGGGGGGTTTCGCTGACCCGTTTAGAATTTTGTTGTTTTATGATACATTGTGAAATGTTTTTTATTTTTTTTTAAATTTCAAATTTGCGAAATGTACATGCATCCATATGGACGAAGTAACTATTAACTATTCTGTGCCTATGAAATTTTTGAAAATATTTTTACATTTTTCTCCGTCCTTGTATCTTCCCTCATTTTGTATATAAACTACCGCATTTTGAACACATTATAACACTTAATTAACGAGGTGTAAAAACTAGAAAGTTTATATAAAATTAGTTACTATCAAGGCCCGTTAATAAAGTGTTAAAATGTATTTTCTCATTTGGCGTAAGCAATGTGTGTTCTCTTCTAACAAGCTACTAAGCAAACAACTTCCAATCATTTAAGCAGTCACTCGTTTCAGCTAATTTAGTGTCCTCCAATTATTTCATCTCTTCTTTGTGATACCTTTTAGCCTATCTTTTTTTTATGGACCTAGTAGCCAGACTTGCTGCTGTCTTTTGCTAAAACCGAGCTTGCGAGCGGTAAGGCTATCCCTCACCGTGGGGGTTCAGTTTAACCGGCCATCAATCAACCATCTTTTCGTATTCATTAAATTTTATTGAGGTATTTTTCTGGACATTATATAATATACCCAGGACACAATTGCTCAGCAGATTTCAATAAAAATCGATGGCATGGTTCACAAAAAAACGAATGAACTGCCCACTCAATCTCAATCCTTCATTATAAGAACACAATTTATTAAAGCATTCAAATAACTGGAGACGCCATTACTTTAGGATCATACTAGTCAAATAAAGAAGTTAATAGGAGGTATCAAATAAAATTTTCTTTCTGTTTATTTCTTTAAACCGTGTAAAATGAAAAAACTACTTTCTATTAGTTAGTGGCTTCAGCGCTCTTTAGTGTGATGCACTTTCGAATAAAAAAAGAATTTTGAAAATCGGTCAAGAATTGACGGAGTAATCGGCGGACATACAAAAAAAAAAAAAAACAAATATACAATGAAACATAGAACCTCCTCCTTTTTTGAAGTCGGTTAAAAATAATTGTTACTGTTTATATTTTAATAAAGTTATAACAAATGATTACCCAGAAAATCCGTTTCAAGAATTGTCGAATTTTTCAAAAAATCTGTTATAAGAAGCAATCAGTCTTTGGGTACTCCAATATGTTAAACAGCATCATTCAAAGTTTTGCCATTAAGCAAAAACAATGCCTTGGGCGGTCGTAATAAAATGTGTGGTAAGCCTTTGTCAAAATTACCTGCCAAATCATTTAATGTCGCAATAAACAGAACGGTTGATACCGGCGCGGCGGAAGTTTTATGTAATGGTTTTGCATAAAACAAGATACTTAGTGTTGTTATAAAATTAAGGTATAAAGTTTGAGAAGACTAGTAAATTTGAGCTTTGGTAATATGGTGTTTCGTAGTACGAAAACGGCCTTTGTTTCTATTCGGTACGATTTGGGTCCGTTTCTGTTAGCTTCTCTGGGGATAATACTATAACCACATATTACAATTATAATAGTTTATGAACCTAATTTAACTAACTAGCGATAGCAGGCAACTAACTAATGGCAATTAAAATATAATTACATACGTCAAATATTTAAATAGTAATCCTTTTTATAATTAATTACAAAATGATGTATATTCATTCATTACTATGTTAATTAGCTACTTGTTTAATATTTATCGATTTATTTATTTTTTCTTTTCACTTTCTTGACCAATACCCACGGATTTTAAATATGTAGCTACACCTACGATACCTACTACTATTCTATCACCAAAAACGTCTAAACGAGTCAACGAAAATATCAAATGATTGCATCCATCTCATTCTGTTACCCAAAATTGGAACGAGACGACAAATTTCTCGTTCAAACAAACACGAATGGCGAACGTTCATCGGTGAAAGTAGAATGGTCCACACTTTCACTAAAGAGTAACCTTGGATTACGAACGAAACACGTAACATTACGTACTTATGTATTCAATTCGTATATTTCGTAACATAAAATCATTTTTAGCGGATCATGCTCCAAATTGGTCATAGTACGGGGAATTTTTAAATCTGTTTACGGGAATGAATTTGGTTGATGGACGTGATGCTGTTACGTTAAATTATACAAAATCCAGTGCACGAGTATACTGGATGTAATCAAATACTATAGAAGACTAATACCCACAGCTTCGGAAGATTTCTGGCAAGACGCGACACTAGCGCCCCTACGGCATGAGGGCGGCATGAGGTGAACGATTTCAAAACTTTTGTATGCAAAATGTTATAGCGCCCCTAGCAGCATGAGGTGAACTGTGCGTTTTGTATGCAAAATGTTATAGCGCCCCTAGCGGCATGAGGTGAACGGAGGTTGCCAAGTCATTGTATGAGAAACGTCAAGAGCTGTGCGTATTAGTCTTCTATAATATTTGATTTAATTAACGGTACACTGCGGGTATCTACTGTTTTCCTGTAGGAGATAATTCCTAAGAGTATAAAAAATTATAGAATAGAAAGGTTTTAAAAATTCTTTCCACGCTAGGGCACAAAATGCACTTTTGCGCTGAGATTTCGAATGACAAACAGATTCTTTCCGAGCTTGTGAGGTGAAAAAGTATTTATAGGCCAAGAAAATGATGTAATATTGCAGATATATAACTGCAAGATAATACAAGACAAAAGGCATGAAACGAAGAACTTAAAATATGGACTAAAGCTGGTTTTGAACGGCCAATTGAGGAGAGGGAAAAGTACGTGTGAGTTCTTCCACTTGAGGTTGTACTTTATCATTAAATAGGCTAGTAATTAGGCGGGATAAATAGCGAAATAGAAAATTTCTACATTTATGTCCATTCCAAGAAAGAGTAGTTACCGAAATTGCAAACACAATGTCAGTAGGTCAGTTGTTAAATTTATTCAGGTACATTAAATTTATGTGGCCATGGCGTTAATAGCAACCCATACGTATAAAATTGATCTTATGTCCCTTACCTTTATAGTCACCTTAATCTCTACTTTAGAACTTGGATTACTTATACCATTTTGAACTTTATTCTTTGGAGTAATAAGAACCATGTATCTATGTGTAATAATGTGACCAAAGTTATAATAAGGCTAATGTGGGATAAATTCCGTTGTAAGCTAAAGCGTTATTTGCAACATAAATGTTTCAATCGCACTTTTTATAGATTATTTAAACCCACGATTCTTTATTAGAGTACTTTTCATGAAAGGACTGCTGGAAGTCGAGCACAAGCCGTACTATAATTTTCCCGATAAATCGATCTGTTTCAATGAACATAATAAAAAGTACTTGTAGGTACATTTGATTTTCTTTTCTTACGATCAGGTCAAACGTCAGATTATACTGTTAAGCGAATTTGTTACTCTCAATTAAATATCTTGCTAAAGTTAAATTGAGAATTTCAACCGCTGGCATAGCTATTTCGTCAAAACATTAACTCAGAACTTTAATTTGCCAACAGTCGTAATATTTGGTCTAGAAAACAGAAGTACTGAGATTCTATTAAAATTAACTTAGTAATAACGTTGACTAAGACTTCCTTTTGTTGTACGTTGAATTAATAAAACAATTGGTTGCTTTGAAACAGTATTTAATACGCATATTTTACGTTTAAAGTGAACTTGAGTATGAAAATGACATACCTATAGACATTTTAAAGTCAATGAACCATTGCATCTGATTCTGTGTATTCAAGGACATAGATAGGATCATATTAAGATTATTTAAGATGTCATTAACTTTGAAATTATTGTGAAAGTCGGTTTTAGTGTTATTTGAAATTGTCACAAAAAATAAAACTTTTGCGGGACAATTAACATTGGTAGAGAGTAAAGGATATATACTTTTCTGTGTCTGTATTCATGCTGTCAGCTCAGCTTTATTTAACTGATTTACGGAAAAAAAATACTTCTAGACAAACATTATAACTTTAATTAGTTATAATAATCTTCTTCTTTAACGTGCTCTTCATTACTGAAGATCGTGTCCACATTGGAGTTTTTCCATCGCAGTTCGGTGCAGAGGTACCAAGAAGTTGTTCGATTTGGTCCACCTGATTGATCTGCGGTATAATAATTTAGATAATTTAGTTTTTTTGGAAAATTATTTGATTTTAGTTCTCTGGTACTCTGAGGTACAAGCCTCGGCCACAGATACTAAATACTACGTAACCTCGGCTTAGTTCAGGTTTAAATCTCTCTTTACCGTTTAATGCACAGAACATAAAAAATAGTTTTTTTAAGTTCTGTGTTACAATGTAAATATTATGTTAATGTAATGTAAATATTATCATACCACCTAAGCCTATGATTGTAGAGAGAAAATAAACGTTTAATATTATTATTAATTCAAATGACACATTTTATGCAAACGTCGGATTTATCGAAGCAAGTTAAAATTAATGCAAGGACAAATTCCCGAACGGGAAATGTCTTTAAATACAGTAAGTCGAGAAGTTCCGAGAATTCCACTTCGTTGAAAACTGGGCCATTGTTGCAGAGTTCACAAGTTAAATCTAAACTTCCAATTGCGATGCGGTTGTAATCGTTTAACTTAGAATCGTTTGAACTTAAAAAGGTTAGAATAAAATTGATTAAAGTAAGTAAAATGGCAAGAACCTTTTAACAATTTGAACTGAAACGTTTGTGTATATTTGTTGATACGTTTATTGTTCCCATTAATCAAGGAAAATGTACCTGTGTAACATATGTTAGAAAGGATGTATTGTGAAACCTCTGTTGGTAGAGCATTTAAACTTAAATAAATTCTGTACAATTTACACAGCGCCTGATCCCAAAGTAAGCTAGGCTGAAGCTGCCTGTATTTTGAGTACCAGATAAAACGGATATCATTAAAAAGAGAAAACACCCAAACTCAAGAACAAACACAACTGCCATCACATAGTAAAGGGAATTGAACACGCGACCTCTGGTGCCCAAGGTAGGATGGAGGAGGAACGTACCACCGGACTGTCAATAAACATTTAACTTTAACGAAGTAAATGATTTGTCACATAAATAAATCCGAATATGAGACAAGAAATGAAAAAAAATATGATTAAAACAACCTTTAAAAAAATGCCCAAAACGCTTTGTTTCCGCGTTGTATTTCAATAGATGATTAAATAACTCTTTTTGAATACCACACAGTGGGGCAATTCACGTCACAAGAACCGATTCTAGTTCGATTCAACGACACTCGCTGTCCCGTTCAATTCCTATTTTGTATAAGTGAGACAGCGAGTGTCGTTGAATCGAACTAGAATCGGTTCTTGTTACGTGAATTGCCCCACTGGACCTTAATCACAGTAGGAACACAACATGGCCGAGACCAATGCTATTTGACTAAACTGTAACTGTAGCCATTTCTCTACTTACCAAGTTATAGAATAGTAATAAGGTTCAATTCCAAGACGGACCGCATGCCGCAGACTGCTGCTGCAGACTGCAAGCGGAACCTGTATCTATTAGCCGCGCTTGAAATCACTTTTATAGAGCTACATAGTAACAAGTATGTCTTTCTGTCTGCAGCGTGCGGCCCGTCTCGGAATTGTATTGTACCTTAACTCGGAACTCAAAACTAAACATAATATTCTTTATTTACAGCGACCGCACAACTGACAATGCCGTTGGGGTATCACCTCCCACCTATTTTACACGTGGATCGCAACTGGTTTGCGATATCTACGGACCCGATAGGCTCTGTCGTGACCAGAGTCCACCGAGAGAAGACTGGCAACCATAATACGACCTTTGGCTTAGAGACTACGGGTCCACCTGCTCCCTTTGCCATTGACCCTCGGACTGGCGTCGTCACTGTCAATGACACGCTTACTGATAAGGTAAATAGTTTTTGAATTTACTACTAAATTGATTCATATCAACCCATAATCATCCTACTGCAAGGATACGGGTACTCTGCCACTATGCTACAAAGCAGATTGACAGAGGCCTGTGCTTTGAAGCCGCCTGAACGCCACCGACTTGGCTTAATTACTGCCATCGTGACACGGACACTCAATATATCAATTTAGAAGCACTAAATTGATTATCGAGTGTGATTTTAATTTAGCCTAAATTGTAACAACAAAGGTTATACAAAACTGTTGAACACAACCGGGCTTGTTCAATAATCATTATCATAATTAATGATCTACACAAAGAGTGAAATTAGCTCTGCGTTGATTATATCATGGTTTAATTTCTCTGTAATTGTTTATGTAAAGCGTATTTAGTAACTTTCCCGTCTGATGTTTAATTTTAAAAAAGTTATTTTACTTTTTTTATTTCAGGAAAATCGGTCATATTCCTTGTGGGTCACAGCCGACGATGGATCTATACCTCAGCGAACTGAAGTTTTGGCAACAATAACAGACAATTCAGGCCAGAGACCAATACTGCCGCACCCACCGGCATTTTCGCTTCCTAACTACCCAAATATACCTTTATTACCTCCGAAATTCACGAGAATCACACAAAGTACTACCAAAGTAACAGAGAAATACGAAGAAGTCTCGGTAGCTTATACAACTCCAACGACAACTCTCAGTCCACCACGGACACCTGATGATGTGCCGACAGAGAGTACTGTAGATGTTGGAACAAAAGTAACAAATGCCTCTGACACAACACCTGACGAAACACCAACAAATGATATACAGTTAACAGTTATACCACTGATTGCTATCGGTGGTCTAGTGATTATTGTGGCTGCGGTCATATTTTTTGTGTGGAAGCGAAACAACCCAAGCAAAACAAGTAGCAAGAAAGATGATATGGTGAGTCATGCATGGCATTATTATTTGGCATGTAATATGTGTAATGTTATCATATTATAGCAGTTATTTAATTTAGTTTCACTTTTATAATCTTTTTTGACAGTGTTTAATTCGTACTAAGTATATTTTATTCGTTACAAATTCATACTAATATTATGCTAACTCCATTATTATTTTGATTATTATAGAATCCTTGTATATATTATTATTTTGATATTTTCGAGTTTCTACTTCAAGTGAACCATTTTAGTAATTATAGTAGTAAGATGTCGTCTAATCAAAATATGGTTAACCATAGCCTTTTATCTTAAGTTAAATGTCGATTTAATGTTATGTTTTCATTAAATTTCACAATCCATCAATATAATTGATCCCCTGTCGTTCACAGAGCAAAGATGCAAGTGGTATTGTCCTTCAAGATTCTTCTGTGAACTTGTGGAACCGACCGCGCACTTACTCCAACCGTTACGAGTCATGGGACAACAGTCATTTGCAGGTCAGTTATTGGCCTAACTTTACATCAGTTTTGTTCATCTTTTACTTAAACATGACTTTCCTATTAGCCATGGTGTGATAGCAGTTTGGAATTTTTAGTCTCATTTTAAATATAATACTTTTTTTTCATTTTTCGACATGTAGATTTACGTATAAAGTTATTGATAAATCAGTCTATTGGTTAACTTTGTTCATCTTCAACAAATCCATCTTCTTCATTTATTTCAATGATCACCACTCATTTCTAGGTCATTTTGTGTCTAATTTAAAATCTGTTTTTTTTTTTTTTATTTTCTTCAAACACATATTCACTTAATACAACCTTTACTCGTGGGTTAAAGCCATTTTGATCAGCTTTCTCATTTTCTCATCCAATTTTTCCTTTATGTTCTTCTGTATCTACGTCTCTTGTGTACGTAGGGTGCTTTATTTCTGATTTATATCAAACAAAACTTGATTTTATGTTCCCATCCACATGTCAATTCAATCGACAGCTACGTCTAAAAGTTCTAGTACTTCATAAACTCATAATATTCCCTTTATGTAATTTCTAATATTAAATTGAATACTATTGGCAAACTTTCTCATGTGTCAATAATGTTATATTGAGTTTCCTTATATATGAATCTCTATGTGTAATGTAGGGTTGTCTTCACTTATCCTCCCTCTTTTATTTACCAATTCCGTTCCTTTATTTATTTACCAGCTTAATAAAATGTAGTATGTCCTACTTATTTCATCTACTCCTGTAAAATATTGTTGCACAATCAAAACTGGTGATGGTATTTTTTTTTTCAATTTCATTAATAAAATTAATTGTTTTAAGACAGAACTGACAGTTTATTTACTATCGGGACTTCAACGTGTAGATTGTTTACTTTCATTTGTTTTTATGTTAGATTTTGTTATTCTTTTTAAAATCATTTTGTGTTTAAATTCACAGCTGTCAGAAGAAACAACAATTACGAAAGAAGAACCAGCAGACGAATGGGAGTTCCCGAGACATCGTTTAAGAATCTTCAATATCGTAGGTGAAGGCGCTTTCGGACAAGTTTGGCGAGCTCAGGCCATTGACATAGATGGTATGAACCTCTTTCGATATTCTTGATTAGATCCATTTTAAAAGTTACGTCTGCTCGACTCTACTCGCGAAGTTGACCGAAGTTAGATAAAGTTAAGAAACAAAGGAAAATTGAGGCTGTCTCCATAATCGTATTTGACTAACCTCGGTCAGCGCTAGTAGGTATTAGAGGCGTCATCTAACGACGTCGAGGGAGGGGGATTCGATAAAACTACAGAATTTTGATTGCCATTCGTGATAAAAAAAATGTTATACTTTTAATCATAAGTAATTCACCTTTTAAGGTTTAGTACCGATATGAATAATTGAATAATGCATTTAGAAAAATCAAATTAATTTCGAATTTAATGTAGAACATCTAAAATAAGATAAAGATTTCATTACTTAGAAAGTGCGATCGTAACCCTAATCCTAAAGTGAATGAATAAAATTCGTAATAATTAAAAAAAATTAAATACATTGTTTGTTGCTTTTTATGGTTCCGTAGTAAACTACAAGGAACCCTTATAGTTTCGCCATGTCCGTCTATCCGTCTGTCCGTCTGTCCGTCCGCGGTCTAGCGCCTAGACGCTTGATGCTAGAAAACTGTAATTTGGTATGTGTACAGTTAACAATGCTAACAAAGTGGTAGAACAAAATTTTGAAAAATATTTTTTTTTGGGTGCCTAAAGTGTAAATGTAAATCTACAGGTAAAGTGGAAATGAAAAAATTTTTTGGCACCTACCCCATCTTGTAGGGTATTGTTAGATAGGTCTCTTAAAACATTGAGGTTTGGGAAGAACATTTTCCGATACGATGATCCGTTTGCGAATTATTTACATTTAACGTGTCAATTTTCGTTTTGCACGGTGGTTTTTTCCGATTTCTAAACTCAAGACTTTGTTTAGAAATCGGAAAAAATTTATGGTAGTAGGTAGTCCATATAGTGAACCTACAAGGAAAACTATAACGGTTAAGTAGGCACTACTAGTTACCGCGTAATAGCCGAAGAAGTTATGAAGTAAAATTTCTTTGACGAAAACGTACAAATGTCATAGAATATGGAATTTGTACTCATCTGCAAGCAAGCAATGTGTAGCCAATACGGAACCCTACATTGTGCGTGGCCCGACACGTACTTGCCCGGTTTTTAAGTAGTACGCGGGCGACGTGATGGGACTGGAGCCCATGAAATCAGTAATACATGAGGTACTACTACGGAAGGCAGTAGGTCAAGTGGGCATAATAGCAAAGGTGTAACCCACTAAAAACTTGACTGTCAGCCGTTCACCTTTTCATCCAAAAATGGGGGAATTGCCCATTAAACCTCCCAAAGGAATCCTGAAGAACGAGCGGGATTGCAGACAGTCTATAAACCTGGATTAATAGATATTTTTAATCCCAAAAATATGGCGATTCCCATGAGCACTGAGCAAGTGATCACTACGTCATTAAAATGTTTACCAACAGCGTGACGTAACACTGAAAGACGTTTTGTTTCTTTGTGGTTATCAGCTAAAACCTGAACGGTTTAAAACCAAGCTTTAGAACTGTGTTGACAACGGTTTCATACCAAATTACGCTTGACTTGGTTTGAAAATTAAATCACTGTCTCCATTGTTTTAAATCTCCACATCAAGCCAATGTTTTAAACCACGTAGGGTTTTCTTTTAGAACGATAGATGGTTCCAGAAACAAAACTGTATACCTCGCGGGCGAATCCGTGGACTATGCTAGTAAATTATGTCTTTTAAATATTATACTGTACATTTACATTTAAATGAGACTCATATTTTACATTTCACTCATATTAAGTGGCATGCGTTCAAATAAATTGCGTTCTTTTATATTTTTAACTATAATTACATTCTTATACCATGAAATAATGCCTGCTATGCAAATTAAAATTAGATACGTATCTAAAATATGTACAAAAACTTAGGATACCTTTGTACGCATATTTATATAAGCGCAATACACACCAAAGTCCCCGACTCGCCAACAATTATGTCGGCAACTTGTCGGCTATTTGGCGCCTTCACTCATTGCAAGTCGCAAAATGTTGTGAACTTAGAAATTAAAATTAAATACAAAAATAATGACAATGAAAATAACACAAATCAACAAATTGAAAAACAAAAAAAATTTTTTTTTATGTGTTTTTGTTAAAAAAGTCTCTAAAATAAATTAAAATAACTAATTCTCTCTCTAAAATTATTTCTTCCTCATGAAACCATAGGCATGTCTGCTTCACGCCGACATTATGAGGGTGTTACTTCCCCTTCTTCTTATTTCATAAATGCTCTATTTATTCCATCTATCGATCATTCGCTTTGATGAAGAAATCAATACAAAATTCTATTGCGTTTCTATGTAGATTAACCTAGGGTTGATTTTCTGTGAAGCAAAGTAGAATGAGATTATTATACTTTGATCAAGTTCGATAATTAGATTAAGGTTTCATTTATAAGGAATACAACGTTCTTTATTAGGAGTTAATATTGATTCAAAGAGAATACTGTTTATAGAAAATATTATTATGAATGAAGAATAAAATAAAATATACTTACAAGTAATTAAATACAATATTAAAAAATAAGCTTTTAACTTTTGTTTAGTGATATGGGCAGAATAAATGAATTTCAGCATAAGGGCTGAGTAGGCTACAAATAATGGTTTTGGGATGAGCTACCAAAAACACAAACTAGGTATTTGTTTACAGAAGCAGAAGCACATAAGTAACAGGCTGTTACAATGTGTTTTCTAATCATGTTACCGATATTTACGTAGTAGCTATCTATAAAATAATCTGTGTTTGCCGATATGGGAAACGCGTCATTTTTATTCACAATGTATTTTTAGTTCATCACTATTGTTTGTAAGTTCTTTGTTGTCATAAGTTCTACAAATAGGATAGTATAAATTAGTATAAGATATTTTAAGGAATCGGGACAAGTCCACCACACATTCCCACCGATGTGTCTCCCGTGTAGCCAGGATCAGCAGATCAAAAGGAGGATTGACGTCCCGGGGGAGAAAACTACAGCTGTCTTGGAACTCACAACGAATTTAATCAGAAAGAAGATAGTCCGAGTAGAAAGTATTGAAAGGACTTCCATCCTTAACAACTACGTGAGAAACAGCAATTTGAAAAAAAATACCATAGAGAGATGGCAAATCAAGTGAGGCTTGATCGAGCTGATATTTTAAGGAAATAAAAAATACATTGTTTAACTTTTTGTTGTTTTAAAAACCCGATAGGTATGTACTTCATAGTTTTCTCGATAGAAATACTACTGGCTAGTTTTTTTGTCGTAATTTATTCTTCTCACTTTCGTCATTAGGTGGCGCTAGTGTCGAATTCACTCATTTTAGGAAAATTAAACAGTATTTCACCGCATCATGATTTCGCAAATGAAATTTTCATAATAGCTGTGCAAATTTTAGTTTTAATGAAAGTGGATTTAAGAAATCCACTTTGCAGAGCATTTTGATTTAACTAAACATAGTATAGCGGTTACACGCGGCGTCGCCCGCGTAAAAATTTGCCTATGTTGGGCTCTCTACCCCTGACAATATGTATACAAATTTTCATAATGATCGGCTGCTTAGTCAAGCCGTGAAGAAATATAATAAATAAATAAAAACAAACAAACAAACTTACTTTCTCAAATATAATATTAATATATTAAACGTATGCGGATTTAGGAATAGGTACCTATTTATAAACTAATGTTTGCCTTGCGCAGGATTCGAACCCGCGGCCCCGCGACCATTGCTAGCCACTCGACCACCGGGCCTGTCATAATAAGAACATAGACTTACTAAAGAGATAAAATTTTCATTTAAAATTACTATGCTGACTGTATCGTGCTCATGGGTCTGTTAAAAAATAATAAAAATAAAGCTTTCATAATCTTTTACAGGTAAAAAGGGTGAACAAACTGTGGCTGTGAAGACGCTTAAAGAAAACGCATCTGAAAAGGAAAAATCGGATTTAATCCAAGAGCTGCTAGTAATGAAGAATCTTGGTACACATCCCAACGTTGTCAGATTAATAGGATGTTGCACAGATAAGGTTACTTTAAAATTTTACCTACTAGGGGAATTTCTAGCGGCTTTGCCGGCGTGGTTACGGGGATGTGAAAACTTTTTCGCGGAAGTGGGATTGTGGAGTTCCAAAATTTAAAGTAAAAAACTCTATATATTTTAATGTTATACGGTACATAAACAGGCAAGCGGGCAACCTGATGGAAAGTGGTCAGCGCCGCCTATGGACATAAGCAACACCAGGGGCACTACCAATGCGTTGCCCACCTCTGACGAGACCTCTAATGTACCTCTAAATCTGAAACTATTACCGAAAACAAGAAAAAATATATATTTTTTCGACGTAAATCAGATCTCAAGAGAGGTAGGGCACAGCGGATAACCCGCTCCATTCGGAGCAGCCCGTCCGCGTGAGTGACACCCCCGGTATTTCAACTATTCAAAAAAAGAATAAAAAATTCAAAATTTCTTTATTTTTGCCAAGTTACTTATAATATACAATTAATTGGGACCAACCTAGTAGGCGATTTAAAAAAGCCTGTGGCAGGAGGCCCCGCTCTTCCAAAACACTTAAGTATTTGAGTATTTGACTATTGCAAGCGTCTATTGACTACTGTGATGCTTATACCATCAGGCGGACGGCGGACCGTATGCTTGTTTGCCACCTTAGTGTTCTCTTGCACATTATGGGTTCTGTTCTTACACCTGCAGCGAATTTGCGAATTCTTTTACTAGAATCTGTAGTATAAACGCGGCCTAAGTCTTAATGAAATTGTCCATTTAGAAATAGGTATCTAGCCTAGAGGAGTTACTTGGTTACTTGCATGAATACGTGTAACATTTTTAACCTCAAAAATACGACAGTATCTAAAGGAAAGGGGAAACTATTTTACAAGATTACACGCAAAGACAGCTAAAGTTATTTCGGAAACAACTTATTTCGAAATAAGACTTGTTTTGTTTATTCCACACCATTGTGTATGATATTCCGCGTATTTTTCGTGTAAAAATTTCATTGTATGTAGTGGGCAAAATTTATTAAATCTCAAAAAGGCCGGTTATGGTTTTCTTTCGCCATTTCTTTGACCGGTGGCCATTTTGCTTGATTCCGAAATAGTAGTAGTTTATAAATTTTATTTTACTTTATATCAATTTAAATAAGTATACAAGTTGTTAATGAACAGAAAACGCCTGTGAAGGCCTAGTCTCTGAAATAAATGATTTCATTTCAAATAAAAAATTATGACGTGAAAATTTGTATGAGTGTGTAATTAACAATTTACTATCGATTTCAGGAACCAACCTTCGTGATAATGGAATTCGTGAGTCTTGGCAAACTACAGCAGTTCCTCCGTGACTCCAGAGCGGAGAGGCATTATGGAAATACTCATGGCGGAAGCCAGTTCCTCACATCAAGGGATCTAACGCACTTTGCATTTCAAGTAGCCAGGGGCATGGATTTCCTCAGTTCTAAAGGGGTAAGATAATTGTATAAATTTTACCATATTTTAAATTTTTATTCAAAAAGTACATATGCAAACGGATTTATTATTTTAAAACGTTTTGTTGTTATTTGTATAGTTTCAAATTAATGTTGTGGCATTCATGATATTATTATCATTTTCATATCAAATCAACCCATTGCTGATGTTTTCATACATTTGGACACGATGAAAATACCCGCCCTTAAAACAAACTGTTAATAGTTTATATTTCTTATTCTATACGGAGATTGAATCCAACTGACACTAGTTTTTCAAATAATACTTTTACTAGGTAACTGTCTATTTATGTATTTTACAATATGGTCATCATGTCGTGAAAACTCATGAAGGGTTACAGGCGCACAACCAGGTTTCCGTTGATCCTTTTTCTAAAATATCAGTTGCTTGCTACACTCCTGGGAAATTTCAGATAATCAAATTCACCTTTATACGCTTTATACATAGTTGCCATGCATTATGCAAAGATAGCATTTTCATTTCTTTATTAGTTACATTTCCTGGCTTATTGTTCTGTGTAAGATTGTACCTTACTAAATAAACTTATGACCGTACTATCAATGAGACACTTACAATATTATAGTACAAAGGTGTTAGCTTCAATGGCGCGATTTGCTTATCGTCCCATATTTTTTGTGATGAAGAAGAAGGTACCTGCTGCATGGCACTAGTACTTTCTGTCAATGTGCCGACGTTTTCCAAGTTCATGCAGTGGCAGGTCGTTTTCCTCACTATCTGAAGAATAGTGAACATCTGCTTGAGTCCGTAGTTGTGACCCAGGAAAATTTCTTCAGCACAACTTGGTTTTCGTCCCCAGAATCCCCAGAGTCTGTAATGTCGGAACTACAATTTTCTGGTGGAAATATAACAAAAGATTTTGGTACAGAAGATTCTTCGTCATTTCCCAAATTCTCCACAATTTTATGTAGGGTCAAGTTGCCTACTTGTATTCTATAAAAAAGTAGTACATTTTACCACTGGCGTTTATAAACAACACAAGTTATTTTTTGATATAACTTCTATGCAAAGGCTCCGAATATGTATAATTTGATATTTATGTGTCGCCAAAGGAATTAACATTACGATTTCTGTAAAAAATCTCAAATAATAAGAAAAATTGTTGTAAATACTTACTTTGAAAAACTCATTGTTGAAAACTGCTGATATAATTTTTAAATAACACACTGAACTTAATTAATCACAATGGTTGACTGTCAGATATCGAATGATAAAATACTTACCTATCAAGTTTGACAAAATAAATAAATCTAAAGTACCTACATTTTCTTCAATATTTTTATATCATATGGGTTGTTATAAAACGACGGTAGTAACAAGTGGGTTAAATTTGAAAACGCCTATCTATCATATTTTGTATCTGGGTTAGTGAACCATTTGTAGGGATAATTGGAAATCTGTTCAGCGATTTCTACGTTTACACTTCAAACATCAATACCAAGTTATAGCATCTTCAAAAACTAATAGCCAAATTGCTCGATAGGAAAATTTTGTGTGTTTTCTAGACAAAATTTGTTTGCCCAAACCAATATTGTTGTGTATACTGATTTTGGAAATCAGAGAAAACAATAACATAATATTACCTAAGACAAACCAAGCTAAAATAACAAAACAGCTAAACTAACACAATTATAATATTACTAGCTGTTACCCGCGGCTCCCGCGTGGTCAAGGGAAAATGTCAATAATTTATTCCCATGGGAAACTCTTTATCACACATCATGTCACTCCCCAGACCTTAAACTATTCCCAAAAAAAAATCATATCAATCCGTTCATTACTTTCGACGTGAAGGAAGGACAAACAAACAAACAAATTAACAAACAAACAAACACACTTTCACATTTATAATATTAGTATAGCATTTTTATTAATATCAAATTTGTTTGTTGAGAGAACGCAAAAAGGAAAGATGTATGAGTTAAAAATTTATTGCGTCTCTATGAACATTGTAGTTCTGATGAGTGATGTCCAGCTGTACCTGCGTACCTGTAATTAAAAAATGTAATAATGCTATATTTTATTTAAATCAATAATTTAGCCGGGACTGATGACGGTTTAACGTGCCCTCGAAGGAGAAGAGAAGCTAGAGATAACGAAACCCATCCAAACATTGGCGACGTTAATTAACTTGTGTGTTCGTTTTAGAATGCGACACACTACGACATCATCGAGCGCCGCGCTATTGTAATAAAAACTATAATTTTTCTTTCATTTTGGTCCGTGACAGCTCTGGACAGGGACGTGTGGGGGGGGGGGAATGGGAGGCTTTTGCCCAGCTATGGGACATGCATAGCTATTTCAATAAAAACAGACTAAAACACTGAGTAAAAGTTTATGTACAAAGTATAAGGCACAACCTTATACTTTTTGCATGGAGTTCCTAAATTAGTTACTGCTCCAAGGATGCAAGATTAAAAAAGTTTAACGAATGTTACCTGTTTGTTTTGTTTAACTCAAACAACACTTATTGAGGATTCTTAAGCTGTTTTTTTTTCACTTATCGATACGTTCGAAGAGTACTTCGAGTCCTTTTAATACTCCGGCTATCTTCTTTCTGATTAAATTCGTTCTGAGTTCCAAGACAGCTGTAGTTTCTCCCCCGAGACGTCAATAAACTTCATCGCTTATTGTCAATCTGAGGTCGCCGTTGTTGATCCTGGCTACACAGGAGACACAGCGGTGGAATGTGTGGTTGGCTTGTCTCGACATTCGACCAGACTGTCACGACAGCCATGGAAACAAAAAAAGCATATTTTTCTACTTGCAACGAGAACAACCACATATTGCCGTCTGCTGTCAATCATTTGTGGCTGCTTCCGTGCAGATAGGCAACTCTCTTTGAATCATAATTTAAAACGCGAATAGTTTAGTGCGCAGATAAAGTCAAAATCGGCCGATAATATTTCCCCTTTTATAACCGTGGTATACTGTGGTCCCACCGCTATGCCCCACTGGTGGGTCCACAGGTTTTTTTTCTACCGTTCAACTATAGGCATTGTATGAGTGAGAAAGCACTAGAAATTGACATGAAATTGTAACTGCTTTTGTTACGGTGTTTAACTTTTGTTAATTTCTTAAACTACAAAGAGAGATAAGTGTTAGTTACTCAAATTAAGTGAAGTCCTAGCAAAAATTTGAAGCAACAATTTATTAAGTACTTTTCTAAAGATTATCTCTCGAACCGAACTTAGGATGATCATTGATTAAGAGAAATGATAACGAAATAATTGAAGTGAAACTAAGCTATTGAAATATTAATAAAATCTAAACAATTATTTTTCTTTTTAAGGATTCACTGTTTTCGGCTATATAAGAGTTCGCGGTAATCTCAATTTTTAAATCTTGGAAATTATAAAAAACTTGAGCATTATGTTACTGCCAATGATATGTTAGAACATTGTCATATTTAAATAATTAGAAATTATAAAGTATGTTAGGTAGATAAAAATCACTTCTTTATTTTTTATGCCACAAAGGTGGCAAACAAGCTTACGGCCCGCCTGATGGTAAGCATCACCGACATCACCGTAGCCTATAGACTCTTGCAATACCGGGGGTATCACTCACGCGTTGCCAACCCTCCCACAAGTGAAGCTATGGAGACCTAACTCACCATAGGAACACAACATGGCCGAGACCAATGCAATTTTTCTTCTCTGGAGTTCCTTCCCCAGACGGGCTGCTCCGATTTGAGCGCCCTACCTCTCTTAAAATCTTATTCTTCAGCAAGTCGAGACAATATCGCTTGACTGTGTGTAAATGAACATTAATTATTAATTTTGTTTTGTATATGGAGTAGCTCCCACAACAACTGTCCGGTGTAGCAGAACAAGGTGTTAGTACACCCAAAACCGAACACCTCAAATAAAAATAAAAAAGTGCCCTACGAAGCATGAACAAGCTCGAGATTTTTAATCGTCCATTGGAATCGTTATTACTTAACGTAATCATTTAATTAAGGGCCCCCACACGTAACTGCTAATTCGCATCGCAATGCAAATATCTGCGAACAAGTCATAAGACCAACGCCATCAGGCTACTATAGTTTTGTGTCTAAAGTAACCTATTTCTATTTTCAGATAATCCATAGAGATTTAGCTGCTAGAAATGTGCTAATTACAGAAGAGAGGACGTGCAAAGTGGCCGACTTTGGTTTCGCTAGGGACGTGGCCGGCACCCACGTCTATGAGAGGAAGAGTGATGGACGCCTGCCAATAAGGTCAGTTTTAATTATAACTTCGCATTAGACGACCTGGTGTAATTGGCGTGGTGACCACGCCAGACCGCCAACCAGGAGGTCCCGGGTTCGAATCCCGGTCGGGTCATGATGAAAAATAAACTTTTTCTGATTGGCCTCGGGTCTTGGAATCTTCATATGTATCACTACATAGTATAAAACAAAGTCGCTTTCTCTGTCCCTATGTCCCTTTGTATGCTTAAATCTTTAAAACTACGCAACGAATTTTGATGCGGTTTTTTTTAATTGATAGAGTGATTCAAGGGGAAGGTTTTAAAGTATCATACATTCCAAAATTCCCACGGGAAAGCGGGATACACGCAAACCAAGTTGCGCGGGTTTCGCTAGTTTGTTATAAAATATAGTATCGTTGAGTTATAATCCCATAACACAAGTTTCGAACTTACTTTAGGGCTAGCTCAATCTGTGTGATTTGTCAGTGAGTTTTTCTTGCTAGTTCTTCTTATTTTATTTTTGTAGTACAAATCTGCCGTGTGAACTGGTGGTAGGAAAAAATTACGACGATTCGAAAGAATTAAATTAGAAGAATTTGATTAGGAGAAGATAGGCCTATTTGTATAAAAAAATCAACTTTGACTACGTTTTGTAGCGAAGATCGGCAACTGGTGGGATCTTAAAAGGCCGTAACTGGTTTTCTTTCGCCATTTCTTTTTACCAGTGGTCATTTTGCTTTGTTTCCGAAATGGTAGTAGTTTATAGAGTAGATTAATTTATACAAATCATTTATTACTGTATACTCTGACAAGAGAACGTGTTTGTGAAAACCTATTCTCTGAATAAAAGTTTTTTTTTTTCTTCTTAGATTTCTATTTATTTGTACCTACCCAAATTTATTTCTAAAATAAACGATTTCATTTCGAAATCGTTTATTTTAGCACTTTTTCTTGTCATTTTCAACTTGTTATACAGAAAATAAACTACGTTATATACTATCACCATTTCGGACACAAGCAAAATGGCCACCGGTAAAAGAAATGACGAAAGAAAACCGGTTACGGCCTTTTTTGTCAATTAGCAATTTTTTCTTTCACTCATTAGTAAAGTTACAATGTATAAGTACATTAAAAAATTTATGAATAATACGCGGAATGTTATATACAGTGGTATGGAATGAACAAGTCTTAAATCTACAATAAAATAAATAAACTCAGTACTGATAAGACTGAGCAGACCAGGGGCCCGATTCTACTAACACAAATGCACCAATGGACTCACAATGGTGTCTCAATCGTGTCTCAAAAGAATGCCGATAGTGTATCAGTGGAATAGTTTTTGACATTTGTCATGGACTTAAACAAGAACATAATGTTTAACTTATTGTTGAAGTCCATAACAAATGTTAAAAACTAATTCCACTGATACACTAAAGGCATTCTTTTGAGACACGATTTAGACACCATTGAGAGTCCATTGGTGCATTTGTGTTAGTAGAATCGGGCCCCAGTCCAGGTAGCACTCGTTCACGAGTTGACGCAAGAGTCAGCCATCGCTGTGCTCAACCATATTAGAGAGAACTCGAGCAACCCGACTCCCGACGCCCAATTTTCGGTTCTACTCGAATTATTAGTATTTTAGTAAAGATTGAATTGAATTTTAAGTATATTTTTATAATATCACGTTACCTAATTAGGTAGACATTTTAGCATATTATTCGCGACGAAAATACTTAAAGATAAATAAAGACGTTTATATTTTCAAAGATATTCGGTTTCATACTAAGAAAATAATACAGGATAAAGATTCTTGTATTTGCCATTTCAATGATAAAATTGTTTTACTACTATTGAAGTATTTATTAGGTATGTTTAAAATTTAGCAAAAGGAAAATAACTCCTTGTTTCTTAATAACTTAAATGTTACAATGAATTCTTTGAATTCTTATTGGTACAACTATGATTTCCCCATTTTATGTACTGTATTTCGCATTCAATTTAACTTTGATAATACATTAAATACAATTTTTTTTATATCATGAAGTTATCAAACAAGCATACGGCCCGCTTAATGGTAAGCAACACCGTTGCCTATAGACGCTTGCAATATCGGAGATATCACTCACGCGTTGCCAACCCTCCCAACTCCCAACCAACCCAAATGGAGCTCTGGAGACCGAGCTTACTCACCGTAGGAACAATGGGTCTCGGCAATGTTGTTCCTACTATTTGGCTACGATCTTCTGTAAGGTGGTGGTCGTTTCCCAGACGGGCTGCTCCGATTGAGCGCATTATCCGCTGTGCCCCTACCTCTCTTAGTTGAGCATAAAATGTCAAGTGTACAAATTAGCATTTGCCATTAATTTTAATCGATATTGATGATTGATGATGATTATCCGAAATTTGAAATTAAAATTGCAATTAAATTCAAGAGGAAGTTGGTGGCGCTGCTGTGTGAATTTTGTAGATTTTTTTATTTATATGAAACTCAGAGACATCAAGAGTTAATCGAAGTCAAACTATAAAAAGATACGGACCTTACCAAAACAAACTTAGTATTTCGTCGTTCCTCGTTGTGACCCGCATTAGTAATTTGTTTCTAAACTCTTATTTTGCAGATGGATGGCACCAGAATCATTGTATGATGATATATTCAGTGTCAAATCTGATATTTGGAGTTTTGGTGTCCTACTTTGGGAGATCGTGACACTTGGCTCCACGCCGTATCCTGGACTGTCTGCTGGAGATGTCATGAGGAAGGTACGCAGATTATCTATCCTGAAATCTATAATTATAAACTAGGGAACAGACTGGCATTACATACACTATACAGGGAATGCTAGAGCGTGGGGACGAGGAGGGCTACTACAAAACGAAAATCCGATACTTCGGCGGAGTATCGAAAGAATGTTAACCTTGAAATACAAGGTATTTCATGGTTATTTTAGTAATTCCTTGGATTCTATCCGTAAAATACCTTGTGCTTTGTGGTTATTTTAGTAGTTCGTTGACTTATAACCCTGAAATACCTTGTATTTCAAGGTTAAACATTTTCTGATTTACGTTTCGTAGTGGTCCAGGGCTATAACTATTAATATATTATGTAATGCTTTTTTACTCTTATGGTCAATAAATTAATTTTGATTTGATATAACATTCTTTAGATCTTTGTAGTCATATTGTCTACTTTTTCTTGGATTTGTGCTTTTACACCAGAGATGTGCTATGCTACGTTGCTGTGGATGCGTCTGATATCCACCAATCAAATTCATTGGTCCACATAGCATAGCTAGCTATGTTTTTTATATGGAAAGATGCGTGCTATGGATGCGTGCTATGGCTGCGTGCTCTGGATGCGGGCTATAATGGCCGCGAGTGGAGTATTCTATATACATCGCATAGCTCGAGCTGCGCATCTTCCTCGCGCAGCTACTTTGCGGCGGCGCATCTTCATAGCGCATCTTACTCGCCCCGCTACTTATACTAAGCTTAGCATCAGTGGAAACGGTCACGTAGTTTCATAGCTTAGCTGACACATCCTCGCAGCATAGCTGCATAGCACATCTCTGGTGGAAAAGCAGCCTGGCGTCAGCTACAGTTCATTACTATTCTTCTTCACAGGTACGCGATGGCTACAGACTGGAGAAACCTGAACATTGTCGTCGTGAATTATATAACATCATGTATTACTGCTGGGAGGCAGAACCACCATCAAGGCCTGACTTCAAGGAAGTGGTGTCGATGCTCGAACGATTGTTGTGTACCGAAACAGACTATATCGAACTTGAGAGATTCCCTGATCACTCTTATTACAATTTACAGGCATTAGAAGGTGAAAAGGTTTGATGTGATTGTGCTTAAAAGTGAAATAGTTGTAATTGTGGAAAATGGTTTTTAATAAAATCCTGTGAATAGTAGACGCACCAAAAATATTTTTTTTAACTCTTTAAATGCATTACAATGGCAAAATAATTTGGTGTTGAAAAAAATCTGATCAAAATATTGTATCTACTGTTAATATAAGTGTTAAATGTACTGATTTTAATATTTTTTTGTAAAATAAAATAATATTTATATTTGGTTATACTGACTTTAAAATTATTTAACTATCACAAATAAAAACTTATAAGTATTTATATTGTAAAAAAAAAATGATCACAATAAAACAAAGATTTTGATCTTTAAAAATCAGTTGAGATTAATTTACTGGAACAGTAATTGTAATTTTAATTAATTAAGTTTCTTTTAGTTGCTAGTCTTTAGATTAAGAATATAACTTTTCATACAAAACTCCCTTCAAAGTATAAAACAATGAGTGAAACACACAGAGAACATGAGCGACTCGGAATGCGGGCGTAATAATTGTATTCCATTTAAAAAATCTAACAGTTGTTGTTTAGAAGTGCCAAGGTAGTTATTTCATACCTACTAGAATGCATGTCGAAGCGTTACCGTTTGAGTTATTCGTAAAGTCGCGCGTATGAAAATCGCGAGCGCGCGCGAGATGGATCTTCTGATTTTACAATTTTTTTCTATCGTCAACTCGCTTGCGCAACTAAAACCTATGTATAATTTTAACCAGAGTGGACAAAATCATACATAGTTTTTGGTTTCAATCCGTTTTTATTTTACTGTAGGTACTTTATATGTGCAAGCGAGGTGAAATTGGTAAAATCAGAAGGTGTCACCTCGCGCGCGATCGCGAGTTTCATACGCGCGGCTTTACGAATAACGTCTACCGTTTTAAATATTTACATTGAAAATTTGATACTTAGTTAAAAGTGACTTGGTATTGGTAGTCATACCTCTCCATCCATGACATGATGATGAACATGATCTATAATGATTCTTATAAAATTAATTGGAAGATTTATGTATCTACATTAAAGTCTGCAATAAAGATGAATATAAAAAATTTCATACAACAGTGTGATAAGCTTAGGGCAACGGATTACGTCGCTTTGTCAAATCTTTTTGTAATAGTTTCCTAAACTCCGCGCCACGTTTCATGTATGTAAATGTTCCCTACATTTATATAAACGACTTCACATGAAACGAGCCGCGGATTTAGTGTTTTCATATAGTCCGCCTCGCTCTCAATCCGCTCCCGACGTTAGTATGTTTGTTTTACTCATAAAATCGAATTATTTTTCTTTGTTGTATTGTAATGTCCAATAAATTTGTACTCGAACAATATGTTATTTTTCATCTGTATTTTGTTTTTCTCAATATAAACACAAACAATAATTCAAGAATATTTGGTAATTTTGTACAGAATTCGTGTAATTATGAAATATTGCAATAAAAACTTCTGTTGTTTTTTATTTATTTATTATGCATTCACCTCCTGCCCCTCCTTTTATGAATAAATTTTATATCGCAGGGCTGATTTCACAATGACCCTAATAATAAACAAATAGTCTATCAGTTCAGTTTTGTCCAAAAACCACCACTATCATTTTGTCTGTCAAAGACCATTTGGAACTTACCAAGGCTTTATGACACTCTTACATTTGTTTTTTTACTATATTTTTTCCATATTGTTATTTTGTTTTGTTTAGTTCTCAAATTCCATATTATTTCCGAGACAAGAATAACAGTTCCTATCATATAACCTAGTATCAAAGCTAAAAATCCACCTTGTAAATGTTGCATTGTCAGTGCATCAATATTTGCTTGTTTTCCTTCTATAGATCGCAATAATTTTTGTCTTCTCATTGTATTTACTGTAGTAAAGTATCGTCTCACTGCAGCAGTTACTCCAGTTTGCTTCAAGTCACTTAAAGTCTCCGAGAATAAGTGCATAAATGGGAATCCTCTTAATGCAACCATTTCTAATGGTACACTAAACATATTTAGTTCAAATGCATAATATTTGTAGTTTCCAAATGCATCACTAAGTTCAGGCATAATAGCTGTAACGTGGTCTAATTCAAATCTACTACATAGTAAAGAAAAGTTTCTATGTATGACAACATCTATCATCGCTTCTTTAGTGTCATTTACATCAGTCCACTGTTCACCAATAAAATAATCCAATGGATCACTGGAATTCTTAAACAAATCATGCAAATCCTCCGAACCACCGAATTTGAGCCCACTCTCAACCAATTCCTCTATAGTTTTGATCTGATATTCAAAAGTTGGATTTCTAAGTACATCAATAAGTTTGGTTTGATATGCTGTTAAAATTAATATGCAATAAAGATTGAGAAACACGTAAAATACACGTAAGTTTTCCTTTCTAGGACGATTGTAGGTGCAGAATCCAAATACGCAAATCCAAGTGTTAACAAAACAATGGCCAATATTTCTATCATATCTAGAACCATGGCACAGTTGGCCCAGAATTACCCAAATAAATCCACAAATGACAAAAGTTATACAGACACTGTACCAGACGTTTCTTTGAAAACAAATAAATAGAGCTATATAAGGCGGTGAAGAATAAGCACGGGGTACTACCCATGTATAGACGTCAAAAAGATATGAAGTACTTGTATGAAAATCTTCATGGACATCAAAATCAGGAAATATTCCACCCAATAAGATGTCTCCTTTTTTTGCCGTTAATAGCTTTAGACCCCCATCCCATTCGCCATAATACCTTTCACCCCTGAATGAGTTTATTATAATTTCATACTCGGCGACTATATTGTATCTTTTGAAGACATCTCCAACAAGCACCTTTTCAATGTTAGGGTCTTCTTCAACTGAGCTAATAAGAGGTGGTTTATTTATAGCTAATATACGTAAAACGCACCCTTTCATATCCATTGGCAGTTTATTTTCAAATATAGGTTTTTTCTTCTGTAATTTTCCATTTACACAAAGATTTTCTTCAACTAATCTATTTTTAGCAGTTTCATCAAAGTAACCACAATATTTTGGTGGATCATATGGACGCCATCCGTAAACAATACCATTACGTATATTATTTTCTTGTGGTACTATAACAACAATATTCACTACATTTAAGCTAAATATACAAGTAAGCATTCTCTCTATATAATGTATATTCTCAATTGATTTGGCAAAACGAAAAAATAAGACTATGAATTTAGCTTGTGGGTTCCAATTTCGTGAACGAATTATTTTACTTCCGATACGAACGAAATCATTATAATTATCAATGATAATAATAAAATAATCAGCTGCAGGAACTGCTTCAAACTGATCCATGTGAAGAACACCTAATTTTTCGTTATCATCACAAATGTCAGCTGCATCAGTAGGACTTGCTATTTCTACAGAATATTTTACATCTCTGTGTACGTATTTCAATAATTCTGATCGGATTCTTGTGACTGATACGCTGACATTATTGGTGTTAGCGAATATTAATAATCCAGATTCATTAAAACCATTTTCCACCATACTAATAATACAGTTTGCATAATCATTAATCACAGTAGGACCGTATGGATTTATTTTCGATTTAATTTCAACTATTAGTAAAACAACATAAAGTACACTTGCTTCATTCATTTTCACACAATGAACTACTAAAGTTTTGTAGTTTAGAAAGAAAATAAAGTTAATACCGCTATAATGATGATCGTGACTAAATGCAAAAACAATTACTTTTATCTACATCAATCTTCGCTTAAAACAAAATCAATTGTTCCATTAGTTTGGAACATAAAATAAATTGCGATGAACTAACTCTTTTTAAATACTCGATTAGTAAATTTACAAATGGGAGTACATAAATAATAATTACTTTAAAAATGTAAAACTTGTTTTCCATCTATTTAATTTATTTTGTACATATTTTTGTGTCTGATAATGGTTTTAAGATGACGGTCAAGTTGTCAATCTTCCTTGGATGAATGTCTGCCATCTATCAATAACAGGGAACAGTCACCGACAGCAGCCTTTAACTAGTCGTGGCCAAATGTTTGCCACCATTTGAACCTGTGGAGATGAGATTCAGAAATAATAAAAAAAAAATGACATTTACCCCGTCAAAATACAGACTGGTATTGTCGTTACTTATGAAATAAAATCATAATTTAATTGGTAAAATTATTTAACCCTTAATTTGGCAAACTTTTTTTTTCATTTAATTAATAAAATCGCTACAGGTTTCGGTTTTTAGCTTGTAAGAGACCTTAAAAAAATTACCTGAAAAAATCTAATTATTTCAGTTTTCTGAAAAACCTACGTCCAGTATACTGGACATTGCCAAAGAAAAGGAATAAAAGAAATTAGTTTTTCTGTGGGAAAATACTTATTATATTTACAAAAATAGTCTCACAGCTACATAGGCTTGCACTAAAAACAATAATTAGAACTCCAGCAACTACAGGTTTGATGGTTTAGTCTATTTAATATTCCCTTTTGCCTCAATTGTACTGCTAACCTGTGTGTGATAATTTTCAGGCTTATGGTTCTTAGGCTTTTCGTACTGCATTTTCTTTTATAGAATAGCCAATCATTGTTAACCGCTTTTATCTAACATTTGACCAAAAATGTTCATGTACCAAGGCGACGAAAGAGAGAAATTGGTTCTGTAGAGAGGGATCAATATGCCGAATTGAACTAAGACAGTGTGGATACTAAACTAGAAACCCCCAAATTCTGGCACAAAAGCCAATGTTTATCCACTGGTCTGTATGTACAACATATGGACGACGTTGTAAGTTCTGCAAAAACATATATGGTTCCAAATGCAAGAAAAGGTTGTTCTTATTGACAAAAAGACATTGCTTGTATAGCTTCCACAATAAGTAAGCAGGCAAAAACCTTACAGATTCATCGAAATTTCATATTTCGCTTTCGTATACTTTCGAACTAGCATTTATCGTACCCGCATACCTTCGAAATAACGTACCTCCTACTCGCATTCTTCCGAACTTACGTACTTCGTAGGTACTCCCATACTTCCCAACTAACGTACACCGAAACTTTTATACTTCAAAGTTCAATAGACGGTCCGAAAAGAATATACCTAAGATGTAAACCATTTTGTGTGCGGATCCCTAAAATTATTATAATGAAAAACAACAAAAGTTATTTTTCTAATAATTAGGCAACGAGAAGAATACTGGACATAGTATTTAACAGTTACTTTACTAGTAATATGGCGATGGGAAGCATACTGGACATACAAGTTGTGGGTATCGTAAAAACGAAACAAAATTCAATAATGATAATCATAACATTATGACAAGCTTTCCTGGAATGTTAACTCTTGTTTTGTATAAAACTATAAGCAAATGTGCTGTAAAACAATTCATAAAACGTAATTTTTCGAAGCATTGCGCAACGATTCCTTCCTCCACGCCATCTCACCAGCTACTACTTCCATCCCGTGGATATGTGGGCATTGCCGATTTTTGACAACTTAGCTAGATAGTTCAAGATGAAATTACAGTACTAAAGTTTTACATATATAGTATATTTTTTGAAGTAGATTTTTTTTCCTTCGACGGGAATTATACTGACCAATGTCAAATTAAGGGTTAAGTTACCTAGTATATGTATAGATGGCCGATTTCAGCTATGGTAAATGACAGTCTGTTTTTACATACAAAAATTCCATGTTATTGGCAAGCGCTATGGAGAGAAAAAACACACACTGCCGACCCTAAATAAGAAAAAGAAAAGCGGAAAAGGCACGGACGAAGAAGAACACAAAAATTCCATTTTAGAATTGAAACAAAACTACGAAAATGCGATAATATGAGTGTTTACATTATATTACATTTACATACAAGACGTTTACATTATATTCTCCTATTTCGCAGATCGCTACTGCAGCTATTGTTGACAACTAATAGAATTTAATTCACAACTCTTCGCTTCGCATGTTTCTACTTCAGTAAAATCAAGCATTTCGTCTCAGTTTGGGAATTTAGTGCGAATTCTATCATCGCGAAACTTGTTGTTTCGAAAGATATTTCACTATTTGTCTCATAATTGTACGGCTCATGTAAAAAGTTCATTCCTCTTAATGTTACCCCGTCACACTACTCACAAAGTCGTTAAAATGTAAATTATATTCAAAATACAATCCGAAATGGTACTAGTTTATAGAGTAGATTAAATGTACTCTTTAAAAAGATAAAGTGAATTCTCTGAATTAAAGTTTTGAATCTTTGACCTGTTAGAAGAAATAAAGACGACGAGCCCTCTCCACACACTTATATTCTTGTTCTCAGTCAACTCGACAACATGTGTAGTGATTCCAAAAATCCTTTATTAGTGGCTAGCCCTTAAGATTTGCACCTTATATAATAAGGGAGCCGGATGCAGGCCGCTGCCAGCAGGTCGCATTGGAGGCGTTTGGGGGAGACCTATGCCCAGCAGTGGACTTCTTGTGGCTGAGATGATGATGATGATGATATTAAGGGTCTATTTCACAATGTTCTCATAATAATCCTTATCCTTACTAATCCTTACTATCCTTACTAATATTATAAATGAGAAAGTGAGTTTGTTTGTTTGTTTGTTATTCCTTCACGGCTTGACTAAGCAGCCGATCGTTATGAAAATTTGCATACATATTGTTAGGGGTACAGAGCCCAGCATAGGCTACTTTTTATCCCGTGAAAGTATGTCGTTCCAATGGGAAAATATTTTTTCTACTATAGAGGGCGCTGTATCGGTTAACAGATGGCGCCATTGTGGCGCTATGGGTTGTTTTGTTGTCAAACGAGATCTATGTAATAAAATTAACGTGAGCGAAGCCGCGGGCAAAAACTAGTGTTCTCACAACTTTCAGATAGCGATCTGCGTTTGACGTTTTTTAAATGGCAAATAACGTATTCGGTACTCACGTGATTTTTGGGTAACCTCGACTCCGCGGCCGGGTTTCGGATCACCGAATCCGACTTCGCTATCGGTACGGAAATCCTTTTGATTCCATTCACACGATGCGATCGTTTGCTAGTATACGAGCCGAAGCCGCGCCGAAGTTAGTTGAATGAAACCGGAGCAATAATGCACGCACAGCATGCTGGCATCGAAGACTCGGATTTAATAACACCGCGGAGTCGATAAGAATTCAAGGGATTCGATAACAGAATCGGATCCACGCGCGTAATTGGATTTTTTGACTCTTTAGTAGGTACCGGATTTACCCACGTCTTAAATGGCACATACCTATCTAGTAGTGCCGGTTCTAATGTAGGTAGTTATTTTTGTCAAAAATATTTCTCCATTATCTTGATTTCTTACTTTGAGGAACAATATTAATATTATTGTCAGTGGTTGCAAACATTAACCCAAAAAAACAGGAAACAAAGAAACCAACAAGTGCCGTAAACAGTCCTTTGTAATTTGAACAGAGTAAACAATAAAAGAAGTGTGTATGAAAAGTAAATCTTATCTTACCCCTGGGAAAGTGCGTTTTTTCAAAATATGAAAAACTAGGAAAACCCGCGCAAATCGTTCGCGTGTATCCCGCTTTCCCGTAGGAATTTCGGAAAATGCTTCTCGAATTCTTATCGAATGCCCACATCATATCAAGAACCCACCCTCCAAGTTTCAGGTTCAACGGTTTGATGCGTTGAGACAGACAGACAAAAGTTTTTCTATATCGATATTACCAGGCGGTCCGATCGGGCCGCACGCAGTCTGAAATACAGTCGTACGCTGTTTTTGTATCCCATCAATTATTGTTCACAGAAATTATTTCGGTAATCTATTTTTTATAACACTTTATTATCAGGGCTTGAACGCGCATTATTGTTTTTACAACTGACGTTTTTATTATAATTAACTAGTAAGTTGTATAGAGACCGCCCGATTTTTTTATACCTCAAAGGTGCCAACCCTACCAACCCCCCCAAGTGGAACACTGGAGACCTTACTCACCGTAGGCAACGCGTGCGTGATACCTCCGGTATTGCAAGCGTCTATAGGCTACGGTGACGGCTTCACTATCAAGCCGGCCGTATGCTTGTTTGCCAACTTTGAGGTATAAAAAAAATATAAGAAAAATATGAAAGCAATTTTACTTTTGCATAACTTTTCCGTAACTTTGTTATACTTTTGATTAAATTCGTCCATTCGTCATTTATAATGTAACCTTTGCGTAGATTGTTTAAAAACTTAACGTTGCTATGCTCCACTCAGTTATGTTAGAAATAAGAAAGAAAATGGTTCATTTATTGTCTTACTAACATGCAAACACATTTTCATCGGTTGTGTTAAGTTGTGTACTGAATACCTATATTTCAATGTGCTCTTCCTGATAGGCGCGGGATGCGCAAGCTTGGTTGCAATAAGCATGCAGTATATTGCGCTCCTGTAGACAGCCACTACAGAAGCGGGTACTGACATTATACCGACAAATGAGTAGATGTATAGAGCTTACAGATTCTTATTAGTCCTATTACCTACCTGGTTTGTACCGCTTCCACTGCACCTGCTGCTGTCAGGAATATGACCCTAAAGTATGAGGGCTGAATGGGCCCTAAAGTAGGTATGACCCACTCGAGTCGACGTTCTGTAGAAGTATTTATTACTCGCTGTGCCCACCCACGGCTTCACCCACGTGGAATTGAATCTGTGGACGTATAAATTGGAATCAGTGACATCTAGTGAAGTTTTGAGGAACTTAATTTTCATTAAGTGGAGCCAATTTGTCCATGTAAATGAAGATAACTTTTTTCCTGATATCCGATTAAAATGAAATAAAACCAATATATTGCTCCAAGTCAATCTTTCTGTGTAAACAGCATTTCCGCAATCCGTTCAATAACTACGAAGATGTGCGCGTACAAACAGACAGAAAGACAGACAAAAGAATAAAAAAAAATATTTTTAGCTTTTATTGTTTTCCCAAGTATGTTCAATGTACAGACATACCGGGTTCTATTTTATTGTTTTATTATATGTATTATATCAAATACTATAGAAGACTAATACGCACAGCTTCGGAAGAATTCGGGCAAGACGCGACACTAGCGCCCCTAAGGCATGAGGGCGGCATGAGGTGAACGATTTCAAAACTTTTGTGCGTTTTGTATGCAAAATGTTATAGCGCCCCTAGCGGCATGAGGTGAACGGAGGTTTTTTGTATGCAAAATGTTATAACGCCCCTAGCGGCATGAGGTGAACGGAGGTTGCCAAGTCATTGTATGAGAAACGTCAAGAGCTGTGCGTATTAGTCTTCTATAGTATTTGATTATATGTATGTGCAGCGCGTCGCCCCGCCGCGCCGGGCAGTGCAACGGCGGCGGCAATATCGTGTTGAGTGATGAGTGCAGCCATTTACGTGTTTAAAAACTGTGTGGTAAAATAAATAAAAAGTGACACATACAATGACATTGATTAACAATAATGTCAAACACGTATGAAGTTTTCTCAGTAAATCGTGCCTATTAATTTGTGTTGTGATTTTTAGATTTTTTTTTTATTAAACAGCGCGTAGAAATTTGAATGGATGTTGTCATTTAAAGCGAGTTTGATTGTCCTATGCTTTGGATCTTTTTGTGTAGAAACATTATCAGGTAAGATTGTTTTACCTTGTTGTATCGTAGCGATTTCAAAATGTGTAGATAAATCGAATGTGCATGTCCTCGATGGCATATCCTCACATGCCTCTGATATCGGCGTCAATCGTGAGTCCCTGCCCCAAGGCCTGAATTATACAGAAACGGGTTTCGGTGAAGGCGCGGCGAAAGCGCGGCGCAGGCATGACGTCTCGCTTCAAAACGTGTTCATACAAAATTTATGAAAGTGACGCGCGATGTAAATTATACTGAAGAGATGCCGCGCTGGCACAACAGGTATGCCGTATGACACTTGGTCGCCTTTGCCTTCGTACGCCGTTGTTGTATGTTTTACGCCTAAGCCCGTTCGCACACAAGGCGACGCAAGTCTCCGATACTCGGCGATTTCAGTATCCAAGCGACTACCGCCATACAAGCCCATTGAGGTTCGTACATACACTCGCGTCGTTGGATGCTAAAATCGCCGAATATCGGAGACTTGCGTCGCTTTGTGTGCGAACGGGCTAAGGCTACCCTCTGTCTAAAGTTTACGCAAGAAACATGGTCATCTATTTAGCTTTATCCAACGTATACAAGCGAGCTCCATGAAGTAGGTAAACAGTTCTCCAAATTGTTTACATAGAAAATATAAAAGATTTCAAGAGCATCTTAATGTTGTGAATAAAATGTGTCTTCAAGTTAGCGAAAACTATTTCATTTTCCGAGCAATATCTGCGTCAGACTCTTTTAGGATATTGTGGACTAATATGAATAAATTCGCAAAAGTGACTCTTTCCTTACACACTCCGTACTATTATCTATTCTGTGACTCCGTATTAAAACCCCTACTATGGGTTCTAATACTCATTTTTATCTCGAACTATCTGCTTGCTTCTACTTTAAACAGCCAATGTTACTCAACGGATAATCAACTATCAACCCTTAATTATCCCACTACAGATACGGGTCTCCCTTCAATCGAAGGGAATTAGAACGTACTCTGCCACTCTGCATCAGCGGATTGGCGGAAACCAATGTCTTAAAACCGCCAAAGGGCCAACGACTTGGCTTAACTACATCGACTACAGCCGGGACCGACTGCTTAATGTGCCCTCCGAAGCACGGTGAAGCTCGAGATAACGAACCCCATCCAAACACTGGCTGAAGTCGACGTTGCTTAACTTGCGTGTTCGTATTTGAGTGCGATACACAGCGACGCCATAGAACTTCTCTAAGGGATAATGTAGCATTCTAATGCGGGCTCACCTGCGGGCGGGTGGGTTCTCGCGAAGTTGAGCGAAAACTAGTGTTTTTCTCTCTTTCTATATTTTTAGTAATCATAATAGGTACATATAGATGGTACACTCACCTCCATAAATATGTAATCACTATAGTACCTTGACACTATACCATTGTTGATATGTTCACTCAAAATTAAATGTCTTAAGTAATTGAAATGATATGTGAAAGTGACAAGGTACCTACTAAAGTGATTACATATTTATGGAGGTGACTGTACCTATCCTAAGTTAACTTTTCAGATAGGTAAAGTAACTAACATTGAAGTACTCCTTACGTTTAGGTTCAGACTACAAATTTTCCACTGAAAATTAGCTTAGCGAACATCTAATGATAAAATCGATCTTACGCTACAAAAGAATAAAGCTTTTTTTTCAAAAGCAACATCTGTGTAACTCTTTAGTGTCACAAAATATACCAAATTGCCTGCAATTTTTCCTTTATGGCCCTAGGCACTACTGCGTGGCACTATCAGTAGTGTCATGGGAGATTTTTCTTTCCCGTGGCTCTACCGGTAGTGTCATGGTAAAATTTGTATCTCCGGTGACACTACTTTGAAGCCAGTAGTGTCACTAGAAATTTCATCTCCCGTGGCACTATCGAGCTAAACTCCTTGGAGTGACTAAAGTGCTGGCACTTCAAATTATATTAAATAAGTATCACTGGATAAATGTCAACGTTTCAATAAAATTATTCCACTGTTTCTTGGTCTACATTTGTTGTGTGGTGGTATTTATTGCATAACAAAAATGGAGGTTGAGGCGAATGAAAGAATATTAAATTATTTTAATATAAAATCCCTCTTGAAGTATGTCAAACGTACAGTCAAGAGCAGGTCGACCCTCACTTATTGGACTTTGTATAAGAGCCAAAATTTTACTGCAAGTGTAAAGCTCGACGTGCACCTGACTGTACCATTTTAAAATATTATATTTAGCTTCGTATTTTGTTGATAAAAAAAATATTAGCCTATAACAAACATTCAACAATTTAAAAAAACATTTCGTGTTATGAAACGTTATTTTGTGATTTAATTTCGTTTTTCAAAGTTTTTTTTATACCACTAAGGTGACAAACAAGCATACGGCCCGCCTGATGATAAGCAGTCACCGTACTATTTAGTCCGAGACTAACGTTATTTGGCTACGATCTCCTGTAAGGTGGTCCTTCCCCAGAAAGGCAGATTTGAGCGGATCCCCTAGGCCCTACCTCTTTTAGAAGTTTCTTTTTCATGTGTAACATTTAATTAAATTATAATTTATCTCTAAATAAGATGTCTGTGTCGAATATGATAATGGATTATGAAGCAGCTTGCCACTAGTTCCTGGGTCAAATTCATGTTACTAATATTTTTTTTTTTCTAACGAATTTATTTTTGTTAGTTTCCCAATTTAAATCAAATCTGTAGGTTGGTCGATAGTCGACGACTCGGCTACTTTTTTTTCTGATAGAAGGGGCCGCTGTCTTCAAAAAGGCAATCAAGTCGTCCGACCTACTTCCATGGATTTCCCTTTGAGTGTTTTCGTCTGTCGAGCAGAATTATGGCGACCACGATCCTTTTCCTTTTATTTACGAAAATTCCCAGTAAAAAATGTAAATAATTATAATAAATTTAATAAGTAGTTATGTGAATGATCCATGTCAAAGGGTCCTTGTACAAGTCACACACATTCTTGACAAGGAAATTAAATTTAGTCCCCGACCGCGGAGCGATAATTTGATTTATTATCATTTTCGAACTTTGATTATTTCATCGAAGTTCTTCGTGAGTTTCACTTTAAAACAAGTAAAATTTGTATTGTTCTTATGGAGCATAATATTATATGTTATGAAAGTATCAATTGCATTTAAGAATTTTCTTTATATAATACTAGCTATGTTGTGCTCTGTACCCCTGAAAATATGTGTTACATACAATTTTTTTATAATGATTGGCTGCTTAGTCAAACTGTGTAGGAATAACAAACAAACAAGCAAGCAAGCAGGCAGGCAGGCAAACACAAAAAAAACTTACTTTCTCATTTATACATAATGTTAGTAGGTAACTATGATTTCTATAAGCGTGTTTTGTGGCTTCAAAATCTTTCATTACTATTGAATCCTCCTTTTTAGCTATCCTTGTATTTTGACTGGTACAGCATTTATGAATTAATCTCGACCAGTACCATTGACATCGATATTCTATGAGAGGGATTCTATGAGAGGGTTCTCATGGAATATCGATGTCAACAATCCCTTTTCTCCTAATTTCCACTTTTCTTCCAATTGAAGGTCGGTATGATTATTTTTTATACCACTAAGATGGCAAACAAGCATATGGTCCGCCTGATGGTAAGTCACCGTAGCCACCCGTAGCCTATGGATGCTTGCAACACCGGGGGTATCACTCGCGCGTTACCGACCCTATGCCATGCCTATGCTATGCCTAGGTCGACATGATTATAATAAAGCATCATAAAACGTCACAACATACAGCCATGAAACATGGCTGTTGATTCTTGTTTGTTTTTTTTTTATTTGTCAGCAAACTATGAAACAGCCCCGTGTCAACTGAAAACAGGAAAAACGAATGAACCGGGACGAGCGAGGGCGAATTATTTTGACTCAAATTTTATGCTGAAAATTTTGTTGCCCATAATAAATTGCTTTAAAATATTCCGATCGGCGTCGGCGGCGGTAACACTGTTTAATGTCAGGCTCTGCTTTATAGGCAATTTGTCGTTGCATCAATTTTTCCGTTTTATAGTAAGGTTTTGGATACTTTAATAATTTTATTTTCGCCATGTCCGTCTGTGTGTTCACGGCACAGAACATAAACACGGTCTAGCGTCTAGACGCTTAATGCTAGAAAGCTGTAATTTGGTATAATACACATATTAACAATGCTAACAAAGTGCTGAAATGGGAATGATTTTTTTTTTCGCGCCAACTCCATAGTGTGTGGTATCGTTAGATAGGTCTCTTAAAAACATTAAGGGTATGGTAAGATTATGAATCCGATACAATGATTCGTTTGCGAATTATTCACATTTAACGTGCCAATTTTCGTTTTGCACTGTGGTCCCCCCCCACTCTATCTCCGAAAGTCTTGTGTTTAGAAATTCAAAAAAATTCATGGTAGTAGCACAGAATAATAAATAGTACTACGTAGTAGTAGTCCATATAGTGAGCCTACAAGGAAAACTATAACGGTTAAGTAGGCTCTACTGGTTACCAGAGTAATAGCCGACGTAATATGAAGTATAATTTCTTTGACGAAAACGTAAAAAAATCATAAAATATGGCATTGTACTCATCTGCAAGCGAGCAAAGTGCTAAGCGTAGCAAACAAGGAACCCTAAATTGTCCGTGGCCCGACACGCACTTGCCCGTTTTTTTTATATTATTAAATAACAGTAAATTCTACCAACACATTTTCTAATTGAATTTAAAATACATTATAGTGTATATTTCTTTTTGCTTTGTATGTTCGTTCAACTTCTGGGTTGACTGTCCTTCTTTACAAGCTGTTTATTAACTTTTTTTTTTAATTACTTATTTAGGTCTAATGATTATGGGTTGAAATATAATGATTAGGTATTCATTTTTAATAATAATAAAAATTATTATTATTTTTCTCCCACAAAATGTTCAGTTAAAACTCAAGACACCACTACGTCTCGAGCTAATACACTATTAGACGATGCAGATGATATCCAGAGACAACTTGACAATGAAGCCAGAGATCATCGGTATCAATTTGGAATAGTAAGTAAAATTTTAATAAAAAAAATTATGAGAACAATCCCTAGTTGATGATAATAAAAATGTCTGCCATTGATACAATGGCTTCGTTTAGAACTTAGTAAATTTTTTTTTTAACTACCGCCCCGTCCTGGCGTCGTATTGTTAAGTAACACATATTGTTACGTTGTGAATTATATAACATTCTACCGGCGGGTGAGCCGGTCTACTGCTGGAACACTTCCAAAACCTGCGCCCGTCGTATGCCCGCCCGGAGAAGCTGAGCTAAGTGTCCCTAGAACCTTGCAAGTGAATCTCTCTGCCACGCACCCTGAGTTCTAATAAATATTCTATTTGATTCTTGTGTTTTCTCTTGTCTCTTTCTCTACCCTACCTTGCTTACGTTGTTGGCTACCCTAGCAACGTAACAATATTAAAAAAGAATTGCCTATGTTAACCAAAAGTAATGTACCTTCCCTAATGGTGAAATAATTTTTTGAATTGGTCCAGTAGTTTTGAATTTATTCGTTACAAACAAAAATATAAAAATACAAAATCTTTCCTTTCTATAAGAGACACTATAGAGAATGTCCTCTCTTTTTCTCTTAGAATTGAGAAGGCTTAAAATAGTGAGAATGTTTGTTATCTTTCGAGGCAAGAAGAGAGTCTGTGACCAAGACGAAACTTTGACAATCCTTTATGCAGGTTAACTTATCCAGCGAATTTCTTCTGGGCCTGCCGCATTAACGTTTACTGTATTATTCGTGAATTGGGTAGTTTGCTTGGTCTGTGTATCACTACATATTATAAAACAAAGTCGCTTTCTCTGTCCCTATGTCCCTTTGTCTGTATGTCCCTTTGTATGCTTAAATCTTTAAAACTACGCAACGGATTTTGATGTGGTTTTTTTTTAATTGATAGAGTGATTCAAGGGGAAGGTTTTAAAGTATCATACATTCCAAAATTCCCACGGGAAAGCGGGATACACGCAAACGAAGTTGCGCGGGTTTCGCTAGTAATTTATAATTAAAACCAAGAAATATGTAAAATGACAATGGACACAGGGAATTGTGAATTTGAAAAAGATTGTGCAATGTAATCTAATCTGATTGGATATCGATTTCTGTTATAATACAAGTTTGATTAAAGATTTTCTGCAATGCAATGCAATGATGAAAATGCAATACCTACTTATTCATCGGTTTCTCATAATTTCATTTTATAATTTAAAGTACATTCCTCAACGTTTAGTCTAATTTCACATTCGTAAAAAGATAACGATTTTCTAAAGTTTAATTTTGTGGACGGATGATGATGTGAAATATGGAAAAGGCAAGAAATAATCATGAATGTACCTAAACTTTCTGATCTTGAAAGCCGAAACTTTGACGTCTGAAGAATAGATCATTTTAGGAAGGCATAGGAATATAACTGGATTGGATCATAGATATATACAGAATCAAAGTAAAGACATGTCAGAAAAGCCTTTTTCTTCTAAGTTCTAAGTAAGAAATAGCTCCGATTTTCAGAATTTTGTTTTAGTGTTAGATTTTTTTGTATTATTTAAAAGACCTTTGGAAGACGATAGTGGAAAATCGCTTTGTATTCATCCCACTGTAATATTTTAGGCGAAAGTTGGTGCTAATACCATGGATTAATACTTTTTATCCCGTCGAGACCCAATTTCCGTTTGGTCAAAAGTCGCGGGTAACACCGCGGGCAGCAGCTAGTATTTGATAAAAGGTATTATGATATTCATTGAAGATGTTGGAAAAATCGATTCCTAGCTTTGGTGACCTGTTTGTTTGATGAGCTCATACACATTTTAACTACTCACTTACATATTATTATGTACGAAAGGTCATTCAAACCACATATTACCACTAAAATATTTTAGTTGAATTTTAGTAGTAAAATCTGATTTGAATAACCTTTCGTTCAGGAAATTAATCAAAATAAAGACCGACCTTTTTTTTTGCTAAATAAATATAACCTTTTGTTACAGCCTAAAACTATTTGGGTTTTTCATTTGCCTCCGAAGTACCCACGAATAAATACAGAAAATTATAAAATGGTGAGTATTTTTATTAGTTAATTTAATGTTACGTAAGATTAATGATCATCAGCCTGTATCTTTTCACTGCTGGATACTTTCCCCAATGCTTTCCTCCAAATGCGATCCTCCAGTTTCCGGCACCAACAGCCTCCAGGCGCTATATCGAGGTCGTCAGTCCATCGATAAGGAAGAACGCGATCCATCTGAAAATACGATTCTTATTGTTACATTTGATTTGGCAAAAAAATAAGATATAAAGTTCACAACTCTGATATCTTTATAAACAAAAAAGTTATGTAAAATTTCGTTTATCAGCTGTCCTAAAAATTGGCGATTTATTTGTCCTTTATCATTTTACGTTTTAACCATAATTTCATTTTTAAAGTATGTATTACTATGCATTTTTGTTGCAGGATTCATTACAGAAACGGAAACCAAAATATACGGAGCCGAAGATAGAAATAAATAATATATATATTTAACTTGACGGTCAATTTAAGAAGTGTTAATTTTTGTTGGTCGTGAGTAGCTCTTATTTTTCGATTCTGCGATATCCTGCCTAGCTCCTCGGGTTTACCAACGTCATGTTATGAATATGTTACGTACCTAAGTATGTGTGCAGCCGACGCAGTACTAAAGACATACTAATGCGGACAAGGGCAAAACATGGCGGCTCAAGTTAGATTAGTAGTAGTATTAAGTTTAGACAGATATACTAATAGAGATTTCCCTTATATTATTCAAACATAGAATTTGAAAATGAAATACATAGGAAGACCCCCTTACTGGTGGTTGGAAAAAATTGTGTAGATTCAAAAGAGCTTGTAAGAGGCCTATTTGAATAAAAACATTTGACTTTAAGAATTAATTGTTTACCACATCAAAGACTAATTTTATTAAAAGTTTTGACTTTACGCTAGACTCCAGTGTAATTGACTTGTAAAGCGGCTGAAAATTAAATTTATTTCATAATAAACACACCATTGACTGTCTTTTACTAAGAATAGAAATGTATTTAATATTTTTATGTTTGAATTAACATGATTATTATAATGATAATGGGTTTACATTATTTTTATTTATTTACAACCTCTGTAAACGAGGTCGGGTACTTCTGTCTGCTGGCTCTTTGTCCGAAATATTTTTTTTATACAATTTCACACATCGTCTTTGACAACACTTGGTCCCAAATTAAACGTTCGTTCTAGTAAACCTGCTTGTGTTATGATATGAGTTTTATTATAATTTACAGCGAATTTTATTATAAATCAAGCTAAAGTTATAATAAAGCTGCCGACACGCCAACATGTTGTCGGCAACTTTTTGTTCGCGGCTTCACTCATTGCAAGTCGGAAAATTTTATCGGCGACATGTCGGCGGCAAAACCAAAAACACTAACATGTCACTTCTGCTCGAGCGTTGCTGGGCAACTGATCTTGAGTACGCAAACCCACAGGCCGCTAACGTATTGGCAGGCAACACGCGCGGGCCCAGGTCCGGTTTCCACCAAAGCGGAGAAGAGATGTCAAATTTTTCTATAGAATTTTAAGCCGCACGCGAGCAACTCCTCTCCTCTCCGCTCTTTTTTATACCACAAAGTTGGCAAACAAGCATACGACCCGCCTGATGGTAAGCATCACGGTAGCTAGACGCTTGCAATACCGGAGGATCACTCACGCGTTGCCAACCCTCCCCCCTCCCCAAGTGGAGCTCTGGAGACCTTACTCACCGTAGGAACACAACATGGCCGAGACCAATGCTATTTGGCTACGAAACTCGGGTTGCTGACATGATTCTTTACATGTAGCCCACCGGGTTGTGGCGGCGGGCTGTGTCGGTGGGTCGGCGACTTTGGTGTGTATTTCTCATTACTGTTTAAAAATTAACCTTGACATTTACAAGAACCTTTTAGGATGATAACAGTATTTTGTGCGCTTTATTTAACGGCAAATACAAGTAAGGAACGGGCAAATTACTTGTTATTATTACAATAAATTAAACAAATTTAAACGAAATTTTGTATTCACTACATTGAACTTGAAATACATTTATAAAACTACTAGCTTTTCCCCGCGGCTTCGCTCGCGTTAATTTTATGACATAGATCTCGTTTGACAACAAAACAACCCATAGCGCGACTTGTGGCGCCATCTGTTGACCGATAGCCTATTCCATACAGCGCCCTCTATAGTAGAAATTTTTTTTTCCCATTGGAATGACATACTTTCACGGGATAAAAAGTAACCTATGTTGGGCTCTGTACCTCTGACAATATACAAATTTTCATAGTAATAAATATAAACAAACAAAGAAACAAACTCTCTTTCTCATTTATAATATTAGTATGAGTATGATTTTATGTAACTGAAAGTGGAGGATTTTATTATTATGTTTATTCTGTGCTAATATTATAAATAAATGTCTGAGAATTTTATCGGAAATTTTTAATATTATCTCTGCACTCACAAACCACGTAAGGGAATTTTAATATTACTTAAAATTAATAATACCTATAAAGAGAAATTAAAAAATAATGTCAGTCGATAGAGCTGATAATTTAATAAAATGTCGCTATGTTTTTTTTTCAAACTTCGGCAAATTTATCGCGAGCGAAGCCGCGGGCAAAATCTTGATATATTTACAATGTTTCTGTATAAATCACAAAGCGACATGTAGTCTTGTATCGCGCCCTATCTGTCAACAGATCCAACGTTTACATAGGACAAGCCCCAAGTAATAAGGCATCCCGGACTCTAAGTTCATTGAACTTGGCGCTACGTTATTTCACTTGTACGAAGTTCTTTTAAAAATTCTGAATAGGGTGTTTACTGGGCCGGCTACAGAGTTTTACGTCGGTATTGTTGTCTCTTTGAATAGACTTATTCAAAGAGCCTATTTTGAATGCTTGAGACATCTTTTAGGCGTCATTAAGTCTAGAACGTTGTGGGTCTAACCTAATTAAGATTGTGTATCACTAGAGTTATTATATCATAAACATATTTAATAAAAAATTATATCAATGTAATTATTGTACCATAAACAAATTTTATTAGACTTGATCTCATTGGCGTCGCAGGAAAGATTGCCCAAAAATTTTGTACTGTCCAAATGATAAGGTCGTTTATCTCCATTTTGGTCAATTTAGCTTGAATGTACCTCCAAAATTAGGATATTTTTTGCAAACTAAAATTTGTATTAAAAAAATAAAATCTAAGTTGACGCTACTGCTCTCTAGGGTCACTAACACAACTTGTTACCTTGGTCTTACAAATACTTCGTAAAAAAAACTCTGAAAATGTATTTACAAAAAAAATCTTATCACAAAAATACTGATCACAGAAGAGGCTTCGCCAGAAGCGTCATATTATCTGAATGAATTTATCATATTTCCTCGATAGAAAGGCGGCCTGCCGTTCTTCATCAGTTTCAGAATTGCGTCGAAGCGGAAGATATTGTGAATTCACTACGTTTCACGTTTTCGCTTATAGGTCGTAAGAATTTAAAAGATGCTTATAGGAAAAGCTAAAATAACATGAAGGAGTTTTTTGATGAAAGGTTTGAATGAGCATTATGTCAATTTGTCACCTCATCTATAAATTATTTTCTAATTGTTTCTATAATTAACAAAGACCTACCTAAATAATAATATATTTTAAAAATTATATTTTTTTTACATTTTATTGCAACATTTAATGGAAATGTAATTATATTATTAATATTAATGAATTATATATTATTAATGAACTAGAAATTAAGACTAAATTAATTGATTATTATAAATATTGTAGCAGTACCCTCTATAAACCTAACTTTGTAACACCATTACTTATTTAGTGTGTGACAACAATAAATAAATGAAATGTTATAAGGAAGATTTGTATTATAAGGAATAAAACTCAAAAAATATTTTACAGAACGCCAATTCTCCTGGCGTGTGCAGACATAATCGATTTACAATTATTTTATACACTTTGAGCCTAAAGCTTTAGCTTTGTGTTTATTAATTTTTCCATCGTGTAATTAGATAGCGTTAGTTATTCAAAAACTTTACTATACTTTTTAAATAGGATGAACTTTTTATTGAGCTTTATGATTTCGATAATCATAATCGACGACAAAGCTTCATATTACGTTTCCCACATTTTTTATACTTACAGCCTTATTGGATGGGAAGTATGGTAGAATACACTAATATCGTCCATTCCAGCATTGCCTTTGGCGTTGGAAGCCAAATAACAAAGGTCTAATAATCCTTTTCACTTTTCCCCCTCAACAGTAAAACACTGGCCTTATTGACCGTGAGTAGCGATTTATCTTTCTATCTATAATATAAAAATGAATCAAAATATAATATACTAGCTGACCCGTGCCCACTTCGTTGGGCATAATGTTAATAATCCTTTTTTAATACAGGCGTTCGTAAGAAACGCTTTCATTCGACCATTTTTTCTCCGATTTACTTTGCAAAACCGACTACCACGTAAAAGCCTTTTTATTTTTCGGTTTTTTATATAACCTATGACACTCAGCAATAATGTGGATTTCTATTGGTGAAATAATTTTTAAAATCGGTTCAGTAGATCCCGAGATTACCCCTTACAATTTAACAAACACACAAACTTTACTTCTTTATAATACTTATTAGTATAGAGTATAGATAAATGTGTTGCTAAGCGCATATCCCGACATAACAGCTAAACCGATTTCGCTAATTCTTTTTTTAGTATATTCCTTGAAGTACGAGGATGGTTCTTACGGAGAGAAAAAATTAAAAATTCACACGGGAAAGCGGGCTACATGCAAACGAAGTTGCGCGGGTCTCGCTAGTTTATTACTGCCTGACTGATCAACGCACAAGCTAAACCACTGATCGTAGAGACTGAAACATCCGATCATAAAGGATTTTTCAAAATTTCCACATTTTATCTCGGTATAATAATTTGTATTTGTTATAACTCATGAACTTACATGAACTTACTTTGGGGCTAGCTCGATCTGTGTGATTTGTCCCTTTATATTAGGTATATTCATAGATTTATTATATACTAGCGTAAGATTGGCAATGCAAAAGAGATAGATCATAGCATACACGTTGGTTAGAGCGAGATAGATAGGCGAGACCATTTTCCTATACACGCTATCGGACTATATCGGCCTGACGTCAGTCGTGTTAAAAACAAATCCCACGCAGTGCCTGGATGTAACTCAAACTAAAAGGAAAATCCACAAAATTAAATATCTTGCTTGCACACATGCACATTCCACGCACACTAGTGTATTTTGTTTTTGGTCTCGCCTTAATCAAACCAAAGCCGATCTATAGGTACGCTAGTATATACTAAATCAATGGGTATATTATTATGGGATGTCGCCGATGTCGCCCTAACGGTCCGAAAGGTTATTTCCACGGGAAAGCGAGATACACAGTGGTACACTCAAAGTTGGGCGCGTTTCACTAGATTTTTATATTAAGGACTCTGCCCACTACAACGTATCATACCATGACCGTGCTATGAACGTGTCAGACAAAAAAATATTATTTGTATTAAAAAGTATGAGACAATGCCCACTAGCCCGTTCCGTCACCGACCAGCACCGTCGCGTGCCATGCACGGAGCGGCAACTATCGTGGGAGAGAATATTTTGCCGACACTCTACTGGGCATAGTAGAGCGTATCGGGTTGCTTGTCGTGTCTGATACGTTCATAGCACGGTCATGGTATGATACGTTGTGGGCGGAGTCCTTTATTCAAGTCAAAATAAAATTAAAACCTAAGTCAAAATACGGTATGTTTTTATGTGTTTTGAGTTTTTCTTGAAACTTGTGACAAATAATTAAATCCATCCAGCCATTCATTCCATTATATCAGTATCATTACATACAAAATTTACGTTATAAATCTGAAAAATCTTAACTTTGCACAAAATAAAAATAAAAACAATATTTAGGCTAAGTACTAATAATACTAATATAGATAGTAAGAAAAATTGTTACTAATATACTAAAATTATATGAGCTAATTTTTGCTTGAATTAAATTATTTTTATTTTTTATTTATTTTATTATAATGTATTTTTTAAGCTAATATCAATACAAAGCTAAAATCTTTACTTTTGAGTAATATAAAAAAAATATCCTTTCGCATGGACCAAGAAAAAAGGCAGACGGAATCTTGCTAAGAAAGAATAGAAGCACCTGGCGGCGGCGTAACTATGTGTGTATGTGAAATGGCTGACCGGCACACACACATTCACACCATAGTATGCCGGCCGGTTCATACGTATACGCGAGGTGGCTTACTATGGGTGCTTGACTTTTTAGTTCCAGTGATGGGGTCTGCCTTTTTTTCTAGGTCCATGTCCTTTCGTCTAAAATAAAACAAAAATAAATCGCTCTCCGCATCGCTTTTCTCGTTTCCTCAGACAGTGTGACGAACGTCTGGAAAAAAGCCGTCGGTTTCAAGGCGTAATCTCAGTTAATAAACGGATGGAATGTTGTCAGCGCTTTTTTATAGTTAAACCTCGGGAAATGGGTCGAGAGCATAAATAAAGTGGCCGAAATTAATCGAGATGCGCCTTTAGATGTTTCCTCCCCTTTCCTCCCCATTCTGCAGACTTTTAGAGAAATCGGAAAATATTGTTACAGAAATCAAAGAATTGTATTTAATTGTATTATTTATTTAACTTTATTGACCACAATACACAAAGTACTGATATAAATTGGCGGACTTAATACTCAATTCCATTCTCTAACAGTCTACCATTGGGAAAAACAAAAATTCACTAATACGTTTTAAGGCGTGCACGCACGATCGAACAGAAACAATAACATGGTGAACGTGAACTTCGAACACGAAACATGTGATTCGCACGTGTGGACGTAAATTAGCAAAGCGAACATGAACACCTACAAACATAGTTCTACTCTACTTGTATTCGCGCGCAACCACTCAAAAGTGTTCGGTCGTGCTGAGAACTTCGTCCACCCACACAGAACAACCAAATTGGATCGACACGAACACTTTTGACGAATAAATTGTTTGATGTTCGTTAGTGGTACGCACGTGCGAACAAAGTGTTCGTGTTCGATGTTCACCATGTTCGTGTTCGGTCGTGCGTACACGCCTTTCTATGGTTATTTAATAACTACATAGTACTAAATACTTTACTGAAAGTAAAATTATAAATGCCAATACAAATAAAATATGCCTTGCATGTGAACAAGCTTCCATCACTTTCATATTATAAACTAACTTTTTTGCCTGCGACTTCGTCCGCGTTAAGTTTCGGACCTGTTCCCATGGGAACCACATAGAATTTCGAGAAAAGCTATAGCCTATATCACTCCCTGATAATGTAGCTTTCTACTGGTGAAAGAATTTTTGAAATCGGTCCAGTAGTTTCGGAGCCTATTCAATGCAAACAAACAAACCAACAAATAAACAATCAAATATTAGTATATACTATATTATATAGTATATACTAATATTATAAAGGGGTGCGGTCCACACGTGCGAATCACATGGTTTCGTGTTCGAAGTTCACGCCTTAAAACGTATTAGTGAATTTTTGTTTTTCCCAATGGTAGACTGGTAGAAAATGGAATTGAGTATTAAGTCCGCCAATTTATATCAGTACTTTGTGTATTGTGGTCAATAAAGTTAAATAAATAATACAATTAAATACAATTCTTTGATTTCTGTAACAATATTTTCCGATTTCTCTAAAAGTCTGCAGAATGGGGAGGAAAGGGGAGGAAATATATACTATTTAAATATACTATGTAAGATATAGATACAACACTAGACCGTGTCTACTTACGGCTAATTAATGGGTGATTCTTGGAAATGCGATTATTCGGTTGATTCCACTGGCTAGTTTTTTTTTTCAAAATATAATGAAACCTGGTACTACGCGTAAAAATAGGCTAAACCTGAAGTATAAATTTCGAATAGGCACTCATTTTGAACCTATAAATTCCAAGATATTAGACATTAAAAAAATCATGACCAGGGGAATCAATTAATAGTTACAGGGGAATCAAAAATCAATAACTCTGTACTTTTTTTAAAGAAATTGTAAGTTTTTACATATCAAAAATTACAAAATTAATTCTCAGTTATACATATCTAAATAAAATTAACAAATGTGAACATGTATTCTTCAATTTTCAGATATTATTATCTACTTTTGTAAACAATCGTCTGACATAGGTACATAAATATCTAATAATCTATTGGTGTCGTAATCACATTCGTGTTCCTTGAGAGCACCCCATTTGTACAACATTATTGTCATATTCCTGCAATAAAAAAAGGAATATTAGGAAAATTGCGAAATTTTAGAAATGTTTTACAAAAATAAAGTTTAAAAAAATGTTACTTAATCCAGCTTAAGAACAACAAGGCGCCAGGCGAGGACGGAATCACAGCAGAGCTTCTGATAACGGGTGGTACACCGGTGTTTAAAGTCCCGCAGAAGCTCTTTAATTCCGTGTTGGTCGAGGGCAAAACGCTTGAGGCGTGGAACAGAAGCGTGGTGGTTCTGTTCTTTAAAAAGGGCGATAAAACCATCTTAAAGAATTATACCACATCCATACGCTGCGGCAGATTGTACAGAAGACCGAAGAGTACAATCTGCTATTATGCTTAGCGTTTGTGGACTATGAGAAAGCCTTCGATTCGATCGAGACATGGGCCGTGCTACAGTCTCTCCAGCGATGCCGCATAGACTGCAGGTATATCGAACCTTTGACGTACTTATACAAAAACGCCATCATGTCAGTCCAAGTACAGGAACAGAACACGAAAGCAATCTCATTACACAGAGGCGTGAGACAGGGAGATGTCATATCTCTGAAACTGTTCACGACCGCTCTGGAAGATGCCTTCAACTTTTGGACGAGAAAGGATGCGGCATCAACGTTAACGGCGAGTATATCACTCACCTTCGATTTGCCGATGACATCGTGGTCGCTGGAGGACCTCAGCACCATGCTCGAAGGCCTCAATTGAGTTTCCCAACAGGTGGGTCAAAAAATGATCATGGTCAAGACGAAAATCATGTCGAATATCCATGTTGCACCCGCCCCGGTCTCAGTTGGGAGCTCGATCCTCGAAGTTGTTGACGAGTACGTATACCTTGGACAAACCATCCAATTAGGTAGATCCATCTTCGAGAAAGAGGTCAATCGACGAATCCGACTTGGCTGGGCAGCTTTCGGGAAATTACGGCATATCTTCTCGTCCAAAATTCCTCAGTGCTTGAAACGAAGAACCTTCGAGCAATGTGTGTTGCCAGTGATGACCTATGGATCGTAAACGTGGTCGCTCACTATGAGCCTCATAAGAAGGCTATGGGTCACTCAGCGAGCCATGGAAAGAGCTATGCTCGGGGAGATCGAATCAGAAATGAGGAGATCCGTAGCAGAACCAAAATAACTGACATAGCCACTGACATAGCCAAACACTGAAGTGACAGTGGGTAGATCACATAGCGCGCAGAACCGAAGGCCGATGGGGCAAAAGGGTTCTGGAATGGCGACCACGTACCGGCAAGCGCAGCGTAGGACTCCCGCCTACAAGGTGGTCAGACGACCTAAGGAAAGTCGCAGGAAGCCGCTGGATGCAGGCCGCTGCCAGCAGGTCGCACTGGAGACGTTTGGGGAGGCCTAGTTGACTTCTTGTGGCTGAGATGATGATGATGAAATAATTTTTCAGTCAAAAACTTTATCACATTTTGATTTCACTGACCTTAGAAACAGAGTAATCAATGTCAGGGAATCAAAAAATGTAGCAAAATTATCGATTGTCGCTAAATGACTGTATCTAGTACAATGACCTTTACACCCTAGGTAGTCATTAGAGTGGCGATAGTGCATAATTTTTTTTAGTCGTCTAATAAAATTAATTGATGGTAAAATTGAGGTCAAAGTAATCAACGATGTACCAAACCAAACCCAGTGGAATCAGATACTTACCTTTATATTTCTGGAATGCAGCAAGCAGCCGCGCATCTCTTCCCTCGACACTCAAAACATGACTGACGGTTAACGCTCGGGGGGTACACATTGCTTCCAAATTGTGTCACTAAGGACGTACGTACATTTTAGTGATGTACCAGTGGAATCACTGCTAAGGCCCGGACAACATTTAAAAAATTCATATAATTAAATGTACTATAAATACGTGGTTCATCTATTTTATTTATTAATTCTTATCAATTTGGGATCTAATATAAAATATTGAAATATCTATGAACTGAATGGAAAAAATGATATGGATGATATTGTGTACAAATTTGGAGTACGGACACGCCAGTGGAATCAATTTTTAACACTTCACTTTTAGTGTTTGAAAAAACCGTGATCTGATGGCACGTAGATGTTCAGTAGATAAAAAAATAAAAAAAATAAACTTAAACATAACGCGCCGTTAAAATGGCCGCCTTTTTGCGTCCGTTGTTAGAGATGGAAATCATTGCTATTTAGGAATCATAATCATAATGATCAAATGATTTTTTTAATCACAGTGAAATCACATGATGTTTCATTGGAAAAGATTTTTTGTGTAATCATGGCCAATGAAAAATACTATGAATTGAATGATTGATGTGATTTTTCATCATCGAAAGTGGTTTTTCACCTCACAAGCTCGGAAAGAATCTGTTTGTCATTCGAAATCTGCGCGCAAAAGTGCATTTTGTGCCCTAGCGTGGAAAGAATTTTTAAAATTCGAACCTTTCTATTCTATAATTTTTTATACCGCCACGGTGGTTTGAAAGTATGGGGAGCACCGGACATTTGACTCCAAGATTTTTTTTTTTAAATTTTGAGCAACGAATGATGCCGTCATGTTTGACTATTTAATAGCTTTCAAAATTGTTATGTGAACATTTTGTGTAAATAGCTTATTTACGGAGAAAACATGGAAATAGTGTTTTCTTACTATGGAAATAGATGATTAATGTCTCATAACTTTTGATTCCGGTCTCATTTCGAGTTGCGGTCTTCAGTATAGTGTTTCAATTTATTACCTTTACAATTAATGCTAAGACACATGGTGCGCCAAGCGTGCACTTTCTGCGGTATATAGCTATGTCAGATTTTCTTAATACGGTAATGAAAAAGTCTCGTATTTGTTAGAAAGTTATTTATTATCATCATCATATTCACAATCATGATCATTGATTACTTCTGCTTCAGAATCAAATTCAGCTGACTCGTTTACATCAACAAAATCAATATTATCTTTAAAAATTGTTAGTTCATAGAACTCAGAGAAAGAAGATCTTTTCATAAATGTATTATATACTGGTCGCATGCTTGTGAGTAAGGGATCAGAAGATAATAGAAGATTGTGAAGTACATCTTCATTACATGAAACACTGCTATGCATTCTGGAACGATTTTCGCGGTACTTTCTAAATTCTTTGTTGCGGGCCTCAGAGGCCTTTTCAGACAAAAAACCGATAGGCATCACTGAAAAATTCTCAATTATATCCGGCCCATGGATCAGCAATTTATGTAAACTAGCGGGCATGTAATACCACGGGTATAATTCCACATAAAGCAACGCAGTTACATTACAAAAGTCACGAAATTTGTCAAGATGAATTTTTACTCCTGAAGATATGCACTGCAATATGACAGCTAGTTTTCTCACTAATCGCTCATCGCGACCAGTTAGTTCAGCTGATTTATCTGGATTATCAAAAAACCTTCTAGCACAATTACCGGTGTTAGTCGTTCCAGCACCTTGCTTCACAACATCAAGTAGCAGACCGGTTTCTTTCCTAAAGGCTTTCTGAATTATTGTTTTCCTTTCCGTAACTTTTTTTTTTGCTTCATCACCTTTGGCTTGCCATGCTTTAATATCTAATTATTTCTTGATACGGAGTTCACTTTTGTTGGTAGAGGGAAAAAACAGCATGGGAAACATGGCGATCTTTTCCAGAAGTAAACAGCGCCTTTGAAGAAATGACAACAATGCCACAACAAATAAGCGACGACTCATTGCAGATTTGTGGTTTTAATGTATGACCGCATTAGTGAAATGCTGACTATAAATGAAGCCAGAAAAAAAACTCTTTACCCAAAAATCCCGAGCCATAGAGAACATACCCCCCCACAAAAAAGGCACTCTAGCAATATATAAAACGCGCTTCTTATCAGGCTTACATTTGGATGCAATCTTTAACAAAAGTTCCAGATATTCCTGAACCATCTAACTGGGGTTGGATTAAAGATTCGAACGAATGGCAGCCAGTCTGGACAACGCTACTTTAAGTAGCAACTTTTTGTGCTGAGTTAATAAGGTGCAGCGTTAAAAAAGGATGTACTGGAAGATGCAAATGTAACAAAGCTGCACTCAAATGTACAGCACTTTGCTTTTGTACTGGTGACTGCTGGTTAAACGTCATTTTACATTTATTTCTGATGTTTTATTAGTAACCTTCTCTAAGTCAATATTATTAAATGTTTTTCACCGTGGAAGCAATAAAAACGCATTTCTTACATTTGATTACATTAAAACTACGTCGCATAATGGCTAGTAGCATTGCTATAAATATTTATAATAAATGACCATAGTACATTATGAAAATTTGTCGCTACGCGTACCTACATCTCACCGAATCACCGCGCGTGTCAGAAACTCCCCAACTATATCAGACAGTGTACCTAAGTGTATGTATGTATAGCGTGTTGATACTGTTGCTAGTCGCTTACAGCTTGTTTATTACAATTATATTATGGGTAATTAAGTTATCAATCCCATGAATCAACAGTTTATTAGTCCTATTACGGCTGTTGATGGATGACAGTCGTTAAGCCAAGTCGGTGGCCTTAGGGCGTTCTGAAAACACCGGCATCTGCCAATCCGCATTGGAGCAGCGTGGCAGAGTACACTCTAATCACCTTTGATTGAAAGGAGACCCGTATCCTAGCAGTGGGATGATTACGGGTTGATATGATGAGGTTCTATCAAGGGGAGTAAATATCAAGAAAGTAAATTAAACAAAATACTTAGTAAATTGTATATTTTTAGTAAACAATCCATTTTTAACATAAACTACTCTATATACTACTACCATTTCGGACACAAAGCAAAATGACCACCGGTAAAAGAAATGGCGAAAGAAAACCGGTTACGGCCTTTTTTTAATAGAACTTTCACAAATACATCGAAAATTATACCAGCACATTATTACAATATTACGACCATAATAGATAAAGAAACAAGTTTAGTACTTAACTTAATCTGCTTGTTGCTAGGTGGTAGGAATACGTGCCAACAACGCGACTGACAGCTTATTTGACTATTTTAACTTTTACTTTGTTAAGTACCAGAGAATAAGTGTCAGTTTAGAACTTCGTTAACTTCAGTGCGAGCCAGGCTTATTGGCGAGTCAACTCGTGTCGCCTTCGGGGGTAGAACTGTGTCCACTCCGCGCATTCTACCGCTTATATCAATTCTTTTCCCACCTCGCAACAGGCGATAAGAATCAGCTACCAATCACAATTCAGCAAACGTATAACTTGTTATTATTCAAAATATAGAAACATTACAACAGTTTAAGTATATTTTTTACATAAAATATAATGCCGAGTATCCTAGGAATTACATAAACATTAGAATAATCTAATTAAATCACAGTTTTTGATGAATAACGTCTAGCCAATAGCAATCAAGATCTGAAATCTAACTGTTAATCATATAAATTTGGCAAGTAATGAACTTTATTAACTTTAAAACAATGGTATTATTATGAAAACATAATATTAACTTATTTAATAAAAGTAAATATGAAAATAACTCAAATATTTGATCAGCGTCGTTTTTAAGCCAATCATAACATACTACATGCAGTTGATCAGCGACATTAACCAATCACGACAGACTTTGCTTTTCACAACACAACTTATAAAGTTAATTTATAAAATTTGAGAAGATACAACTTTCTAATTAACATATTATAGTAAATAATAAAACAACATGATTTATTAATACAATAAATCATGGTAATCATAACATAATATTTGGTGAACCAATTCTATCTAGCTAATCACACGACCTTCGGATTTCCGGTTTTTCAAAAGTCATAATTATTAATTTGAAATCACTACAGTTTTTAATTCTGTTATTACATGAATTTCTAATAATTCATAAAATTATTTTTAATCAATATATTACTATATATAACACGCGCATATTCTGGAATTTGCACGTTCTTCTTTTTTTTTAAATAGTTTTTGTATGACAAGTATACTACAATTATATATATTTGTAAACTACATTAAATAAGCTATAACACAGTATTTTTTTAATATCATAATAATTAAGATTTGAAAGTAAAAATAACGTGCTTACAAAAAAAACGTAGTGGCACTTTTTACTTTTTGGCAGTATTTTTAATTTTTCTGTATGGGACCATACATTTTTATTGTTAAAAATGAATTCCTTGTATTCGGTTTATATGAAAACGACACCATACAAGCCCTAGTAACATTAACGGATCAGTAAAAAAATAATCATCAAGACGTGGAATTCACCCCCTTTGCCCCCCTCCCCCCACTCACAGAGGAAGAATCTGACTTCCCTCCACATCTTAAAACGATCACACAGATCAGGACACTCTATCCATGGTAGAAATTTCATGCTTCTATACCAAAGTGCACAATCATCGCGCTACCGTCTTCTATTAACAGATTCTTTCCGAGCTTGTGAGGTGAAAAAAAAAATTTTTTTTACGTCATTTTGGTTTTGGTTTTTGATAAAATCGTAAGAAATCTTAAAATATGAGCGAGTTTAGTAGCGACGAAGATAAAAATTTGACACCTGAAGAGTTAGTGCAAGCGGTACATAATGCCGAATTAAGTTTTTTTCCGGAAAAATCGCGTGAAAAGTACATAAAAGAATAATAATAATAATCATTTATTTTTGTACGTCGCCGACAAATGGCGATTTTTAACGTTACGATGTCAATTACCGCTCTCTAAGAAACCGTGCCATTTTGTTTAGATAGATTATGTTTTAGTGACGTCATTCGCTGTTGTATTACGGCCGCTATATGACGGCACTGCTGTCCTAGGAATATCGAGGCTTAGCCACTCGGCGTTCCATTTATTATCGCACAAAGTGCAGTAACTTAACACGAAAAGAATAATATAAAAAGAGCGAATAAATTAGAAGGCGGGTTAAATTTGCCCCAATCACAAAATTTGAGATAAACTTCTGCTTTTGTTATTTAAAAAAAACAATAGACTTTTGTGGCTTTAAAGCATATTTTCTTTGTTTTTTCGTTCATTGTGTTAATTAAATAAGGCTTCTGTTATTCTATAAGGAAAGAAACATATTTTCATCTAATAAATTTGGTCAGAGATTATTTTAACCTGAAAACGGATGGAATTTGATTTTGAACCTTAAAACTGCAAAATAAACTTTATAATGAATTTATGATGCAATTTATACCTAATGGATATCCAATATAGGATTGGCTTAAAAATGGTGTTACAATTCGCGGGAGTCTTGTGCGAGTTTATTGCAAACTGCTGCCAGTGCAAGAAATATTTGGAACTGAACCCTTTCGTATGTATTAAAACTAATACAGTTTTGAACCATAGATCGTAGATCGTTAGATAGGCCCTACGCGTCGCCGACTTGTTACTGATTCCATTCGTTATTACGTCATCACTTGTCATAGAATACATAGAACATTGATCAGATGCGACAAAGTTCTGATTACTTGATTAGGTACCTACTTACTATTTTACTTCAGATATGCGAGCATGAATGGATCGATGGATAAAATTTCACATTACTAATCGATAAAACACGAATTGTATGCTACCTATGTACATACACGTATGTCCATCGCATTTTAATATCTACTTATATTATGTCGACATTGTGGTTTTTATCGAACAGAAATGTCAAATTTTGTCTATTGATTCATCCATGCTCGCACCACCTCGCACAGTAAGTAAATAAAAAACTTGGTGTCCAAAATGGACCAAAATGGAAGTATGTAGGTATGTACTTTCGAAAAAAAAATAATTTTGAAAATCGGTCCACAATAGACGGAGTAATCGGCGGACATACAAAATAAAATATACAATGAAACATAGAACCTCCTCCATTTATGAAGTCGGTTAAAAAAAATGATTAAATTTTGGATTAACAAAAAGGTGTAAAAGTATAGATTTCGTAGTCACCAGAACTTTGGCAATTCTATTTGATTTATATTCTTTGGCGGTCGGCCGGTTGCCCCGCCCCCTGTGAGTATCTTGCGTCCCGCTCGGCTGCGAGAGACGAGTGTTTTAAAATAAATCAAAATTAAATTGTTATGAAACACTTACGCATGAAAAGTGACACCTTTATCCTTATTTGTGTTTCGGCTTGTGTTTTTACACTTCCAAAAGGAACACGAAGGCATTTTTACGTGATAATTTCTAAAAATAAACTACGTTAGCTCCGCGCCCGTTCACGGCAAGCGCGTGTTTCGTACTGAGGCAAGAGTTGTGCGTGCGCCTCTTTGAGTAATAAGTAATAACATGATAGGATGTACTCTTTGTATGGACGGGCCTATCCTATGTTTATATCTATGTTTTGAACACATCAAAGTTGTCGGAACTGTACACGCTCTATCTAAATCAAACTTTGTATTAAACAAATAGGGATTTCCATTTCGGAAGTTTTGGAAAATTTATATTTTGTACCCTGGTCGTCCGTCCTTCCATGATCCTAAAGTTTATAATTAACCATAAGAGCTCCTTCACACATGACGTAGACATAGCGTGGGAGTCCCATGAACGTATACGCAGCGCAAATTCCAGGTGCTACGACGCACGCCTAGCGTTGCCTCTGCATACAGTAAAGACATCGAGATTTCGACTGGCTTTCTCGTCGGATGCCTACGTCATACGAGAACACACCTACCAAGTTTCAAGTCTCTACGATCAGCGGTTTGGGCTGTGCGTTGATTTGTCAGTCAGTCAATCAGAACAAAGCATTTTTATATGTATAAATAAATTTTATTTGTGGAGTTGATGAAATAAGGGCGAACGCCCACTTGTGATTTTTTAATCGGCCGATAGTTGGATTCAGTATGGAGCTATATGGCAGTACGCCCATTTGACGATTAAAAATCGGCCGCTCAAACTATCGAAAATGACTGCGACGAAATTTCGGCCGATTAAAAAATCACAAGTGGGCGTTGGTCCGACCCTAATAAGACAATATGCATATTTTTTTTTTCAAATAAGTACACAACGTGGTCTGGTCGCTCTTGTCTGTACTGGCTTTTTTTATAATATTAGATTTAAGACTTGTTCATTCCACACCAATGTGTATGACATTCCGCGTATTCTTCTTATAAATGTACTTATACACTGTAACTAACGTGTGGAAGAAAAAAATGCTAAATGACAAAAGAGGCCGTAACCGGTTTTCTTTCGCCATTTCTTTTACCGGTGGCCAATAGGCTATTTGACACTATTAAAAATATGCTACGAAATGTGGTCATCCTATTAGGTAATAACATAAAAAAACATATTTATCTCTTTTTTTTTCTTTTTTTTTTTATTTTTTTTTTTATTTTTTTTTATTTTTTTTTTTTTTATTAATTGAAAATTTCAGTTTGGGTGTACTAACACCCTCTTCTGAGACACCGGACTGTTGCGGGAGCGTAGGGCTCTCACCGCCAAATATATATATTTATCTCTGTTATATCCAAAAATATTTATAGATTTTTCAAAATAAGCAAAATAAATCCAAATTATTTTTTAAATTTCTTCAGCCACAAGAACGCTCTGTGATTGGCTATGCCTCGCGTGACGTCACACGCAAGTCAACATTGTTCATTGTTACGACATTTTGTGTGATTTTATCATTTTATCTATTACTATTCGAATCAAATATTACTGGCATACTTACATCAAAGTGACCTTCACACATAAAAACATTTGTATGAGATAAAATGCTGTTTGGGTCTCTTCGAGCTAACACAGAAACAAACAGTTTTTGTGGAGTTTTTATAGAAGTATTTGTACATTGTGGCACAATTACACCATTTATAAACCATTTTTTCCAGTAAAATAACAGAAAAAATATTCTAAACACTCTGAATGTACACTTTGGTACAAGTTTACTTGCCTGTGACGTCACGGCGTCCGCCATTACAGAAAAAGCGTTTTTAGCGCGAATATTGTAATTTAAATTTTAAACCGATATTTTACGGAAAATACTGCAAATTTCGCAGAAATATACATGTGGTGTATTAATCATATGCCAACGAATAATTTAAAACCGTTTTTCAAAATCAGTCAAATAGCCTATTTGCTTGTTTTCGAAATGGTGGTAGTATATGACGTAGTTTATTTTCTTTATAAATATACAAGTTGTAAATGACAAGAAAAAGTGCCTGTGGAGATCTAATTTCTGAAATAAACAATCAATCATTATTATATTTATAAAATTCAATCATTATAATGCCTTTAGGTATTAGAATATTATCAGTAGGTTCAATATCCTTCATAAAATATATATTTTTATGATTTATATGCACATTTGTAATTAATTTATCATTTGCTTGTATTTTAAAATATAAAGTCATCAGATATTTAAAACAGAATGTCTGAGCCTAACGACTACACGATTTCACAGATCACAGAGATTACGCTGTAGTTTGTAGTATAATATTAAGATCATCGCCACTTTAAAAAGTGAGTGACTGAGTTGTTAAGATTTATCTAGAAAATATATTGCCTTACAGTGTAAATGACTTATGCCTCTTTAATCTTGGCATGTCATTTACACGTAAAGTCATTACGCATAAGTGGAGAACACATTGAACATTTTTAGAGAGGTAGGACACAGCGTCTAATCCGCTCAAATCGGAGCCCGTCTACGCAAGGACCTCCACCACAGAAGATCGTAGCCAAATAGCATTGATCTTGGCCATGTTGTATTCCTACGGTGAGAAGGTCTCCAGAGCTCCACTTGGGGGGTTAGGAGGTTTGGCAACGCGTGAGTGATCCCCCGGTATTGCAAGCGTCTATAGGCTACGGTAATACTCACCATCAGGCGGGCTATATGCTTGTTTGCCACCTTTGTGGCATAAACAAAAAAAAAGATGTTCATCTTAGTGAAATGATTCCAAGGTGATATGAAGACACTAAAAATTCCACTTTATTCAACAAAGTGAAGTGTAATGTACGGTGGATTTGAACATTTTAAAGTTAATAACTCATTAAATCTATTGCGGTCACTGTAAAACTTAAGAAAAAAAACGAAAGAAGAAAAAGTGTACAAGTTGTATCAAGATATTATTACACATTGTATCATTACAAGGTGCGCATTGTAACGCTCGTTTCTCCTCCTTCACTGATGTAAACTCGTTTTGTATCATTACAGGGTGTACGCATTGTAATGCTCGGTTCTCTTCCTTCACTGATGTAATGCTCGAATCTGTAACGTTACATTACACCCGAATGCTCCCAGTGAAGGAGCACCTTTAGGTGATGTGTGTAGCCGGGCGGGGCGCGGCGCATCTCCTTCCTCTCTGCTTTGGTGGAAACCGGGCCTAAGAGGGTTGAATGAGTGATGTCCGTCAATTGCTTAGTACAATGGACAAACAGGTTAAAATAAAATCATCATCGAAAAATCCCCACCGAGTGTTGTGATTTTAATCCTTATCAAGAAAATCAAGATTACAACTACACAGTCAACATAGAAATCCCACAGACGGAATTTGATTTAGATTAAATTCACCAAAGACCTTTTACTTCAACGTTTTAATCTAAATGGGTTTACTCCACAGTTTTTAAGTATTTAGCAAGTTTTATGCTTAAAATAAATTTTGGCAATTTTGAGGTTTTTGTTTTTTATTTTCTTAGATTTTTTTGATGTGTAATTTAACTTTACGCGTTGCGTTATTAAAAAATACCGGCATTATTGCGCCGGCCGTGGTCGCAGGCGAACTCTGAGGTAAAAAGTTCGCCTGTATCCACGGCCGGTGCAACCTGCTAGGCTACTCTTGACACCAATACGCAGCGATCGGTATTGACAATTTGTCATTTCGTACTCTTCAGTTGCTATACTAGCGCCTATTGATATGAAATGGCGTGGTCATTATATGAACTAAATGGCATCTAGCTAGACAACATCGACGTACAATAATCGGTACCCTCGACACTATTTTGACAGCTAATTATTGGTTTGATATTGGCCAATAGCGGAGATTTTTCCAATAGCTATATAGTATAACTTTTTATGTGAAGCTTCAAGACAATTCTTCATAATTATCGAAAACTATTATTGATAATAGTGTGCCTAGCACTCCCAACCTATTGTTTTATGCTCACAATACCGTAGAGCGCACCATAGGTGTATAAAAAATAGAAAATGAAGATGGGACTGCTTTATGTGAAACCCTGAGGAAAGCGAACGGAAGGAGCCATAGCTAACTAATGATTCTTCATTGGTTAGCTATGGCTCCTTCCGTCTTTGCTTCTGCAAACAGCGACTTCTTTATACGGCGACGAGACAGCGCCACGCTGTAGAAAACCAGCGCCCTAATATTTCATATATGGTGATAAGTGCTAAATGTGAAATGTTGCATTAAATTGTTATCTATCGAATGAGTAGGTAAACATGATAAAATGCAGTTGTTAATAAATGTACAGGTAGATAATATTATTGTGTGTAGGAAGGAATGTTTTATAAATAGGGAAACAAGGAATTTATTGTTAAGTCAAGACAAGTCAAAGCGGTTTTTACAGAAAATATATTACAAAAGGTCTTAAAATATTACAATTGTTTCACTACCTATTTTATTAGATAAAAATATTATGCAAACTTGTGATTATAAAACTCCTGAAGACTATAGAAATATTGGCAGATCAACCATATAAGTTACTTTTTCATTAAGTATAAATTCAAGTATATTGATTAGTTTTGTTTTTGTAGAAGTGATAGAAGGATATAATTAGCTACTGATACATCATTAGGTATTCCTCTTGTTTTACAATGTCATAAAAATGGTGTGAAATAAATGTTATTGAATAAAACCATATTTTTCTCTACCAGTCCATCATCATCCCATTTTGCTGCATTATCATCCAAATAAAGCGGCAAAAATTATAAATGTCTGTGGTGAGTTTACATTACATTTAAATGAAAGTGATGTTTACTGAGATTGACATGAATAATGTTTCTACTGCTGAAGCTCAACAGGCCCTTACCGCTGGCTCGTCAGTTGCTGAGATAAGGAGGCATTTAAAAAAGGTCCCTTTTAGTTATAACTATGGTTAGCCCACACCACAGGTAAATATTGAGCGGGCCTGAGTAAGAATGTAAATAAAAAAAAAACTAATACATTTTTTTATTGATTTTTTTTATATTTTTAAAATACTTATTTTAATTATCAAATCACAGTCAAAAGTTAAAAAAAAAATGTATTTAATCATTGCTGACGATATCCATATAAATAACAATAATTGTTTCGGCAAATTACAGTCAAGTTTATGTTACAATAACTTTATTACAATTATTATTTTCTAATCATTGCTCACGGTAACTGTGTAAATAACAGTAAATGTTATTGCATAATTTATCAATCTAATTTACAGTTGAAAACGATAAATTAAATTCCTTTTTTATAACAATATTATTAGTTTCTGATTCTGATCTAATAGTTTATATAGATCCAGCACTGACAAATGCATCTGCTCATCATAACTCCCACCAGTTTTCCTTATGGAAGCTGCATAAGAGGCACACCTATTCAATGGCTGCTTCTTTTGTACCCAGTAGTCCCAGTACTTACTGAAAAATAACATAAGAAATTAATCATTACAAACAACAGTCAGACGCAGCAGAGGACTTTGTTTTATAATTTGTAAGGATGGCTACTTACATGTACATAGATAATTGTATTAAAAGTGATAGTAAACAAGTATAGAAGATTTGATTTTGTTAATTTAAAGAACTTATTATAACTAGGTACATATATAACAATAATCGAAATTTAATTACCTTTGCGATTGAAAAGAGCACACTTTCTGTCCGTCTGCTGTTTGGTCTGCGATAAGTTCATAGCAAGGAAACTTGGCGATGCCAGGAGTTCAACTCCAAAAGTTCTCATCTCATCTTAGCTGCGAATATGCCATTTTTATCTGCAAAAGAGAACAAATTAATGTAGTAACGTACCGTAGTTCTAAATTTACAAGTATAAAATGTAAATAATTATCATTTTTATATAAAATACTTACCAAACAAAACGTAACACGTATTATTGTTATTTATTTATTTGTATTGTATGTACTGACACTGACAATAAAAATCTTCATAAATACTTCTTCTTTTTCCGTTTTGGCAACTATAAAACTTAAATTATCCGTAAGAAATTAAATAAAACATGTTTATAATCTTCAGAAAAATATTTTTTGCGGTATTTTAGTCTATTTTTGGGTTTTATGTTCTAAGAAATTAATAAATAAATCAAATAACGAAGTTTTTAATTTAATTATAACATAATCGATTTGGCATATCTAGCATAATCACCGGCCCCTGGGGTCCATTTCAATTTTTATCCAATGATCGCAAATGTCAATTTTTATTTCGTACCCTTGAAACACATTGGGTAGATGTTGGATGGAAATTAGTATCGCCTAAGTATTGGTAAAGTCCACCTTGAAGTTAGCTCCCAAATAGTGATGGCCACGGTGATTATGCTAGATATGCCAAATCGATTATGTTATAATTAAATTAAAAACTTCGTTATTTGATTTATTTATTAATTTCTTAGAACATAAAACCCAAAAATAGACTAAAATACCGCAAAAAATATTTTTCTGAAGATTATAAACATGTTTTATTTAATTTCTTACGGATAATTTAAGTTTTATAGTTGCCAAAACGGAAAAAGAAGAAGTATTTATGAAGATTTTTATTGTCAGTGTCAGTACATACAATACAAATAAATAAATAACAATAATACGTGTTACGTTTTGTTTGGTAAGTATTTTATATAAAAATGATAATTATTTACATTTTATACTTGTAAATTTAGATCTACGGTACGTTACTACATTAATTTGTTCTCTTTTGCAGATAAAAATGGCATATTCGCAGCTAAGATGAGATGAGAACTTTTGGAGTTGAACTCCTGGCATCGCCAAGTTTCCTTGCTATGAACTTATCGCAGACCAAACAGCAGACGGACAGAAAGTGTGCTCTTTTCAATCGCAAAGGTAATTAAATTTCGATTATTGTTATATATGTACCTAGTTATAATAAGTTCTTTAAATTAACAAAATCAAATCTTCTATACTTGTTTACTATCACTTTTAATACAATTATCTATGTACATGTAAGTAGCCATCCTTACAAATTATAAAACAAAGTCCTCTGCTGCGTCTGACTGTTGTTTGTAATGATTAATTTCTTATGTTATTTTTCAGTAAGTACTGGGACTACTGGGTACAAAAGAAGCAGCCATTGAATAGGTGTGCCTCTTATGCAGCTTCCATAAGGAAAACTGGTGGGAGTTATGATGAGCAGATGCATTTGTCAGTGCTGGATCTATATAAACTATTAGATCAGAATCAGAAACTAATAATATTGTTATAAAAAAGGAATTTAATTTATCGTTTTCAACTGTAAATTAGATTGATAAATTATGCAATAACATTTACTGTTATTTACACAGTTACCGTGAGCAATGATTAGAAAATAATAATTGTAATAAAGTTATTGTAACATAAACTTGACTGTAATTTGCCGAAACAATTATTGTTATTTATATGGATATCGTCAGCAATGATTAAATACATTTTTTTTTTAACTTTTGACTGTGATTTGATAATTAAAATAAGTATTTTAAAAATATAAAAAAAATCAATAAAAAAATGTATTAGTTTTTTTTTTATTTACATTCTTACTCAGGCCCGCTCAATATTTACCTGTGGTGTGGGCTAACCATAGTTATAACTAAAAGGGACCTTTTTTAAATGCCTCCTTATCTCAGCAACTGACGAGCCAGCGGTAAGGGCCTGTTGAGCTTCAGCAGTAGAAACATTATTCATGTCAATCTCAGTAAACATCATCATCATCATCATCATCATCATCAGCCTGTATCTACCCACTGCTGGGTATAGGCCTTTCCCAATGTCTTCCACCAAATGCGATCCTCCGCTTTCCGCATCCATCCGCCTCCAGCCGCTTTCTTAAGGTCGTCTGTCCATCTGGAGGGAGGGCGCCCTACACTTCGCTTCCCCACGCGCGGCCTCCACTCCAAGACCTTCCTCCCCCATCTGCCATCGCTAGCACGGCAGATGTGGCCGGCCCATTGCCACTTCAGCTTGCTGACTTTGAGAGCTATATCGAAGACTTTCGTTCTCCGTCGAATTTCTTCGTTTCGGATCTTGTCCCTTAGAGAAACTCCGAGCATAGCTCTCTCCATCGCCCGCTGTGCGACTTTCAATCTATGGACCAGCCCGACGGTCAGATTCCACGTCTCTGAGCCGTAGGTCATAGCGGGGAGGACGCACTGGTTGAAGACTTTAGTCTTCAAGCATTGCGGTATTTGCGAGACAAGGATGTGACGAAGTTTCCCGAACGCTGCCCAGCCCAGTCGAATGCGCCTTTCGATCTCTTTATTGAAGTTACCCCGGCCAAGTTGTATCACTTGTCCGAGGTAGACATAGTCTTGGACTACTTCAATTGCCGCATTCTCGACGATTACCGGACTAGGAATGATGAAGTCGTTTATCATGACTTTCGTCTTATCGATATTCATCCCCAGCCCGACCGATCGAGAGGCGGCATTGAGATCGTTTAGCATTCGACTGAGATCCTCCAACGATTCCGCCATTACGACCACATCATCGGCAAATCTTAGGTGTGAGATGTACTCGCCGTTTATGTTAATGCCGTGTGTTTTCCAGTCCAGCGTCTTGAATACGTCCTCCAGTGCAGCCGTGAACAGTTTTGGGGAGATGACGTCGTCCCCCTGTCTGACTCCTCGCTGTAGCTGGATGGGCTTAGACTGCTGGCCCTGGACACGGACCGTCATCGTTGCGGCGTTATAAAGACATCTCAACACTTCGATGTAGCGGTGGTCTACTTGGCAACGCTGCAAGGATTCCAGAACAGACCATGTTTCGATGGAGTCGAAGGCTTTTTCGTAGTCCACAAATGCTATACACAACGGCAGATTATACTCTGTGGTTTTCTGTATAATCTGCCGCAGTGTATGGATGTGGTCCACGGTGCTGTAGCCTTTACGAAACCCAGCCTGTTCCGGCGGCTGGTACTCATCTAGCCTTCGAGCGAGTCGGTTTGTGATAACCCTTGAGAAAAGTTTGTATACATGGGTCAAGAGCGAGATAGGCCTGTAGTTCTTCAATAGGGTTTTGTCACCTTTTTTGAAGAACAAGACCACCACACTCTCAGCCCACGCTGCTGGTGTGGTCCCGTGATGAATGACGGAATTAAACAGATGCTGCAGTTCTTCCAGAACCGGGGTTCCTCCTGCTCTGAGCAACTCTGTTGTAATTCCGTCTTCACCCGGAGCTTTGCCGCTTTTCAGTTGCTCAAGGGCTATACCAATCTCGCCCGTGCAGATGTCCGGGATATCGTCAGTGTAGTGTCGCTCTAACGGGGCCCGACGATCACATGCACGAGCAGCTTGTGTGGGGGCAGGTGCGTGCGCAGCATAGAGCTTACCATAAAACTCCTCTACCTCAGCGAAGATCTCTGACTTCGAAGTGACGATTTGGCCGTCTGCCCTCTTGAGCTTCGACAGATGTGATCTTCCTGGAGGCTGGGAGAAGACTTTTAGTCCTTTGTTTCGCGCTATCGCATCCTCTATGCGTTTTGCATTGTAGGTGCGACAGTCGCGACGTATCAGCCTCCGTATATGCTTGTTTGTTTGTGCATAATCTGTCGAAGCTCTCTCGGCTGTAGTGGCCTCTCGCCGCTTTGCCATAAGAGCCAGAGTCTCGCTAGAAAGTTTGTCTTCTCGAACTCTATGCTGTGCCCTAAAGTACTTGCTGCCTACTTCGCGCAGTATTCCCGTCAGGCGCTCTGATTCCTCGCTCACATCCGCGGTGGTTTCCAGTAGGCCGAATCGGTTTTGGAGTTCCAGTTGGAACTCTTCCGCAGCTTGGGTGATCTGGGGTCGAGTTGGTCGTAAGCTCGACCTCATCATACGAGCTCTTTCGAGTCTTAAGCTTATATTTAGGGTGCCCCGCACAAGTCTGTGGTCGCTGCCGTTACTAAACCGGTTGACCACTGAGACATCCCTAAATATACGCTTCTTATCGGTTATGATGAAGTCGATTTCATTCCTGGTTACTTTATCCGGGCTTTGCCAGGTCCATTTCCTCTGGGGCTTCTTTTTGAAGAACGAATTCATCAGATAGAGCCCCTCCTTATGGAGGAAATTGACCAGCATGTGTCCCCTGTGATTTCTCGACCCCACACCAAACTGTCCGACTACCAACTCATCGCCGTCTTGTACTCCCACCTTAGCGTTAAAGTCCCCGACAACAACCGTGAAGTGGGTCTTGGTGGTCTGATGTATGGCCTTTGAGATGTCCTCGTACATGGCTTCGACCTCTTCGTCCGGATGTGTCGTCGTTGGAGCATACACTTGCACAACTTTCAGAGAGTACCTCTCTGAGAGTTTTAGCACAAGATACGCTACCCTCGACGAAACACCGGAAATCTCCAGCACGTTGTTGACGATGGATCTGTGAACGAGGAACCCTATACCACCTTGGGAGAGCCGATCTCCTTCGCGGAAGTAGAAGAGGTTGCCAGACTCCAGGATCACGGTATCCTCCCCCTGTCTTCGGATTTCCGATAGTCCTAGAATCTGCCATTTGATATTCCTCAATTCTACTTCCAGCTCACCCATATCCTCGTCTCGCCTCAGAGTCCGGGTGTTGAATGTGCCAATGTTCATTCGGTGATGGTGGCCTATCGACCGGGGATTCTTCGCACCCCCCGCCCTACCGTAACCGAGACCGCCACCTTGGCCCGGAATAGCAGAGCTGCCGGGTACTGGGGGCCGTCTATTTTGGTGCCTTTTCATTGAGAAGTAATGCCCATAAGTCGCCACGCTGGGCAGGCGGGTTGGCGACTGCGCCAGAGCCTCGTCCGTCTATCAGCAGGGTGTACCGCGTGCAGGTGAGGTTGGCTTTAGCTCTAAGATGATGATGAGCCTCACACCCAGTAAACATCACTTTCATTTAAATGTAATGTAAACTCACCACAGACATTTATAATTTTTGCCGCTTTATTTGGATGATAATGCAGCAAAATGGGATGATGATGGACTGGTAGAGAAAAATATGGTTTTATTCAATAACATTTATTTCACACCATTTTTATGACATTGTAAAACAAGAGGAATACCTAATGATGTATCAGTAGCTAATTATATCCTTCTATCACTTCTACAAAAACAAAACTAATCAATATACTTGAATTTATACTTAATGAAAAAGTAACTTTTATGGTTGATCTGCCAATATTTCTATAGTCTTCAGGAGTTTTATAATCACAAGTTTGCATAATATTTTTATCTAATAAAATAGGTAGTGAAACAATTGTAATATTTTAAGACCTTTTGTAATATATTTTCTGTAAAAACCGCTTTGACTTGTCTTGACTTAACAATAAATTCCTTGTTTCCCTATTTATAAAACATTCCTTCCTACACACAATAATATTATCTACCTGTACATTTATTAACAACTGCATTTTATCATGTTTACCTACTCATTCGATAGATAACAATTTAATGCAACATTTCACATTTAGCACTTATCACCATATATGAAATATTAGGGCGCTGGTTTTCTACAGCGTGGCGCCGTCTCGTCGCCGTATAAAGAAGTCGCTGTTTGCTTCTTCATTAGTTAGCTATGGCTCCTTCCGTTCGCTTTCCTCAGGGTTTCACATAAAGCAGTCCCATCTTCATTTTCTATTTTTTATACTCCTATGGTGCGCTCTACGGTATTGTGAGCATAAAACAATAGGTTGGGAGTGCTAGGCACACTATTATCAATAATAGTTTTCGATAATTATGAAGAATTGTCTTGAAGCTTCACTTAAAAAGTTACTATTTAGCTATTGGAAAAATCTCCGCTATTGGCCAATATCAAACCAATAATTAGCTGTCAAAATAATGTCGAGGGTACCGAATTACCGATTATTGTACGTCGATGTTGTCTAGCTAGATGCCATTTAGTTCATATAATGACCACGCAATTTCATATCAATAGGCGCTAGTATAGCAACTGAAGAGTACGAAATGACATTGTCAATACCGATCACTGCGTATTGGTGTCAAGAGTAGCCTAGCTGACACTGACAATAAAAAATCTTCATAAATACTTCTTCATTTTCTGTTTTGGCAACTACCATACTTAAATCTTCCGAGGAAAATTAAATAAAACATGTTTAAAATATTAAGAAAAATATTTTTTAGTGTATTTTTGAGTTTTATCTTCTAAGAAATTAATAAATTAATGAATTAGCGTAGTTTTTATCGGAGTTTTTATATATATTAACATAATTGATGGGGCGTAAACTAGCATAGACACGTGGCCATCACTATTTGGGAGCTAACTTCAAGGTGGACATTGCCAATCCTTAGGCGATACTAATTTCCATCCAACATCTATCCAATGTGTTTCAAGGGTACGAAATAAAAATTGATATTTGCGATCATTGGAACGGTATTGAAATGGGTTTAAAATCGCTATTAACTCCAGGGTAGGGCCCCTGGTCGAAACGTCAGGCAATATTAAGGTATAATCGCGTTAATTCCCGGTTTTTTTTTTTTTTTTAAATTATGAATATTCTAAAGAGTGGTAGAACCCAAATCGTTCAATATCGAAGGTAGAGTCACCTACTGAGCGAACGGGTTGTAAATATACGTAAAAGCTTTGTGTGTCCCAACTATTTCATAATAACAAACTCAAATAATACACTGTTTCAACTTCCAAAACTGCCATTTTAGGAACTTAGGATGTTTACATGACCTTAACTTGGGGCATTAAAAAGGATCACACAGCTCTGGCAAACACTTTGAAGTTAAAGGGATCATACGATTAGTGAAAATATAAAATTTGATTAAAAATTCATTTAATTACAAAGAACATAGTGTAAAAGCAGATTTTATTTCGAAAGACCTTCTCGCAATTAGTGACAACTTATGGTAGATGGTATCAGTGCTTTTAAAGCCAATAAACGATCACTGAATTAATTTAACGATTTTTCTCTTTCAACAATAAATTAGTCGGGTCCGACAGCCTAACGTGCTCTCCGTAGCATGAAGGAGCTGGAGATTTTTTAAACTCAACCAAATATTCCTGCGAGTTTCCTTAGGTCGTCTGACCACCTTGCAGGCAGGCGTCTTACGCTGTGCTTTCCGATACGTGGTCGCCATTCCAGAATCCTTTTGCCCCATCGGCCATCGGTTCTGCGCAGGCCGCTGCCAGCGGGTCGCACTGGAGAGGTTTGGGGGAGGCCTATGTCCAGCAATGGACTTCTTGTGGCTGAGATGATGATGAACCAAGTATTGACCGTGTTGCTGTTGCTTAATACGGCTGAGCTGTGACCTTAACTAAGAAGTGTCTGGTTCTCCTCTGGCTTATGGAGTTCTGATAGTTGCGTGGGATATTCAGAAAATTCTTTCTCATCAGATGCCTACGTCATACAAAGTACACTACGATCAGATACAGGTCTCTACGATCAGCGGTTTAGGCTGTGCGTGACAGTCAGTCATTCCGGACAAAGCATTTTATTTGGTATAGTGCTTAAACCTTTAACTGGTGGTGGTCTAATAATTGCCTATATAAATCGAACCTTATGCTGCAGAGATTAAAAGAATAAGCCAGGAATACACAAGGTGCAAAAGTAATTTTATCGATTTGATAGTAAATATTTTATGAGTTGCATCGAAGAAGCCTCGTGTGACGTGTCTTTTAATCTGCGGTTTCATTGTTTTTTGTCATTTACTTTATAAAAATACAAATATATTATTTCTCTTTCACATAGAATAATGGAAAACTTAAGAAAAATACTTAGACTAAAATACAATATCAGTTCAATCTATGTGAGAGACTTCGAGAGGTATCTGTACTTGAAGAACCTGTATGACAGATTACCAGCCTCTTCTACACTAACTTTATTAGCAGTATTTGGGTAAGCAAGCAGGAAACATGGACAATATGGTGAGAAAAATATTTGCTAGTCTGGTCAACCTTGATCCGAGTTGGTTTTTAGGATATTTTGCAATGTATCCACCCGGATGAACTAAGCAGGCCGACAACGATACGGAGACGCGACGTCTCAATACTTTTCTGGTTTATTAAAACCGCACGTTTTATACACGTGTCATTCACCTGACAAACAGTTGGCCAGTAATCTTAATGCGGCGGGACGGACCACAACAAAACCGCAGTGGTACAGTGATAAAGTAATACAACATGACTGTAATTCGTAATAAATATTAAATAATTTATAATGAAATACTAATTAAGAGAGGCACTGTATAAATTGCGCGTTCTTGAAAGTCATTTCTGCTGCCCGCAGCCCGATATTCCAGTTTCTATACTTTCTATAGTTCACAGCCCCTTATCGGTCGTAGTCCACCTGCTTAGTTCACCGGGGTAGACCACGGGCACTTTTTAATAATTTTGCAATTTAAATCACATAGATCTCCTTCCTTCATCTTCCTCATATCCACAGGCGGCAAACCATTCAGAATAGGTTTTTGCGCAAAGCCATCGGTGTGCTTTGGTTCGTTAGGAACAAAAACCTGCACATTGACTTAGGTGTGCCGACCATCTCGCACCACCTAAAGCAATGCTCTGTCAAATTCTTCGACTCTCTCAATCATCACCCCAATCCGTTGGTGAAAGCCGCAGGGAATTATTCCGCTCCAGCTGGCACCAGCATGTCCAAACGTCGTCCGCGGCACGTCCTCAACGACACGGACGACTCCATTACAGTCGCCATCGAGGCGTATAAACAATTAGATTCCGCGACACTAACTAGACACACACGTCCGTCATATCGGCGTGGCCCCGCCGGCGGGGCCACGCGTCACGCCACCCTCCTGTAGGGACTCGGTTTTCGCGTTACCGGCACATGCCCAGCCGCTTCTCTCCAAACCGTTCGCCTTCCCCCAGTGTCGCCATAGGCCGAGGTTCGAGCCCCCCTCTGGAGCGCCCCTAGGCAGGCACTGTAAATTTTGGCGGTGAGAGCCCTACGCTCCCGCAACTGTCCGGTGTATCAGAAAAGGGTGTTAGTACACCCGAACCTGAACATATCAATTAAAAAAAAAAAAACCTTCATCTTCCTTAATTTGTGATCAGCGCTGCGCTTATGTTTCAAATGGCTGTCCTTAATAAGAGAGAAATCGATTTTATCTTTCATATTTCTCTCAAATTCTCTCTTCAAAATTTACAATCTCTTTACCAATAATTGTGTGTGATGACAAATTAAGGGAAAAGCTACGTCATTTAAATCCTTCTATAATAATTGTTTTTTCTTTTCTTTCCATTTTAGTAATTTGTAAAATTCAATAGTAATAGGTAGGTAGTAGGTAGACTGGCGGGACTTCGTGCAGAACAGAAAACTCTGGCGCTCTCTAGTTTCAAAGGCAAAGATCCACTTCGGGTCACTGAGCCAGCGGAGTAATAGTAAAATTCAATAATGCTTAAATGCTTGATGATTTTCTCTAAGAGATAGATAAAGTGAAGACATTTTGTTTGCTCAAAATAAAAATAAATGTAAAAAAAGAAACCCAAATCACACTGATAATGATAGCGCACATTACATAATATGCGTTACCAGTTTAATGGATGAGTCCTCGTAATCGAAACGCTCAAATTATGTTACGTAAAAATTGACAGACAAGACTAATCTTTTTTGGATAAAAAAGATTGATTCGGTATTAACAGTATAAGAGTGTGTCCACACGGCGCGTTGCGTTGCTCTGCGTCGACGCGACGCAAATATTTTAACGCAAAGCCGGCCACACGGGCGCTGCGTCACCGCAACATTACTACGACGAGCTCGTAACGTTCCGTCGTCGCAGCGGCGACGCACAGTACCGGCGAGCATTTTGTTTAAAAATATCGCAGTCAGTCTATAGAAATCATGGATCGGAAAAGACGTCTGGCATTGCTCCTATTATTACGTCTGAACACAAAAATATGTAATAAATGCTAGATGAGCTTGCGTGTACGTCCTCCCTAGCTATCAACGCACAAGCAACGCAACAACGCTTCGTCTCGGCTCGGGGGCTGCAGTTCCGTGGTGTGCGCGCTGCGTCGACGCAGCGCGCCGTGTGAACACCATGATTATTAGTATGTAAAACGACGACGCAGCGACAGCGCTTCGTTTGACGCAACGCGCCGTGTGGACGGGCTCTTAATGTTTTTTATTATTATTTATACATGTTTTTCTTTACTGTCGCGTCTGACCTTGCTCTAGTAAAAAATCGTAGAGGGTAAAGAGGTTAAAAGAATCCCATTCTAATTTGGTATCTAATAATTTTAAAATATCATTTCATTTTCTTTTTCGTAAAGGCGGTCGGGAGATTTTTCCGTATTGTACGACTTCTTATTTGGTCTGAGTATTGTACGTATAATTGAAAATTTTCTTTTAAACATTCTCACGTAGCATTCGAATCATGTCGACTTTTATAGGCGTCTCGTTCTTACTTAAGCACCATTACCACGAGCGAAACTATCGAAGCAATATTTTAGTTATGCCACGTTTATCCTTAATTATTTTAGAACGTGTTCCACTCGACGATGTTATCTTGATGATGTGACGAGTGAGGGTACGGGTGCGGGAAATATCAACATCCACACGAGACGATCCAACACGATCCAAATGCGCGCGGGCGCGCGGCAGGATATCGATCCTATGGAACGTCTATTGGATCGAGATCCTGCTGATCGTGTGTGATGTCAATCCGGCTGTTGTATAGTCGCACCAGCGCGAAATTTATTTTTCCAAACAACAAAGTACAATTACATAAACCCTGTTTCTTTTAACTTGACCAATGTAGTAAACAATCTTAGCGTGTCTTTTTATTAAAATATCCATGTGTAAAATCGACAAATCGCCAGAATACTAGAGTGTTGTGTTAAATGCCATTTCTAACTATATTATTATTATTTGGGTGTGAATGATAGTTTTAATTGCCTATTTTCGTTTAAAAGACATGCTAGATTGTTTACTACATTGGTCAAGTTAAAAGAAACAGGGTTTAGGTTCTTCGTCAAACTGTGCAACAGTTTGTCGGCAGCAACTTTCGTGGATACAATTTATCCATTATAACATTTACCTATATTATTGAACATCTTGACAGCGCTTTCGATGTTCAATACACTTGTTTACTACGCCTCGTGGCAAAAACGTGGCGACACCGTTACGAGTCACGACGATACTGTGACGGGACAAGTGCTCGTTCTTAGAAATTAACCGCCGACGGGAACGCGGATTCGTCGCAATTCTCTCGGGAAAAAATTCTATCATTGATATAAATGTAGTTCCTTACGTCAATGTTTTCTGTTGAACAATCGGACAAGCTTGCGAGCACGAACCATGCTCTCTTGTCAAAATCAAGTCCTTTTAATACTTCCTACTCCGATTACTTTCTAACTGATTAAATCTTTTGTGAGTTCCAAGACAGCTGCTATAATTTCTCCCCCGGGACGTCAATAAGCTTCATTGCTTATTATCGATCGATGTCGCCGTTGTTGATCCATGCTACACAGGAGACACAGTGGTGGGAATGTGTGGTGGGCTTGTCTCGATCTCTTGTCAAATCTTTTTGTTGCTAGAGATTTGTAATCCGTGTCCTTCACGAATACGTAGATTTTTTGTAGGTATTTCAGGCGATTCCTAGGATTCAGCTGTCAGCTGTCGTTCTGAGGCGTTATCGAACACAGTGGACGTTGATTTACGACTTTTATCTTTTGATAATTTAGAAACCAGCTTATCTAACACAAACATATTTAATCGTGCTAAAACTATTCTATGTACCTACCTATTTTTCTAACATAGGATATTTGAAATTAAATAAACAAGGAAAAGTAGTCCATTAAACATTAAAAATATAATACTGACTGACATGGTATTGAGGTAATAATTTCTTTCAATAAATTGTGTAAATTTTAAGTGAATTCTCTACGAAACCTGAGTTGGAGTATTCCAATTAAAATCCATGAATATCGGATCAATACAGACATAATGCAATTAGGTCGTCCACTTAGACCTTATTGGGCTAGTGCTTTAATATCTCTTTGATGAAAAGTTTTATGTCTCAATTCGGAGATATCGGAAAAGCTTTAAAAAACGGATAATTTATAGATACTTAACTTTAAATGGATAATTTATAGATAACTTAATATTATTTTATGAAACAGAAATGAAATGAAGTCGTTTATTTCAGAAATTAAACCTTCACAGGCACTTTTTTCTTGTCATTTACAACTTGTTTATATAAAGAAAATAAACTAACGTCATAAACCACCACCGTTTCGGAAACAAGAAAAATGGCCACCGGTAAAAGAAATGGCGAAAGAAAACCGGTTACGACTCACAACCCTTTTTGTCATTTATCAATTTTATCTTCCACTCATTAAAGTAGCGGCACGCTATGATGGCCGTTTTGACATTTGTCCACTCATGAAATTTCGTATTAATTAATAATTACATTTGAAGGAGCAAAATGCTGTTTTTTATTGTCAATAGTGACGTTCGGTTAGTCATATAATTTATCGAATGTAAGTATGATTTTAGGACACAAAATTTATTTATTACATTGATTTCTAAACTATATATATTAGGGTCCCACGAACATTTATCTTTTATTTTAATAAGATTATAATTATTGGTATACTTATTTACCGCACAACTCTGCATTTGTTTTTCGAAATTCAAGTTTAAGTGTGCATATAAAGTATGTATATTAATTTTCATTCCAATATACAGTTCGTTCAAGTAAACATTTATATTTTTGTTTTATTAAACCTTTTTAATTAAGTACATAAAACTTATATAGATTTGATTATATTTTTTTCGAGAATAAATTGACAGTTCACATCACTATTGTAATATGTCAAAACGGCCATCATAGCTTGCCGCTACTTTTACGATGTATAAGTACATTAAAATTTACAAGAAGAATACGCGGAATGTCATACACAATGGTGTGGATGTGGATAACAGACAGAGATGGGGGAAACATCTGGGCGTCTTTGATATCCCACTACTTAATATTATAAAGACGAAAGTTTGTGTGTATGTTTGTTACTTCGTCACGCTCAAATGGCTAGGCCAACTTTCATGATATTTAGTATGTAGATAGCTTATACCTTGGATTAACACATAGGGTACTTTTTCTCCCGAAAAGTACGCGATTACCGTAGGATTTGATTTAAGTCTGAAAGAAATGGCGCGTTATAAAATCGGTTTCGCTACTGTGCATAAAATTAAACGCGGGTGACACCGCGGGTAGCAACCAGTGGAATTGATAAAGAATAACTGGGAAAAGAGAGGCTTCTGCCGCGGGACTGGCATGGCATAATTGCGGAATGCTCCATACAAACTTCCACCTCCCATTTTAGGGAAGTGGGGGATTAGAAGGAGACAAAAAGTAGCCTATGTCACTCCCCATCCTTTCAACTATCTCCACTTAAAAAATCACGTCAATTCGTCGCTCCGTTTTGCCGTGAAAGACGGACACACACACTTTCCCATTTATAAATAAATAAATAAATATATAGGGACAATTCATACAGATTGAGCTAGCCCCAAAGTAAGTTCGAAACTTGTGTTATGGGATACTAACTCAACGATATTATATTTTATAACAAATACATATATAGATAAACATCCAAGACCCGAGGCCAATCGGAAAAAGTTCGTTTTTCATCATGACCCGACCGGGGATCGAACCCGGGACCTCCTGGGTGGCGGTCTGGCGTGGTAACCATTACGCCACGGAGGTCGTCAAATTATAATGAGGGGGTAGGGTAGGGTAGGGGTAGGGTAGGGTAGGGTAGGGTGGGGTAGGGTAGGGGTAGGGTAGGGGTAGGGTAGGGTAGTGCCTCTAAGGCGGAACAAAGTTTGCCGGGTCAGCTAGTTATAGAATACAAACAAAAATACCTCTTTCCTCTTTATAATATCAGCATTGATTAATAATCATCATTTTACACAGCAGTTTAAAATTAATAGACGTTGGACCGTCCCTACATGTAGCCCTACAAAAAGCTATCTTAAATACTTGCAGGATTGTTCGAAAGTTTATGCAAATTGATGAAAACATACAAGATCCTACGCTACGCTCCACGCTTACTTTGTTTAACCCATAAATGTTGTTTATACCAGCTAAGTGGCTGAGAAACAATAATATAATTATGAGTACGATTTTATGTACAATTAAATATATTTTGTAAAAAAAACACTGATAGAAATACGAACACTATCTGTGTTACAAATAAACGTAGTATTACGAGTATTTAAGTTATACAATGTTTTGTCACTTTCACACTTCATTTAATTCTCATCAAGAAAGGCAGTGACACAACAGTGAATAACTTATATGCACTATTGGCCTAAAGTTGCCACCATAAATTGAATGAATGCTGCAATAAGCTGATTTAAAAACAATGAAAAAAAAAACTTGTGTACTGTAAATGAAAAAAAAAATCTTGTCCCCTAATTTAAACAAATCATGATCAGTTCAACTTAAACTTGTTTTGTCACACCTCATTTAATTTTCCTAATTAATGACAAAACAGGTTTTTAATACTTATTTGTTTCTCCGTTAGATAATTTCACGGGATAATAAAAAGAAGTCCTTCTCTGTACCCGCCATAATAGAAATTTTACTCAGCTGTATAAGTCAATTTAAATCTGTAAAGTGAAACTATTTTTCTTATCATCACAGCAAGTAAGTTTATTGCTATCAAAAATTTTCTGTTTTCGGCACTTGTTGTCTATTAATTAGTATATAATTTTAAATACTATAATATGCTATAATAAAGAGAGAAAAAAAAAGTCAAGGCATGAAACAAATACACTCACTTTCAGATTTATAATATTGACGACGACGTAAGGGACCTAATTACCGGACCGATAAAAACCGGATGCCGGAGTAGTGGAAAAACGCCCTAAGGAACCACATATATATCGATGATTGGTTAGGATTTTTTTTCAAGCTGAATATGTAGTTATAATGGTATATGGAAAATGTGCAGTTACCGCTTTCATATGCATGGTGAGTTTAACAAAATTTTGTACACTTAAATTATGAGGTACATGTTTACAGTCCGACGCGTGTTGATGCATAATTTTCTCACAGATCAAATTTTCTGACCCATACGATAACGGTTAAATAGACAGGCAGTAGTCGGGACCGCAAGCTTAACGTGCCCTCCGTCCGGAAAAGCTCGAGATAAAGAAACCCATGCAAACACTGACTAGAGTTGACGTTGTTTAACTTGCGTGTTTAAGTGTGACACACAGTAACGCAATCGAGCTCCTCGCATCATCGGGAACATCGATATGAGCTACACTAATCAAACTAGTGGGCGATTGACGGTAGCCTCCAATTTCTATAAAATTAGCATTGAATTTAATTCGAATTAAAACGAAGGCGAGGTGTAGCAAAATCAGAAAATTCATATAGCGTACCGCACCTAATGCTGGCAAAAAACTTTTCATATGAAAAAATCTATACAAGGAAGCTATTTTTATCCAATTGTGAAAAATACGATAAAATATTTCCTACTTTATCTAATCTGGCACGAATCGGTAGGAAATCACATTGTTTTCGTATTGTACTTTAATCAAAAAACGCACGTATTTTTCGTTAAATACTTATTATAAATTAAATAAATTATGGAAAATAAAATCGTGAAACTCGATTTGAGGACTGTGAAAGTGGAACCAAAGAAGACTTCGTCAGATGGTAATTATAATGTCTTCTTCATATATTTATCAGAGCACTACGAGAGTCTCAACTTCTTCTAAGACACATTCCTTAACCTCATACGACACAGCTCCAAACTTACTTTTGATCTGACTGCTAATGCCAATCCTTGCCCCTCTGGCCATTTTTCCCTCTATGATATTATTCAGGCCTCAAGCTCGGGGCGACGGCAACATCGGGGCACATCATCGATGTATGCTGTCGCGTCGCTGCCATCCAGTTCACTTCAATAAGAATCGTGGACATCCAGTTTAAGGCCTCAAACGCGTCGTGTCGTGTAATGTGGTCAATCATTCTGCCTCTTCTTCTTTCCATGATTTCCGTTCTTGACCTTGCACTCTTTCCAAAATTCCACAATAAAATTGTTAATCTCTCCTTCGAACTTATCCTCTTCATACTTTTTCAACACCAATTTATCTACACTAATATTACAAAGATTTGTATTTTTTTGTGTGTGTACGCTTGTAATGAAAAAACTCAAAATCTACTGGGCCGATTTAAAAAAATCTTTCACCATTATAAAGCTACATTTACCCTGAGTAACATAGTGTATAATAATACATTCCGAAATAACGGGATACACGCACACGAAGTTGCGCGAGTTTCGCTAGTATATGATAAACATTGACGACCTCCGTGGCGTAATGGCTACCACGCCAGACCGCCACCCAGGAGGTCCCGGGTTCGATCCCCGGTCGGGTCATGATGAATAACGAACTTTTTCTGATTGGCCTCGGGTCTTGGATGTTTATCTATATATGTATTTGTTATAAAAATATAATATCGTTGAGTTAGTATCCCATAACACAAGTTTCGAACTTACTTTGGGGCTAGCTCAATCTGTATGAATTGTCCCTATTTATTTATTTATTTATTAATAATTTCGTATAAGTCAGCCGCCTACACGATAGTTAGACGATCTAGGAAAGTCGCAGGAAACCGCTGGATGCAGGCCGCAGCCGGTCATATTGGAAGCATTTGTAGGAGAATTTTCAGCAGTGGACTTCATGTGGCTGAGATGATAATAATTATTTTATTATCACATATTAAATTAAATGGATACTACAATTCTTATGCCAAATTATTGCATTACTAGGTATATCAGATATGTGCCTGCCAATATTTTGTCCAATTTACGTCTATCCGTACCTAGATGATTGAGTGTTGGATATTCAGAGACTAAATTCTATGTCTACATTTTTCTTTATGGACTAGAAATTATTTCTCGATAACCTGAGATCATCTACACTCATGTACTTATCAATAACGCATTTCTTTTCAAATTTCTGTTGTTTTAATCATTCGATTGTTCGAAGCGCATACAACTTTGTTTGTGTGCTTTCCCGTGGAAATTTCGAAAGTCTTGAATCACATTGTTTCATTATACTTAATATTTTATTGGTATTTTAAAAAAAAACACGAATAACTCGAAAATATAACGATTTCTGGATGTTTTCTTTCGCTGACGTTTTCATACAAACGTAAAGTGTTCGGAAAATCTGGCCTAAACGAAGTAGTGTTCTTTTTCGCTGACGTTTTCATACAAACGTAAAGTGGTCGGAAATTCTGGCCTAAACGAAGCAGATACGTCCAATTATAAATAATACGTTAATGAAATGTTTTCTGTAAAATTTTCAAAGCCAAGATTAGGGCTAAACATAAATAACTACTGTTTGCTTTAAATTATCTAACATAGATTAATTTCCCGGCGGAATTAGAGATTAGGGATTAGAAACAACATTAGTTAAGTCGTAAATAATACATAATACTAGTGTAATAATGAGAAAATATTTATTTTATAATGGGGGACCGGAAGACGATGTACCTCCTCGGGGAAATTGAAAACAGAGAACATTGTGTTTCCGCCTTAAGGTGCTGATAGATGAGCATTCACTTGTAACAGAACATGAACAACGAGCCGAGCTACGAGCCGACCCGAGCATAGAGCCAAATATTGCTACGAACATCATATGAGCATTCTAGCGAACAGAAGATGGTGGCAACTAATCTGAATCTAGAATGCTCGCCAGAACGCTCGATAGAATGCTCGCTAAAATGTTCTCGTAGTTTTTCTGTGATGTAACATTCGCAAGAATGCTCATTGCAAGTGAATGCTCAAGTCTATCAGCACCTTTAGAATACACAGGCGCACATCCCTAATCTGTGGGCCCCACCTACACGCTACGGCTTCAATTATTGTGAACTATCTATATTTATCTTGAGAAAGAAGCATGATAAAAGTAAATAAATTTTACACAATTCATACAGGTAGAATCAATTCACCTGCGCTCGCCAAACCGCCTGCCAAACGTGGCGAGTTGAGTGATGGCAAAACTGACAAAGAAACGTTTTGGGGAGGCGTACGAGTATGTTGAGCAGTAAACTGTGGCTGAAATGACGATGTAGTACAGTCAGTCAGTCAGAAAGAGGCGAGCAGGGATGTAAAATATGAATCAAGTCTAAATATTGCGCGAAGGAATTTATACGATTTTTTATTTATCAATAATTGAATATATAAATTAATTTATAAGGACAAATCACACAGATTGAGCTAGCCCTAAAGTAAGTTCGAAACTTGTGTTATGGGATACTAACATAACGATAGTATATTTTATAACAAATACATAGGTATATAGATAAACATCCAAGACCCGAGGCTAATCGGAAAAAGTTCGTTTTTTTATCATGACCCGACCACCGGGATCCGAACCTGGGACTTCCTGGGTGGCGGTACTGGCGGTCCGCCGTGGTAACCATTACGCCACAGAGGTCGTCATAGTATTCATATTATTAATAACTAGCTGACCCGTGCCCACTTCGTAGGGCATAATGTTAAAAGCCTTTTTATTTTTTGGTTTTTTATATAACCTATGACACCCAGCAATAATGTGGCTTTCTATTGGTGAAAGAATTTTTAAAATCGGTTCAGTAGATCCCGGATTACCCCTTACAATTTAACAAATACACAAACTTTACCTCTTTATAATATTAGTATAGATAATGTACTTACAAAATTTCGTTCTCTATTCAGCTCACATCTTTTATTGATGGATTGATATTGCAGTAATGAAAGTATGTCACGAATATTTATTTAAAAAGTCATTTATATAACTCTATAAAATAACTAACGTAAATACGTTCTGATAAAGCTGAAAGCATGATTCACTTTGACCAAATAGTGTATCAAATTAGTTATAGTATGTCACACGTAAGTAGGGCGCGACAAAAACAGTCAATAAATGAAATCATGATTAACCCAAGTCAAAGGTTCCATCAAGATAATAATGTATAGATTGAGTACCTCAATTAATTAACGGCTAGGTGATAAATTACTTCGGGTAGTTACCTATTTGATTGTTTTTTCAAGAAATAGTTAAACCAATCTATACATAATAATAATAAAACAGTAAACCCCGATATGTCTGTACATTGGACATATTTGGCAAAAATGGAGAGGGAACAGTTAGAGTAAGGTAATAAAAGCAAAATTAAAAATAAATAAAAAATTGTCTGTCTTTCTGTCTGTTTGAACGCGCACATCTTCTAAGTTACTGAATGGATTTTAATGCTGTTTTCACAGGAAGATAGAGCTAGGAGCAAAATATAGGCTTTGTTTCATTTAAATCGCATGTCAGGAAAAGGAGTTATTCTTATTTTAACATTTCACGCGGACGAAGTCGCGGGTAACAGCTCGTTTATACATATAATAAAATAGTAAACCCCGATATGTCTGTACATTGGACATATTTGGAAAAATGGAGAGGGAACAGTTAGAGTAAGGTAATAAAAACAACAAAAATTTTTTTTGGATTTTTTTGTCTGTCTGTCTGTTTGAACGCGCACATCTAAGTTACTGAACGGATTTTAATGCTGTTTTCACCGGAAGATAGAGCTCAGGATGGAGCAGAATATAGGCTTTGTTTCGTATAAATCGCATATCAGGAAAAGGAGTTATCCTTATTTTAACATTTCACACGGACGAAGTCGCGGGTAACAGCTCGTAATAAATATATTATTTCCTCGCTACTCGAGCCGCTCGTGAATCGCATCTTGAGCGAACTAAAAATAACAAAATAGTTATCACATTAATATCAAAATAGAAGGTTATACATAGAAGCATCCCTTCTCACAAACTTGTTGTACCTCAAAATTTGTGAGAAGGGCTGCTCCTGTACGGACCTTACAAGGTCTTATTGCATTCTGTTGTAGTTGTCTAAAATATACAAACTGTTTCATAGTGACTGACATAATTTCGAAATGAAACATCAAAGTACAACGTAAAATGATCAAATTAGCTTGAGGCAAAACAAGTACTTAGGTACTGTAATATTTATTATTACAATATTATTATCACCACAGAACTGGGAATTTTACTCCGCAGTAGAAATGCAGTTCGTTACAAATCGTATGCGAACCATGTATGTTAGTTAAACGTCAAGGAACTATACCCTGAATAGAAACGAACCCGTTGATTGGCAATGTTTTTTTTAAAGATTTAATCTACTTTTGTTGCTGACTGTACACAGCCTAATCAACTTTTTGTCAAATTGTACAACAAACAAAGCAAATGCCTTTCTATTTAAAACAAAAAACCGGGCAAGTACGTGTCGGGACACGCACAAATCGCACATTGTAGGGATCCGTATTGGCTACGCATTTCTTGCTTGCAGATGAGTACAATGCCATATTCTATGACATTTGTACGTTTGCACCCAAAAATTATATTTTTCAAAATTTTGTTCTACCACTTTGTTAGCATTGTTAATATGAGTATACACACCAAATTACAGCTTTCTAGCATCAAGCGTCTAGGCGCTAGACCGACGACGGACAGACGGACATGGCGAAACTATAAGGGTTCCCTGTAGTTTACTACGGAACCCTAAAAAATGGCAATATTATAATGAAATAAAAAATCCTAAATCCAGTCCAAAGAACCTACAGCAAATGTCTTCTTAAGATAAACTATAATATAAACACATGATATGGATGATATTCTTTATGTATTGATGTCATTAAACATGTTTTTTTGAATTATCAGCATCTCAATATCTGGATTTAATCTCGTTTATCTGTAGTCTTGAGACTGGTCAAGTTGAAAGTCAGATATCAGTTACTTACCAGTGTTGTTTGAGGAAACAAAATCGTGATGAACCCGAAAACGTTATCACAGAATATGTGTATGTATAAAGATATATATTACATAGCTATACTCAATATTTATTGCTTTTTTTAAATAATAATTTCATCAGTATAATACAAACGAGGTTTCAGAGGAGTTTCCTCCCGCGAACGCTGAGGCTGTGGAATGAGATCCCCGCCGAGGTCTTTCCTTTAGACTATACTATGGGGTTCTTCAAAAAGGGCATTAAAAGATTTTTACAGGGTCGGCAACGCGCGAGTGATGCAAAAAAATAACGGATATTTAAGGACCCTATTGGGCACTGAAATAGGGGGGAGGAGGGATATTTTACCTAATATTATGTACACATATATCCGTGCCAACTATGGAGATTGAGAATAAAATAAAAACCGGGCAAGTACGTGTCTGGCCACGCACAATATAGGGTTCCGTATTGGATATGCATTTCTTGCTTGCAGATGAGTACAACGCCATTTTCTGACATTTGTACGTTTTCGTCAAAGAAATTTTACTTCAAAAGTTCGTCGGCTATTACTCGGTAACTAGTAGTGCCTACTTAACCGTTATAGTTTTCCTTGTAGGTTCACTATATGGACTAATACTATGAATTTTTTCAAATTTCTAAACTCAAGACTTTCGGAGATACCACTGTGCATAACGAAAATTGTCACGTTAAATGTAAATAATTCGCAAACGGATCATTGTACCGGAAAGTGATCTTCCCACACCCTCAATGTTTTTAAAAGACCTATCTAACGATAACCCACAAGATGGGGTCGGTGCGAAAAAAAAACCATTCTCACTTTACCTGTAGGGGAGGCACCCCAAACAAAATATTTTTCAAAATTTTATTCTACCACTTTGTTAGCATTGTAAATATGAATATACATACCATTACAGCTTTCTAGCATCAAGCGTCTAGGCACTAGACCGCGGATGGACAGACGGACATGGCGAAACGATAAGGGTTCCTTGTAGTTTACTACGGAACCCTAAAACGAGTTAAATTACATAGGTAGTAAATAATATTTAACAGCATACGTCCGCGTGATGGTCACCGCAGCCTATAGACGTTTGCAATATCAGAAGCTTATAAATAAAATTTATTTATTTCCTCCACAATATACACTATATCACTACACAATAAATGCAATACAATACCTACTTATTACTCGTCTAACTTAGTCGTTGTTAACATGCGGAATAAATAAATTTGTGCGAAGAAAACTTCCTTTTAAATTAGTAGAAGGATGTTTACTATCTATATTCGAAATGTATTTTCTAACTATATTTTCCATGCTAACGATATTTTATCAGCGAACTTGTATACCGAGAAGGAGGTCGTGTGGAGAATTCACACGCGCTTCCGAGTATTCACCTTAGTGTGACTATTTTAGGGTGAATAGATAGAATATATTTATTTCCAGCTGTGAATGGAAATGGCGATGATAATTTTCAAAGAAATGTTCTTTTATTTGCAGCGGAGCAGATTTCAAGATTAAGGCCCTCGCAGTCGCCAATTGCCATTTCAGTGCAGCGATGCCCCACCTGGTCGTCTTTGGAGCCCTTAAAATTTACTGGATACTGGGATAATGATTCGAATGGTGTACTTGTGAACACTGGACAAACAGGTCAGTCTTTATATACAGTATAAACTTATCCGTGCTGACGAGGGCGCTAGGATCGAATTTATTGAAGGTGGACAAGATATTCATTAATTCTAGTTTTGACCACCGGCACAGATAAGTCTGTGGCTCTGTACCAACTTTATTTTCTTTTTATTTGAAGACGTCACGCGATGTATCGTGCTTGAGAGTTAGAATTAGTTAGTTAGTTAGCTAGACTAACTTAATCTGCCTCAACACACGGTATTGAGTACTACATTTATATAATTTTACGGCTCGTAAACTAGTCGTACTCAGTCAGATGTTTCGTAAATCTACAACATTCATAGTAACATTTTTGAACATTATTAATAGTTGAGTATTTTTTGTAAAAGTTTTAACGACGTCTTTATACTAGTTGATGCCCGTGGCATTACTTGCAAAATCGCCCTTTTCTCGTTTTCTTACTAAAATTCGGATTAAATACTATCAAATATCCATTGAGACTTGAACAAAATCAAATCTCAAGCAAACTTATCAAGCAGTTTTTTTCAATGAAAGAGTAACAAACATCTACACTTCCATCAATTTATAATAACTTTGCGTTTTTAATTACTTATTACATAAGTTATGTCCATTACTTTAAGTCATTATGTAAATAATTTTGATAAGTTTATTATTGTAAAGTCCGTACATTATTACATAAACTCCAATCAAGGATTTGTGCGTTATCGATGTCTGATTAGATTAAAAAAACATAGACATATATTTTATGAACAATAAAATAATGATAATATCTATTTCAAATGAATGAATGGAAATACAAAAATGTCTTGACGTTATAAAATCGTTTCTTCTGTTCGAACGTTCGAAGTTCGTGTCTCAAGGACCTTGCAAGTGATCTCTTATAGCCCACACCACACCCCTGAGTTCTTCCAATAAATATCATTTTAATTTTGGTCTTGTGTTTTCTCTCTTCTCTCTCTTCCTACCTTGTTACCTACGCTGGTGGCCTAACCATCAACGTAACACCATAAATTTTTAATATTTTGAGCAAATTTGGTTATCGGTAGCACAAACAAGCTCCCAAACTATACAAATTACTAATTTTACAAGCCCATGAATCCCAAAATAACAAATTGTTCCAACCGTATGCTCCAAGAGTCTCGTAAAAGTAGTCCTCTTCTCACACGCGTGCCACAGATTAACTAAATATTTACTTGGCGGTACTTTGATGTCCGTTGCGACATCAGCGCCCCCAACAACACAATGATATTCTTCTAACAATACATTCTATATTACAGCACATTTTACATTTGACGCGTCAGCTATACGACCTCGTCTAAATGGGGGACCGCTGCTTGGTGAATACATCTTTGAACAGATGCACTTCCACTGGTCAGTAGACGATTTCACCGGATGCGAGCATGTATTGGATGGACATGGGTAAGTGACTGGTTACCTTGGCAAACTGGTCCTCATCAATATTTCAGCCTATATTAGTCTACTGCTGAACATAGGACTCATTTCTAGAGAGCCACTCACCTCGATCCTCCTCCACCGTTATCCATTGAGGTCTTGCATGTCTTTTGAGGTCGTCGCTTTATCAAGCAAGGGTCATACTACTGCGTCCATCGATACGGGAACTCCACTCAAAAATCTTTCTACGGTAAACTGGTGCAAACATTTTAACACTGTATTTTTTTAATCCATATATAATAATGTTCATACGTTTGAGTTTTTCTAACTCAAAAAATGATAATGTTAGTATCATTAAAGTATTCATACTGGTTAATTCAACTGATCTGTAACTGATCAATATAATTTTACTTTTTACTCATCATATCATATCAACCTATAGTCATTCCACTGAAGGGAGACCACTGACTGCAGGGATACGGGTCTCACTTCAATCGAAGGGGACTAGAGCGTACTCTGCCACGCTGCTCCAATGCGGATTGGCAGAGGCCGGTGTTTTCAAGCCGCCCGAAGGCCACTGACTTAGCTTAATGACTGTCATCTACTGATAACAGCCGGGACCGATGGCTTAACGTGCCTTTGAGACAACGAAACCCATCCAAATACTTGCTAGGGTCGACGCCGCTTGACTTGCGTGTTTCTTATATTAGAGTGAGACACACTGCGACGCCATCGAGCTCCTTTAAACTCTTGCTCAACAGTGACCTACTTAGCCTTCAGAAATTAGCATACCAACAACCCTATGTCACTTTTATCTCTGCTAAATCTAGTAACCTTGAATTTGCTTCGGGGTTTTGTCTCGTTCTATCAAACGACATTCATAAGCAACCGAATAAGATGGGGTATCAAAATGCCAGATTACCAGATGAGACCGTACCTCTAGGATTTATAGTCAGCTATAATCTTATATCTATAATTTATGTAAGGTTACATTAAAATATCAAAATAATAAAAAAACATAAATAAATTTTAGTTAAAGGTACCTATATCTAATAAGAATAAACTAACTCTATTATAACTTAGTAAATAACTCCAAGTCCATTGAAGAGCCTGACTCCCATAACTAGGGTTGCCAACCCTACTATATATAATATAGTATCCTACTATATTAGGAGATCAAAGACAATATTTCTAAAAAAAAAAATATAGTAGGCGAAACTACTATATTTTGCGTAAAGTGGAACGCACTCTTAACTCAAGCCCGCTCTGTGTGACTGTGTGTGCGCGCCGTGGATTGCGCGCGAAAAAAAAACATTTTCACTTCTCATGCTCAGAAAATGCTTATTTGCGCAGGATATAGGCTGCACAAAATCGAATTTTGTGCACAAGGGCAAAAACGTATCTACTCATAAATGTATCTATATTAAGGCAAAGGAAATGAGCCATACTGCCAAACACAATAAAAAGTTCAAAGATAGAATTTGTTATTTTATAATATTTACTTTAATTTATTTGCCTAGTGTTTTTTTAATTCATAAAAGATATTAAAATTTAAATGAAAGTACGGTAGGTTATTTAATTAATTTAAGAAAATTATTTTATTACAAAATTAATTTAAAGTAGGCTGTATAGGTCTGCAGCCCAAGCCTAAATTCAATGTCGTAAGATTTAAAAAAAAAGCGGCGGGAAACAGGTCTTATTTTTCGTGCGTTTATTTATTTATTTCCTCGCAATCGAAGTGAAAAGCAGAGTTTATAACTCGTCCACAAAACCATTTTTATCCTCGACATTACTATCAGTCTCGGATAGAAATGATTCGTTTTGTGCACTTGTTGTAAAATCTACTATTATCTGTCATGTCAACTGTCAATGTCAATAATCTTTATTTTGCCTGCTTGTTTTGGGTAAAGGATATGTTTTTTGGGTTTGAAACAACTAAAAGATTCAAAAAATTAGAACAAGATTTCCCTGATTTTCTACTAAGAGGAATTTGTTGCTATTTTTAACAAAAAGTCATTAAAGTTTATTAGTAACAAATTTAATTTTAAATTTAATAAAATCCGAATTAATGGAATTTTCAACTTAAAATTAGATTGCAATCAATCTTAAGAAACCTTTAAAAAAAATAAAAATTTAATTATTAATGCTCAGAGACTCGGAGCAGCAAGAAATACTCATTTATAAAATAAAATTATTTTATCAACATAGCTACTATTTTTTTTTCTTTTTTTTTTGCCATCTACTATTTTTTTAAAGGTAAATATCTTTGAAAATACTATATTTGATAGAAAAAAGTTGGCAACCCTGCCCATAACACAGGGAAACCTAAAGTGGGAGCCGTATAACAATCAATTTGTAACAAGCTTACTAAATAAAATATTTTTCATTTTTCATTTTCATCTTATTAATTAACTATTAAATAGGTTTTATTTGCTCAGTGAAAAATCACTCCTACACAGCTGTTGTGATAATAATATTACTATATTTTATATCTGATTACTTTAATCTTATCTTATACTATAATCGCGATTAAAATATAAAAGAATTTTACAAACTTATCTGGAAAAGAGATTTTTGGTTTATGACTGAACTTGTACTATTACACCTTACAGAAGATAGCATTGGTCTCGGCCATGTTGTGTTCCTACGGTGAGGAAGGTTTCCAGATCTCCACTTGGGGAGTTTGGGAGGGTTGGCAAGGCGTGAGTGATACCCCCGGTATTGCAAGCGTATATAGGCTACGGTGATGCCTTCAGGCGGGCCGTATGCTTGTTTGCCAACTTTGTGGCATTAAAAAAATGATCTTTTAAAATATGATTATTATTTACAGATACGCAGCTGAATGTCACTTCGTACATTACAATAGTAAATACCAGTCTTTGGAGGCAGCGGTTGGCTACCCTGATGGGTTAGCAGTAGTGGGTTTTCTTCTAGAAGTTGTAGATGCCCCTAACCCTAGTTTTGACAAACTGGTAATGGGATTGGACGGAATTTCGAAGATTGAACATTCTGTTCAGGTTACGGCAGGTAATTTCACAAGATTCACTTGAAAATCTTGAAATATATGTTTGAGGTATTTCTTGCAATGAAAAAAACAAATCGAACAAATGGGAGCGAAAAATTTTTAAAATTATTTTTTTAGGAGTTTGTTCTTCTTTATTAGCATAGTTAGTATTTATAAATATGCCAAATTACAGCTTTCTAGTAACAAGAGTCTTATTGCTAGACCGCGAACAATACGAAACTATAACGATTATTTGTTAGTTTACAAGGGAATCCTAACTAAAGCAATGGTTTCGAGATGGGGGATTAGTTAGGCCTCAAATGCCATGTGCGTAGGGGTCTTGGCCTCTACAGGTAAGCAGTAACTAAGAAAGTAATTTAAGAAAATTCAAAATTAAAGGAAATATAGGAACTTCTTGTTTTGCACTTGTACGGTACAATCGTGCATTCTGATGGCTCAGTAATTCAGGCTTTTATTGTGATTAGCATTTTAATATAATTTTTACTAAATTATAATTAAAAGCAAGCTGTTAGTACAGTTTACGACTATCATTATCATTTACTTTAACCTGCTTATCTAATCTCTTTCAGAATCCCTCGCATGGATGGATAGATCGGACCTATATGAAGGGAACTATGTAACATACAAAGGCTCGCTAACCACACCGCCATACACTGAATGCGTCACGTGGATCATATATGAGAAACCAGTGCAAATTGGAACCGGACAGGTACAGTTGTTGTGATGAAATTATGAAACAAAGACACGTAACATTTTTAATTAATTTTACTGTGCAATTCAATTAAGAAGATTAACAGAACTGAATAGACACTAATTTCAAATTATCTCAAAAGTCGAAACACATAATGAAATTGTTTATTTTTCCTTTCCCGAAACAAAATTTAGAGGGTACATAAAACCGTTGTGTTGTTAGGTAGGAAGTAGGACCCAATAAAACCTTTCATTACGTTAAGTTCACAACTGGGTCCACTGAAAGATGAGAGCTCACCTGATATTACAATACAATAAATGAATGCATTGAACTTTGTGAGTCAACATAATCTTGAAAAAGTAGTACCTAGAACAGAAAATTTATTATAAAGAGGAAAGATTTCTATTTTTGTATGTTTGTAACGCAAACATAAATTACCAAACCGTCATCTCAATGAAAGGTAAGAAGATAATTTGTGACCCGAGAAAAAGCATAATGACAGTTTTTATACCGAAAGGACAGTTTTATAACCTTCTTCAAGTTATGAAAATTGAGTGGAAGATAGTACTGACATATTTTTTTATCTTTTTTTATGTTATGCGGCAGGCAAACAGGCAAGCGGGCGACCTGATGGAAACTGGTCACCGCCGCCTATGGACATCAGCAACACCAGGGGAATTACCAATGCGTTATTTTTGTTTTGATTTATTTGACACTAGGGGGGGAGAATATTGCAAATACGGGGAAATGTTGACGAAGTTACACTCATTCTGCTACTCAAATTAAGGGAATGTTTCCACAGGTGGGACTGCTAAGAAATCTGGAAGGTCCAGACAGGAAACCGATCGAGCGAAACGTGAGACCCACCCAGCGACACCCGCCTGGATTGTCAGTTATATACGTACAGCCTGTTAAATCTAAGCTATGACAATGTATTTACATAATAATATATTATTTACAAAATTTTTGTTCTTTTGTTGACAATTTAATCGTAGATTTCACATATATAGACGTTATGCATTTTTTAGATCTTTCTTTTTATTCAGACACTTTAAAATGGTTGTATCAATATTAAAATTATTAAGGATGATCGAAATACTTTACACCATTTTGCAAGAAAAACTAAATGGTTATTGAAAATGAAAAATCAGTTATAACAGTTGGTCCCAACAGCACTCACTACTATCCCCTGTGCGTCTTTGTCTGCCATCGACTTAAAACAAGAGTTTCCAGTACCATGATAGCTCAGTCACAAATAATTTTGTAGAGCTCATACCTACCTGAGACATCATAAAATGTTGATACGAAATTAAACTTAAATCCAGAGTAATGTTCTCTAAAGAAATGAGCAGGTACTTAAATGAGAACGCCAGACTGCAGACCAATAAAAAATGATCGTATGATTTAATAAGTTCATTTACACAGTCTCATTCTCTGTCCTCTTTGATTTGAAAGAGTACCAGGGGGGTCCCACTGACCCGCCCGGCGGGTATCTTCGTCTCAAGCAACCGGCACGAGCGCCGCTAGCGATAGAAAGAGAGGCAAATATAACTGTAGTTGTGTGCGCTGTGCGAGCTGAATTGCACCTTATTGTATCGTAGCGAGAGTCCCTATTTCTTTAATTGATTTTGCGGAGTGGAACTTCTGTACGTAGTACTATTATCTATTCTGTGAGAGTACACAGGAATATAGAAAGTGAAAATTTGTTAGTAAAATCGGTGTAAAAGTCGAGACAAGTCTGTCACGGGCGCGTGTGAAAATACTTGCGCTGTCTTCCTTACAGACTTCCTTACTTTCACACAATCTTTATATTTCGATACCTACATCGGACGGGGGCGGGTGGGCGGACCCGTGGTCCACCCAGGTGTACTACGACCCATACGGGATCTTCCCTCCGTAATTGACATACAATTTTCTCCATAGAAGAATAAAGAATTTTTTCTGGATATCACCAATCAAAATTTTTATACTTTCTACCAATCTGATTTGCATTAACGGAAAATTATTATTATATAGTCAACTAGCTGACCCGTGCCCACTTCGTTGGGCATAATGTTATAAGCCTTTTTATTTTTTGGTTTTCTAAATAACCTATGACACTCGGCAATAATGTGGCTTTCTATTGGTGAAAGAATTTTTAAAATCGGTTCAGTAGATCCCGAGATTACCCCTTACAATTTAACAAATACACAAACTTTACCTCTTTATAATATTAGTATAGATTAACAAATAATGTCACTAGAACTATTGTATTCTCTAGTTATACCGTAGTACTATTATCTATTCTGTGGTTATACTGAATATCATATTTTGTACCGCTACAACTTTCAAGGAATCTAGTGATACAAACTTTATGTCACTAGTTGTATTTCTGTTTTATCTTTTTTTGTATAAACCACAAAGGTGGCAAACAAGCATACGGTCTGCCTGATGGTAAGTCGTATACTGGGGGTATCACTCACGCGTTGCCAACCCTCCCATCCAACCCCGGTGAGCACTGGAGACCTTCTTTTCTAATACAGACGTTCAAACATTACTTATGTTTGAATTCTTTTTTATGTTTTTTATTTGTGATCGAAGGTTCTGATCAAATTGAAGCATCAAGTACCATTATTGGTTCGCCGTGACATTACTCGATTATAAAACCTTATATATTTTGCAGTTTTTGTATTTTGATTGCAACAATAAAAAATCTGGTGCAAACTTTTAAGAATATTTAATTAAAATCTGAGAGTATAGCTACAAATAAAGGTAAAGACAAAATTTATTTTAACTTAGTAATGACAAAGAATTTTGAAATTATCGTCGACAAAAATCAAAGTCAAGCCATTTGTTCAAGTCAAGGCTGCTAAGAACCCCAGAAATCAATTCAATAGTTGCGGAAACGTGCTCATAAACATGAATGTAGAACAAATTCTGTGCCATATTTCTGGCCACGGTAGATTCAACTTCCATACTCATAAATCTATGGAAACTTTTAGGAAGAGTGGGGACATCACCCTGTCCTGATTGCTTTCTATGTACACAGATATCAATAATGTGATTATATTCCAAGTCAATTTTGTCTGCTAATTGTCCAAGCAACCATTTCGTTGTTCGCCATTTCAACTTTGATAGACTTTCACCCTCGTTCCATGGTTTTAATAAGTCCGAGTGAGATTGCTTCAGCAAATCATAATACTTCATTCTGTCATCATAATCTTTTGCCATCATCGCTTCTCTCCATTTACCAATCGACAAATCCCACTCTGCAGGCAAACCAGCCACGGAAATGTTTGGCAACATTTCCGAGTAAAGATTTCTCATTTTCATTACCTCAGTCTGGTGATAAAAGCAAACCGGGTTCTTCATAAGGAATATTTCGGCCTCCAAGAACAACTTTTTGTACGGATATAATAATGGTTCAATAACCAGAGCTTTCTTTACAATATCTTCTACCATTTTCCTTATGAAGATTACAATCGCCTTCCGGTTTATTCTAGTCTTTAACACATCTATTTTACGCTTAATTTTTTCTACATTTTCAACTGAATCAGCATACAAGTTGATCAACAGTTTGTCAGCTAAATTATCGAAGAAACAAATATTACAAAAACTCAGCTCCCAACTCTCACTATAAATCCCAGGTTTGTCAGACATAAATGTGAAAAATATTTCTTTACTCTGTCCTGGCGGCAGTACATCCTCATTTTTATTAAAGAAGAACACTTGATTATTAAAAACATCAGGAATGAAAGGAATCGTCTTTTTAATCTTTTTCCAGCAAAATCTTAGCGTCACAGTTCCGAGATTTTTTAAGTATACTTTACTTCTTCCTGCTTTTCCTACAGCGACTTTGAAGTAATAACTCCAAGAAGTGCAAGCCTCATGCCACTCTTTTTCTTTTATTTTAAGGATATGAGATAAATCTTGATGAGGGATATCTTTGCATATCAAAGTTTTGTTTATTATAACAGCATATACGCTATCAATTATTTCCAATGCTTGTGATTCATCTATTATAATTTCGGGATTCGGTGGTGGCTGAATAACTGGTGGTGCTGGTTTACTGCCTTTAATAAACAATTTACGCATATCCGGCCTAAACATAAAACACTTTATTTGCAAAATCATTTATATTATTAATCATAAACATTAAATACATAAATTACTTAGTTTTACTCAAATCTCTACTAATACACATTAATAAAATAATAAATGCCATTAGTACCTGAAAGGGTCTATTTTCTGTATTTTATCCTTCAGCTCATTTTCTCGTTTATCCCTATATTTCACATATTCAGCATCAATTTTAGGGCATGGTTTACGTTTCGGTGTACCACACACACCCTTTTCCGTAGCTTGAATATAATCCGGCACTCGAATATGCTCTATGATACGTGGATTTCCTTTTTCTGCCCGCGTCCTCTGTACTTCATAGACAGGTTCCCAATAACATGTTTGGTGTAATCTTTCTGGCCTTTCCCACAAAGTTCCTCTAATATCAGGTTTCTTATATAACTTCGCCTCTTCGAGGGCTACCTTACGTTCTTTATCTTCACGAATTTTTTCGAGTAGATTCATAGTTAAATCTGCTGGAGGTCTTTCTAGGGATTGACCGAGTCTTTTCACTTCATCAGATCTGATCTCTATCCATCTCTCCCAAGCAAGCAGCTCCCGATCAGGTTCAATGTGATATAGGACTAATTTCTTAATCAAATTAGCTATACGTTCTTGTTCTTTCTCCAGCTTTTTGCGTTCCATGTTTTAGGTTCCTATGAATACTAATAATGTTGTCCTATGAATACTAATAACTTATAAATGTTGCAAGTACGTGCCGACTCTTGATTTAGGTCAAAAAATATGATAATCAAAGCGGAATAGAAAATGCTATAAAATCAATCTATTTATCTATTGACCTGATATTTTTAGAACTTTTTGTATTTTCAAAATTGATGTCCATGACGTATAGATTTTAAATTGAAATGTCGCAAAGGGACGTCAACCTGTTGAAGTTGATACTGTATGGTTGTGTCGTCACAGAGATTTTATATTTAGTCGTTGAGTCTCGTAGGAGAATGATAATGATGAGATTATGAGAGTCTATAAGGCGGAAATTTCCATATGTTTCATTTAAGCTTAGGGATCAGACTATGAGACCCTCATAGTCATCCCAAAAGTTTCATCCTCATAATCAGCATCACTCATTCTCATATGAATGAGTCATGCATGACCTTGCATGATGTTAAAATTGCAGAAGAGACAATAAAATTTTTTTACATTTCCTATACATTTAAAAATGCCTTTCACAAAGAAATCATAATTATAGCAAACTTCGTTTAATTTCGTATTGTTGAAGAAACCAGAATCTGTATTTCAGATATTTAGAGCCTTCCAAATTGATATTTAGTATCCCGTGAACACAGTATCTCAGACAAGCGTTACCTAACTCGTCAGCCTCACACAATAGGGAAGAAATCATGTATGCCAAACGTTGGGCTTGTGTGTGCAATGGATATGTGCCGGTGCGGTGGTGTATGAGCACATGAGTAAATTTATTTACTCATGTGGTATGAGTGTATGACATGCTTATGACATGTTTTTATTTTGTAAATATTACATGGTCTCTGTGTCTGTAAAAAAATAAACAATTTTATTTAAAAAAAAACTATCCAAAATCAAAAATGTCATGGGCAGGTCATGGGACGTTTGTCAATTTTACACACAAAATGAGAAATTACTGAAGTGATAACTAAAATTTTCCTACTTTTTTAAATCAAAATTATACAGTCAAGGTGCCAAGATGATGCGAGGTGCAGCAGCTCAAACACAAGGTAGGCTCCAGAGATGCTACTAATAATACAACGGGGTGACCCAGCGCAACACATTACTAAATATTTGAAGACTTCTAACCGTGGTTAACACTGACCATCTGGTGCCGTTTATCAGTTCTATAACAAAGTTCAAATAAAATTGCCCCAGTGTGGTCAAGTAGCAGTGACTGCTTTATCTCCAGGGAGTTGTATTATCGCTCAGCTAATTCTTAAAGCCGCGAGCGACTTTCACTTCGTCCTACATGTTTTACGCATTACTTATTTATGTTCAATAATATCTAAAATTATAAAAAAGCTTTCTTTCTTGATTATATATTATATTTCCCTCTTCTTGATAGATCTTTCTTAATAAATTCAACAGAGGAAGAAGAGGTTGTGCCAGTTGTGGTAGAAAAAGTTGTAGCTCAATATGGCACAGTGGAGTGGCTGTATGTTTTAAGTGAGATGGAGGGTATGCTGCCATCGCCAATTGAAGTCTCCATTTCTGGTTCTGAGAGGTACCCGTGTCCTGAACTCAAGTGGTATAACTTCGACGTATACCCACATAAGGTTAAATTGACAAATACTGGATACACCGGTAAGGCGGAAAACATACAGGAACGGCGTACGGTGAAGACCGTGCCTATGGTATGGTATGGGTGGGTGGTTAACTAACTACCCACCCATACCATCGGCACGGTGCGTGCGCAGGCGCGACAGAGGTATGTCGCGCCTGCATTGCTTCAGTATAATTTACATCGTGCGTCGCTTTCATATATTTTGTACTAGCTTTTCCCCGCGGCTTCGCTTGCGTTAATTTTATGACATACCTAGATCTCGTTTGACAACAAAACAACCCATAGCTAGCGCGACTTGTGGCGCCATCTGATGGCAGATACAGCGCCCTCTTTAGTTGAAAAAATATTTTCCCATTAGAACGACGTACTTTCACGGGATAAGCCTTTTTTGGTTCCTCAGAGTACTGGAGTGAGGTTTTAATTGCGGATTTTTTTGTTAAAACGTCTAATACCTACCCTAAACTAAAAGTTTACCACTTTCTATGGAAATTTCATTACAAAATGATGTTATTTAAAAGTTATAAACAGGCCTATGAATTGCTTTACATCAGGTGACCCGTCCGCTCATTTTCCCCTTTTAGCTAAAAACCTTCGCTTTTATTCTAGTATTAATAGGAGCAAAATGGAAAGCAGAACGTCCGTATTTGGAAGGCGGAATTTTCTTAGAGAAACACATATTCTCTCAAATACACTTCCACTGGGGCCCAACTATGATGGAAGGCAGTGATCACTCGGTGGACAAGAGGAAACATCCCGGAGAAATGCAGGTTTAATTAACCTACATTAATTACAAGCGCTTTAAACACACAGAGAATATTAGGAGCGTCACGAGCGCTGCTGTACGGATGCAGCTATTTACCCATGTGAAAGTAAGTCAATATCCGCCATCCACACGCGTCATCCGTTGAGGTTCAATCCAAGCATAAATTACCTATGTACAATGCGCGCCACGAGAGATGAGAACTTGAAGTATCACGTGATTTAACTTGCGCAGTAGATGATTTCTATACCATTTTACTCGAAATCGTCTACTGCGGAAGTCAAATAAGCAATCAATCGGGTATCATCTCTCGGGGCGCGGATTGTACAGTCAAAAAATCACGAAATATGATTCATTTTTCTAAATATTGCATGAAGGGATTGGCCTACTTGATTTTTTTTTTATTTATCAAAATCAAATTGTACTATGTAGGTAATTACAAAGTTTGATAACGTTGGTTACATCAGCATCCTCGTAACGCCCCGTATACAATATAATGTACAAAATGTATGAATTGAGTAACGCCTAAGCATTGTTAACAAAATAATTGTTCTTGTAATCACCCAATGTACAATAGAATGTACAAAATATACTTTTGCACAAAATTTGAATTTCGTCCTAACGCCATATTGCCGCTTACCGTATTCTGATTGGTGGATTTCATGATCAACGATTGGTCTAAGAAGTCTATAGTAGAACCATAGACTATCTGTCAAAAAATGTACACACTTGGCAAGGATGGCGCACTCATCACGACAATAAATAAATTGACGCAAACGAAGTTGCGCGGGTTTCACTAGTATTATCTATAATATCAAAGTTCTGACCGACTTAACTATACATCAACGCACAGCCCAAACCACTGGGTCTAGAGGTTCCAAATTTGGAATGTATGTTCCTTACGACATCTAGGGGTGTACTAAGAAAGGATTTTTCAAAATTCCCACGGGAAAGCGAGATATACGCAAACGAAGTTGCGAGGGTAAATCAACGCACAGCCCAAACCGCTGGGTCTAGAAGTTCCAAATTTGGCACGGACCGAACCGACCAGACCGAACCGACCGACCCGCCCCGGTCGGTTCATTTTCTTCCCTCTATGTTGATTCCAGCAAAAAAATGTATGTACCTTTTTATAGAGAATTTTATGTAGATTGATTAAGTAGCAGAACATTTATTCATATGGGCTACCATTTACGAGATTTTTACGAAAACTAACCCCTCCTCCCTCCGTCCCTCCACCCCCACCCCCACCACATCAGTACTTTTAGTATATTGTTTAAAACACTATTTCCTACAAATATGCCAAAATTCTTTACTACACGAATTATTTCCCCTGAGAGCTACCTATTTTTATGTCTTCGTTGGGTGTACTAATAGAGCAGCGGCATAAACAGCTAAAGAAAAGGAGTTTACTACTTGATTTCGAATGTCATGTGGCCGATGGCTAATTCACCGAAGTCATTGGTTCGTTTGCCCGAATCGCCAAAATTCCATGTCATCGATGTACCGAAACTTCGACTAGCCATTAGTTCGAACGTCCGTTTCACCGAAAAGCCATTGCAACGATGGTCCTATAGGTACTTCGAATATTTGAAATGTTAAAATTTTAAAACGTGTACCTAACTCGAAAGTACGCATAACCTTCTAGGAGCAAGTTCAGGTCATTAAAACAAACAACTTTTAGGTACTATGGGGACCATGATCAAAAATAATAATAATCTGCTGTCTCATACATTTTGGTCCGGTAGGAATGACCCTTTACTATGGAACAGCAGTTTTTTAAATTATTTTTTTAAACAACTTTTAGATACTATGGGGACTATGAGGACCTTTCCCCATAATCCCCACAGTACCTAAAAGTTGTTTGTTATAATGACCTGAATTTGCTCCTAGAAGGTTATGCGTACTTTCGAGTTACACCTTGTAAAGAATACTTTTCAAATTTTAGCACTTCGAGCGTTCGAAATATAGGACTATCGTTGCAATGGCTTTGCGGTGAAACGGACGTTCGAACTAATGGCTAGTCGAAGTTGTGGTATATCGATGATTTGTAATTTCGGCGATTCGGACACTCGAACCAATGACTTCGGTGAATTAGCCGTCGGCCACATGACATTAATCAAGTAGTAAACTCAGTGGCCCCAATCTGACTTCGGTCGAGATCGAAAGCATCAAATACCACTAACAAAGTTTGCAGGCAAGTAGGTAATATTTTTTTTGTTTGCAGGTGACATTCTTCAGGTCTGAATATATGACGCAACAGGAGGCCTTGCTACACAACGACGGAGTAGTAGTCGTCTGTTATATGATTAGAGTGAGTTGTGATTATGGTGTTATAATGAATTATACAGACAGAAAGTACGGCGTACGGCGAAGGCGCGGCACAGGCATGATGTCGTTTCAAAACATTTTCATACAAAATGTTGACAAAATGTATGAAAGCATTATGTGCATACCGTAGGTATGTATGCCGCTTGGTCGGTACGCGCTGTTTCCGTATGTTTTACGCCTTACCATTACTTATGAATGACGATAACACATCAAAAATGTTAAATTCATAATTCAAATGTGAGCACTGGTCAAAAAAATTATCAAAATCGGATAAGAACTGTCAAAAATTTACATCTATCTTATGGTAGACCATCGAAATAATATTACTACGTATAGAAATGACAGCGCCTTCAAATTTTGGCGCCGTGTTCGGCCGTGAGGGGCGCGCCCCTCCCTGGCCCCGCCCCCAACCGAGTCATAGAATATGCATTAACACGCAGGGGCTACACTTTGTTTATATTCTGCCTATTGGACATCCAACTGATTATTTTATTTTATTACAATATTTTATTTTACTTAATAGATAAATTTAATAGAAAATAGGTATAATATTAGCTTTATAGGTAGGAAGCTACATTACATTTTTGTTCTTAACTTAATATTAGTCAAAAATAAACTGAGATTAAATCAAAACTAACTTTATAGTGAAGCTATTTATATATTGTAGTATTTTGTAATATATGCAATAACCAGGAGACGGTCGCATGCCAGACAAGAGGAGTTGTGTTGAATTTCAAGAATGGTAACGTACCTTTACTCCGAAACTTGTTTGCCCGAATTTCATTTGTTCGAAAATGGTTGGTCGAAATTAAAAATGCTGTTTCGTTTTCCATCTTTTTGTTTTCTAGAAACTTATTTTTTTTACTTAATTAGTAACTTTATCCACATTTACGTATTTTACCAGTATATAAAAATATTTTGGAAATATAGTTTAAAAAATCAATATTTAAATTACATATTATTTTTAAAAAAGAATGATTAAAATCGGTCCAAAATTGAAGGAGTAATCGGCGGACCTCCAAAAAAAAACATAGAACCTCCTCCTTTTTTAAAGTCGGTTAAAAAAAAGCTACAAAAAATTCAGAAATACCTAAATTATATTTGTATACTTAGCGATGATAAGTTACGCCGCTATCTGTCTTCCTTACTGTTGAACGGTTTTTACGAGTTTTTATTGAACATGACGGCATTTTCCAATTTTTTTTTGACATAAATCCGAGGACCAATCACGATGAGCGTCGGCAAGTTTCTAAACGAGTTGATGTCTATTGGCCTCAACGTATGGGGACAAAAATTTTGTTCGCGGTGTCCGTTCTATACGTAGTAATATTATTTCGATGTGGTAGACCATCCGTAGTGGTAAAACGTGTGGGTGAATGAAACTTTTTGTGTAACCCGAAATAAAAAACATTAATATTTTGTATAAATTTATACTAGTGCTGGCATCTAGCGACAAAATAAGATACTATTATGTATTACGTATTTGGCACCATCTAGTGAAATGTTGCTGTTTTAAATAACCTCAGTGTGTCAAAATTTATTTCAAGCTTTGCTTTAAATTCAATAGATGGCACTGTATTTTTTTATTATATTAAACATTTTTTTTTCATATTTTCAGTATGGAGTCAACCCAGATGAACGTTTAAGTTGGGTAATAGAAGGTTTTCCACGAATCAAAGAAGCACAAACTAGTACTCGAATCGGACCTTATCCATTATGTCGTTTATTACCAATGTTCTATGAGGATTATTTTATGTATTGGGGAGCCCTGACCACCGTTAGTGGTGAAGAGTATGTCGTGAGGTGGCTAGTCCCAAGAGCTCCGTTGTATGCCTCGCTGGATCAGGTAGTATTTTTTTTAAATCATAACCCTAAATGCATAGATTTTTATTTAGGGCTGGAAAAATGTTTTATATTATGTAGGTAGCTACTAATGCACTATAACGTAAAAAATCGAATATAAAAAAAAGTATTATTACGAGAAAAAATTGTATGTAGACATTTGGCAACACTGCGTTATGTACTAAAGGTTATCCTTACATAGGTATTGGTGGTCATGTAGGTATCTATTTAACGAAATTATAAACAATATAAAGACTATTTTGAATGAAATGCAGCAAAACAATTTCGATCTTTATTATGACATAATGCAATTTAGTACACTCAGTACGCGAGATACCTACAACCGGAAGTTTGCATCTATTTTTAGATGTACATCTATTTTCATTGTAGTGTGGTCTATACCATCAGTCCGCACCGCACGTCTTTTGGAGGAACAGGCTTCAATGGGCCCCGATGTCTTTTTGCTTCTATTCTTCTTCTTCCTACACTTATCCCACTTTACGTGGGGTCGGTACTGTACGTAAGCCTCCTTCACTTCGCTCTTTCACTCGCCATCTCCACCGCAACGCTCCTACAGCTTCATATTATCCCCCACACACTTAATCCATCTTTTGTTTTTTTTTTCCCCGACTTCTTACTTCTCCAACTTTCATGTCCAATACCTTTCTGACGACATTTCCTGGTTCCCTTCTCATAACATGCCCATACCATTCCAATCACCCACCCCAGCTCAATTTTTCTACTATTGGTGCTAGTTTCGAACTCCCTCTCACATACTCCCATAACTTATCTCTTCTAGTCACTTCACACATCCACCTTAACTTTACTTCTATCTCCCTCTCTAAATTACAGCTTGAAGGTCGCCCTCTTTTGGGTTCAGTATATTTTTTATAATTGCATAAAGGCTTCGCGAGATCTGATCTATAATCACCTAGTGTCATGTTTGGATGGTTATTTATGGTAAAAATATCGATAAATCAAAAATTACGGAGATGCTTCTTGCAACTCAACGAACTTTTTCGACCGCCACATCGAAATGTCAAAAACCAAATGTTAACTTTTTATTTTTTATTTAATTATTGTCTATGATTGTCAAACTTCGTTCGGAAACACACACCTGATAGATCTAATACAATAAGGTGAAACGCATACGTATACAAGTAATATACCTACTGTATGTAAACAATAAATCGATAAGATTTTAATTACTGCCTTATCAAATACTAGCTTACTTCTAGACTTGCTAGACTTTGTCGGCGTGGAAATCGTTTTTCCTATTATTCCCGTTCCCGACCCGATACATGCACTATGTATTAGTGAAAACCGCAATCAAATCGGTTCAGCTGTTTCTGAGATTAGCGTGTAACAAACATACATCATACCTACATCGGCCTAATATTTTTTTTTTGTAAATATATTTAATGTACAGACCAACTTTTTTACACATTTATTAAAATGTAGGTAAGAACAAATAAGAATAGATAGGTACTTATTAAAAAAAAACATAAATCAATCTGAATATTGTTGAAAAGAATGTATGTACCTACCTACCTATTAGTAGGTATTAGGTATTCTACTTAGCCATACAGATACAACACGATTACATTCGGGTGCTAAACAACAAAAAACCGCAAGCCGCAACGTGAAAGCCGCACGGCACCACAGTCGCAGTGCGGGTTTGACCTCGCAGCGAAACGTACGTGAGTATAACGAGCGCGAAATTGAAAAAAAAATACTTATTAAAATGTCATCTGATTCATCCGATTCGGAACAATCTATATACGATAAAGAAAAAATAATTGCCGAAGTAAAAAGAAGGCCAGCATTATGGAATAAACGATTGAAAGCGTATAAAGACAAAGATGTTACGAGACGTCTTTGGAACGAAGTTACAAGCAAGGTTATTCCGAATGGGCATTTATTGTCCCAACAGGATAGGAAGCTACATGGTAAGTACCTATGTTATCAAATCAAATTGTAATTTTGTTTTGTTTTGTTATAACAAAAAAAAGTCTGTTTTTTTTTCATTTTTACTGCCCAGGATATAAATCCTTTAAGCCAAGGCGTAATTCTTGTCTTCTGTAGTCTTATGTCTTACATAATATTATGAAGTCTCAACTCAGAACACAGTCTCTGAGTCACGCACGACATCCTAAAGAAAGACGATAGCAAAATTTCTTCAGTGCCTTCACTGAAGAAATTTTGCTTGTTTTTAAGTCAACACGTAATACACTTTAAGAATCACACTTTGAAACACCCAAAAATAAATTTCTAATCACAAACCCAAGTGGAGGCTATCGTTCGCGCCCTGTACACAGCCTTAGCGTTATTGTTACACCAATCACATGCCAGCCCATTTTTCCCCTATTATCTCGTTTCGGTTGAAATTTTATCCATAAACCACATAATTAAATATTGTTTTTTTAATATTTCAGAGATGTGTATAAGAAAAAAATGGCGAAATATACGAGATTATTTTGTCAAAGAAATAAATATACAAAATAGAAGACCCAAACATCCTAAATCTAAGAAAAGACAATACATTTATTTTAATTCACTTCAGTTTTTATTGGAAGGAAACGTGATTCAAAATATTAAAGGTGACAGTGGTGACACTGATTCACTTAATGTAGATAGACCGGTTGTTACACCGACAAGAGCGCGGCTAAACTTAGAAAAAGAGAGAGATAGAGCAATGTCTAATAACAGTGATCAGGACCACCATCTCACACCATCCAGTTCACAACAAGCGGAAATAGATATACAAAAAATACTACTACATCGACTATCTGACCAAAATCTAAAAGAAAAACAGGAAGAATATGACGAAGATATTTGTTTTACAAAAATGATAGTTCCGATGCTACGTAAACTGAACGAAGACCAGAAACACTTTGCCAAAATAGAAATATTAAATATATTGAATAAAGCTAAATCAATACACACTCAAAAGAGTCATGTTTATAATCAAGATGATGAGGCTTCTACGGAAGATCAAAAGATTCAGTTCATTCTTTGTAGAGATTCGAATGGTGAAATGTCTTCATAGTTATTTAAGCAACGAGCTCGGTTAAATGTTGATAAATATTCGTGTTACTTGTGTAAAGAGATAATTACAAACATTCAAAGTTGCTCATTTATTAAAATATATTTTGCTATGCAGGCTCTACTCTCTCACAAAGTTGACCGAAGTAAAGTTAGGCACAAAAGTTAATATAATATATCAAAGAAAAAGTAAAAACGTAGTAGGACCAAGAGTTACGGTCACACTAAACTTGTTTTCCCTCAACTTCGCGAGAGTAGAGCTTGCATTAGAGATGACATGATAAATAAATTCTACATTAACACTACCTATCCCTTTCTTCGCGTTCTTGAGCACAGACTGAATAAGATATTATGTTGTCTGTGTTCTTGAGGGCAATGTGTTAAAGAGACAAAGCTGGTTTTAGTTAGTATTTGGCTGGTATATGTTTATTATTAAATTAGAAATAATAAAATTGAAAATAAAACGTATTTGATCCAGTCATGTGCAAATAATGTTTACTGACTACCCGACGTTTAGAGTCTATTTCATTACCTACTTGCCAATCATTTTCGGTTAGGTAGCCTATTTTGTTATTTATTACTTGTAATAAGTTTCAAGTTGCATGGTTTAAACATTATTAACTCGCCCCTATTGTATAGTCCTACTCTGTATCATTATAATCAACCTGTCGAAAGATAGTAGGTACAAACTAAGAAATTATATTTTTTTCAAATGATTTTCCTCTTGTTCAGATGAGGCAGTTCAGAAAACTATGGGACCCATGGGATGAACCCAATTTACAGAACTTCAGGCCCATAAGAGAACGATTAGAACGTCATGTTTTCTTTATTAGTCCTCACTGGAGTCAATATAACTCACTGCTGCCCATACCACGGCTACCAGAACCTTCCATATCCGTTATATCACCAGCCTATGAACAAAATATGGCGTTGTTACCTCCACAAAATGCTTATATGCTGCCAGAACCTGAACCAGAGAATGAAGAAACAAAGGAAGAAGCTCCTACATAATCATTTTGAATAATGAAATACTGTTGTCATTACTGTTTTTCGAGTATAATTGCTGTTATTATTACTGCTTTCTCGAGTATTACCCAAAGAACTTTCTATGCAAAATAAAATATTGGAAAAAATATTGCTCTAACAATTATTTAAGTAGCTAGTTACGTGGACATTTCGGTAGATATTTAGCCGATAGGATGAGTTCAAAGCCAGTGGAAATAAATACCTAGCTCGAGCGCTTGGGGAGTGAATGTTTCAGAAGGTAGTAGGTACCTACAGTATTTATTTATTTTTGAGTATGAGTTGAGATGGTGCACGTGCGGTCGCGGATGGCTAGCTGCGAAGCCGTGAAGACCAGGATTTTTCCCTATGTTGTTAAATCGTTCACAGTTAATTTACCCCGAGCGGTCCGTGTATTATGTTGAACAATCGCTAACTACTTGAGCAGTCCGTCTATGTTGGCTCACACCACACATATTATTTTCGAATAGACTCCACATTCGTGCGCTGCGAATGAGGAGTGGGCTTGCGGTAAATAATACCGGACTTTAGTTTAGACCACTTAAGTTGTTCGATAATAATAATCATGAACTTGATTGAAAAGTTGACTACCCATGATACTGGTAGGAATAATAAAATTGAAAGTTTGAGGTGCTTGCCAAAATCGAAAGAAAGAAGAACAATGACAGACAGGTTTGACATTTCACGTTGACGTTGACGGTAAAGTAACCTGAAAACAGTTTCCCAAGACTTGAAAACAAAAGTTATTATTATTAATTTATTATCAGAAAATGTTAAGGAATATTTTACGTACCAGCCGGTGGCTGGTCCGGCGCCAAATCAATGTTATACCAAACGTTATACTACGCCATTATCCAAATATAAGTAAATGTAAAACAAGTTTCGCGCCTATTCGCAACTTTTCTACGAACTCAAGTTCTGAAATTATTGACCAAGCAACTTTTGAAGAGGTTTGCAACGAAACATTAGAATCTTTGTGTGATTATTTTGAAGAATTAGTGGAACAAGCTCCAAATTTAAAAGGGGCCGATATAACATTCAGTGTAAGTATAACAAAATATTCTTGCATAACAAAATCGTACTTTTATAATAACTCTGCAGTCCTTGACTTTGCTCGACATGTCAAGGCCTTAGCGTGTTATTGATTAATCTAAAATTTTCCCTAGAAATTTGGTAAAATTATTTTAATACTGGACATTTCTAGATTCAAACAAACTTTGTTATTAATAGGTACCAAATAATGTGCATTACAGATATTTGAGTCAGGGGATTCCTATGTCGTTACACGTATTCACTGATTGTGTGTTTAGCGTATTCACTGAAATATGAATTGACTTCACAGTCAGAGAATCGCCTTAGGTCACACTATAAAGAGTAAATTTTTTACATTATTATTGTCTTTTGTTAAATAGCTTGACCCTTGTGGGCGCTGACCATAAAACCTCATATTCTCTCAAAACGAAAAATTTGTTCTAAAACATAATTTTTTTATTACAGGACGGGGTGCTAACTGTATTCTTAGGACCTACCTTTGGTACTTACGTAATAAATAGACAAACTCCAAACAAACAAATATGGCTAAGCTCTCCTGTGTCGGGACCAAAACGTTATGATTTAGTTATGAAAAACGGAGGTCACTGGGTATATAAACACGACGGGGTATCTTTACATAACTTACTACAGGAGGAAATATCGAAAATCACAGAAAATAAAGTGGATTTTAATAATTGTGCACATAGTTTAGTTTGAGTGTTAATATTTTAGTATTCTAATTATTTATAAAATAATTAGTATGAAAATTATTTTTTAAAATAATAATTATTTATTAAATTGTTTTATTGTTTATTTAGTTTTTTTTTTTTAAAATTCAAAATGGAGGTTATAGAAGATGGGAATATTATGGATAGAATTCCTATATTGTTGCAAAGGGACTTCGAATATTATCAGGTATGTTCATGATCTTTTCAAATAGTGGTTTCCCTACTAAGGCTATCTCCTTTCCTTTGTTGAATGCTCAATATTCGAAGACCTCCGTGGCGTAATGGTTGCCACGCCGGACCGCCACCTAGGAAGTCCTGGGTTCGAATCCGATATAGACGGACTGCCCAAGCAGTTAGCCACTGATCAACATACACCGACTGAACTGAACTGAACTTGCTCTGGCAGTTAGAGTCAACTGCTGTGTGTATGTAGAAGTCTGTAGTTCACTGTGTATTCGCAGCTTGAAACAGTTCATCCTGACTCGCAGAGCACCCCCAATAGAGTCCGTAATGCCCATTTATTGTTTGAAAACGACATTGTCACAAGTGCGGGGTGCGGGGAGAATGAACTGTGTTCTGATTGGGCAGGTGGGTGTGTCTTCAATATTAGTAGTTGTACTGCATAAGCTTGGCAGAAGCGGGGTCCCTGATATGTGGTCTCTAATAGTCACTATTGGGGGTGCTCTGTGCCCTGACTGCTTCAAGCAGTCTGTGTATGTCAGCCCTAACAAATTGGATATGTTGATTTTTATGTAGAATGATGCTGCGCTTGCTCAGCAACAATGTAACTTGCCTAAGCTATAGCTATTGGCACTGAATTTCCATTGGTGACTGTTTAAACAAGGAAGAAGAAAAAATAAATAATCTGCGACTTAAAGTGCAGTTAATATTGGTTTATGCAACATTAAATGATTGAATTTTCAGTTAAATCAGACGGTATTGTCTGAAATGGTGTGTCCAGGGGTAGTGGGTGGGAGACTGGATTTTCCAAGAAATGCTTCATTTGCTGCTGTTAAAATAGTTGTTTGGCTTGAAGAGGAATTTGCTATTGCTTTTAAGTAAGTAAACATTATTTGTATTATTTAAAGAAGAAATATTTTTTACATGAAAGAGAATGGCAAATATTACGATAAATAATGATGAATGTTTATGTTGTTTTGGTTTTGGATTATCCTATCCTATCCTATCCTACTAGTCCTATCCTATCCTATCCTACTAGTCCTATCCTATCCTTCCTACTATTATTAATTATTAATTTAATATTATAAAGGCGAAAGTTTGTAAGGATGTATGTATGTATGTATGTATGTATGGATGTTTGTTGCTCTTTCACGCAAAAACTAAACGGATTTTAATCAAATTTGGTACACTGGTATTACGGGTATTTGGTATAGACTATAACACATAGGGAATAACAATAACACCTGGAATAACACATAGGGTACTTTTTATCCCGAAATTCCCACGGGAACGGGAATAATAGGATTGCTGTGTATAAGTTGCGCGTTTTTCACTAGTGTATCATAATATTTGCCAGACCTTGTGGTCAAGTGGCTTACAATGGTTACTTATCCCAATGGCGAGCTCGAATCCCGCACTAGACCAACATTTGCGCAAAGTGTAGGGGTACAAGGGGAGGGGGGTGATTTATTTTGCACGTGTATTAGAATATCAGATTTTCTGAAAGCAGTGAGAGAGAGCATTTTAGTTTTATATGTCATTAAATATAAAAATGGTTCTGAGCAAGTCAACTTGTTGTAAATTTTAAACATAATAAACTTAGCTTAACATTGTGCTAGGTGGCGCTGTATAAATTGTTTACAATTGATTAATATACTTAATAATTGCAGGCACGGCTCGGGCATGTTTGTTACGACCGAAGATGACGAGAAAAGTGACGGTGGTGTTGCGAAGTCTTCGGATCCTGATAAATTTGTTCAGCTTGCCATCAAATCCAGTGATTTGCTGTTAGGTTAGTTCTAATGGTTGTAGTATCTACGCAATACTACTTGGGTGATGTCTCAGCAACATAATTAATTTGCTCACCTATGTCACCACGATACAAATATTTATTACTGATTCTATTTCACGAAACGCGTTCGACTATTAATGTATAAGGCGTGTATATCCACATTGTTTTATTGTGCGTGACCGATTTTACGTGCGTATCCGAGGTAAGGAGCGTCCCCCCCACAAGTGGAGCTCTGGAGATCTTACTCACCGTAGGGACACAACATGGGGACCAATGCTATTTGGCTACGATCTTCTGTAAGGTCACCTATAGGGGAAGGATCTACAAACTGTGACATGTTGTGACAAGGGGAAGGAACGGGTCTCAAATTCTTATTCTTCCTGAGAGTATAGAGGTAGGATTTGAGATTGTGAGTGTATTTTTTTTTCAGAACACTTACACGTTTTGGCTCAAGAAGCATTAGATCACGCTGATTTGCCAGTACTGACTGCCACTCTTGGGGCTGCAGCATTGCTGAAGAACAGCCTGTACTGTTACGTTCAGCATGTCGACGATATGGGGACTTCGGAGAGGCTGGCTGCCTTGCAGGTAATGACTACGTCTCAATAAAATAGGATTGAACGCTCGCTAAAGGATAATATGTAATATTAAAATTTAAAAATTAAATTAACAGAAATTCAATTTGAAAAATATTAAAACTACATATACAGGGTAACTTTTCAAGGGGTTACCATTTTTTGAGGAGGGACTAAGAATCAGGAGTTTAATCGATTGGCGTAAAAAATTTTTTTTAATGCGTATTTTAGTAGGGCAAGCCCGGCTTTTCGGCTTTATTTGAAGGACTGCCACGTAAGTTAATGTTTTTAAAAAAATACTACGAATAAATATAATTATGATAAAGTCATATTTTAATTGTTCTATAGATCTTCTTTAAAAAAAAATGCAACCCCTTGGAGTCTATAAAATAAAATATTTAAATTTATTTCATATTACCTATACAATCAAATTCATAAGAAATTAATCCATTTGTCATTATGTAGGTACTCTAATGGTGCGTACAGACTGTTGTAACGTAACATGCAATGTAACAAAATTCCCTTATGCCCGGTTTACACGAGGCTAGTTTTTCAAGCTAGGATAGCAAGCTAGTGTCAGTAAGTCAGCATGCTAGTACTTCTAGCTTCGTGTAGACAAAACTAGCTTCATTTTTAAGTTAGTAAGCTAGTTTACAAGCCAGGATAGTTTTTAATAGGATGGAGTTCTATTTTTTACCCCCACCACTGATTTTACTATCCTAGCTTGTGTACTGGCTTCATGTGGCCGGCGAAGCTAGTTTTCAGTTGGCTAGTAAGCAGGAACAACACGTTTTTTTAAGTCAGACCTCAGTCACTGCAATAGGACTAGCTTAAAATAATCTAGCTTCATGTAAACAGAACTAGCATGTTCCAAGCCAGGTCAGCAAGCCCGAACAGTTTAGTAGAGATCTAGCTTGCTATCCTAGCTTGAAAAACTAGCCTTGTGTAACCCGGGCTTTAGTGTGGATGCCCTGTACGCACGAACAGTTCACACTACGCGCACGAAAAGAGCATTATATGTCGTACGGAAAATTCTTTCATTGAGTGTTACATGGCATGTTATGTTACATCAGTCTGTACACACCATAATATTCAAAGCATTTTATTATTTAAGGCCTGCTACAAACGTTACGTGACGATGTCCGAGGCAGTAGCGGAGCGTGTGCTTGACTTGCACAATCGAGTGCTATCGCTATACATTCTACAAGATTCTGGTGGTAGACCTATTGATGGGCAGACCAGGAACGTGCACCAAGCTGGCACGCCTTCTGTACAGGGATGGTGGCTATATATGAATGGTGAGTTTTAGACGCTGCACACACGTAGACACTTTTTGTTGCCGGTAATCAACACCGAACACTTTTTGGTCGTCATGAGTACCTATGCGTTAAAGCAACTGGACACAAAAAATGTTTATGTATGCCCGGAGTAGATGATGTCATACTGGTTCTATAGAAAATATTCACCGGTAGCGTGTAAGTATCTGACACAAGACACAAAAGTGTCCACGTTTGTGCCCACGCTTAATACAAGTCGCAGGTGGGATAGGAACCATATCATAGTATTGGAAAGTGACAGAAAAATTAACACTTAGCAAAAATAATTATAACTACAATTATTAATTACAAATTATAAAATTGAGTATACATGAGTTTGACTCGATTTTCCTGTTTAGAATTAGTATTTTTATGCTACAAAGTTGACAAACAAGCATACGGCCTGCCTGATGGTAAACATCACCGTTGCCTATAGACGCTTGCAATACCGGGGGTATCACTCACGCGTTGCAAAAAAATACTAAAATATACCTAATTACTAATAAAATATTCTTACTATTTATTCTTCTTACTATCTATTTATTATTCTCAGATAAATAAATTAAAAGTAAAAAATAAATAACAAGCTTTTATTTACATAATTGCGCTAAAAAGAATAAAATAACCTTTCCTTTAAAAACTTTTACTATCAACTTATAACGTCATTATACAATTTATATGACATAAAAGCTTGTCGCGAGATTAACCTACATACAGTGCAAGTTAAATAAAAGCTTTTAAAAAACAAATGCTACCAAATCTTTTACTCATACCAAATAACCCGTGATATCCAAATAACCCTACCTTACGATACCTCCTAAGTATTCATCATATTTGTTGCAGGTAGCAGGAAGGACTTATGGGACACTGTGCCTCCGAGGATGGCGCAAAGAATATTTGCTGGGATGCTGAACGAGACGTTGACGATACTAACTGTTAGATATTGCCAGGTAGATACAACCTACTTAGAGCCGATATAAACGGACTGGTCGAGCAGTTAGCCACGGACTGCTCTTGCAGTCCTAGTCAGTTTGAAGCTTTGACCGCACGACCGCTCAAAGCAGTTCATCTGCTCTAGTCCGTGTATGTCTGTATGTAGAAGACTTAAGTTCACTGTGCAGTCGCAGCTTGAAGCAGTACATCCAGATCATTGTAGTATTGACGCTTTTTAATTACTCTGGTTTTTCTCTTATCTGCCAGTCTAACATGCTTACACTCGAGATTGTTTCTCGCACGCGACAAATATTCTTCGCCAATAGCAATGCCTGTTTTGTCTACTGTAGACATAACTGAGATACGCTATTGGCAGAGCGGAGCGAAAATTTTTTGTCGCGTTTGTCATGTTAGCCCGGCAGGTCTCGTATCGACCATGTGGCGATATCTATCGCCACACACAAGAACTACAGTTCGCCAAGAAGTTCAAAATGCGAACAGAATGGCGCTGTAAGAGTTCCCGGTCTGGCAGATATTATGTGTAACGTCTGGCAACGTAAAACAGACGTTGTCGGAGTCGCAATTTCCAGGCAACACCCTGGCCGGAATATCTTTCCTTTGTAGCTCCCGTTTCAACCAGTATGGCAATAAGACTATTCTTATCCTTTCCAGACAAATACAACAGACGCAACAACACCACTACTACTTAATGACATACTGAATATTCTACTCTGCGTCGCACAACTCCTACCGTCAATATGTACGACTGGCTCAGACTTAGCTGGTTTGGACGTGAAACAACAAACTCGTGACGTAAGAGACGTACACGCTAAATGCAATGAAATGTTCAAATGTCTTGTGTATAGGGGAGCTGAATTACATTTTATACATCAGGTAATATTTCTTTACACCGGAAGCTTTAGCCCATGTATTTCTTTCAGAGGAATTTCTTCGCCCTTGGATCGTTTAAAAGTCAATTGTACAGACATATTGTAGAGGACTATGGCTTGTTACGTACTCACATGCAGTTTATATAAGTTTAAGTTGAATTCCACTAATATAATAAAGGCGAAATTTTATGTGTATGTTTGTGACTTCTTCACGCTCAAATGGCTAGGCTAATTTACATGATATCTGGTATGTAGGTAGCTGATACCTTGAATTAACACATGGGGTACTTTTTATCCCGAAAAGTACGCAATTCCCGTAATATTTGATCAAAAGTGTGATAGAAATGGCGCGTGATAAAATAGGTGTCGCTACTGTGCATAAAATTAAGCGGGGTTAATAACGCGGGCAGCAGTTAGTAATATATACTTAATGGCTCCTTTGTTTTGATTGCCGCGACTAATATAATTAGTTTTAATTACCAAATAAGTGACATTTATGTCTTTTATGAGATAAAAAGTAATGGTTTGTTTTGGTTAGCCCGGATTCGCTGGCGGTAAATTTGAATTCATTTGAGAAAACCAAACCATTGTGATTTATAACTAAACAGCGCCATCTGTTGGCATACGTTATTGTTGGAGGCGATTGCAGCGCCATCTATAATAGAGTATGCTTTTATTCGCTTAGGTATTCAAGGATCAAGAACGTGTAGAAACGAAAAGAGATGGACCCTACCCATGGTTCACGTTTGTAAGTCCAAACCTATTTGAGACGATTGATGACGTCACGTACAAGAATACACAAGACTTGCCGAATAAAAGTGCAATTGGTCTGGAGTTGTTTGTACTGTTAGCACAGCCCCAACCATCTTGGTCTCTGGTAGTTAAAGTAAGTATCTTAGTGTTTTGCTAAAACTTAATACCGTTAAGTACTCGATTTCCATAGGATTTGGTAAAAAATCTGATATAGACGGTGCTGTGCATAAAATTAACGCGCGTATCACCGCAGTGCACTGGCAACATAGTACACCAATTTGTTTTTGCCCGCGACCCATCACTAAGTACACTATATTTTTCTGATTAGTTTGTTACATTAATTTAATTTAATTTTAGATTTTAATGATGCGTAATTGCTACTTATCCCGTATGCTTCTCATCAACTCGATCCGGCGCATGTCGCGCGACAACGGGCGCTGGCCCGCGGCGGGGTTATGGTACAGCGTGGACGGGCGGCCTAAGAAGTGCAACGGATTCCTATGCACTGCAGATGGATTCTGCAAATTTACTAAGGATAAAAATGGTGAGTTCATAAACAATGTTTAAACAATCATTATCATAGTAGATTCGTGACTGACCGCGCGACTCGATGACACTGGAATGAAGTTGATGTCGAGTCGCCAGGCAAGTCGGTGACGACAATGGAATGAAATTCCAGTCGACTCACCAGCAAGTCAATACCATAGTCCAAGTGGAATAAAATTTCTGTCAAAGTCCAAGTGGAATGAAACTCCTGTCAAAGTCCCAGTGGAATGAAACTCCTGTCAAAGTCCCAATGGAATGAAACTCCTGTCAAAGTCCCAGTGGAATGAAACTCCTGTCAAAGTCATGCATGTGTTAAGAAAATCACAATACTTATAGATTAAGGATCTAAAGATATTCTGTATAACAGCTGAAGAGGAATATGCGCGGGCGGCTGGAGCTATGACATACATCTTGAGCACTATCGGAAGTAAAGCCGAGCTGAAATCAACTCTCTGTTATGCTCTGGAGATATCGGGGAGGGATTGGGCTTCGTGTTTAGATAAAAGACAGGTAATTACAGTCACGTGACCATGATATGATTTTAGATCTTTTTTTATACCACTAAGGTGCAAACAACAATTCGGTCCACCTGATGGTAAGCAGTCACCGTAGCCTATGGACGCTTGCAATCTTACCACATTGATGTAAAAACAAAAATTTAATAATAAATATAAATAAATAAATAGGAACAATTCATACAGATTGAGCTAGCCCCAAAGTAAGTTCGAAACTTGTGTTATGGGATACTAACTCAACGATATTATATTTTATAACAAATACATTTATAGATAAACATCCAAGACCCGAAGCCAATCAGAAAAAGTTCGTTTTTCATCATGACCCGACCGGGGATCGAACCCGGGAGCTCCTGGGTGGCGGTCTGGCGTGGTAACCATTACGCCACGGAGGTCGTCAATACATACACTGCAGTCGACTTTACACAGTAAATCAAGTTATTTAGTACTGTAGATCGAAAATTATAGTGTAATGCACTTTACTGTTCAATCCTTACTAATATTATAAATGAGAAAGTGAGTTTGTTTGTTTGTTTGTTATTCCGTCACGGCTTGACTAAGCAGCCGATCATTATGAAAATTTGCATACATATTGTTAGGGGTACAGAGCCCAACATAGGCTACTTTTTATCCCGTGAAAGTATGTCGTTCCAATGGGAAAATAATTTTTCTACTATAGAGGGCGTTGTATCGGCCAACAGATGGTGCCACAAGTCGCGCTACGGGTTGTTTTGTTGTCAAACGAGATCTATGTCATAAAATTAATGTGAGCGAAGCCGCGGGGAAAAGCTAGTTATATATATTTAAACTCCCCGCAACTTCTGTTTCTGTCTGTTTTTAAACTTACCTCATATTATGTCGTAGGTCTGGTGCGACAGAAGACCTTCGTGGTTGGCGGGCGTGTTGGCCTTAGTCGGTACAGCATTGCAATTCATACCACCAATATTGGTGAATGCTGTACAAAATGGCGCTTCTATGTATCAGGTAACAGGTCTTATATTGCCACCAATGTCAGAATTTTACTAAATGACCATTAGAATCTGTTAATGCATAAATAAAATTGTATTGTATATTAATATGATTTTAGCTTTGGTAGTAAGGTTTAATAATAAAAATATCTGAGAACTACAAGTTCACACACAATCTTTAGAAATTACTAATTTTACAAGCCCATTCTTACGATAAAAACAATAATAAATTAATTCTACCATCTGCTCCGAACGTTCCCTCCAAAATGGTTCACGGTGACTTGATGTCTAACCCCCGACATAAGTCCAATAGCTCTCTAAAACCGGGTACAGACTGCTGTAATGTAACACGAAATTAAAGAATTTTTCGTACAAATAATGTAACACGCAATTAAAGGATTTTTCGTATAAATAATGTAACACTCAATTAAAGATTTTTCCGTACAAATAATGCTCTCGTGCGCGTAGTGTGAACGTTCGTGCGTACCAGGCGTCCGCACTATGGGAATTTTGTTACATTGTATGTTACGCTTTCTGTACGCAACATTACAATAATGTATTTTCTATTTTCAGACCATGTCTCTCTGTCTAACATGCATATCTCGCTCCCTCGACTGCGTACCTCAATCTTTTGTGAATGCGTGCAATGTTATAGAGAAAACATTACCGTCACATATACACCCGGTTGGTGGTTCGGTGTTGTTGCAAATGTTAGTTACGATCGCATATGAAGAGGTGCAGAATTGGGCAAAGTTAGAAGTTGCAAAGGAACAAAGCGGTAAGTTCTAAACGTTTTACAACAAATTTTTTTTTTTAGTTGTTACAACTAACCATTCTTATTATATTTTATCCCACAAAGGAGGACCGGGAAAACTATATGGACGCTCGATCTGGAACCAATGAGTGATATGTCATTGGAAAGATTTTTTATTCTCTACAACTTTTATTTTGGCGGCAAAGCATAAATCGCTGCGAGGAAAAAATATTTGATTTTGGTCCTAGAATATTTATGTTATAAAATTGATGTCCCTGTGAAGGTCCTCCATAAGCGGTGGTTCCATTTGCATAAAAATATATAAAAATATATCCATAAAGTTACAATAGTTGTAGCGGGAGCAATGGCGATATGCCCGACCGCCACAAAGGGAAGATCTTCCGGCCAGGCTGGGTATGCCTGGGGAACCGCGGCTCCGACAATGTATGTGTCGGAGATTGTTCATATATCTCCATATCGTAGAAACTTTGTTAGCGCGATTCAGGATTCTAGTGGCGCCGTCATGTGTTCGCATTGTGAACTTTTTCTTCACTCTGTAGTTCTTCTGTATGGCTATAGATGTCGCCACATAGTATTCACAAACACTTTAAACGTATAGATTGATGATTTATTTTGTTTATTAGCTGCTTTGGCGGCAAATGGCGAAGCGCATACCATGAGTGAAAGATCCCACAAACCAAAGAAACAAGTCAGGATTATGAGTTATGCGAATACAAGTAAGTAAACAATAAGTTATACAGGAATAGGTACCTACTTTATTAAAATGATATTTTTAGATATAATTTTTTTACACAGATTGAGCTAGCCCCAAAAGTAAGTTCGAAACTTGTGTTATGGGATACTAACTCAACGATACTATATTTTATAATAAATACATATATTGATAAACATCCAAGACCCGAGGCCAAAAGTTTTTCATCATGAGCCGATCGGAATTCGAACCCGGGACCTTTGGGTGGCGGGCTGACGTGGTAACCATTGCGCCACGGAGGTGTATAAAGGTCTCTGTATACGCAACGGGATAATACCTCGGACGGGACGGGGACGTGTCTTTTTGTTCGACACGGCCACGTTCCCGTCACGTCTGTGTATCCGCGACATATGCATATTCACATACATTTTGAATGGAACTATATTTAACTTCCCGTCCCGTCTCGAAAAAACACGTTACGTATACAGCGACCTTTAGTTTGTTTGCTTGCGTGCGTATATGTTCGAAGGTTTTAATGTAATGAAATTAGAAATAATAAAATAAAATAAAAAATACTTCGTTTATAGGGACGTCAAGTTCCGTGAGTTTCGACGGCAGTCATTCATCATCGTCATCGATTGCCCTCGCAATCGCCGAGGCATTATGCTCTATAGACGAGGATGACAAACACACACAAGAAATTGAACAGCTGATAACACATTCTAAGAAGAGTTTCGCATTATCAAGCCAATTCGGATTGGAGGATTTCCCGGAGTTCGCCGAGTTGTTTGAAGAGGTAGTTTTTATATTTATTTGTAGCACCATAAGAGCGTTTTTCCACTACTCCGGCATCCGATTTTTATCGGCCCGGTGATTGCCGGCCCGATGTAGAAATTCATACTTTAGTATACGCGCTTCTTCACTTCTCCGGCATCCGGTTTTATGTCTAAAGTATGAATTTCTACATCGGACCGGCAATTACCGAATCGATAAAAATCGGATGCCGGAGTAGTGGAAAAACGCCCTAAGGGTCTACAGAAAATTTTAAACCTCTCGACATTGTCATTACTAATTATAAACAGCATGGTGTCAACGGCAGTCTACTGCAAATAGTACACGCATCTAAAATGATCTCCAGTGACGGAATTGATGTTGAATTACTAATATTATAAATGAGAAAGTGAGTTTGTTTGTTTGTTTGTTATTCCTTCACGGCTTGACTAAGCAGCCAATCATTATGAAAATTTGCATACATATTGTTAGGGGTACAGAGCCCAACATAGGCTACTTTTTATCCCGTGAAAGTATGTCGTTCCAATGGGAAAATAATATTTCTACTATAGAGGGCGCTGTATCGGCCAACAGATGGCGCCACAAGTCGCGCTATGGGTTGTTTTGTTGTCAAACGAGATCTGTCTATACAGTCATAAAATTAACGCGAGCGAAGCCGCGGGTAAAAGCTAGTAAGAAGTAGAATAATTATAAGATTTTAAAAGTCAGAGCATGGGGCAGAAGTGTGTGGAGAAGTTGTATCCATTTAGCAACTAGCTTCTAAGTTCTAAACTGTTGACGGCAGCTGTCGACACGTTACCCACTAACGTCGATGTTTTGCAGGGTACCGTCGATACAATGCCGTTCTTATGTATTTTAACTGTGAATTACATACGTATATTTTACTATGGAATTTGACAATTGTCTCTAGTTTTCTGCTTTTCTCATTACCATTTAGAGTTGAAACGGATAGTACATATTTTTTGTTTAGGGTGATGTGCCGGGAGCGAATGCAGAGCGTGCAAGCGACGCTGCGGCATTAACTAGTCAATTACTTATGAGGTCGGCAGGACGAGACAGCCTTCGAGTAAGTTAATAATATAAAAATACAAGTTTTCTATATAATATGTGATAATTAAAGATATTCTCTTTTTTTACCTTTTAAATAACAGAAAAAAATTAATACAGAATTATTAGTTTAGATAACAAAATTATATAATTCGTCGTCAGTCGTTCGTCGTCAACCGTTCCTTCTCATCCGTCTCTCTCGCACACCGCGTTCCGCTTTCATACATTCACCATATATTATTTATGTTCCATTTCGCACAAATATATATATAACGTATATTATAAAGATTAATGTATTCTCTTTTAGGTTATCTACGACCATCTACAACTGCACTCTGAGAGATTATACAAAGAATTGGGAATCCAAGAGTCTCGCGACACAGATGTGCCTCTGAACAGAGCGCCACTGCTTTACATCATGTTTCATATAGGAAGGAGACCTTTTGACCAGGTAATCAGGGTGTGCTGAGTAACGACCGACACTCGGCTGAAAGGGAAATAGTGATATGACGATGACAATTTCCAAATACCTATATACTAGATGGCGTGGACGTTCTGTCAACTTATAAATTTTAATCATTCAGTTATTTTTTTATTAACACAGACACAGATTGAGCTAGCCCCAAAGTAAGTTCGAAACTTGTGATAAGGGATACTAACTCAACGATATTATATTTTATAACAAATACATATATAGATAAACATCCAAGACCCGAGGCCAATCAGAAAAAGTTCGTTTTTCATCATGACCCGACCGGGATTCGAACCCGGGACCTCCTGGGTGGCGGTCTGGCGTGGTAACCATTACGCCACGGAGGTCGTCTGGAATATACTTAAATACTTTTTTTTGTAGATAAATACTTATTATTCATAGAAAACACCCAGACCAAGGCAAACAGACATTTATTATTTATCACTTTTTAGCTGCTGCGAGGTGAATGGCCGATGCCGTGGAGCAAGTTGGTAGCAGTTGCCAAAATCTGGTCAGGAGTGGAAGGAGCCCGCGTTCACATCAACAGACGGAATGATATACGCAACATCAAATGCCTGGGAAAGTCTAACAAGCAGTTGATTGAGTTGTATGATATATTCAAATCTACCGGGGAAAATATGCTATAGGAAACTTTATTTATATAAGAACAACAGGTCCGGTGGTCGAGTGGCTAGCAATGGTCACTTTATCCCAAGGACCGCGGTTTCGAATCCTGCGCAAGGCAAACATTTGTGTGCATGAACACGTCTGTTTGCCTTGGTCTGGGGGTTTTCTATATATAATAAGTATTTATTTAGAAAAAAAAGTATTTAAGTATATTTATCAGCAATGTAGTACCCATAGTACAAGTTTAGTTGCTTAGTTTGGCGCTAGATGGCGTTGTGTGAATTGTCAAAAAAAAACTAGCATTTCCTCGCGACTTGTTCGCAGTTCATTTCATGACATAGATCGGATTGTAGTACCGCCGGGTGGTAGTTCCGATATTTGTACAGCGTGACCCACGATGCGATTCTGAGTATTAGATATAGTGAACTCTGCTGTCTTCAGTGTGCAATTTGGTGGAATAGATGCTAGATAGCTTCCTTTGATAGTTTTATAATAGTCCTGACCGCAGAATATATGTACTTTTGTAGGTGACGGCAGGCTGATGGTGTAATGCTGGTCGTCTAACTTTTCAAGAGCTGGGCTGCTTAAGTTAACATGCGTGAATAGACAAGAAGGTTTTATCTGTTGGTCTAGGATGAGATGGTGCACGCAGTTTTCTGGATCCTGTATCTCGAACTGAAACTTCTCCTCGCAGAGGTACCATGTGGTTACCCTCGGGCATTCAGCCTCTATGTACTTAGAACCTGTTCTCTGAATTGCAATGAAAGGTTGAATAGGAACTAGGATTTGGTTATGTTCGTTTGGAACGATAGATAATTTATATAGGGTATAAATGATAGGAGAAGCAATCGGCACCTTATAAACTATAACTAACTTATTTCCCACGTAATAAGAACCTGTCTTTATTATACTAAAATATTCCCTTAACTCTATGTCTATAACTTCATCTTTAGAATAAAGTTGTCTTAACTTATCTATCATATCATTAAGTATCTTAATATTAATCATATAGTGGGACGTACTTCCCGATTGAGAAAAGGCTAACGCGTTTTCTAAGTTATACAGCTCTTCAGCTAGATTATCAGTATTATCCGTAAGGATTACTAGATATTGGGCCAAGTGACCATATTTAACTTGATCTATTTCCTCATTACCATCTGAGTTAATTATTGCGTTAACTGTATCTGCTATTTTATTCTGATTCTCTATTATACTATCTAATATTGCAGAGTGTCTAGTTATCCATTCTTTGTTTAAACTTATGTGTTCATTTAATTCTGTCTCTAAATTTTTCTCATTATTTTGTAATGTCTTGATTGCACTGTCATACTTTATTGCGTCAGTGTAATCAAGATTGCCAGAAATACTTTTAATAATAGAGCCAAGTCCGTCTATGAGACCTCTTTTGACTCGAGTCTGCTGAAAGGTGCGTAATTGCTCATTTAGATTATTTAGCTTATTATAAAGATGTAAAATATGAGGTTCGTATAGAGATAGGGTTTTATTTTTTAAGTCTAATCGTGTCTGTTCTAACTGTGATTATACTGTGCTTATTTTTACTGATATATCGTCTAGGTCTATGTTATATAAAAAGGAATGGTAATGGGATATCAATTTGGTAGGTCCAAGTTTGAAAGGAATTATGCCAGGTCCTTTGTCAAGGCTGTTAAGTGTTATGTCTTGCGCCAGGGTCAGTTGTAGAGTCATCGTCAATAGTAGTGTCCTGTAACAATAATCTAGTCTTAGGGGTTCGTTTAAGTCGTGCTTTGGCTATAGGGCCTCTTTTCTTTTTAGTATAGATATGAATAGGCAAATCTGCCAAGACTACATCTTGGGTGTAGCGAGGGGCGAGTTTTTGTCTACTAGCTGCAGGATTGCGAACAAATACTTGTTCGTCAGGTGAGTACTCTTTTTCAGGTTCCCGGTCTTTATTCCTAGCTTCGGTAAGTTCGGTACGATTATGCAATGAAGTTTCGTTTAACATGTCATATACGTTAGTCATACGTTTTTTATGTTCTACCATGTACTGTTGCAATAGATGTTCATCTATGTCTATACCTATAGGATCACGCGGATCGAAGTGACCAGTTATCACTTCTATAGGCCTACATCTTGTGAAGCTGTGAATAGAGCTATTGTAACCTAGGACAGCGTATGGCATGAGATTGTAAGCGGGTTCATTACGACGTTCTAGCTTTAGTATTCTAAGATGTTCTAGAATGGTAGAATGGAATCGCTCTACTATTCCATTACTATTGGGATTGTGTGCTAAAGTTTTATGGTGTTGTATTTTATGTAAACGCGTAAATTCCAGGAATATTTGATTCGTAAACTCGGGTCCTTGGTCAGATACTACGGTTAGGGGTACTCCGTGATGCGTGAAATATTTAAGTAAGGCCTGTACTACACTTACAGCTGTACCGTCCCGAAGATGGTACGCCTGAGCATATTTAGAGAATGCATCTACTAGGGTTAAGTACTTTTCGTTCTCTGTGGTAAATAGATCAATATGCACTGTTTCAAACGGTTTAGTAGGGGGTGGTACTATGGCATACCTTTGCTTAACGGGGTGGCGATCGTACTTCGCCATTCCGCAGGTACTACATTCATTTATATATTTTGCTATTTGATCTTTCATTTTGGGCCAAAAGTATCTGTATGACAAGGCTAGATAACATTCATTAGTACCACGGTGGTTCGTTTTACCCTCGTGATACTTCTGGATAATATCTTGTTGTCGTAGGTACTCTTTAACATTTTCTAGTTCTTTCTTAGTTAGCACTAGATCCATAGCTGAACTTTTAAAATTCTCTTGTATTATGGGTATTATTTGGTACATAGCAAGGGGTGGATATATAATTAAACCGGTCTTTACTTTGGGGTTGACGTACTCTTTAATAGCGTTAATAGTGTCTTCTCTAAGATTGGATTCTGATAGTTGTATAGTAGTTCGCGTATGGGTTTCAAAGGGCTTCGTAACTACGGGGCGTTTCTTTATATCTTCAACAACAGTCAAACAGATCTGTCTACTAAATTTATTGAGTGGGTCGTCAGAGATAGGGATTTCTAGGATAGGTTGCTCAGCACTTGTATGAGCTGTAGCAGTTGAAGAACCAGAAATAGACGGGGGCTTTTCAGATGGTTGAACCGCTACTGAACTAAAGTCCTCGTTATAGATCTCAACGCGGGATAAGGCGTCGGCGTTTTTATTACATTTACCCTGTTTATATATAACAGTGAAGTTATATTCACTTAACTTAAGACGCCATCTAGTAAGTCTTGAGCTAGGTTCTTTTAAGCTCATTACCCATTGAAGGGGTTTGTGGTCTGTAACTATTTTAAATTTCCTGCCAAAGAGGTAAGGGCGGAAATATTTTGTAGCCCACACGATCGCTAACAACTCTTTCTCTATGGTACTATAGTTTATTTCGCTGCTATTTAAAGTCCTAGATGCAAATGCTATGGGCTTATCTGAGCCTATTGTACCTTGCGAAAGCACGGCACCTATTGCTAGATTGCTAGCATCCGTGGTGAGTATGAACTCTTTATTAAAATCTGGGTATTGCAGGATTGGGTCATTTGTTAATAGTGTTTTACAGTGCTCAAAGCAATTTAAGTAGTTGGGGTCAGAAATAGATATTTTAGAGCCTTTTTTAAGACATTGCGTCATAGGTTTAGTTATACGGGCGAAATCTGGGATGAACTTTCTATAATATTCTAGCCGGCCAAGGAAACGTTTTATTTCTGTTGGTGTCTTGGGTAATGGGAACTTCTGGATAGCCTTGATCTTATCTGGATTAGGTTTTATGCCGTCCTTGCTTATAATGTGACCAAGATAAGCAGTCTCTAGCTTTAAAAACTCAGACTTGTCCATCTGGATTTTAAAGTTAGATTCTCTTAGGCGTGCAAAAACCTTTTCTAGGTTGACCATGTGCTCCTGAAGTGACGTACTGAACACTATTATGTCATCTAGGTAGACTAGACAAACAGTGTTCTGCAAGTCTCTAAGCACATTATCCATGACACGTTGGAACGTAGAAGGGGAGTTCTTTAATCCCAAGAGCATACGTAAAAATTCAAAGTGCCCATGCTCTACGTTGAACGCTGTCTTGGGGATATCTTCACTACTCATCTCTACTTGATAAAAACCGCTAGCTAGATCTAGCGTAGTAAAATAGTGACAGTTACCTAGCTTATCTAGTACATCACTGATGTTCGGGATAGGATATTTATCGTCTATTGTTTTTTCGTTGAGCTTTCTAAAGTCCACTACGATACGCCACTTGGTCTTGCCGGAAGCATCGGCCTTTTTAGGGACCACCCAAATGGGGGAGCTCCAGGCTGACTCAGAAGGGCGGATAATACCCTGATCTAACATTTTACCTATCTGATCTTGTACCTCCTGCCTATGGATAAATGGGTATCTATAACTTTTTGTGTATACAGGTACTTCATCTGTAGTACGGATATGGTGCTTTATACGGTTATTAAATGTTAAAGGTTCTCCGTCTACATAAAAAACATCTGCGTACTGACTACATAGATTTTGCAAGTTAATACGCTCCTCATCATTAAGATGATCGGTGCGTAAGCGAGAGAGAACTTGTTCTACGCGTGAGAAGTTAGGCTGCTCTATGCGTTGGCACTCAGTGGTGAATATTTCAGCAGAAACTGGTCTATCCATAGAAAAAATTAAGTCGTTATTTGTTGGATTAACAACTTCGATTATACCACGATTTTTATTAACTGTAGTAACGCATTCGTGTACTAGACAGTTTGATATTACTTGTTCCGGGATAACTACGTCACCGTCACATGTATTAATGGGTACTCTAACTAACTTTGATGTGTTTGCAGGTATAATATCTTCATATAAATTGCAGTTACGGGAGTCATACATATGTATAGGGTTAACAGAATTTTTAGTATTTAAGTTTCTTGTTTTAAGGTCTATATTAGCCTCCCATTTGGTAAGAAGGTCTAGCCCAATTAAGCCGTCAAAGTAGTCATGGAAATTATACAAGAAAAGGGTTATGTCGTCACTATCTCGTAGTTCCGGGAAACATGGTAGTGTCACGGAATAGTCGTTTCGCGTTGTAGCGTGCACGTTAGTCACTTCAAAAGGGTCATATGTCCAGGGTACATAAGGATAGTATTTCTTTACTATTTCTGGGTTGATAAAGGACTGGTTAGCTCCAGTATCAACCAAGAATTTAAGTGGAGGGTTAGCTATTCTTATGTATGGAAGTTGACGCTGCGTTTGCAGGTTAACTTCTATCTTTGTGTGTCTGATATCTTGTCCTTGCAAAAATCCTGGTGAGAGGAATCATCATGGGTGTTATCTATGGGTGTTACACTATCCGACTGATATGGCTCAGGGCAAGCCTGGTTAAACTCCTCGGTTTGCTCACTGTAATAGCCATCTGGATATTCATAATATTCAGACATATAGTTATTGTATGTATCACCATAAGGGTCATTATTATAGTAGTCATAGCATTCGTTGTAATTCATCTCGCGAGTTTTGAAATAGTTAGTCGGGGGTGGATTGCCATGTTTTCTCCAGTCATGTCCACTAGGGGGTAGAGTTTTGGGAATAAAATGACTCACACCACTCATAGGTCGCGGGCCATTATTAGGGTTATGGGGACGTTGAGGTAGAGCAAATATATTGCTGCGAGCATTATAGTTAGGAGGGGCAGCTCTGAACATTTGCTGGGTCCTTGAGGGGCCAGCAAACTGGTTATTTTGGTTGCCAAAATTAGGCTTCCACAAAGGGCGTGGTTGCATCTGCATAGGCTGAGGCCGTGATGGGCCAGGCATATTAAATGTGAAAGGTCTAGGTGTCTGTTGGACAGGTAAGTTAGTAGGCATAAAATTAGGTTTAAAACCAAGAGTGTTAGGTACATGCGTTGGAGGACTAACTTTCCTATCTGACGTACCTGTGTTCCGCTGCTGCAGGTATAGGGTGTTCATTTCCTCATGAACATACTCGAGCGCCTTCTCTATAGTTTCAGGCCTCATGCAACGTATTCGTGATCCTAGGGGATCCTTAAGACCGCGTAAGTATGATTGTAGCGTTAATTTTTTATATAGATCGCGTTTAGACTGAATCGTTGTTGGAATAGATTCATGTAAGGTAACATAAGTTATAATAGTACTGTACAAGGTTAGACATTTTTCATAGAATTCTTGTGGGGTGCATGAGCCCTGTGTTAGTAAGGCGAGGTCATTATAGAGGGAGGTTTCATCCCTCTGATCTGCAAAATTATTAACTAAGGCATTGCGTATGCCGTCCCATGTATCTGGCACTCCGTTCGAATTTATCAGACGGGCGGCGGGCCCAGTAACTTTATTCAATATTCCATTAATAAGCGCTGCGTTTAACAGAGCGTTATCTTGAGCAGGTTTTATAAACTGCTGAACCAAATGATCACATAAGCTAATAAATCTAGTCAGAATGTTAGGGTCTCCATCAAACTCGGGTACTAGCCTAAGCGCCTTCCAAATGCTATCTAGCTCTGCCATGTCGTCTAAATTAAAACTATAATTATTATAAAAAGAACTATTATTTATGTCACTATTCTCGTTATCGCTATCACTATCACTGCTTATATTTCTATTGGAGTCGATTTCTTTACTCCTATTCCTACTACTAGGGGTCCTCGATTGCCTTGGGTGGAAAATCTTGGAAAATTAAGATTAACACTTTTAAGGAAAATTATAGGAAAATGGAAAGCAACTCTAGATCGATTCTAAAGTACTTACATGAACATGTTCTTGGTTTCTCTGCGGTATCTATGTCCGGATACACCTCCGCGCTGTAGCTCGTAGATTCTCGAATAGTTGCACTGACTCTAGTTTTAACTATCCTACCGACTGCGCCAAATAAAAAGCCTACGGCCGGAGGTTCGAAAAAAAACCAAAAACTTTAAATAAATTTAATTAAAATAAAACTTTTACAAATAATTACTTAATAATTAATAACACTAAATAAGGTGTCTTATGGTCGATGTGTGACCAAAAAGTGCCGTGAGTAACAACCAATTATTCGGGTGTCGAGAATGCTGAGTTCGCGGTAATGCAGGTGCAAGGTATTTCGACATAGGACGCGATGACTGGCGATGCGCGATGAATCATGCTTTCGGCTGCATCGGCAGCGCTTTCCGTGAAGTTGGAGTACATAACGCGTTTGTCAACAAAACAACCCATAGAGCGACTTGTGGCGCCATCTGTTGGTCGACGTCGCAATTGCAGCGCCATCTATAGTAGAAAAATATTTTCCCATTGGAATGACATTATTTCATGGGATTAATAGCCTATGTTGGGCTCTGTACTCCTGATAATATGTATACAAATTTTCATAATGATCGGCTGATTAGTCAAGCCGTGAAGGAATAACAAACAAACAAACTCACTTGATCAATTATAATATTAGTTAGGATACGTGATAAAAACTTAATTCAATTACAAAATCAAAAACATGCTATTAAATAAAATTAAAATTTCAGTAATGTAGAAAATGTGTTTTAATATTTAATTTAGTAAATAAATGTTACTGAAAATATTTCTAATCTTTCTTTAAGACCAAAACGAGATCAAAATACACTGGCAGCGGCAGCGGCGCGGAAGCATGTGTGTTTATATTAAATTAGCTCCTGCCCGAGGTGTAGTACTACCCGCGTTTAATTTTTCTGCACAGCAGCGCCATCTATTTCTGATTTTTGACCAAATCATACGAGAATCACGTACTTTTCGGGATAAAAAGTACCCTATGTATCAGTTACCTACATACCAAATATCATAAAAATTGGCTCAGCCATTTGAGCGTGAAGTGGTAACAAACAAACTTTCGCCTTTATAATATTAGTAGGATTTTGTGTGAACGACTTCACACTAAACACGGCGCGGGTCGGTGGCGGCGCTAACTGTTACCGCGATTACGACAGCGCGGGTCTCCCGTTACTGCTGCCATGGGCAGTGTGCTTTGTCTATTAGTGGCCCATTGAATAGTGCTTCAGTTCAATTTTCTATGACAAAAGTCAGACAAGCCACTTGATGTGAGGCGACATCTATCGACGACTATCGACAATACCTATCGCCATACAAGAAACTAAAGTTCGTCAAGAAAGTTCACAATACGAACAAAAGATGGCGTCAGATCAGGATCTGTATTTTTGGTGTTTTGAAATTTTGTATAGTGAAAACTTCACGATCTGGATATTGCGTATCCAACCTCCGACATAGACATTGTCGGAGCCGCGGTTCCCCAGGTATCACACCCAGCCTGGCCGGAAGATTTTCCCTTTGTGGCGGTCGAGCTCAGCCATTTGAGCGTGAAGTGGTAGAATAGTAGGAGATATCGCGACCCTCCATCTATAATAGATGGTGGGTCGTGACCGTCGCCTTTGAACATCAGCAACACCATGTGTGCTGTCAATGCCATGTCCGCTACAAGAAGGTGGAAATAGAAAGAAAAGTGATAGGAAAGGAGTTGGGTATTCAAATGTCTCTTACACCGAACGAAATGCGTTGTTTTTTTTACGCCGATAATCTGTGATAGGGTGGTATCTTCCCAGGTCGAGTTAACCCATTGCATAAATGCTCTACCACTCCTATCAATCTATAATACAGTCTTCACAAATAAATGACAAAATATCTGGATAAAATCACACATCCAAAGAATTCAGATTTCAAGATTAAAGTAGCGTAGTAAATACTTTAAAAGCCTATACTCCTACTTAGAATTTGATCACATGATTTGAGATCAAAATACCATAAAAATCGAGTTTAAAACTTGAGTGCAGTTATGAATATTGTATCGATTCAATTTAGCTGAGTAATAATATTATCGGACGGTATACGTCCAATATGGAACTTGTAAGAAAAGTTAAAGAAAAATCCCCAAGTTTAAAGTCGCCTGAGACGGTGGCATAGCAGTGCCATAAATTATGTTATAGAACTTATGACACTAAACCGAAGTTTCCACTATCTGTTGCGATGTGTCTACTTTTTATTATGTCAAAAGTTATGATTTTTATTATACAGTAATGTTGGTGCTACCTCCCTGACTGACGAGCGTTCGCGTGTAATGTAACATTTAGTATAAATTTGAATTTGCTAGCATTCACTTAAAAAAAGCGCATTGATGTAACAAGTTGAATCGAGATATTACACAAGTATTATTACAAGGTGCGCATTAATGCTCGGTTCTCCTCCTTCACTGATGTAAACTAATTTTGTATCATTACAATGTGCGCGATGTATTTCTCCCTCACTGATGTAATGCCCGAATCTGTAATTTAATGGGCGGTGTGCGTGTAATGTTACATTATACCCACACCGCAGCACCTTTATATATATTCTATTTCACGAAGGGCGTTCGGCTATGAATGTGCTAAGTCATTGCCAACTTAGTTTAGCTTAGTCTGCATAGCTGAAATGATTTTTCATACTTAGGTGCAGACCACAACGCGCAATGAATGTAAAACTAACTGGAAACTAACTTAGCGTAGCTCTTGATCTGCAACTCGCTTATGAGCGTTTCCGAGATTACGCACGTTATACAATGTTCATTTGAACGTTACAACATTCATAGACGAAATTCGTGAAATGGAATGTCTGTACTTAAACCATGTTTCTTTTAACTTGACCAATGAAGTATACAATCTTAGCATGCCTTTTTAACGAAAATAGGCAATTAAAATTATCATTCACACCCAAATAATAATAATATAAGTAGAAATGGCATTTAACACAACAATCTTATTATTCTGGCGATTTATCGATTTTACACATGGATATTTGAATAAAAAGACACGCTAAGATTGTTTACTACATTGGTCAAGTTAAAAGAAACAGAGTTTAAATAAGTAAATAAATATATAGGGACAATTTATACAGATTGAGCTAGCCCCAAAGTAAGTTCGAGACTTGTGTTATGGGATACTAACTCAACGATATTATATTTTATAACAAATACATACATAGATAAACATCCAAGACCCGAGGCCAATCAGAAAAAGTTCGTTTTTCATCATGACCCGACCGGGGATCGAACCCGGGACCTCCTGGGTGGCGGTCTGGCGTGGTTCTTTCCTAATCGAATTTAATACAATTCAATACAAATTACGCTGGATACATCTTTCATTATGTTGACTTCTATCAATTTGTAAAATGTATTTTCACAATAGCAAATATTAGCAGATATGGTAACATTTTTGCAAGTTGCCTACATTTTTATATTATCTTGTGCATCACGCTCCGCTGCTTTTAAAACGAATATGACAATCTTTTTATGGTCTAGTGAACGTTACTTAAATTGTATTTGCTTATTGATATTGTAAACTTGAAAATAATGTATTATGAATGAAAGGATAAAATATTATGCTTACTAGCGAACCCAATATGCGATCTCAAATGTGAATAAATACTTTATCGTGTATTGATTCGTAGTTTACTTATTAAAAATACAATGCATTGTTTAGTTAAAGAGACACCTTTCAGGCCGGCATAGTAGAAGCGACGAGACACCATAAAGGATGTCTCGTCGCTCCTTTTCCTGGACCCCAGTGACCTGCGGCCCATCTGGCAGGTGCTGGCGTCACTTGCCGTGTCCCAATAAAAAATAAAACCGGACAAGTGCGAGTCAGACTCGCCCACCGAGGGTTCCGTACGTAAAGATCATTTTTTTTTACCACTAAGGTGGCAAACAAGCTTACGGCCCGCCTGATGGTAAGCAGTCACCACGGACGCTTGCAACGTCGGGAGGATCACTCGCGCATTGCCGACCCTGTAAAAATCTTTTAATGCCCCTTTTGAAGAACCCCTTATTATACTGTAAAGAAAGGACTATATACTATCGAAAAAATAAAATTCGAAATTTCGATTTCATAGTAGCCCCGTTTTGATTTCCTTCAGAACGTTGAAATATGCGTTTTTGCTGAATAAACCGCCGTATCTTTTTTTATGTAAACTTAGAATTTTATTTTTTCACAACTTCATGGGGCCGTAGACCGGAGCATACGGTATAAATTTCAACTTGATAACTCCACGCACTCCCGAGAAAAAGGGTCTTGACAGACAGACAGACAGACGGACAACAAAGTGATCTTATAAGGGTTTCGTTTTTCCTTTTGCGGTACGGAACCCTAAAAAGACGCGTAATGTGACTTTTTCAATCTGACATAGGAAAAAAATCCGGCCAAGTGCGTGTCCAGCCACACACGGTGAAGGGTTCCATATTTGCTGTGCTTTTCCTGCTTTCAAATGAGTCCAATATCATAATTCTATGACATTTGGAAGTTTTCACAAATAATTTTTTATTTTATAAGTTCGTCGGCTGTTACTCGGTAACTAGTAGAGCCTACCTAACCGTAATAGTTTTCATTGAAACGGGGGCCTTGCAAAATGAAAATTGACACGATAAATGTAAATAATTCCGAAACGGATCATTGTATAGAAAAATGATCTTCCCACACCCTCAATGTTTTGAAGAGACCATAAAACATGGGGTGGGCGCGAGAAAAAAAAAATCCGCAACATGTAGGGGAGGCACAAAAAAAATTGTTTCAGCACCACAGTCAGCACTTTGTTAGCATTGTTAATATGTGTATATGTTACTGTAAAAGCTCGAACCACGGTAAATCTTAAGATTTAAAAGTAAGTCTTAGGATTTACCGACATGAGTTGGTAAATGTAAGTATTTCTGAAAATGGGACGATTTTTTCGGGCTTTTACCATTCGAATTCAGTATATGCTAGGTTTTACCACTGTCAGCTGGTAGATGCTGATATTGACAGAGCTAAAACTGACCGAAAAAGCATTATTGCAGTTGTGATAGATGTAAAGGACAATGAGTTTTACGAGGGTAAAAAACTGAAAGTTCTTAGAAAATCAAAAACCGGGCAAAAATAAAAGTTATTAGATTTATTATATCTTTCCAAAATAGTGTCCCTTCACATCAATGTATCGTTTCATCCGAAGAAACCACTGAGCAAAGCAGTTTTCCCGATGTCTAAGCTTATCTGAATTTGCTGATAGGTCACTCGTTTGTCATTCTCTATCATACGCCGCACAACACTGATGTTAACTTCAGTCGTCGCCGTAGAAAGCCGTCCTTCACGCAGATCGTCCGTAAGAATAGTGCGAACACGTTTGAACTCATTATATCAGTTGTAAATTGTGGCACGGGATGGGGCTTCATCATGAAAGGCCATTCGAAGTCTATTATAATATTCTTGTTGACTTAAATGACATCGAAAGTCATAAAAAATCATGGCACGAAAATTTACTCGCGTTAAATTCATGCTGACGTGATTCGGGAAATTTTCAATTTGCCGCCAAAACGTAAAGCAAAAGAAAAAAAAACACACTCGTTAACATTGACAAAGATTTCCATTTTCAAAATTTAAACTTATTTTTTAATTATATTGTTTACAAGTGGCCAGTTCTAAAAACTTTCAGTGTCGCCCTCGTATCAACTGTTCCTAAATTTATTAATAAAATAATATCCGAAATGAAAATAATTAAAATAGATTAGGATTCGTTATTTAATTACTATCGTTTGATACCTATATAATATAAGTACTTACCTAAGGTTTTGACTCATAGTCAATTCAAATAAATGATTAAGAATTACTTATTGTTTTATTCCTAAAACCAACATCTACCAGCTGACAGTGGTAAAACCTAGCATAAACTGAATTCGAATGGTAAAAGCACGAAAAAATCGTCCCATTTTCAGAAATACTTACATTTACCAACTCATGTCGGTAAATCCTAAGACTTACTTTTAAATCTTAAGATTTACCGTGGTTCGAGCTTTTACAGTAACATATACATTACATACCAAGTCGCTGTCGTTCGGGTCGCTGAGTTCCCTCTATTCTAGTATGGTTGAGCATTGCGCGATGACTAGCTCTCGCGTCAACTCGTGAACGGGTGCCACCTGGGGAGACTGGTCTGCTCATTTCAATCAGTACCGATATTTAGTTTTCATTTTATTTATCTTTTACATGCATGTATAAAAACGCTTTTATATATGGCATTTTGACGTCTCTCCTCAACTTGTGACTGCTTTTGTTTTTTTTTTACTCGTTCAACGCTCAATACCTGCTAAACCAAAAACTCTACTGAATAGTAATATATAAAGTATTGACAAAGTGCAGTCTAAGTGCAATAGTCACCCGATGTTCATATTGCACCAACAACAATAGGGAAGCAAGTTCCACAATTTGTGGTCGCCGTAAGAAAATCGATGGAGCAAGCAACTTCTATTATTGCCCCGACAGGATTTATTGTCGGTCAACTTGTATAAAGGCTTAGTTATTTGAAGTCGATCCCGATTTGAGGTTTGGGACCCAATTTTAACTTATATTGCTATTTCCTTGTCACGTCTAAGGTTATAATGATGGAATTGTGTGTTACATAGAACTTTTTGGAGTGGAATAGCATTTACAAAATGGGATAACTCGGAAGGATCATAATTACAATTAACTTTAATTATTTTAATGATAAAGATGATAATTTATGACTAGAGAAAGTTGCCGTAAAGGTCTAGACTGGAACAACGATTTGACTATGACTTAGATAGGTACCTAAGCTACCTGGGATTAGTGAAAACGGGAATCATCTTTACATAGTATCAAGTAACAGGCAGGCGAGCATTCTACTACTAATAGACCGTGGTGCTCGGCAATCGAGCCTCACTTGATTTGCCATCTCTCTAAAGAGTTATACCCTTAGAGTCTAAGGTATTCTGTCTTTTGCTTCAAATTGCTGTCTCTCACGTAGTTGTTAAGGAGCGAAGTCCTTTCAATACTTCCTACTCCGACTATCTTCTTTCTGATTAATTTCGTTGTGAGTTCCAAGACTGTAGTTTCTCCCCCGGGACATCAATAAGCTTCATCGTTTATTGTCAATCTGAGGTCGCCGTTTGTTGATCCTGGTTGCACAGGAGACACATTGGTGGGAATGTGTGGTGGGCTAGTATAAAGTGAAGTCGCTTCCGCTGTGTTCGCTTAGATCTTATAAACTAAATGAATGCAGTTTTAATCAGTAGTGGTTCAAGTTTTATTAATTTGACGACCTCCGTGGCGTAATGGTTACCACGCCAGACAGCCACCCAGAAGGTCCCGGGTTCGATCCCCGGTGGGGTCATGATGAAAAATTAACTTTTTCTGATTGGCCTCGGATCTTGGATGTTTATCTATATAATGTATTTGTTATAAAATATAATATCGTTGAGTTAGTATCCCATAACACAAGTTTCAAACTTACTTTGGGGCTAGCTCAATCTGTAAGAATTGTCCCTATATATTTAATTAAGAATTAATGACTTAACATCCTGAGTCTAATTACAGCTGCAAACTGAAGCTGCAGCACCTAAAACAAAGCCCGGACATTATTTCGGTTAGTTCCAAAACTATTGGCAAGCAGACAATTTATGCCCGTTGTACTAGTTCGTTTAGTTTCGGCTAAGATTACGCCAGGGGTCGTCTTAGTCGAAGGGGAAATTGGAAATCATTGTTTATGTGTTTCGGATACCGACTGTGGCTGTAATGAAATAGCGTCGGCGACTATATATTTGTGGCTTCCACTTAGGTATAAGTTTCGCCGGAGAAAAAAGTATTTTTATAAAAGTCTTGCCTCGAACGTTCAGAATGATGCGGATTCAAAGATATAAAACTATTATTCAGAGAATAGGTTTTTACAAACACGTTCTCTGCAGTAACAAATGATTTGTGTGAGTGTGATATTTGTGTGTGGGATCTCTCACTCACCGAACGAAACGCATTGCTGCTTCACGTCGATATTCTGTGAGAGGGTGGTACTTCCCCGGTCGAGCCCATTTCATAATAATTGCTCTACCAAAAAAATATATCGTAGGTACAATTTTAAAAATGTAGCGTAATTTTTTTTTTACGTAAGTATAATATAAAACTAGGTACATACAATATTAGTGTACTAAACGCGGAATATCAATTTAAATATTAAATCTCTGTAGAGCGGAAAGAAGAAGATTATTTATAACTAGCTGACCCGTGCCCACTGCGTTGGGCATAATGTTAATAATCCTTTTTTAGTACAGGCGTTCGTAAGAAACGCTTTCATTCGACCGTTTTTTCTCCGATTGCAAAACCGACTACCACGTAAAAGCCTTTTTATTTTTCGGTTTTTTATATAACCTATGACACTCAGCAATAATGTGGCTTTCTATTGGTGAAAGAATATTTAAAATCGGTTCAGTAGATCCCGAGATTACCCCTTACAATTTTACAAATATACAAACACACAAACTTTACTTCTTTATAATATTAGTATAGATTAATAATATACCGACTAGACGAGACTAGAAATCAGCTTCTCAACTGACTAGCCCTTGGTTCAAATTCTGATGTGGACTCGGTTGGCGAGTCTGTGTAGTTTTTTCCCTTCATAAGAGAAGAGGCAAAATTTGTTTATAAAAAAAACCCAATCAAATTCATCCCTTCAAAACCAAAGGGAAATTCAGGATTTTTATGCATAGGGTAGATTACAAACGCTATCATGTATTTTGAGTAACGAAAATCAACGAATGCAAATAAATCCAATTTTGATTTGTCACAGAATGCATAACAATTGTACAACGCGCACTGAATAAACAAATCCGACTCAAAACCACTACCATTTATTTGTTTAACTCACTAATTACTCATTTCTATTAAAATATTTGTGATAGGAAAGAAAATAAATCACCGGGCAGTAACTGTTTGTCATCCGCAGCGTAATCCGTAATAATACCTACAAACTAATACTCTATTTTATAATAAACACTAAAATAAAATTATCATTCGTAAATACTGGGTGACTTTTCAAGGGGTTGCAATTTTTAAAAATAAGCTCTATAGAACAATATAAAAATATCAGTATAAAAAGCAATATACATATTTTAATTTAAAAAAATGCTTTTTACGCCTATTGATTAAGCTCCTGATTCTAAGACCCCCCCCCCCCCCCCCCCTGAAAAGTCACCCATGTATAATAATATGGCTAGGCGCTTCTTATCTCTCAATATCTGCATGGGTTTTTAATACAAATTAAATAATAACGTAGATCAATATTATGTTAGCTCTAAACTCTTGCGACGTTCTACTTTGTCATCACTTTTCCTTAGTCTTCTAATTTCGTACCAAAATATGACAAATTATTTCTAATCGAGTTTTCATAGTTATTTACTTATATCCTTTAATTTACATGTAACATGTCGAACGCTTAGGTAATGTTTTAGTGTGCTATGAAGTGCCTGCCATCGGCTTACAGATCCTGGTTCGGTTCCTGTAATATGTATTGATTTAGGAGTTAAACGGTGAAACACGTGCTCTGAAGTATAGGTAGGTATTATTATTATTTGTTGGTGTGGGCTTAAAGATACTGCTTCGACCATTGCTGATCTTTGTGCCCTTTATTTAAACTTCCCTGTCCAGACCGGTAGCTTCTAGGAACTTCCAAATGTGCTGGGCAGAGAGCTGTTGTATCTCCTCTGGAAGCAAAATATGCTGTCCTATGTATATACTTCTTTTGTACATGAGTGGTCCGCAGGAGCAGAGTATGTGCATAGGTAAGTATCGTAAGTACTTATTGTTAAGCTGATTGATTTATCAAAGTTCCTAGAAATTACATAAGCCTGCGACCTGCGACTACAGTCCATTAGTCCATTAGGCCATACTTCTATTCCCGTGGGAATTAACACTTAACTACGTCACAAAATAAAGCTACCTTTGTACCTACAACTTACATCTTTCAAGGTATACTGATTTCGGTTAGTCGTATGTGAAAAGATTAGCCTTTTTACTAAATGTACTTTTTACTAAATAAAATAATTTTCTGAATGGAATAAAATGTTACGAAAAAAATTCAAAATTGGCGTTATTAACGTACCTACGTTTTTTTAAACAACGCCATCTAGTTTCGAAAATGTGTTACTAGGTAGTTGGTAATAAAAAATTGTGAGTGAAACCGCGGCAATAGCGATTTTGATTCACATCGAAACTGCCTAGTAGAGTAAAAATATTGACGTGCAAAAGCCTTCCGACAACATAGTTCGATCAATCGCACTAAGGTTTCAAAATCCTCTTCGTTCGATTGATCGAACCAAAAGGAATTAAAAAAAAAATAGTTCGATCGATCGCACCAAGAGGATTTAAAAATCCTCTTCGTTCGATTGATCGAACCAAAAGGAATTTAAAAAAAAAATCCTCTTCGTTCGATTGAACGAACCAAAAGGAATTAAAAAAAAATAGTTCGATCGATCGCACTAAGAAGTAACTATTTTCTGAAAATATAAGAAGTAACTATTTTCTTATAATATTTTCTACTTGCGAAGTAAATTATTTCATTTACATAGCAGATTTTCCTTGAAATACGTACACTATACCGACTATACGGCATAATACCTTCAATCATAAACCAGTTAGTTCCCGAGTTCCGACATAGTCATAATTTGAGCATTAATCAAAAGTTACCTGCCACCGGGTGTAATTTAAATGTATACTGAATACAAGTTTCTATTATAAATGTAAACTCCAGTACTTAAAGCCAGTACACAGTTTAAAATAGTTCATGTAAATCGTTAGGAATCGTTATGGAAGTGTATAAACGAATAATGGAGACAGAAAATCTCTTGCGCGGTTATCTTTTTGGGGAACTGGTCTGCTCGTTTCATCAACACCTACCTATTTTACATTAAGGATTTGATTTTGGATTGACATTCGGCGTTTAGTAGGTACCTACTTAATTTTTATATGAAAAAAAAATTACAGATCTCGTGCTCGCTCAACACGACTTGAAAGGGCATTGAAAATGAACCTACCTATAATAGAACAAAGAAAGGACGGGTTGCACTCCGGGAGTGCGCCGGCAGAAGTGAAAACTTAAATATCAACGTCCCTTCCATGCGTTTTATTTAATCCGATCCGATCCGATCTGATCGTCGCACTTTCCGCGAAAATGGGGGCCTATAGGTACTAGAGCGAACGAAAAACATTTTCATGTTAAAAAAAATTAAAATATGAAATGTATTGATAAATGACAAAAAAGGACGCAACTGGTTTTCTGTCGTCGTTTGTTTTACCAGTGGTCAGTGGTTTGCTTTTCTTTCCGAAATGGTAGTAGTTTTAGTAGATTAATAACACAAAGAAATATATTATTGCTATTATAATCTTTGACAAGAGAAAATGTCTGTGAAGACCTACTCTCTAAATCTAAATAAAAGTTTTGAATTTTGTTTATTTCAAATAGAGTGGAAATAAGTGGAGAAGCGCTCAGTTGTTCTTAGAACATTATCTTCTATGTTATTACGATGTATTTTCGGACCAAGAGATTAGTCAAATGTCGGTTTGAGAAGAGTGCATGAAAAAAGAACTTAATCACAATCAAAAAGAGCAATAGGTAGAACGATTGCCTACGTTATATATGTACTTAGCTTATTCAGACTAGCTATTTTTATACACGGCCATCGGCGATTTATCCGTTTTTAGGAGCTAAATGTAACGAAAATAATAGTTAGCTAGTTAGTTTAATCACTATAAAACGCCAATAGACGTGACTAAAAATAGCTAGTCTGCTACGCTATCTTTAGAATCCGAGTAAAAAGTGGTGATAAGCATAGGGGTACAGCTAGTTATAATTTTTGGACAACCCATTTCTAAACAACTTAATGGTGCGTACAGACTGATGTAACGTAACATGTTACAAAATTCCCACTGTGTGGACCTTGTGCGCACGAACACAGCATTATGTGTACGGAAAATTATTTCATAGCGTGTTACATTGAATGTTACATCACAGCAGTCTGTACCCACCTTAACACCTTGACGACCTCCGTGGCGTAATGGTTACCACGCCAGACCGCCACCCAGGAGGTCCCGGGTTCGATCCCCGGTTGGGGAATGATGAAAAGCGAACTTTTTCTGATTGGCCTCGGGTCTTGGAAGTTCGTTAAGTTAGTATCCCATAACACAAGTTTCGAACTTACTTTGGGGCTAGCTCAATCTGTATGAATTGTCCCTATATATTTATTTATTATTTATTTATAACAGACTTAATTTCACTTCCAAATAAGAACATTGTTATGTCAGTGTCCCAAATAAAAATATATCCCAATATGTCGTAAGTGTCGTAACCAAGTTCGCAGTAGTACGGTCGCAGTAAAAACTTGAACTATAAAATATATAGAATCAATTTTCTGCATAAAATGAACGGAACATTTCCTAATACATTTTTCTGTGAAACTATATTTTACAGCATACTTTGTAGGGAAAGGTTTACTTTGTTTTTTTTAGAGTAGGAAGTGGCCGCCAATCAATATTAGTGTGTTATTCAGACTTTAAGGCCCGGTTTTCACTAAAGCGGCGAGGAGATGTCTAATTTTTCTTTTGAATCTTGTGCCACACACGAGCATGCTGAGCGCGGCCGAGAGGAGATTTGTAGCCGAAATATAGTTTCTTGAGAGGTAGGGAGGGCACAGCGGATAATTCGCTCAAATCGGAGCAGCCCCTCTCGGGAAGGACCTTCACCTTACAGGAGATCGTAGCTAAATAGCATTGGTCTCGGCCATGTTGTGTTCCTACGGTGAGTAAGACACATAAAGTCTCAAGCTATCGCATTTTAATTCCACATAAAGTCTCAAGCTATTGCATTGAAATTCCAGATAAAGTCTCAAAATAAAGCTATCGTATTGTAATTCCAAATAAAGTCTCAAGCAACGGCTTGATGGAATTGCTGGAAAGGTACATATTTTGTTACTTGGATTGTCAAATAGTTTTTATCCCGGATATATAGATTTAGCGCATTTAAATAAGAGAACTCTTTATATAATTATATTTGTGTTTTGTAGTTAATTTTAACTCAACACTTAATCCTTTAAGGTCATCGGAATGACAAAATATTCGTTAAGCCATGAAAGACTTCAGTCTGGCGTAATAATGATATTAATAAAAGGACGGTGAACATTTTATGTTTGTACTGCGCATATTACTATTTTCATCAATATATTATTATTTACATTAAGCCGATGTTCTATTTTAATATAGTATCTATCTTATTTATATACGAGCTGTTACCCGCGACTTCGTCCGCGTGAAATGTTCAAATAAGGATAACTCCTTTTCAGGGGTACAGAGCTCTATCTCCCTGTGAAAACAGGATTAAAATCCGTTCAGTTACTTAGTTAGAAGATGTGCGCGTTCAAACAGACAGACAGACAGACAATAAATTTAAAAAAAAAAATATTTCGCTTTTATTACCTTTCTCTAACTGTTCCCTCTCCATTTTTGCCAAATATGTTCAAAGTACAGACATATCGGGGTCTACTGTTTTAGTATATGTATAAAGATGTTGTAAATTAACATTATTTAAGCATTATTTAGAGTTTGGAATAGATAAAAACTTCAAAAATAATTTTCTCATATTTTTATTATTATAAAAATCAAATATGTAGCCTTTCTCATAGGTATTTAGTATTATGTCTTGCTAGCCCAAGCTCACTCCGTGCAGAAATTCGATATCCTAAGGTTGCTTTGAAAATATTGCTTTTAGCAATAAGGCGGCCTTGCATATATAGTCTGAAAGATAATGTATTTTTATTCTATTTGTTTGTATTGCAAATTAAATAATACTTGATCCATCTGTTTAGTGTAGATAAAATAATGTTGGAGATTAAAATAAAATAATGTGATAGTAATGCAATTTATAACGGTTAAATTCGAAACTTCACACAAATAACAGATCCATATAATTCTATTCACATAAATGGAATTTAAAATAATTGTATTTACGCTTATATTTCATTTATTTATTTTATATATACGTGAATTTTAATTATTATTAGTGTGTACATACTTGATATTTGTATGAAAATATATTGTGCAATTGTTTTAAATGTACGGGGAATTTTAAACACATATTTCATAGGAAATGTTGCTGACAATACAAAGTACAGACCAGAATTAGGGGCGAGGTCTTTCTCGTGATTCACTAAGCCATCTGTTCTATTTTGAGTAAAATCTCAATTCTGAGAATCAACAAAAAGTACAAAAATACTACCTTTTAGCCTTTGTCGAATCTGCTTTAAAAGTGCTTTATGAAAGAGCAAATTTATAAAATCGGCAGTAGAAAGCTTCGTAACCTTATAAGGGATTATTGTTGACTAGGAATATCATAGTGTGTCCCGCTTTCCCGTGGGATTTTCGGAAAAATACTCTCTGATCGGATGCCTACGTCATACAAAGATTACATTTCAGGTCTCTACGATCAGCGGTTTAGCCTGTGGGTTGTAACCGTCGTGATTAATGGCTCCAATCTATTTTAAATGAATAATAACATCCCACTTCTGGGATTGTATCAAAAAAATAATTTTATTATACTCGTCCTGCTTCCTCCTTCATGTTTCCTTCCCCTTCCTTCCTTCCTAGAAGGGAAACGCACCCAATAGTCTAGTCAGTCGTGGATGTCCATGGGCAATGGTGAATTCTTACTATCAGGTGACCCACTAGTGGTCGCCTTGCTTTTTTTTATACTACAAAGTTGGCAAACAAGCATACGGCCCGCCTAATGGTAAGCATCACCGTAGCCTATAGACGCTTGCAGTACCGTGGGTATCACTCACGCGTTGCCAACCCTCCCATCCCAACCCCCCCAAGTGGAGCTTGTTCATATTTAAACCGAAATATAATAATTTAAGATACAAAAATAAAAATCTAAAAATATCTACTGCTCTGCTATAATAATTATTCATTTTTGCCGTTTATTTAAGAAACAAAAAGGCGTAATTTTTTATCGTGCTCTCCATTGCTAAGCTTTATGTCAATTTAATTATTTTTCCGTTGAGAGAAAATATCTGATTGTTATTTTTTCCAATTACTTATAATACAGGATGTTTAATAGAGGATTGAAATCCCATGTTCAATCCTGGATAATGGCAGAAAGTTGAGATGGTCTGCTACTTGTTGAGTCACCATCATCAACATCTCACCGTAACTCACTTTCTGTCATTATCCCATGTTCAATCCTCTACCAAACAACCTGTATTATAATTGGAAAAAATAACAATCAGATATTTCTGAATCATGGACCTAGAAAAAAAGGCGGACGGAATCTTGCTAAGAAAGAATTGAAGCACCCTAATGGCGGCGGCGTAACTATGTGTGAGTGTGAAATGGCTGACCGGCACGCACACATTCACACCACAGTAAGCCAGCCGGTTCCGTATACGCGAGGTGGCTTACTATGGGTGCTTCACTTTTTAGTTTCAGTGATGGTGTCCGCCTTTTTTTCTAGGTCCATGCTTATAATACCTACCACAAAGTGTTACAAAAATGAAAGAATCAAGCCTGTATAACTAAACTCAATATTACGTAATACAGCTGCCGTGGCAGAGTCAATACTAGTAATCAGTGTCTTCTCTGGCAGTGATCCAAGGTAGATCGACTTGCCATTGACCAAGTAACATTAGACAATGAAAGTAATCACCACCTTTGTCACAAATGGATAAATAAATCCTCTAGTACAAAATAATCTAAAGGTAAATAAAATCGACGGAAGGATTTCATAAGGACTCGTTCTGAACTCATATGTAGGATGAGAAATGGTATGATTTATAATGTTTTATGTCATAATATAATTTAAAAAATGTAAAAAGCTTGTTAAAGGAAAGGAAGGAAGGATTTTCTCAATAGAAGGTCAAAAGTGTATCTACACTTTTGACCTTCTATTGAGACACCATTGAGAGTCCATTGATACATTTGTTTAGCTGCTCTTGACTGTACTAAAATAAAAAGTATTCCCTTCCTTGGGCGGAGAGGTGAAATTTTTCTTTCAAAAATTTTTCACATAAAGTAGGCATTTGTACTATATTTGTCTGTAGAATTATCTCGCGCGTGCATTCTATTTATTAGTTGGTCTCTGACTTTAAGTGACCTTACAAAATTTCAACCGTCGACAGTTTGAAGATTGTGAAAATGTAACACACAAAGCATTTGTGCCTTCATTCTTAAAATATAATGTAAACTAGCTTTTGCCCGCTTCGCTCGCGTTAACTTTATGACATAGATCTCGTTTGACAACAAAACAACCCATAGCGCGATTTGTGGCGCCATCTGTTGGCCGATACAGCGCCCTCTATAGTAGAAAAAATATTTTCCTATTGGAACGACATACTTTCACGAGATAAAAAGTAGATGTTGGGCTCTGTACCCAGGGGTATAATATGTATTGTATACAAATTTTCATAATGATCGGCTGCTTAGTCAAGACGTGAAGGAATAACAAACAAACAAACTCACTTTCTCATTTATAATATTAGTTAGTATAATGATGAACTATTAAAATGAACTGTAAGCTGAAATCCTTTCCTATGAAATATTTACTTGGGATTACAAATCAAAGATCAAAGGTTAAAAATCATAAATTGTGTTTATTTAGGACTTGTTTTTTCTTATAATAAATAATTTAGTTTTTTTTTAAAGAAATAATTATCACTAAACTGCTGAATCTAAGCTAGAGTGAATAGTATCTAGTACGTAATTTTTATGACCTTTATATAAAAAAGTATTTCTTACATATTTTTAGTTCATTATTTGTGTCAAAATATTTCAATTTTTTATTTTATTGATATCGGTCACAAGATAGACCACCACAGTTTAAAAATCAGTATCCTACAAAGGATGTACCGACTTACAGCGTCGAGTTACTGAATTCATTGGCACAGATACAAAATCTGTATGCAGGCAGCGTTCGGACTTCGGACTTCAAATGTTGCATTTCATGGCTTGCGAGGGACGCGACGCGAAATTGTCGCTTGTGAATTTTATTTGAGAAATATTACACCCTGTATGCGAGTTATGGAAAACTTTTAATACACTTTAAGCCTTTTCACATTTCTATTGCTATTCAGCGAGATATTTTGGGCACAGCAGATAATCCGCTCAAATCTTAGCAGCCCTGGGGAAGGACCTCCACCTACGAAGATCGTAGCACAATATGTAGCATTGGTCTCGGCCATGTTTTGATCCTACGCCGGTGAGTAAGGTCTCCGCTCCACTTTCTACAGATACCCCCGGTATTACAAATGTTTCATCCACAGATATCAGAATACAAGAGATATGGTTTGTGGGCGGGGCACTTGACGCCATTTTCTGCACAAATGTGCAGGAACTTGATTGTTCTAAGTCATTCACAAAACAACGCTTCCGCGAACACACGTCCGTGAATGTCAACAAAAATGCCGGCTTGTGCTTTAATTACGTGCAAAAATCGCAGTGATACGGTAAATTCAAGTAATAGTGGTGTTACTTATCATAGGTAAGTCATTTATTTAATATTTTTCTATATAAATGACAAATTAACGAAATATTTTTGAGGCATAGAAATCATTAAACAATATACGGCATAGTCGACTTCCGTTACAAATATTGTCCATTGCTTGTTTTGGATACGCGCTTTTCAATGTTTTGCGGTATGCACGTACAATGGAATGCAAACGTAACGATAATTACAATGTTGTGAAAATATCGTGGTACCGCCGCTTGTAGCTTCCGCGATCTGTCAAAGTAATAATGGCCGTCGCACAAGCCATGTAGTGCTGCCAAAAGTAGAATATTTTAGTATCGATAATTTTGTATTTCTAATTTTTGAAAGTATAATAAATTGAAACTTTTACTACAGTGCATTCCTTGTACAGCGTGTCCCAGTCCCATAAGTATTGGATCAAACTCAAGGGGAAAGTAGCTCAACTAAAAACTCATTTGATTAGTTTTAAAAAAATCGCTTATTATTATGTACTAATTTTTTTAAGTTCTTTCTTTTAATTGGTTTGAAACTAAAAATTAATATTTTCCAAAAAATAAAATATTTAAAAACTAAAAACTTTTGTTTTTTTTTTCTGTTTTTCTATTTGGTTTTAGGTAATTATTTAGGTGTGCTACATTTTCCATCCCATCATCAGATCCTGACTTGGTGACAATGGGACCAATCTGGGAGTATGCGCTTTCAAATAAATAAAAAAAATTGAAAATCGGTCAAGAATTGACGGAGTAATCGGCGGACATACAAAAAAATATATATATACAATGAAACATAGAACCTCCTCCTTTTTGAAGTCGGTTAAAAATGGCGACATGCGCCCCGCCCACAAACCATATCTCGTTCATAGTTGTAGTCCGTAATAATTGTTATTGTAAAATATCGAGAGGTAAAGTTATCGATAATGCTTGTCGCCCTTTTTCATTAGGTGCCCGTCACTATAATACACTTCTTACATCTGTGTTCGTAATCGAACTGCAAATCACGGGCTTACGATTTGTGTGAGTGTGACTGTCGGAGATTATTCTATGAATGTGTTAAAATGTAACTGTGTGTGTAAGTGGCGACATCGGTTCCGGTACAAAAACTGTCTTATTACATTTCTCTTCTTTCTGTGTTCTGAGGTTTCATCAATCACATCTCATTTAAAATATGGAGCAGCCCAGATAAGCTGACTATCATGGTCCTACCTGTCTTGTGGGCATTTTAAGATTTCCTTACATACTAATGACCTAAAAACATTGGTACTCTAAAATTGGCACCAATTGCGCGAAACGCACGAAAAGAAAGAACAAATTGTAATAAAACAATTCCGGAAAAAAAGGTTTTATCCTTAAAACGTCCAAGCCTAATTAAACATTTTAAGAAGCGTAATTAATTTGCGTTTCGCAAGAAACCGCTTAGGCTACGGCTCAGTGAATTCAACGACACTTGGCCGTAAATTAAAGAGAAAACAAAAATCCTTTTGGAATTTGATTGGCCTTGACTTGGCATTATGTACTAAGATGTATAGCTATTTCTAAATACTAGAGACGGCTCTGACCTGTCCTAGTATCTATCTATACTAATATTATAAAGAGGAAAGATTTGATTCTTTGTTTGTTTGAATTGAATAGGCTTCGAAACTACTGGACCGATTTCAAAAATTATTTCACCAATAGAAAGCTACATTATCAGGGAGTGACATAGGCTATAGCTTTTCCCGAAATTCAATGTGGTTCCCATGGGAACGGGTCCGGAACTTCACGCGGACGAAGTCGCGGGCAAAAAAGCTAGTATTTCATATTATATAGTCCAATTAGATTATGTAACTGGTGTCCAGAACAAAATTACGTTGGATGAAAGGCTGACTCTCGCGTTATGTCTTTAATGGTTATCATCTTGAGGGACTGGTCTGTTTTTTTCAAAATCTACCTATTTTACATGTATTATTTAATTATTATGTTCTAGCTATCAGGTTGACATTCTGCGTTGTTTTTATAATACCACAAGTAATTATAACCAGTCGGTGAATTAGCAAAGTTTTAGCGTCCCGGTCTCTAATAAATAATGGAATTAATATTATTTTAGTTTGTTAATAATTCTATTTCAGTTTTCTTCTCTAGAAATCTATAAATATGATTTAGATCACATCTAACCCCGTAGTTGTACATCGGTGGCTTTATTTTTCTTAGGCAAGTAAGTAAAAACAAAGGAATTTCTATCTGGTATATTAGATTTCCGGATGTAACGGCCCCCACCTGTCTGCCTCTTATTTAATTAAGGGATGTTTTTGTTGCCAACTGCTCCGCGGAGGCCAATGAAATCTCGCACGAATATTGCAATTCTATAAATATTGTGACGCCTAATGAAATATTTTTTTTTTATAAAAAAAAAGATATGACTTTCAATTTTTTTATGTCATACGGCCAGGTTCACTGCATACGGCAGACAAGCTGGCGGGTTACGTGCAGCAGCCCGGAGGAGCCCGTCTAGGGAAGGACCTCCACCTTATAGAAGATCGTAGCCAAATAGCATTGGTCTCGACCATGTTGTGTTCCTACGGTGAGTAAGGTCTCCAGAGCTCCACTTGGGGGGTTGGGAGGGTTGGCAACGCGTGAGTGATACTCCCGGTATTGCAAGCGTCTATAGGCTACGGCGATGCTTACCATCAGGCGAGCCGTATGCTTGTTTGCCAACTTTGTGGTATAAAAATAAAAATAATGGGTGTCATTGTTCAATACATATTATATTGCTATTAACTGAGATTTATAATGTTTGTTCAAGCTAAAAAGGAGAGGAAAATAATAGACAACTATCACATTTAGTCGGTCAACTCCCGTCTTTTACTCGTCCCAAACGCCGTTAATTTATGAAAGTTTTAAGAATTTTACATTTATTCTCTGTTGCTTCTTAATAAAACTATACGCGTTATATAGCCACAACCTTCCATGACAGATTAAATTAAATCATGCATGTCATTTGAAACAGCTGTCTCTTTACAATTTAATCTGCTGGTTTCACTTGACTGGTTGACAGTAAATCCGTTTTGGATTACCAAATGTATGGAGTACTTAGGAATAAAAATGTCCAACTAGTTACATCAATGTAACTACAATGTAACTAGGTGGAATAGAGGTACTTACTTACTTACTCCGATGGCTCAGCGACGCAAAGTGAGTCTTGGCCTCCGACACAAGAGAACGCCATTTCTTCCGATCTTGAGCCATGCTTCGCCAGTTTCCGCTTCAAGTTCGCAGAGATCGGATTCCATGGCGTCGCGGTAGGTATTTGGAATAATATGGAGTGGTAGTATTATTTACAAAATAGCCACTTCTTAGGGCCTGTCCGCACTTTGTCGCAATTGCGGTGCGAATTATTTCCGTGCGAATGCTTTGTGTAGTATTAAATCAGAATGGCTATGTCCGCTGCGTATACTGTCTTAAGATGCAATGTGTTACAAATTCTTGCGATCTAACCCCCCCCCCTGTCCGTCCCTGTCCCTGTACGTCCGTCTGTCCGTCAGATGAAATAAATTTTCACAGATAATGTATGTCTGTTGCAGCTATAACAATAAATACTAAAAATAGAATAAAATAAACATTTAAGGGGGGGCTCTCATACAACAAACGTGTTTTTTTTGCCATTTTGTATAGATAATGGTAGCTACATAACCTTTCATGCGCGAGTCCCTCTCGCACTTGGCCGGTTTTTTCTACACTTATAAAAATAACCAACTAAACTTAAGAATCATTTTGCTTTTCAATAAAGAACATGTTTTTCGTTACAGCAAAATAAAACAGAGGTACGCTTGAAAAATGTCTTAACAAAAGTAGGTGTCAAGAATTCCGTACATAAATTGTTCGTACCTTTCCTTACATGTAGACATTTTTCTTATTATACCTGTACAACAGACCCGCGCGAGAAGTTTCATCAGGAGTGTGAATGAATAATACATTTTACTTTGCCTCCAGTAAATTGTTGCGGGTCCAGTGAAAATATTTTAATTCAAATTCTCTGTATGCTTTAATTTTAGGCTGTACAAACTGCAGTTGAACTGCACACGACCGTTCGTTATCATCTTTCATAATAATAATTTACACTTTTTAACGGACATTTGTAGCCAGACCCCCGTGGACTTATGCTACTAAACAGTTGCGGGAACGGAAGACCCACACGGCCATTTAGAATTTACAGTGTTTGCCTAGAGGCGCTATTTCGCACTTCGGCCTTGGGCGAATGAAGAGCTATGCTACTAGTCTACATTCAAGAAAATATTCTGGTTTTTTATCGTTCTCTGTACAATCAATCGATATTTAATCTAATTTACTTATAATTTGTGAAACCCGTGCAACTTCGTTTGCCAGTGGGAATTTCAGAAAATGCTTGTTTATAAGTTGAAGATTGTTAAGAATCTACTGTCACTCGATATTATGTCGACCGTCATTTTGATATGACTCGTATGCAACTCTGGTAGCGTGCGACCAGATACCAGTCGGACACGACTGGAATCCGTCGGATAGTAGACGCGTCGCGTCGTGTGCGTGTCGTGAATTTGTATGAAAGCTACCCACGAGCAACTTGTAGGATAGGCATATACTACTCAAGCCGCTTGTGCGTCGTGGACGAACGGTCTAAGTGAAAGGTCATTAGGCCCATCACACACCGCATCATTACGCAACAGTTCATAAAGCTGTCAGTAATAAAATAACGAGGACATGCTATTTTTGTCGGCCACAACTCAAGTTCACGTCAATTATACATTTATGTAAGCTCGTTAGTGTCATTTTTATAGAAATAACAGAATAACCCTTTCTATTTTTTATCTATAGACCTACCTATCCCCGCGGTTCCAAAAAGAATTTTTTTTAAGAGTTAAACCCTTTTACAAATCACTGAAATCGTGGGATTATGTGAATTTAGATTTAAGCTATCATGTGTGTCTATTATGTAACTCAACTGATACATTTTTAATTTTTGCATGCTATATTTAATGGCTGATTAGGAGTTGAATTTATTTTATGTAACACCAATTTTTTGTACCCCAATCACACGCAAATAAACATTTCTTTCTTTCTTTCTGTATGTATATTATTATTAACTATTTTTCTGTAATTGAATAAGAAAATGTAAAACTATAATTAACTTTTTAAAAAAAATAATACCGACTTCATGGGACCACCCTTGAGGTATTACCTATAAGCCGAAAAAAGATTTGTTCAAATCGGTTCATAATTGGCGGAGTTATCGCGTAACAAACATAGAAAAAAGAAAAAAAAAAAAAAAAAAAAAAAAAAAAATAGGAGAACCTCCTCTTTTTTTTGAAGTCGGTTGAAAACGGGTCATCATGACGTCATGTGCTTATTACAGTCTACGACATGCTACGTAGTGCTACGCGGCGTAGCCTTTGCAAGTTCTATATCATTCAATTGTACTAATGGACTAAGCCACATGACCCCTCCATATAGCTAAAGTGACAAATTTGAATGTCACTTCTCGAATCTACGTAACTTTTAAATCCACTTGGCTAGGAGCAGCCCCCCTAGCCTACGCCATCTAGTCTACGGATTCGGTCTACGCCATACTACTACGACATATTTTGTTCTACGCATTCGCAATTAATAATGCCAACAATTTTTTTACTCAATTATAATTATACAGATAAGCGAAAAATTTGCAACTACCTACTAATAGTCAAACAATAACGAGTTTTTTTTTTTTTTTTTTTTTTATTAATTGAAAAGTTCAGTTCGGGTGTACTAACACCCTTTTCTGAGACACCGGACTGTTGCGGGAGCGTAGGGCTCTCATTGCCAAAAATTTAGTGTCACAATAACGAGTATCAACTACTTTTCAGTTGACTCAGAGTGGAATTTAACTCGCTACTAAACCTTTTAAGCTAAAACAAATTCCCTTTCAATGTTTGCCTGCCGTAAAAGGTTAAAAAGGGCTCTTACAATATCATAATTCTCGTATATTTTTCCAAGTAAATCTTTGGTGCGTCGGTGGCGTATGAAGGCAATTAATTGTGTTTCGTTGTTACGTGTGTGGCCAATTTCCTTATTTATCGGCGTCGATTCTTGGCAATTAGCTCCGCAGCCAGATTATTAGGTCTGCCGGCGACTAGGACAAATGGTTCGTTTTTCAGACTGATATTAATTATCGTTACTTTATCACTAAGACCTTTCCTTATGAGAGCTGGAGGTTGAAAATTTGTACAAAGATAACTTGATTATTTATATTGTTTTCTAACGTATCGGATTAAAGAATTTATTTACTCATAAGATCATTTTTTCTCTGATTAGAGTTACCTAAAAAAACCTAATTCTCACTTCGTTTGAGGTATCAGGTTCTTCATTTAAGGTGCAGCTGTCAGTCTGTGCATACGAAATATACAATAATGATGATTCATAGACTACACATTATAAAATAATAAAAAACTATGCGAAATTTCATTAAACTCCAAATACTACGCGGGGGCAGTTAGTATCATAAACAGTTTCAAGTATTAATCAATAGTTAACATTTCTATGCTTGATTAAGTAACGGCTATGTAGTGTGTGGATAATTAATTAGAGTACACGGTCGGGCGAAACAGTGGCCGGCCACCACCGCAAATTGCCTAATTTATCGGTCCAATGCCGGCCATTCTGCAGCCCAAAGCAAAACTTCCGAGATTGCGCCACGAAAAGTTACCCCCCGACTGTTTTAACACCAACTAATTAACTATTTTACTGAAGTATCCGCTTGAAAGTGTGATAGCCAAGATAAGGAAATAACTTAATCGACTGATCGACTGGTGACTGATCTGAGAGTTAACCAACTTAACCGAATGATGAGGTTTAAGGTCAGGTGATACATGGACACCAAAACTAGAAACATTGTGATAGGTTTGCAACCATACAAAAAAAAAAGGTATGGTTGCAAACCTATCACAACGTTTCTAGTTTTTTTTATGCCACATAGTTGGCAAACAAGCATACGGCCTTACTGATGGTATTTTGAGCGAATGGTCCGCCTGTGCGCTACCTCTCTAGTTCAAAGATTTATGTTCATTTTTGTGACTAAAGCATTCAAAATTTCGGCTAGCTTCACTACAGAAGTACCACCCACCACTCACAGAGTATCATGCGTTTCAGAAAGTGATTATTAATATGTCATTATCTTTAAAATGTTTTTGTGCAATTCGCTGTTGGAGTAGTAAAGGCAAGAGAGGTAGGGCACAGCGGAAAATCCGCTCAAATCGGAGCATCCCGTCTGGGGAAGGACCTCCACCTTACAGAAGATCGTAGCCAAACAGCATTGGTCTCGGTCATGTTATATTCCTACGGTGAGTAAGGTCTCCAAGGCTCCACTTGGGGGGGTTGGGAGGGTTGGCAACGCGTGAGTGATACCCCCGGTATTGCAAGCGTCTAAAGGCTACGGTGATGCTTACCATCAGGCGGCCGTATGCTTGTTTACCGAATTTGTGGTATAAAAAGAAAGAAGCTTAGTAGTGGCACAGCCAGTTCGATATGGTTCTAATATTATCCTACTTATAATGCTAAACTTACACTACAATATTTTCCTATAAAATGAGTATGTGTTCTGGTTCTGAAGAGAAATTCTTACATGCTATTGAATAGTCCATGAAGATCATAACACGTAGAATGCACAGCACACCATTAAATCGTTTGAAATGGAACTAAAATTCCAATATAAAATAATTGACATCGCCCAGCCATACCGCCACTTACACGGTACGTGTCTAGTTTAAAATTACGGCATGCTATTACACCGTAATGTTCTTAATGTTATGTTAATGCTTTTTAGCACACACAGCAAATTTCTAACATAATAAATAACTTTCTACTAACATATCTATGGATCTCTTAATTATCCGAAATAAACAAAATTTAATTTACAGCATCATTTGGTTAACTAAATTTAAAAGTTATGGGTTCTAGGTGGTAGACAAATGACCATGTTTTTGGGAAACGCAAACGATAGAATATTCATGACGCACCTATTGTCTGTGAAAAAATAAAACTATGCAATTATAATATGCAGAAATACACAGATTTTAGTCTGCCATTTTTCTGTACAAATAAATATGCGTCGTGTGCGCGTCTGTAAAAAAAATCTGCGACGAAATTTTTGCACGCCTTGCAGACTATTTGTGTGCTGCAGACTCGATCGCACAAAATGTGTGTCGATTGCGTTGCCCATTATCGAAAGTGGCAGTAGAAGAGCTTAGACAAATGGCAAACGATATCTAATCTATATAGTTTAAACGCTTTTCCATGCATAACTGACGTTTTGAGACAAGCCCACAACACATTCCCACTCTGTGTCTCCTGAATAGCAATGATCAATAACGGCGGCCTCAGATTGACAATAAGTAATGAAGCTCATTGACGTCCCGGGGTAGGCACTACAGCTGTCTTGGAACTCACAACGAATTTAATCAGAAAGAAAGACAGAGTAGAAAGTATTGAAATGACATAATATTAACAGACTTTTATCTGATTTCTACTGACATTTTCAATGAACATGCTATTTCTATTATGTTTTATTTAGTTTTTTTATCACTTCTGTGTGACAGTCATCCAACTTTACACGATCTCACGACCTCCGGCTGAAATGGGGCGTGGGCACTTAGATGTGTGTTTATTCTCCACGAGGGATACTTGCCAATGTTTCAGCTTACTTGTTTGTATCCAGTATTTAAGTGACTATGTTTTAAGAGTATGTCATTTCAGATCTACGTTAAAATGCGTCCCATTGATGGTTAAAAGGGTACAATAGGGAGAAAAATAATAGAGAATATTTTTTGTAGACTATACTTATTTGTATTTTTTATTTGTACGCAGTTCAGTGTCACTTGGTCCCAAAGCAAGCTAGGCTTAAAACTTGCCTGTAAATATTTACATACGATGGAACACACTCAGATTTGAGACAAACACAAATACCATTACATAAATGTTTGCCCCAAAAGGGATTCGACCTCTGGTGCCGAAGGTGGTCACTACCAACGCACCACAGACAAATCAAATATCGGACAAGACAAATATCAGACACCGCCAACAAGTATGTATCATCTTGGGGGACTGGTCTGCTCGTTTTATCAACATCTACATATTCGACAATTTTAGGATTTGACCATAGCGCTATTTGGATCGACTTCCCCCGTTTAGTACTTAATTTCTGTATGTACAGTCGCCTCGAGGATAGCAGGACCATCTTTAGGATGATTTTTGGTTGCAACATCCAACATCCTAGTGGACACATGTGGCTCTAATAAACAAAAACCCTGTTTGGTAACAAAGAAAAGGGCAGAGCTGACAAAAAATCCGCTTACAAGATGTGCTAGCGATTTTTTTCTAAAATGGTACTCCTATCTTCGAGGCCACCGTACCTGGATCTGTATTTTATTTAAAAAAATTAAATGGATGGATTATATGACAAAAAAGGCCGTAACTGGTTTTCTTTAGCCATTTCTTTTACCAGTGGTCATTTTGCTTTTCTTTCCGTGATGGTAGTAGTTTATAGAGTAGATTAATTACTTAAATAATTTAATACTGTAATGTAATCATTGACAAGAGAAAAATAAATATTTTGAATTTTTGATGTGGTACGATCTCGGAGCTTGACGCTGTCAGCGACCCCAACCACAAACCAAGTTCTCTGTTACTCTACGAAAGTATATTTGTTGCAATGATAATACTGTAAAGGCCGAATTACACACAACATTACCAGCACAGTGCCGACATATTATACTCGTACCGTTTAGTAACGCACACATTTTGTACGACGCTATCCATACTCATCACATCATCCATACGGCATCTCTGCCAATCCGCACTGGAGCAGCGTGGCAGAGTACGCTCTAATCACCTTCGATTGAAGGGAGACCCGTCCCACTGCAGGGGTAGTGGGATGATTATAGGTTGATATGATATAATATGATGATCCATTTTTTTTTAAACCTTAAAATGTATACTCGTTTATTATTATGTATACCAGTATATTGATACGCCTTATGAAATAAATGAAATAGAAGTTCATGATAGATTTTAACTGTCGACCATTCCGTTCATATTCCACTGACACTCTATAGTCAATACATTGAGATACTAGTTAACTTTAAGCAAAATAAATTTAGCACTATGGAAATTATAATGACAATAGGGTGGTGATGGTATGGCAATAGTTGGTCGCTTAATTTAAAATAGCAGACTCGGGCCCCAGTTGTGTTGTGTAATTCGGCCTTAATATTGTGGTAATAGCGACAGTACATCCATAAATTGACAATTACAAACAAGCTAATAAATCTGAATTTCAAATGATACCCATTACATATCAATTAAATAATCATTTTGATCACAATTTATGGTTAATGGTATTACCTAGCCGCAGTCAGTCACTGACATATGATTAGCAAAGTAGATAGAAGTAGGTAAACCACACATCATGGAATACTTTAAAATCTATTTTTTTTTATGCCGCAAAGTTGGCAAACTGGCATACGGCCCGCCTGATGGTAAGCATCACCGTAGCCTATAGACGCTTGCAATACTGGGGGTATCACTCACGCGTTGTCAACCATCCAAACCCCCCCTCCCTCCCCCAAGTGGTTACATACGCCGGGCGGTGACAACAGATTAGAATATCAAACCTTCTCTTTCTTTTCTTGCCTTGCAAAGATTTGCTTTTATCAATAAGGCCGCCTTATTTCTGATACACTAGTATGTAATATATAATGTCATTTATTATTTCTTTCTTCCTTTGTATGTACGTACTCAGTTTGTATGTACATACATATGAAAAATATTTTGTGTATTTATCAGCAATCTAGTACCAACAGTACAAGCTTAGTTACTTAGTTTGGGACTAGATGGCGTTGTGTGATTCGTCCAAGAATATTTATTTGTTTATATTCATTTATAATGTTCAAAGTTACCCTGCTTTTATTATTAAACTATGCTTGTGGTTAACTACATAGCCTAACAAAATTAACGCTTTATCATTCTGTGATAAATGAACTGCTTTTATGGTGTAATGAGAGCATAGGTCCTTCTATTCAAGCTAATGGACAACGGCAGAGGTACTCAAAGTGGTTTAGATGACAAATTCAAATTAAAAACATATACATTTTATCTGCGTAGAATAAAAAATCGCGACAATACTATGAACAACACGAAATCGAATTATTTTAAAGATAAAACCAAATTAAAAAAAACACGGTTGATTTCAGTATACAAAGGACTTTTTTGTGTCTAAAATAGTTCTCAAAGTTAGGTATGTACCGACCCTACATTCGTAATAATATAATATTAAGAATATATTCTACTATTTTTAACGCTCAATATACTGAAAGTAAATTCGTGACAAAAATACGATTTTCCGTGACGAATAGGCCTGTGTCGTAAATTTCAAAAATGGCTTATTTCGTTAGTTTAGTACCTGTATTACCCCAAAAAAATAATATTTCATGATAAAAATTATATTTAAAACACATATTTTAAGTTTTAAGAAAATATTTTTAATCTGGCGTAAAAACACAAGAAAGTGTCATGGCGTCGTGAATGACGTCACATAGTGGCAAACGATTGTGTTCACTTACGGCAAAAGTTTGTTTTGTTGAAATAAAAATGGAAATCTCGTATTTTAAAAACTGTATAGTGCCCCAGTGTATAAATACAAGTATAAAAACTCCGAATAAATTATTCATACGTGTTCCGGTCAACCACTATGTGACGTAATACGTTCTGACTGGCGTTCACAGCGGAGGAGCCAGGGGGGGTATTTATTTGATTTTAATTTGTAAAAATAACAATAATCATTAATTTTTATGTGGAATTATTTCGGTTTTCCCTGTTTAAATATTACAATTTACGTCTAGAAACATTTATCCATTGATTTCATTGTTAGTTGACACAAGCCTATTAACTTTATGACGAATGTACAACAATGCCTTCCAACTCTGAAAATATTTTATAACTAATGAGAATATTTGAGTAACTGTACACTAGCTTTAAACTTTAGCAAATCAAAGGACTTTTATTTATAGTATGCCATTACATTACATGCTTGATGTTTTATTATAAGTACAGTCAGCATTTTAGTACCTTGTCACATTAATATTGTTGACATGTTCATTAAGAAGTGGTCTGTAATAAAATGAAATACTTAAAGAGACTACTACTTTAGTACCTTCTAAAGTGACAACATATTTATGCTGCTGATTGTGTATTCAACACAAGTGAACATTTACATCTTGAAAATAATAAAAAAAAATTTTTTAAAAGATATTTCTACAGAGAAATTATGCAATATAAAGTAGTAGCTTTTCCACGCAGCTTCGATCGCGTTAATTTTATATGACATAGATTTCGTTTGACAACAAAACAACCCATAGCGCGACTTGTGGCGCCATCTGTTGGCCCATAGCATGCCACACAGCGCCCTCTATAGTAGAAAAACTAATTTCCCATTGAAATGACATACTTTCACGGAATAAAAAGTAACCTATGTTGGGCTCTGTACCCCTGACAATATTATTTACAAATTTTCATAATGATCGGCTGATTAGTCAAGCCGTGAAAGAATAACAAACAAACAAATTCACTTTCTCATTTATAATAATAGTATGATTATCTTTATTTTTAAATATACCTACTTGCTATAATTGTTTTTTCCCGAAGGAAACTTTTAATCCCGTGGAATAAAAAGTGGAGTATGTCACTTTCTATGTTGTTAATACATTGGTTACATTCGACGTAAAAGGACGAACAAATATCTGGTTGTTGTACATTCGTCACAAAGTTAATTATTAAGTCGTGTAAATCGTCATTATTGTACACTCCATACATTAGAAGTGAATTCGTCTTAAATTTTCATAGTTGTTTACTTTGTGACGAATCTATAACAACCCCAAATATCCTGTATAGGTTTTCAATAAAAGTCAATAAATTTTTATTATAGCGAATAAAATCATGATATAATGACTTAATCCGAATAGTTTCAGCCCTATTTATGTGACGGCGTTTTAATGGCTGGCAGAATGGTCTTATGGGAGTCATCTTTCAGGGGAAAATTGAATTGTCTGCCTAGCCCAATCCGGGCGTGAGGTTATTCAGAAGTGCTCTGTCTCGATCCCGTGTTAGAGCACTTTTCATATGAACACACGGCTATTAAGTTTGACTAACAATATTTTGGTAGTTTACGGCTCACTAGGTTGCAGAAGTTTCAGTGTTAAATCTGTCGCTGGTATGGCTGTGGCTGACAGGTCCGATGGTCGAGTAATTTATCCCAAAGGACACTGGTTCAAATCCCACACAAGACAAACAATTGTGGTCAAAATAATTATCTGTGTTTGTTTGTGTCTGAATGTTTTATAATTTACTAGAGAAGCCCGCGCAACTTCGTTTGCGTTTATCCCGCTTTCCCGTGGGAATTTCAAACAATTCTTTCTTATCGGTTGCCTACATCACACACCCAAATTTCAGGTCTCTACGGTCAAGACAAAACATTTTCATATGTATACATGATTATTTTTCTATTTAAATACTTCTCATTACAATCTTTGGAGTGGGCGTTTATGAAATAGGCTAGCCCGACCGGTGAAGTACCACCCTTATACAGAATATTGATGTGAAGCAGCAATGCGTTTCGTTCGGAGAGTGAAATATCCAAAATTCTTGTTTGCCACCTTTGTGGTATAAAAAAAATCTAACTCCTTATACTTTTTCTCGCTATATATCCTGTCTTTTCCTGTTATAGGTCGGCAACGGGTCAGGGACCCTAGAATCTATGTGCTCCATAGTCGACGGTAATCACCTAATATCAAATGATCCATTTTCCTGAGCTTGTTTTCCAACCACTTCCGTAAAAAAAATGTAAAAGTATATGGGTATTTCAATACCTACAACGGCTACAACCTCAGCCTACAACCATCCCTACAACAACACTACGAAATATTAGAGCGAGTCGACGTAATGAGATTTCGTATAAGTGAGAAAGAGACAAAATCAATATGCCATTTAACCATTGACCAATTTAACTTGAACCCTGTCAAATATTATAAATTTAATATTTCATTACTTACTGTTTAGTATCAATGAATATGATTCAGTCCGCTTTATACATAGTTAGAATTTTAGCTGTTTTCCGAGATCACAAACAGAATAAATAGTACGACGACATTATGAAATCATTTTGTTTGAATATTCACAATTTATAAAAATATTACATGACAGTTGACACACTTCACTTCACGGATGTGTCAAAATGAAATGTAATTGAACCAAAAGCACTAAGGAGTATGAGTATTGATATCAAATCGAAGAAAATTACCCACAAAATACATATTTTTGAAGAATTTCAATAAAATAAGAATCACGTCTTCCATCAATTCTCTTAAACAATTTTTATGCAAAATTTGAAGTAGATTGGACCAAGGAATCAAGTTGTCCCATAGTAACTTTACCCCCCTTTTTCACCCCCTTAGAGTTCGAATTTCGAAAAATCCTTTCTTATCGGACGCCTACATCATATAATAGGTCCACCTGCCAAGTTTCAGATTTTTACGATGAGCGGTTTAGGCTGTGCGTTGATTCTCAGTCAGTCAGTCAGTCAGTCAGTCAGTCAGTCAGGACAAAGCATTTTATATATATAGACTAGAGAAACCCGCGCAACTTCGTTTGCGTTTATCCCGCTTTTCCTACATCATACACCATATTTTTCAGAACACATTCAAGTTTCATATTTATAGATTATTTTTCTATTTAATTCTCATTACAATCTTTGGAGTGGGCGTTTATGAAATAGGCTAGCCCGACCGATGAAGTGCCACCCTCTTACAGAATATTGACGTGAAGCAGCAATGCGTTTCGTTCGGTGAGTGAAATATCCGAATCTAACTCCTTCCATATACATACCGACTATTTCTCGCTAAATCCTGTGTTTTCCTGTTATAGGTCAGCAACGGTTTAGGGACCCTAGAATCTTTGTGCTCCATAGTCGACTGTAATCACCTAACATCAAATGATCCATATTTCTGAGTTTGTTTTCCAACAACATCCGTAAAAGAAATGTATAATATCGGTATTTCAATACCTACATACATCAATACAACTATCCCTACAACACTATGAAAAAATAGAGCGAGTCGACGTAATGAGATTTCCTATAAGTGTGAAAGAGACAATAGTCTTTTCTCTTTTAATTTAACCATTGACCAATTTAACATGAACCCTTTCAAATATCATATAATTTAATATTTAATTACTTACTTGTATTATCTATGAATATGATTCAGTCCGCTAGGATGTAGTTGATTTTAGCTGTTTTTCCGAGATCACGATTCACGAACAGAATAAATAGTACGACGACATTATGAAATCATTTTGTTTGAATATTCACAATTTATAAAAATATTACATGACAGATGACACACTTCACTTCACGGATATGTCAAAATGAAATGTAAATTGAAATCAATAAAGCACTAAGGAGTATGAGTATTGAAATCAACTCGAAGAAAATTACCCACAAAATGCATTTTTTTCAAGAATTTCAATAAAATAAGAATCACGTCTTCCATCAATTCTCTTAAACAATTTTTATGCCAAATTTGAAGTAGATTGGACCAAGGAATCAAGTTGTCCCATTGTAACTTTGCACCCCTTTTTTACCCCCTTAGAGTTAGAATTTCGAAAAATCCTTTTTTATCGGACGCCTACGTTATACAAACAATCCACCCACCAAGTTTCAGATTTTTACGATGAGCGGTTAAGGCTGTGCGTTGATTCTCAGTCAGTCAGTCAGGACAAAGCATTTTATATATATAGATATGTATTCATACGTATTTATTTAAAATGAAGTAAACTAGTACCCATAGTATAAGCTTTGCTTAATTTGAGACTAGATGTCGTTGTGTGATTCGTTCAAAAATGTTTTAAATACATAGAAAGAATTTAAGCCAAAATCACAATGTCAAAAAACAAATAAAATGCTGAGAAAAATACAATTTGCTCTTCAATACTTTTCATACAAACGAGCATGTTCGTGCGCTAATATTCAATTAAGCTAGACATTGTCAATTTTACTGAACAATGTGTCTCAAAACTAAGTCGAGCACGATGAACATCCCATTGTACGAGTCGTATTTTCACTTCTATTACCTGTAGTAATCAGTTAGAGGACACAATGGCTCTTCGGTGCGATTGAATAGAGAGCAGATTTTACAAGATAAATGCGATAGGGACTGGCCTGTTACCGTGTCATTGTTGGACGATGATCGCGTAGGATTGAGTGGCCATTTTAGGAACGACTACCCTCCACGATATTAAACCGGGATATTACTCGAGATTTAGTGATTTGGTTCTGTGGTATTTTGAAGCACCCATTACTCTGATTATTGGGGTTTCAATTGGGCTTTCATATTTTATGTATTGGTTATTAGTGTGATGTCTTAGTTTGTCTAGAATTACACAAGATAACATGTAGCGTGGCGCACACTATATGTAATTCTAACTAAACTTATATATTTATAGAGTAGTATAGAAAATAGCTCGGAGTTTTAATTATTATTTTTATGTCCTTCAGTAGACATGTCATGCTCGCAAATTGTCCAAACTGGCGGTGGCGTTGGGGGTCGGGTTACTGTTGTTCCCTACAATATTGTTCAAATAATCGTGATGGTGAGCCCAGTAATGGAGGCTGGAAGGCCGACTCTCACGTCAACTCGAAAATACACGAGAACGGTTGCTGCCTTGCGGGCGGTCTGCTCCTATCTTTAACACCGATTTAGCATTTTATATTTTATATTTAATTTTATGTTGAGACAAATTAATGGCACTATTTATTGACATTCCGCGTACGTAATGTTGTATGTATGTACCTAGTTTTAAATTTTGTGTTGAAAAAGAAAAGAAAAAAGAAGAGTACGATAAATTTTTAAATGACAAAAAAGGCCGTAACTGGTTTTCTTTCGCCATTTCTTTTTACCAGTGGTCATTTTGCTTTTGTTTCCGAAATGGTAGTAGTTTATAGAGTAGATTAATTTATACAAATCATTTATTACTGTATACTCTGACAAGAGAACGTGTTTGTGAAAACCTATTCTCTGAATAAAAGTTTTGAATTTTGAATTTTGAAGCAAGCGGGCCACCTGATGGAAGCTGTCACCGAAGTCTATGGACATCAGAAACACCAGGGGCGCTACCAATGCTTTCTCTGAATAAAAGTTTTGAATTTTGAAGCAAGCGGGCCACCTGATGGAAAGCTGTCACCGAAGTCTATGGACATCAGAAACACCAGGTCCACCAAGGAGGTTGGAGGAAAGGAAGGAGATTGGGAAGGAAAAGGAGGGGGAAAGAGGGGATTGGGAAGGAGTTGGGCTTCCGGATCTTTTACTCACCGAACAAAACGCATTGCTGCTTCAAGTCGATATTCTGTGAGAGGTGGTACTTCCCCGGTCGAGCTAGCCCATTTCGTAATAATTCGTAAGAATCTTACCTATTACAGAATATAGCGTGAAGCAGCAATGCGTTTCGTATGGTGACTGAGAGATCTCGTAACAAAAGCAGTTTCAATACAGTCTCAAACTCATGCACTAACTCGATATATATTCCTATTTTGTATGAGTGAGACAGCGCTTGACATTGACATGAAATTGTAGCTGCTTTTGTTACGAGAATAAGGCTCTGTGCGTTTAATTCCATTCTTGGTCATGCTTGGTAATTAGTTTCAGTTGTGCATTGATCGTAGTTAGTCTCTCTTTTATATCAAATTCAAATTCAAAATATTTTTATTCAAATAGGCCTAATATCCTGTCAAAGTGCTGACAACGCATCCGCATAGTTATTCATTTAAAAATAGTAAAAGAAGCTAAAATTACCTTATGTATCAGTAAAACACATATTGAGGCTTAAACTGTGAAGAAAAAGTAATAAGTGTCTTCTGCGTCGAGATACAGATACGGTTATTAAGTATATATACAAAAGTGAAGTGACAAGTGGCACTAAATTGCAACGGTAAATTAATTAGGTAATTGTGGGTAATTGATAAACCAGTGTCATTTATTTTAACGTACCTACCTACATCTAGTGGCAGTGACATTTGCTTGTCCTGTGTTGCCAGCAATAGAAAACGAAAAGTTTCACAAATCACGTTCCGTTTATCACAGACCTTTAGAGGATGCCTAACATCAACAAAAAAATATGCTCTGGCTGCCGCGATGCAATTTCTTCGCGGCTATTTTTGGTTTGCAGTTCTTGTATATTGACTTACGATTTAGAATGCGCAAATGTACCTGAAAAGCACTTTTTAATTATGATACCGGAACACAAAAAGCAATGGAGGTGTCCGGAGTGTTATAGCAGACAGCCGAAGACCAATAATGCTAATACACCTGTACGTGCCGCAGGAAGTGAGGGCGTGCCGAAACTTTCTACTAGTGTCCCTTCCACAAGTTCATCAGACTTTGTAAATGCAGCAAAACGAGGCAAGAAAACGGAAACTTCCGAGCCCTACGACATCCTCCTTGGTTCTAACAGAGGATAATCTTCGGGACATTCTGAAGCAGGAATTGCTGACCATTATGAGAGCCGAATTAAGGGGGGTGCACGAGAAAATGGACAACTTTCAAGCGGCGGCAGAGTTTTTCAACAAACAGTACGAAGACCTCAAGGCAGACGTAGCTGAAAAATCTGCTGTGATCGAGACTCTTAAAGATGAGAATTCCTTACTCAAAACTTCTGTGCAGAACCTGACAATGAGGTTAGAATTAGTGGAACAGCAGCAACGAAATGGTAATGTCGAGATAAATGGTATTCCTGAGAGCAGGACGGACAGCAACCTTTCCGGCACGATTCTGAAGATCGCCAACACTGTAAACTACTCCATGGCCGACACTGATATTTTGCAAGTGACAAGGGTGGCAGAAATGGACAAGAGCAGCAGTCGACCTCGTACCGTAGTTGCAAAATTCCTGTCCACGCGCCATCGGGACAATTTTTTGGCATCGGTCGCCTATTTTAATAAAAAGAACCCTCAAAACAAATTGAACACCCGGCACTTAGGCTACGAAGGTGCTAGCAGCCCAGTGTTTGTAGCCGAGCAACTTACTCCAAGTAACAAGTCTCTACACGCCCAAGCGCGGAAGGCGGCAAAGGAAAAAAATTACAAGTTTGTATGGGTGCGGGGGGGTCGCATTTTTGTAAGGAAGGACGAATTTTCTCAACCTATTTTAATCAAAAGTACGGGTAGTATATCAAAAATTCATTAACTGTCATTTTGACCATACCATATTGTAAAAGTTGTTACGCCATTTCGTGTATTTGTATGGATTTAAACATCTATTATCAAAATACTGGAGGTCTCAAGACCAAAACATCAGATGTATATAATAATGTAGCTTTATCCAATTACAACATAATAGTTTTTGCAGAAACGTGGTTCAATAGTGGTATAAATTGTAAGGAGATTTTTGATGACAGATATGTGGTATATAGGAGAGACCGCGACTTTTCTAAAACTTGTAAACTGGATGGAGGTGGAATAGTAATAGCGGTATCTAAGAGCATTAAATCAGCTCGTATGCATAGTTGGGAGAGCGACTGTGAAGACCTTTGGGTCACAGTAGATGTAACTATCAATAATAAAACTAGAACCATAGCTATCTGTGCCGTATATTTACCACCACCGATTAAAGTTGATCATATATCTAAGTTCTTTAGTAAGGCCAGCATAGTTTCAGAAAATTGTAAGGATGTCATTATTCTGGGCGATTTCAACATGAGGTTTATAGATTGGTCTCTTGTGAGCAAGGACATATACACATTTCCCGAAATCAACCGTAAAGTAGGTTATGCTTTGATTGACTTTATGTCAATGAATGATCTCACTCAGGTTAATGGTATCTGTAATGAAGAGGGTAGGATGCTCGACTTGATCTTGAGTACTGTCAAAGATGTAGAAGTATCGAAGCCATTAGACATTCTTAGTAACATTGTTCCAAGACATCCCCCCTTACAGTTGTGTATAGTTTCTCACAAAGTAAATAATACTCCTCCTAACGATCGTGAGGCCTATAACTATTATAAGGCCGACTATGTTAGTATTGTTCGGGAACTAAGTGAAATTGATTGGCATACTATACTACACAAAGATGATGTAAATCTACAGGTTTCAGCATTTTACCGTATATTGAGGAACTGCATCGAAAAACATGTTCCTAAACGTAAAATAAAATCGCTCAAGTCTCCTCCTTGGTTAAACATTACTCTTAAAAAATTATTAGCGGAAAAAGATAAACTTCGCAGAAAATATTTAAAATACAAAAATGTCCGTGACAAATTAGAATTCGAGGTTGTGAGGAGTAGGTGTCATAAATTACAACAACAAAACATAAGGGATTATATATTAAATGTCGAAAAGGATATTCAGCATAATCCTAAAGCTTTTTGGCGAATGATAAACGTTAAGCGCAAGTCGAAGTCAGACTTTCCAGCTCGTATGCATCTAGACGATGAAATTGCAGATAACGGTCAAAGTATCGCAAATCTGTTTGCAAAGTGCTTTAGCTCAAATCTTAATAATGGGTCGGGTTCTAGTGTATCTTCACGCGTTGCTCCCAAGATGTGCCAGACTATGTCTAATATAAATATCACCGCAAAGGAAATCATTAAAAAGATAAGATCCCTTGACGCTAATAAAAGCGCTGGCCCTGATGGATTGCCACCAATCTTCGTCAAGCGATGTGGTGGTGTGCTTAACTTGCCTTTAAGCATAATATTCAATAAGTCTCTTCAGAGTGGTCAATTTCAGGATGAATGGAAAAGGGCAAAGATAGTGCCAATACATAAAAAAGGAGACAAAGGGGATATTCGCAATTTCCGGCCAGTCTCTATACTTTCAATTTTCCCCAAGATCTTTGAGAGTTTAGTTGAACCTGTCATAAGTCACCATCTTAGTAACCTAATTAATCATCAACAGCATGGCTTTAAAAATAAACGGTCCACTGAGACTAATTTGGTGTCACTGGTTTCTGATTTGTCACGAGTGGTCGATGCTGGGGCTCAAGTCGATGCAATCTATACAGATTTCAGTAGTGCATTTGACAGGGTTAATCATTCTCTACTTTTAGCAAAACTGGAAGCGAACGGTATCCATGGTTCCTTATTGAACTGGCTTAGATCATATCTAGAAAGAAGGTCCCAAATTGTTGCAGTCCTCGGATATGAATCACAGGTTTATTATGCCGACTCTGGAGTACCACAGGGTTCACACCTTGGGCCCGTTCTGTTCTCTCTCTTTATAAGTGATCTACCTGATGTCATTTTGAATTCTAAATGTTCTATGTTTGCTGATGATACCAAAATTTACAGGACAATAAGTTCACCATTTGATGCTAATCTCTTACAGGATGATCTGGATCGTTTTTTAATTTGGTGTCGTGCAAATGATATGGCGGTCAACACCAGTAAATGTTACCACATTAGATTTACAAAGAAAAAAAAACCCATCTCAACACAATACAGAATAGGTTTGGATCAGGTTCAACAAGTGCGAGTCGTGAGGGATCTTGGGGTATGGTTGGACTCTGAACTGAGTTTTGTGGATCATTTTGACAATATTGTGACAAAATCAGCAAAATTGTTAGGCTTCCTCAGAAGAAACTCCAAAGAGCTCCGTTTAGCTAGTACCAGGATTCTTCTTTATAATACTCTGGTAAGATGCAACTTGGAGTACGCCAGCACTGTTTGGAACCCAATGTATGCGATACACTCACAGAGAATAGAACTGATACAAAAATCCTTCACTAGGCACCTAGCTTTCACTGAATCGAATATTTCACACCGTTGTCCATATAACCAAAGGTTAAAACACTTCAATATGCTTTCGCTTTACAACCGGAGAAAAATCCATGATGTTGTATTCTTATATAAAATCGTCAATAATATGATAGATTGCAGTGACATTCTAACAAATTTTAATTTAAAAGTCCCTTATAGACCACCACGTCATCCTAGTGCCAAAACATTTTGTGGGCCACCATACAGAACTAACTTGGGTTGTCATTCTCCTGCGAACAGACTTTGCAACACCTATAACCTACTAAATCGAGATGCAGAGGATTTGGACATATTTGGTGATAGCCTCAATATCTTCAGGAATAAGGTGCTGAAGTTTGTGAGCAATACTTGACCTCAACGTTATTCTTGAATGACTTAATTAAGCTTCTTTGATTTATATAAAATAAAATAAAATATAATAATAATGTTGTGTATACCTATTATTGGTGTTTGCATTAGTCCTAAGGTGTAATTGTTATTTTTAAGCGTATTATGTAGATACTGTTGGTGTACCTTATTTAATAAAAAAATAAAAAAAAAATAAAAATAAAAAATATCCTAGACCTCCACCTTACAGAAGATCGTAGCCAAATAGCATTGGTTTCGGCTATGTTGTGTTCCTACGGTGAGTAAGGTCTCCAGAGCTCCACTGGGGGGGTTGGGAGGGTTGGCAACGCGTGAGTGATACCTCCGGTATTGCTTACGTCTATAGGCTACGGTGACGGCTTACCATCAGGCCGACCGTATGCTTGTTTGTCACCTGTGTGGTATAAAAAAAAAGCTCTTTCGAATCGTCACAACTTTTTCCTACCACCAGTTCAGACGGCAGATTTGTGGTAAGAAGAAACTGGCAAGAAACTTAACATATAATTAGCTGACACGGCGAATTTTGTTCCGCCTTAGAGGTACTACCCTAACCTACCCTACCCTATTCACCCTTTAAACCTTCCCTGGACTTCCACAAATATTTCAAGTATAAAATTAGCGGAATCGGTTCAGCCGTTCTCGAGTTTTAGCGAGACTAACGAACAGCAATTCATTTATATATATATATATATATGGATATCACATACTATATGCGTATTATAAATCATGAAAGACTTTATATAATGATACGTCATTCATTTTAAATTTATCAATAATTACATCGTCGTTAACATCAAAAACATCATAGCAGAGGAGCGCTCTTCAATTTACCAGAGGTCCGAATGACCTTAAAAGAAACAGGTCATTGAATTTTAACGAATGAGGAAAAATATGTACTTAAGATATGCCCGTTAAATATGTTTACGAGGGTCCTAATGTTATCGCCGTAATGACATGCCTACGTATTATTTATATAAATACAGTTAATATTAATTCGAGCGTAAAATCTGTAAAACTCTTTGCACAGTGGTGTTTGGTTTTTCATTGCTAACCTCCGCACAATGTTACCTTTACGTAAGTCCTGTGGGCCAATTCACGTAACAAGAACCGATTCTACTTCGATTCAACGACACTCGCTGTCTCACTCATACAAAATAGGAATTGAACGGGACAGCGAGTGTAGTTGAATCGAACTAGAATCGGTCCTTGTTACGTGAATTGCCCCACTGAAGTCTTGACTTGTTACGACTCGAGTTGCTTTTAATGAATTATATATTCTAATATTATAAAGAGGTAGGATTTATTGCATTTTTATTTGTAACAATTAAACTCAAAATCTACTGAACCGATTTGAAAAATTCTTTTACCGTTGGGAAGCTACGGTATCCGCTGGTGACATAAGCTATATTATATATTTTTTTTAAAATAGGGATCCTTACAAAAACCCGCGCGAAACTGGGATTTCCACCCATCCAAGTACTGACCACGCCCGATGTCGCTTGACTTCGGTGATCGGACGAGAACCGGTGTTTTCAACATGGTATGGACGTTGGCGCGAAACTGGGATAGGGCGTTAGTTCGTTTATATATTTGGCAGCAAGGTATAGTGTGTATGTATAAGCTGAAAGTAGATAAGTAAGCAGAGTTGAGATCACGAATAGGCATACGAGGTATAGGACGCTCTCAAGCTAGGTAGAGTAACAGTCTTGACTTGAACGCTGAGCGGCTGGTAGCAGCTGAGGTGCGTCCTGATAATGGCGTGTACGGTCGCCGTACAGATGCTGTTCGGCCGCCGCGGCAAGTAAAGTTTAGTTTATTTTGCTATGAAGGAAAGTTTTCGCATAGTCTAAAAGTGGTATCCTGACCCTATTCTCGTAACAAGGACCGATTTTATTTTGATTCAAATTGAATCGCTGTCTTACTCATGCAAAATAAGAATTGAACGGGACAGCGAGTGTGTTTGAATCGAAATAGAATCTGTTTTTGTTACGTGGATTGCCCCCCTGGTCGTAAGTGCTCACGTAAACGATACTAAGGCTACGGGTTCCGTATCAGCGGTGCGTCAGTGTAGTCTATATAAGTGCTTAATCAATCAAAGAAGTCACAGAAATAAAATATAGCCGAAAAATAAAAAGCGAAATTCACGGTAGAGTTTTAATGTGCGTCACTTACTTAGATTAATAACTTTGTAGATGGAGTGCGGTCATACAAGCGCTCTGTCAAAAGTGAATCGCTAAACGCTCGATGACCCATGCGATGACCATGTCGGTGACATGCACTTGACACTTGCGGAATGTTGCCAATGGAGGTGTAGTTTCCAAAAAGCGGGGAAATAAATAGTTTATTTAAACTCAACTATCAAGTAACAACATTTTAGGTATATGATATGGTAAATTCACAAGGACTTCCATTAGAGAACGTGTCACATACCTACGTAAATGTCAGTAGCAGCAGCAACTGTTTTAAAATTAATCAGTCGAAGCAATAAAAATAGTTAAAATGGGAAACTATTTTCACAATCGGGCAATACCGAGCATTAAAATAATACGAATACGCTAAAATCGTATTATTTCTTTTTCATAATTAACTACAAAATACTATGAAATATCTAAAACTATCCTGTGAAAAGTGATATCATTAGCATTAGCATTAGCAGGGACACTCCCTCTATATATTGTTATTACTCTAGGTGCGTCAGTATAAAACGTAAGATTTACTCAAAACATCCATAAACTTAGCGGGAAGACTGATTACTCTAATGGTTCCCTGAATAGCGTCGATGTATAGGTACCCAGACATTGCGTCGGTATATTGACCTCCCTTTTAGACCCGTATTAGGATAATCCAAAACGTAATGTTTATGTACTTTTTCATATCGTTTCGGACAAGCCTACTTTCTCAAGTTGGCAGTGTATTTTTTTCTTTTATTGCTAGCTTTTAAGGGTTCTTGGTTGTAAGAGAAAATAAACTTGACGAGAAAGCGTATTTTCTTTTGCAATTTATTTTTTCGAATCATTATCTAATTTCAATGGCAGCTATTTTAAGTATTAATGATTTATCTGTCTCAATACAATGGCTTTTACAAAATGAGTTTACTAATTCTACTGAATAGCTAAAATATTTAGACATGGATTTCGCTCGTGCTTAGCAAAAATAGATATTATTAGATTAGAAATGTGGTATAATCCGCGAAAGATGACATCTTTGTTATAATATTGATTAATATACTTACTACTTATTTGACGATATGCCTCAGAATATGTAGTCGTGAAGCAGCAACGCGTTCCATTAGGCGATTGAGAGATTCGAACGCCCAACTCTCTTCCAATCTCTTCTCGCCTTATTTTGTTTGTAACAAGCAACGCTTTCACCTTCGATTGAAAGGAGACCCGTATCCCAGCAGTGGAATTATTATGGGTTAAATACTATAGAAACTCTAATACGCAAAGCTTCGGAAGACTTCGGGCAAGACCGCGACACTAGCGCCCCTACGGCAGGAGGGCGGCATGAGGTGAACGATTTCAAAACTTTTGTGTGTTTTGTATGCAAAATGTTATAGCGCCCCTAGCGGCATGAGGTGAACGGAGGTTGCCAAGTCATTGTATGAGAAACGTCAAGAGCTGTGCGTATTAACTCGGTAGAGTTTCTATAGTATTTGATATGATGAAATATGATGATGAAGCAAAGCTTTGGTAGCACTGGTGCCGCCGCTAATACTGTTCATGGGCGGCGGTAATCACATTCCATCAGGCGATCCGGTTGCTTGTTTACCTGGAGTCTAACATAAAAAAACACATATCAAAAACATTTACGATGTTTAAAACTCTTGCAAACTCCTTAATAAATAGACAACATAGCATTTAGAACTTAATAAAAATAGCTATACTTACTGGTAGTTCAATACAAGAACTGCCAAGTTCTTTAACAAATATTGAACATTTCTTCCAACTGTCTCCAACTTTGTTTCTATTCAAGTATCAAGTCATTTTTAAACGCACACCGCCGTTGAATTAATGTACTTTCTTTCCGACTTTAACAAAAATAACTCCCCGCTGCGCCGTATTTTTCCAAAGTTGCCTGGAACGTTGCCTTCATAAGATGGATAACGTCGCTTTACTGAGTTTAAGTGAAATAACACGTTAAAGTAACATCTTGCTGTCTTTTTTTCTGTCGCAATTAGTGGAAATACAAGGAAAGGACAAACTTCAAATTGACGGCATTGCTTTGAATTACACTATCGAAATAGTGTCACCAGACCATTAAAAAGGTAATTTAAAAAATATTTTATTCAACGTAGGGAATTAAAATGTATGTTAAAAGTGTTAATTTCTTAAAATTCGACTTCAATCACCTACGATTTTTAAAGCCAGGTGATTTAAGTCTACATGAGTAAATTTAAATCACCTTGATGATTTTCTCAGGTGATTTAAGTGGAACAATTTTATTATATTACGCTAAGTTCATATGACCGCGCGGGAACTGCTAACCGCGCGGTACAAGACCAAAATAAACGGTGATTTTCGTCTACAATACCGCGAGGAACCGCGCGCCGTACTTATGCCATCATGTGAATGCCCCAACCGCGCGGTAAACCCTGCCTTATTGGTTCTAGTGGTATGTACTAGAAAATCATATTTTGTGCCACTAGAACATGGACGATATAACCTACTAGAACTATCAAGGTTTTTAGTGCTATTATTTTGTATAATTAGTTGTATTTCTACTATACTAGAATCATTTACATTTCGATATTTTCCTAATATAATACAAACGTAAGCAATGTCTTGTAATTTTTTTGTTAATATTTCAATAGTGCTAATTCAATTTCTGGTGACAATACTTGACGCCATCAATACTATGAATCAAATCTCGAATTACACAGAAATTAAATTTTCTTATTACGAGCTTCAAGTTTACGCTATAGTTTTTGATGCTAAAGTCCTAAGTAAAGATTACTAATTTGAGAAACAAGCCCATAGGCTTAAATATCAATAAAAACGCAATGATTCATTAAAAATATATTTATAAATCAACCATCTTTCTTGCTCTTATTAATTTTACGTTTAATTCTCTCAGTGTATGCAGCAACAATATTTGAGAGTAATGGAAGGGCAGAAGACTTCTCATCATCTTTTACTCCTACTTCTGCACAGAGATATCCACGGGACTTCTTGTCACTCGGCATGGATGCTTCGGAGCACATTACAGAAGCAGTATAAAGATATCCATTCCATTCCAAATATTCTCTTACCAGTTCATTAACTAGAAGAACTTCATCAGTTGGTGCAGGGGCTACAGATTTCCTTTCAGAATTCAATTGCCTTGCTTGTAGTACTTCTGTTATAGTTGCTCGCATCTAAAAATCCGTACTAATATTATTGACGGAATTTAACAATGTTTTTTTTTTTTATACCACACAGGTGGCAAACAAGCATACGGTCGGCCTGATGGCAAGCCGTCACTGTAGCCTATAGACGTTTGCAATACCGGGGGTATCACTCACGTGTTGCCAATGTTGCCAATCCCCCCCCCCCCCCCCAGTGGAGCTCTGGAGACCTTACTCACCGTAGGAACACAGCATGGCCTAGACCAATGCTATTTGGCTAGGATCTTCTGTAAGGCGGAGGTCCTTCCCCAGACGGGCTGCTAAGATTTGAGCGGATTATCCGCTGTGCCCTACCTCTCTTAAACTCTATATCTATTATATCTCTATAACTATTGAGTGGTTTATTTCGTTAATTTACAAATCGCACCACTGGTGGAAGATAGTCGCAACCCCAATTATGTCATTTTTTTTTTATTACACCAAAAAATCAAGAAAATTGTATTACATCTTGTCAATTTTTTTCATAAAATTTATCTCAAAAATGAAGGAAATAAATGGAAATATTTAAAATCCTGCAACATAAAATTTTACTAAATTCCCATATAATAACGAAGTTGATACATTTGCACTTGAACTAGCAATAAAATTCCATGCGACTATTATCATATTCAATCTTACGTAAATGTTGAACGAAAACTTATGAATAAAACTTGTCACAACTAATTGTTAAATACTTGTTTTAGGATACAATTATGTAGGTGTCGGTGTGTAAGTTTAGTTGCTTATTTCTTCTACGAGACCTATAATGATATTATTTTAAGTAACAAATGTCACTTATTTGAGTTAGTATCAATTTGGAAGTGGTCTATACATAAACAGAGATTTCTACGTTACATTTTATTTTACATATTTCGTAATTATTGAAAATTATTTATTATCCGAGTATTTTAATTATGTTTAATAGCGCAAATACAATTACGTAAAATCAACAATGATTTTAAGTTATAAATCTTTGTAAAGATTTTCAGATATTGGCAGTGGAGCGTTATATAATCGAGATAAAACAGAGGCCCTCTCTATATCTTCACAACCTGATGTTTTCTTTCTTCTTCCGACCCTATTACAACGTTTTGTGTCACAATTATTGGTGTTTCATCCTCGAAGTCATATCTTATCAGCAGGATTCCAGGTGACAAAGGATCTGCTGAAACCTCTTTTACCTTTGTCCAATGAACTTTTTCTCCTGACGCTTCCTTTGCCCATTAGTATTATTATTAGTCTTTTAAAATCCAAAAAGTCTTCCTGTGACATTTTTTTTACGTTATATTTCTGTCCTCGTACTTTAGCATTCCTAATAATTGCGTAAATTTCTTCAGGAATATAAAAAACATAGTTTTTCTTGCTTTTCTCAATGCATGAATGCATAGAGTCAGTCCCCTTCATTCTGCGTATGGCCTTTCTGTAAAAACCTATGCGTGATTTTTACACCCAGTTTTACTGCTGCATGGACATATAACGCAAACACAAATCTGTTTCGGTTTTGCCCACTGCAATTATCCGAGTAAAATGAAACTTCTTCAATTCCTCTGACGGCTTCAGCTTTTAGATAAGCCCATAAACAGCTGGCTATCTCGTTAGCTCCTCTTTTTGCTATCTCGCCATGCAACGAAAAGTGTAATAGATCATATCAATTTGTTTCCTTGCAAAGAGTCTCATTATCTCCGAAAACAGACTCAAAGAGAATATTTGGATGAAAAACTGAATTGTGCGAAAATGTATCGCCTTTACGTGGATTGGATGAACAATAATCCACAATATCCAAATGTCCAGTTGGCAACAGAGCGATGGTATTACCATATCTTCTGCACAAAATTTAATATAGGCTTTTTTCACCCGAAAAAGGGTAAATGCTCTTTGTACGAAGAGGCAGACTCAGAAAGGAAGGATCAATTAAAAGTGGAGTATGAAGTGCATATAAAGAATAAAGAGCTTGTAAGAAAAATTAAGGACGAAGAAAAGGAGAATTCGGACGCAACTACAAAAACAGTTGCCCGTTTTGATTTAGAAAAGGTGTTGAGTCTGCCCCAGTCTGAAGTTGGGGTATTTAATTATAAAAGAAAATATCCTGTTTACAACTTTACAATTTATAATATTTTGATAAAAAGTGGCTACTGTTACGTTTGGCATGGTGAGATAGCAAAAAGAGGAGCTAACGAGATAGCCAGCTGTTTATGGGCATATCTAAAAGCTAGGAATTGAAGAAATATAATTTTACTCGGATAATTGCAGTGGGCAAAACCGAAACAGATTTGTTTTTGCGTTATATGTCCATGCAGCAGTAAAATTGGGTGTAAAAATCACGCATAGGTTTTTACAGAAAGGCCATACGCAGAATGAACGGGACTCTATGCATTCATGCATTGAGAAAAGCAAGAAAAACCATGTTTTGTATATTCCTGAAGAAATTTACGCAATTATTAGGAATGCTAAAGTACGAGGACAGAAATATAACGTAAAAGAAATGTCACAGGAAGACTTTTTGGATTTTAAAAGACTAATAACTAATAATACTAATGGGCAAAGGAAGCGTCAGGAGAAAAATGTTCATTGGACAAAGGTAAAAGAGGTTTCAGCAGATCCTTTGTCACCTGGAATCCTGCTGATAAGATGTGATTTCGAGGATGAAACACCAATAATTGTAGACACAAAACGTTGTAATAGGGTCGGAAGAAGAAAGAAAACATCAGGTTGTGAAGATATGGAGAGGGCCTCTGTTTTATCTCGATTATATAACGCTCCACTGCCTATATCTGAAAATCTTTACAAAGATTTAATAAGTTTGTGTAGAGGTAACCATATCCTATTGCATTATCAGAACTTTTATAAGAATTTGCGCCCGCAATCTGCACCTAATGAGAATAATTCTAATGTCGATAGCGATGAATCCGAATAGACACATAATTTTGTATGATTTGTTGATTAAACACCATGCCAAGCAATAATTTAGAAGTTAAAATGTTGATGATTTTATAAGTTGATTATAAAAGCATTAATTAAAAATAATTAGAAATAGATTTATTTATTTCATACGTTCCCAACTGACATACACATACATAATAATATCATAAAACAATAATTAAATGAGAAAACCTGAATAAAATAATAAACATAATAAGCAGCCACTGTTTCTGAAGTAAGTAAACAAAGGATGAAGTAGGAACAGTCTTATTTTATGTAATTTAATAAATAATTATTACAGTTAATTGATTATTAGAAGGAATGTCGCTCGTTTCGTCATGAAAATAGGATTTTCATGAAAAACAATAGATTACTACGCAAAAATCTTTGTAATTTTTCATTTTAAGTAAAGCTATAACTCCAAATGTAACTTTAAGTAAAGGAATCTTTCAGAAGGAAAAAGTGCGCAACTGATCTTACACAAATGAGTTGTTCGTGGAAGAAGCGTGTAAACCACACTTACGCATTGAATGCACTACCGAATTAGGGCATGAATAAAGAGTTATCTACAGTAATATCAAACAGCCAATTACCGTCCCCATGTCAATAATGCAATATTTACAATTACTGCTACGGATAATTTATTATGCTTCGAGGAATATTTATGCAACGCTCTTTTGTAAGTTTTTCTCTATGTACATTGTGTAAATGTTGAACATAAAAATATGGTGACTAGACAGCTAGTTTTTATTATCATTTGCTGTATACCACATATTTTTAGGACAAAAGGTGTATTTTCTAGACAGTTTTTTTACGCTCCTGAAAAGTTGCTATTTTTCACTTATGACTTTCTTCCAGGAATGGTGCGAAATTAGAACCGGCAAATCACATTGCGAGTTGGCGGCAGAGAGAGAGAGAGAGAGATATTAAGACTTGCCAACATCGGTTGTTTGAACGGCTGTAGATAATAGTCCTTTTGAGCCCCATATTCAAACAATTATAAATCCTCATTTCATTTTTAATCTAATTCCTACGGGTACCTGGCGAACAATTAATAGTAGTTATCTAAATAACCGACTATGATCGTCGCTGTCAGATAGTCAGAATTTAGTTAGTGTCTTAGTTAATGTTCACACAGTGACGTAAATAACTAGATTAGACAACTGTCTATAGACTATGAAATAATGGCACACTATACAGTTTATACAGTAAGATGCTCCTACAATAACGTTATTGAACAAATTGTAACATTTGGTAAAATTTTTTAACATATGATTTTTGCTCCCACAACGAATGTTACAATTTGTTTAATATCGTTATACCTATAACACCGGTGTTCCGAGCATCAGGATCACTTTAAAGTTCGGTTAATTTTGTTAATACAACATATTGCAGGTACTCTGTCTGCATCTAACTAATATAATAATTGAAATAAGAGTCCCATCTAATCGCTTTTGTCGATTGCTGCGCGCCCAATAGATCTCTTTTCATTCTAGCATCTCCTAAGTAAAATTGCGATTGGTAGGGTCTGCAACTTAAAGCTCCCAACACCGTTGTTATAAAACGTTATTTAACAAATAGTAACATTCAGTAAACAAACGGTAAAAATTTACTTTACTGAACCGTTCTCTCACGACCTAAATGTAGCGAAGAGAAGAGTAGCAATCAAGGCCAATAATAGTACGCGAAATTTTTTTTGGATTTTTCTCGCTCCCTTTCTTATGCAGGACTTTCTTATCATGCAAAATTTATAACAAAACATAATGAAAAAATAAAATATAAAAAAACCGGTATAAATTTTTAATTACCTCAGCTTTCAATTTATTCAAATGGCCATTTTTCTTCAAAAGATCCCTAATAGCGATGATTAGCTCGTTTTCCGAATTCGCCTTGTCGTCCACATTCATTATTTCAGTAATTATCCTTTTAATTTCGAAACAAATTTATAAAACCTTATGATGATGTTTGCAAAGTACCTGTCACTTGAATTTTTTTTAAATGTCATTTTTTACGGCCATTTACATTTTTAAATAAAACCTTACTCCAAAAAAAATAATAGTTGAACCTCTTTGTGATATAATTGGACTTTATAGACATTACTTTTTTTAGTTACGAAATTTGCATTCTTCTTTGCTATTTAGTCAGTGCATCGAGTACGTAGCCCTTTTACTAGAAGTGTTGCTATCCTTGTCACTAATTGTAAACCAAGGAAGGACAACAACACCTTTGGTCCTGTCAAAATTAGTTTAGTCTAGTTAAATGTACAACAGAATTAGCACCAGTGTCTCGTAAAACAGCAGCAAATGTTCATCATAAGATAATATTAAAAGTTTTTATATGCACTGCAAAATAAGTATACAACTGTTAAAGTGACCAGAGATTTTTATCATTAAAATAATTTTCTATTATCTCTTTTTCATCATATAAACATGGAATACAAATAAGACAAATCAATGGCACAGTTTAAAAATGTTCTCAATCTTAAATAAAACAAATTGTCAACTGTAAAGTGATTCAATCCAGTAATGGTTGGTTCGACAGAGCGTTTTGTGCCGCGACACGGATCCCCGTTGCGTGCCACGAACGACCTACCAAATTGCTAGCCAGAGCCAATATTTCAAAATCAAATCGGTCCCCAGTCGCGCCGATTTAAAGTAATAAATTGCTTGATACTGCACCGTAATCTCATTGCTTGAGAGAGCTGTGTCGAGTAAATTGCCTATAAGGGATAAATTTTTTTTCGTTAGACGTTTAAGTAGGCTAAAGAGATCGAATAAAAAAATATTTAAAAGTGATTACTTACTGATTTATATACGGCATTTTTTTTAGTAATAGGATTCCACGAATGACAGTCTGCAGACAGTAAAGTACCTATATCATAGGTTTACAGTACCTACTCACAGATGCCAGACAGATACAAACGGTAGTGTGGCATATCGTACTGGCTTCTTTAAAGCTTTATCTATTTATGTACTCATAAATAGATAAAGCTTTAAAGAAGCCTGTACGATTCATCCATTTTTATATTTGTTTAGGGCTTATTCAGACCAGCTACTTCTAGTCGCGGCGATCGGCGATCTAGCTAGGAGCTAAATGTAACGAAAAAACAAGATAGAATCGTAATAATAATAATTTAATTTATTAACAAGTTATAAAGGTATAAAATAAAACGCCAAACGACGCGGTTCTCTTTGTGAATGAATGTGTATTGTGAAGGAACCGGCGGCAGATCCCGCGTGACGCATTTTCGGCCCTAAAAACTATTATGTAAGCCTTTTATTTTTTTTTACTTTTTAATTTTTTATAGCTTTTCATTTATATAGGTGGCAAACAAGCATATGGTCGGCCTGATGGTAACCCGTCACCGTAGCCTATAAACGCTTGCAATACCGGGGGTATCACCCTCCCAATCCCCCCAAGTGGAGCTCTGGAGACCTTACTCACCGTAGGAACACAACTTTTTCACCACTAAGGTGGCAAACATGCATACGGCCCGCCTGATGGTAAGCAATCACCGTAGCCTATGAACGCCAAGGGTATCGCTAGTGCGTTGTCGACTCTGTAAAAAACTGAGCTCTGAAGACCTTGCTCACCGTAGGAACACAACTATATTGGCCGAGACTCCGAGACTGACTATTTGGCTACGATCTTCTGTAAGGTGGAGGTCCTTTCCCAGACGGGTGCTCCGATTTGAGCGGATTATCCGCTGTGCCCTACCTCTCTAAAGCCTTTAATCTACACTAATATTAAACAGAGGAAAGATTTTTGTGTGTATTTTTTGCATACATTTTGCATACAAAACGCACAGTTCACCTCATGCCGCTAGGGGCGCTGTAACATTTTGCATACAAAAGTTTTGAAATCGTGCACCTCATGCCGCCCTCATGCCGTAGGGGCGCTAGTGTCGCGTCTTGCCCGAATTCTTCCGAAGCTGTGGGTATTAGTCTTCTATAGTATTTGATAATGTTATGGTTTCAAATTACAGATCCTTAGTAAAAGCCGAGCGAAGCCGGGGCGGTCCGCTAGTAATAAATGATTTCCTAAACAAAAAGTGGAAACCTTTTGCAAAGACAACTGCTAAAGTAAAAGTTTCATTGTTTATAAACATTTTGCAATACATTGAAGTTAAAAGATTTACTTTTTATTTCATGCTATTTATTTTAGGAAATCCCCGAAGCGAGTGAACGATAGCTGCCGTCCGCAAGCAGTAATTTACCTGGATGTAGGGTGACTATGCTTTACAATGAATATAGTATAAAAATACAAATAATTATTCTTATAACCCGCTCAACGCCATGTGCGGCAACTTGGCGCTGAGCATGTTTGTGGCCACACCTATTGCCACACACAAAAATTACAGTTCGAGAAGAAGAAGTTCACAAGTGGATATCGCCGTTGGTGTTGGTATAAAAAATGCTCTTTCGTTTATAAAGTTACGAGCTGTTACCCGCAATACGCTTTATCGCTTAATCTGAGGTTGCCATTGTTGATCCTGGCTACATAGGAGACATATCAGTGCGAATGTGTGGTGAACTTGTCCCATAGCTGTTACCCGCAGCTTCACCTGCGTGGTCTAGGGGATCGCCATTATTTCTTCCCGTGGGAGTAGGATGTTTTTCATTATGTTTTATAAAAAGTAGCCTATGTCACTCTCCAGACCTTAATTTAAAAAATCATGTCAATCCGTTCGTCACTTTCGACGTGAAAGAGGGACAAACACACACTTTCGCTTTCATAATATTTGTATGGATAATAAGAAATAGACAACGTACAAAATTAAATATAAACCCTGTTAAAATAAAACTCCTTTTTGTAACACGTGCAAGAACAATGCAAGAAGGTGAGACATTTTTGTTTCCAAATACGCGCATGGTCATCCTACATAAGCATGTGTTACAACGAAATTGTTTCAGCTTCACTTGCTAGAGATATTTGTTGTTGACTGTACTATTCAACGGTAGACAACAGAAGTAAAATACTTTGTACAGTCAGTGGCATTAATATGTTGATCACTTCAGTACTTTGAAATTTTGTATAATATCATTTTAATTAGATATTGAAGATTTTTGCTAACATGTTGACAATGAAACCGCGAGGAGCGCGGGGCAAATTCATTACCCGTTGAATAGGCTATTTGACTGATTTTGAAAAACTGTTTTAAATTATTCGTTGGTATATGATTAATACACCACATGTATATTTCTGCGAAATTTGCAGTATTTTCCGTAAAATATCGGTTTTGAAATTTAAATTACAATATTCGCGCTAAAAACGCTTTTTCTGTAATGGCGGACGCCGTGACGTCACAGGCAAGTAAACTTGTACCAAAGTGTACATTCAGCGTGTTTAGAATATTTTTTCTGTTATTTTACTGGAAAAAATGGTTTATAAATGGTGTAATTGTGCCACAATGTACAAATACTTCTATAAAAACTCCACAAAAACTGTTTGTTTCTGTGTTAGCTCGAAGAGACCCAAACAGCATTTTATCTCATACAAATGTTTTTATGTGTGAAGATCACTTTGATGTAAGTATGCCAGTAATATTTGATTCGAATACTAATAGATAAAATGATAAAATCACACAAAATGTCGTAACAATGAACAATGTTGACTTGCGTGTGACGTCATGCGAGGCATAGCCAATCACAGAGCGTTCTTGTGGCTGAAGAAATTTAAAAAATAATTTGGATTTATTTTGTTTATTTTGAAAAATCTATATGTCGTAAATGAGGCACCTTTATCGGAATAACTTCGCCGGAAACTAAGAGATGGCGCTGTTGTTTACTCAACATTTCTAATAGATGGCGCTGTTTGCTACCGACAAATTTTTATGAAAAATTATTTAAGTGATTTTTATTCTTAAATTATGTTAGATCAGATTTAGATAATTGAAAATCATTAATGATTAATCCTGAATAATTAATTTAGGAATTGTTTAGATAATATTAACGATTGTAATTGAGTTTTTACTTCGGTTTGTATTGTACCGGAAACGCAGGCTTACCAATGGAGTGGGAGGCCTGGACAAGGCCTTTGGCTATAAAAGGGTCGGCAGTCCAGTACTCGCTGGATTCGGACTGAGATTATTATTGCGTTGGTTGACTGAAAGCCATAGGACTTGTCTGTGACCGGGCAATACTTGTCGGAATTAAATTAATTTCCTAGTTATTAACTGTGTGATTTTTGTAAGTCATTGAGTGCTAATAAATCATTGTTATTTATGAACTGTGTCTTCGTTGCCCGAGGGATACCCATTAGACCCACAGTATGAAAAGAGACGAAATGCTTGACTCCAACCATCCCATGATATCGTGTCCGGCCACCTCTGACGCGACATTATTAATATTTTTGGATTTATCAGAGATAAATATGTTTTTTTATGTTATTACCTAATAGGATGACCACATTTCGTAGCATATTTTTAATAGTGTCAAATAGCCTATTGATCCGGTAATTTTTCCCTTTCTCCCTGCGTCAGAAAGACGGAGTAGGAAAGAGACTACTACAGTAATAAGTAGGAAAGAGTACTAAATAATTTTAAATTTGACGGACATTGGTGCTAATTCTGTTGTACATTTAACTAGACTAAATTAATTTTGACAGGAAGGTGTTGTTGTCCCTCCTTGGTTTACAGTTAGTGACAAGGATAGCAACCCTAGTTAAATGTACAACAGAATTAGCACCAGTGACAGACACATCTTTTCTTCAAGAATACCCAACTATTTGCAATACTATTTAAGCACGGGAATCTGGTGTCCTAAGATACAGGCTTCGGCTTAGTTTAGGCTCCAGGTCTCCCACAAATTGCATTTTGTCCTGTAAAATTATAATTACATTTAAGTTTTATTTATAACGTGTGGAGATGGAGACGAATAAATATTTTTTTTTAAATTTTATAATTTTAAATCATACAAATGTTACTTTTATTGTGCAATTCTCGAACTCATTACCCACTGTTTTAACAACTAGTCAATAAACCGAAGCCGAAGCCATCAAAAATATATTTAGAAAAAACAAATTTTCACAAAATCACGTAAAAAGATAAAAGATAACACGCTAAGTGAGTACGGACTTGTACAAAAGTTCAAAAGAAGTGAACTTTCATAAAAGCTCTATTCTTGTTCTTTTGAATAGGTATCCATTCGAACATGAAACATTTGTTTGACCTCGTCTCAAACATAGTCGCAAAGCACCTTTACATAACTTTCTTTTAACAAAGGTGGAGTGATAAGTATCAATAGTACGGAGGCGTCGTTTTTGTCAAAATCTTTTGAATAGTCATGTTCATTGTTCAAATTATTTTTACAAAAAATTTAGAAATCTACTCAATAAACCCCCACGGTTTATTCAGACAGTACGTCCTAAAATTTGGCTTACACTTTACAAAACTATGCATTGATGAATAAGAATGAGTTTCGAACTTCGTTTTACATTTAGCTTTATTTTAGGCGCGGCACAGGTTGTAAAAAAATGCTTAATAATTACATGTCCCATGCCCTAAATAAATTGCGGCACACGCTGCGCGCTTTGTGTGTTTTGCCGGGTAATGTATCATTACATTTTTTTACACAACTCATCATTGAAGGCTGTAACTTGGCTTAACGAAACACCCGTTGATAACAACTATTTTATAACAAAATATTTTTGTCCAACTTATTGCATAACGTCTGCCACACAATCAGTCTAAATCTCCATTGTAGTAGATACGTTTATGTAAGGAAATATCTTTGTTCATTAGGAATAGCTGTTGCGCTATTTCTACTAATTACATTGCCTATATTAGGTTCCCGTAGGACAATGAAGCTGTATAGTCTTGCTATGTGTCCATCCTTCCGTGGCTTTTGTTGTAATAGAAAATTAAATTAACCCACAAAATATAGGCACATTATTGAGAATCAGCAATATGTTTTGTTTGTCTAGCCTCATTGGAGGGGGTACTTATGAAATGGGCTAGCTCAAACGAGGAAGTACCACCCTCTCACATAATATCGCAAAGCAAGTAGGCAACCTAATGGAAAATGGTTAATAGGAAAGAAAGAATGAATATGCATATTTTTATTTGGTGCTGTAAAATGTAACATTGATTTAAAACTAAACAAAAATCTTACTCTAAAATAACACCAAAATGGTGGCACTCAGCATATTTCCCGCACAGCGAAAATGATTCCGTGCGTGACGCTGGTTTTCAGTGCTGGGTGTTGCTGGGTTTCAGCTTATGAACCTTAGTTATTACTAAGATCTATTTGCCAGAATACCAGAGTATTCCAGAGGCAATAGGTCTTCTGCTACAAGGAAAAGAAAAAGGAGAAAAGGGGTTCCCTTTTCCCAGTTGAGTTTCCGGATTATTCACATATCGAACGAAACGCATTGCCACTTCATGGTCGTATTCGATATTCGAGTTGTGGGGCATTTTGTACCACAAACCTACGATTCGAACCGCGGTGTTTAATACCCCAGTCTCTTTTCGAATTGGCTCTTTCGCACCACGGTTAGATAATTCCATGGTCGAGCTAGCTAAGCTACAGGTATTTGATTATTTCAAAGACGACAATACTTCTTTCCAACTCTTATCGTTCAAAAGGTTAAAATGTTTGCAATTTCATCGTTGAATTATTTCAAATGACTCTTTTATAAATTGTTCTTTTGGAACTAATGAATCGGGAAATTTATTAAAAATAAGTTTTAATTTTTATTTATAAAACCGAGTTATGCCCATTTTCACCAGCGACCCCTAGCGGTAGAAATAACGTTATGTCATCAAATGTTACACAATTTGTTCCAGTTCCTCGCGCGCCATCATCGCATGAAATAAGTTGTTATAAGTTCATTTTAGATATTCCGGGATAAGTAAGTCTAGGTAGGTATGCTATGTGATGGTTATGTGTCAATCAAAGGTATAGTATGGACCTTAAACAAAGATCGATGTCCATTATTAAACAAAGATTGATCTGTGGATCGAAAGTTTTAACTAAAACTTTCTGTGTGACTTTCGCACTTATTCTCCTGTGGCAAAATATATGTTTTAGTTAAACCTTTACTGGTCCTTTTTTTTAATAATGTACCAATTTTGTGCCTCTGTGTACCAATTTTAATTGAATTCATTACTCAAACATTCATAATTTACAGTATTCGTAGATTGTTTACAATATAAAAAAATAAAACAATACTGGCCTACCGCCAACGGGTCTTAACGTCCAATTTAGAAATAAATGTGACTCAGGGAATGTATCTAAGATTTGTAGATAAAAATTCCATATAATTCATGCTTGATTCATTCAATTGAATCATTAACTTCTTCTTTTTAGCCTTTCTCAATCCACAAATTTTGCAATTCCTTCCAAATTTTGAGCTTTTTGTATCCATTTTGTCTAGGCCACTTTTATGAGATCATCATTCCATTGCATTTGTGGTCTGAGGGTGAACGTTTTTCTCCAGATTTCCGGAATAAAAACTATTTTATGTCAATCCAGGTTATAACCTACCAAACAAGAAAATCCATCATGCCGTTTTGGCGTGATAGAGCAACAAACATCGATACATCCACACACATCCACACAAACTTGCACAATTTTGTAGATTGTTTACAGTTTAAAAAAAATTAATAACACTGGCTTATCGCCAACGCGTCTAACGTTTAAACTAGAAATAAATGTGACTCAAAGAATGTATTTAAGATTTGTAGATGATTTCATATCATTCATGCTTGATTAAATCGTATCACAATCTAATCTTAAATAATTTATTTATCTTTTATGAAAGAACTAGTGAAACCCGCAACTTCGTTTGCGTATATTTATTTATGCACAGCAGCGCCACTTATATCAGACTTTTGATCAAATCCTACGGGAATCGCGTACTTTTATATGTTAATCCAAGGTATCAGCTACCTACATACCAAATATCTATAATATGTGTAAAAATAATAATAATGATAAATATTATTAATTTATTTGTAAAATTTGTTTTTATGCTATTTTTCTGTTCTTTTTGTTATTATTTTGTTCTTATTTTTATATTTTAGTTCAGTTAAAATTGTGTTAATAATTTCACTCATACCTTGAAAAGGTGGTTTTACAATTTTATACAAGACCTATATTGTGTGAACTTCATTGTAAACCATTTTACGTGAATAAATGAATATGAATATGAATATCATAAATATTGGCCCAGCCATTTGAGCGTGAAGTAACAATAATACACATAACTTTCGACTTTATAATATTAGTAGGATTACTACATTTTTGAAGGCGTGTTTGCCCGTGCGGGGATCGCACCCACCCTCTGGTGCTGAAATTAGAGTCACACCGTACCGGGCTGTCAAAAAAGTTACATATAATGTAAATTAAATTAACAATAGTAACATATTCGAAACGCGTGACGTACTCGTATTATGCACAGTCGGTAACAAGCCGTTTCAGTGGGAATTTGTTTCCTATAAATTCTTACAAACTATATCATTATATCAACCCATAATCATCCCACTGCTGGGATACGGGTCTCGCTTAATTCGATGGTGATTAGAGCGTACTCTGCCACGCTGGTCCAATTTGGATTGGCAGAGGCCGGTGTTTTCAGGCCGCCCGAAGGCCACCGACCTTAATTAACGACTGTCATCTAATGACAAAAGCCTGGACCCACGGAAGCACGGAGAAGCTCGAATTAACGAAACCCGTCCAAACGCTGGCTAGGGTAGACGATGCTTAACTTGCATTAATATTAGAACGACACACAACAACGCCATCGAGCTCCTCATACATACTATATTGTATATTTTTTGCATATTCCGGTACGGTTACGGTACTTACGGTCCTGTTACGGTCAAGTTCAGTGAGCAGAGTTTTTTAATGAAATGGTATACTTAACTATGATTTAAGAAAAACATTCAAAGAGACTGTCACAGATCTTAAGGTAGATTTTTGTGAAAGGGCGACCTAAAATCTGACAAAGAATGTTGATACTAGGAATGAAAGCTAAAAATAGGAGACGAAAAACTGAATGCCGACGCCATTCGCGTCACTAGGCGCATTTAATGATCACCATTACATTTGTGGATGGTAAAATATAATATTGAAAACAATTTTTATAGAGTAAAGCTTTGAGTCATTAAGTCGGTAGCCTTCAAACGGCCTGAAAAGACTGGTCTCCGCCAATCCGTATTGGAGTAACGTGGCAGAGTAAGCACTAATCCCCTTCGATTGATGGGAGACCGCTATCCCTGCAGCGCTGTAGCGGGATGATTAAGGGTTAATATCAAAATGGATGGATAGAAAGCTTTCGTAAAAAAAGCTTTTTTTTCATACTATTTCTACGCCAGCTTCCGATCGACTGTATGTATACCCGAAAGGCTACAAAAAGAAAAAGGATCGAAAATTCACAAAGAATTTAAAATTTCACTTAAAAGTTCATAAAGGAACAAAAGACATCGCTAGGCAATGCATAAAATCCTGTACAAGCAACAAATGCTCACAAAATAAAGGTCCCAATATGACCGTTGCACACCACACCGAGTTTACACGAAGCTTTCCGAACGTTTTCAAAGAACTACTGGAGGAAAGCAAACTGAAGTGAAAACGCAGTTTGCCGTCGACCGCCGGAGGGTTCGGGTGTCCTCAGTGTCACGGTTTATTCGGGAAATTCCTTTACGTATTAGGTCAGTGTTAGTGAAATGCTCTAGTGTGACTTAAGTGCTAAACTGTTTATGGGACATGAGTGGCATTGTATTAAAGCGTCGACCTTTATTGGACTAATCAGGTTTGTATTTTTGATTTTCAATGTTTGAATATTCCATTTCCTTTTCAGTAAAGTTAATAACTACTTTTTTAATCAAAATGTTTTAAAGCCAAAATCTAATATCAGAGTACATAGGAAATGTGTAAACCATAAAGAAATCATACGCTTTGTGCTAATATGAAAAAAATAGGTTTTCAAAATTTTTATCTCTTTGAAGAATCAGATGAAATTGGTTGCCCTTTTAATTATTTTTATAACAGATGTCTAATAAAAAAAGCACTGAGCTTCGTAATCATCTTTATCTTGTCTTTGACGAGAACAAAAATACGGAGAAATAATAATTTAATTAAAATTGAAGTCTAATTTTGGTGATGACGAGGAAAATTTCCATAAAATTTGTGAAAACATTACGTAATTGACATCTCTTAATAATAAGGAAGCGTTTTTTTAATAAGATTTTTTAAACAGAACAATGCTTTATTAAATTTCCAAAAATTTGGTATTTTCTAGATTTTTCCCCACAATGGCTTTTTTACAATGATTAAGTATGTCGGAAAACTTTATGCGAAATTTTTTGTAATTACCGAGCATTTTTAACATCTTACCTTTCTTAAGTTTTACTTGGTAGATCTAATTTCGGGTATGCCTAATACACTTTAACATCACTGTCTTTGGATAAGGATTAGATATGGCTATAATATTAGCTAATTATCTAAGACATTTTTTTAAATTAGTAAAGCGTTTATGAATTGGTGCCTAATACACATTCTCATCACTGTCTTTGTATAAGGATTAGATATGGCTATAATATTAGCTAATTATCTAAGACATTTTTTTAAATTGGTAAAGCGTTTATGAATTGGACAAGCTCGACCGGGGAACAATCTCATAGAAAATTCGCATTTTATTTTCTAAACAGACCTGGTTGTGCGAGTCAGCTAGTCCAAATCTACCGTCTGAACTAAGCGGTAAGGAAAAAATGTGTCTCAAAAGTGCTTGTATTTGAATACAAGCGTAAAACCACGCAACTTCATTTGCGTGTATCTTGCTTTCCCGTATTAATTTTTGTATGTATTAAACATATAATTCCTCTTGAATCACTCTATCTGTAAAAAAGGGCATCAAAATCCATTGCGTAGTTTTAAACTAAGCGTACAAATTGTCTGTACCTAACAAATTCTGTCTGTACAGACTTTTTTTTATATATATTTAAAGATTTCCTTATAAATATAACAAACAAACATGGTGGTTGAATTGGGAGCGTACTGTTGACTCCGCTGTTGTAATATTAAAAGCGTTTGGTATCGGGCCGGCCTGTCATTTCCGCAACCAAGCAAGCCTGCAGTAAGGGAGCGTTAATAAATCTTAGCCCGTTTTTATCCAGACATGTGGATTTAAAAAAAGGTTCCATGTATTTTATTCTGCACATTTTTTAACTGGAATTTCTAAATGTATACTTAATGGAATAAATTAACTATTTGGTGTATTATTCTGATAGTTATTAATAATTATAATCCCTTCAGTAGTCAGTGATTTACACGTTCAGTCCCGTTATTCCCGTTCCCGTAGGAATTTTGAAAAGAAACATACACTAAATGTTAAGTTGAGCAAATCGCTACATATTAGTGAAAACCGCATCCAAATCGGTTCAGCCGTTTCTGAGATTAGCGTGTGCAAACATACATACAAACATACTAACAGACGGACATTTTTTTTCGAAATTCTTGTTCTATTGCTTATTCTTCATCGCCCTAAACAATTTTTTTGGAAATATTTTCAATGTACTACTACTACTGGACAAACTTTTATTATATTATAGATGAGCCCGCGTTTTTCATATTTCTTAACATTATACACAGATCATGCAGTGTCACTTAATAACTGACTTAAAACTGCTTGTGTTATGAGGACAAGAACACGGATATGATAGATAGATGGGGAATGGAATTAGAGTACCTACTTGACCAGCTTTTTTTAATGTTCATCATATCAACCCATAATCACCCCACAGCAGGAATACGGGTCTTCTTTCAATGGAAGGGGATTAGAACGTACTCTGCTACGCTGCTCTAGGTGATTGACGAAGGCCAGTATTTTCATGTCGCCTGAAGGTCAAATTTGTTTTTTTAAATGTTATTCGGTAAACAAACAGTAAGGCGGGCTACCTGCGGCCCAAGTCTGCTATTTTAAATCAGGCGCCCAACTAATTGCCATACCATCACCGATTGTCATTATATTTCCATTGTGTCAAATTGGGTATTCTGCTAAAAGTTAACTAGTATCTCATGTATTGAATTAGAGTGTCAGTGGAATATGAACGGAATGGTCGACAGTTAAAATCTACCATGAACTACTATTTCAGTTAAATCTCTTTGTGAAAGATACTACCGAAAATATCAATGAAATGGCCTCGGACTTAAACAAATATGAGAATACCAAATGTCAAAAACTATTCAAGTGACACTCTATCGACACTCTATTGGTGCATTTGTATTTAGCAGACCTGGGTCCCTGATGGAAAGTGGTCACCGCCGCCTATGAACATCAGCAACACCAGGGGCGCTACCAATGCGTTGCCCACCTCTGACGAGACCTCTAATGTACCTCTTAAACAGTCCCATGTCATAGTCCGAAGGAAACACAGAGGATATAACGAAACCCATCCAAATACTGGCTAGAGTCTACATTGATTAACTTCTGTTTCATAGTGCGGCACACATACGTTATCGAACACCTCGTTTTTTTATTCCCATGCGAATCATATTGAGTCTCATAGCTCGAATCTCGATAGAGACAATTTTACCACCTGCACGTGTGGAGGCGTTTATAATCGGAATTAGGTCACGTTTATCTTTGCGTTCACACTTAACGTGTTTTATTCATTCAGTAATTTATCTGTTAAAGTATTTACTTTGTATTCGCGTTTATTTGAAATAGTAAAACCGAATTGTGTGATTCGTTTACAATGAATATTCTAAATTCTGTAGAAACTAATAATTCAGTAATCTATACTAATCCACACTAAAGTACTTATATTATAAAATGGGAAAGTGTGTCTGATTGTTTGTCCGTCTTTCACGGCAAAACGGAGCGACGAATTGACGTGATTTTTTAAGTGGAGATAGTTGAAGGAATGGAGAGTGACATATATAGATATAGTCTTTGTCTATTTCTAAGCCCCCACTTTCCCTAAATGGGGGGTGGAAGTTTGTATGGAGCAATCCACAATTTTCAAGGTAGAAAGCTAAAAATTGGTATGGACTTGTGGCGACACCTATCGCCATACAGAAGAACTACAGAGTGAAGAAAAAGTTCACAATGCGAACACATGACGTCATATACGACGACACTTAGAAATCCTGAATCGCGCTATCGAAGTTTCTACGATATGGAGATATATATACAACCTCCGACACATACATTGTCGGAGCCGCGGTTCCCCAGGCATGACACCCAGCCTGGCCGGAAGATCTTCCCTTTGTGGCGGTCGAGCACATCGCCATCGCTCCCGCTACAGTGGTGACCCCGACGTGATTGGAAGCAGCCTTCTTCATCATATCTCCTCATCAGCTCTGACGTCATCACATTCTTCACTCCTCAACTTGAAGCCTCATCATCAGCAGTCTCACAGCACTCCAGCTACGGGGAAAATCAGGTTCATCGCAGCCGACTCACCGAGCTACCTGTTCCTGCGCCCCTCATCCCGACTCACTGGGATATTCCTCATCCAGACTCACTTGGATATTCTGCATCCCGACTCACTGGGACATGCATCATCCCGACTCACTGGGACATCACTCATCCCAATTCACTGGGATACATCAAGCACGCACCCTCATCCCGACTCACTGGGATATTCCTCATCCAGACTCACTTGGATATTCTGCACCCCGACTCACTGGGACATGCATCATCCCGACTCACTGGGACATCACTCATCCCGATTCACTGGGATACATCAAGCACGCACGCTCACACCCGACTCACTGGGACACTTGGAGCACGCACACTCAAGCTAGACTGCTGATCATCATCTCATCGGACCTTCGATCCTGGAGGGGAGTACTGTGGCGACACCTATCGCCATACAGAAGAACTACAGAGTGAAGAAAAAGTTCACAATGCGAACACATGACGTCATATACGACGACACTTAGAAATCCTGAATCACGCTATCGAAGTTTCTACGATATGGAGATATATATACAACCTCCGACACATACATTGTCGGAGCCGCGGTTCCCCAGGCATGACACCCAGCCTGGCCGGAAGATCTTCCCTTTGTGGCGGTCGAGCACGTCGCCATCGCTCCCGCTACAGTGGTGACCCCGACGTGATTGGAAGCAGCCTTCTCCATCATATCTCCTCATCAGCTCTGACGTCATCACATTCTTCACTCCTCAACTTGAAGCCTCATCATCAGCAGTCTCACAGCACTCCAGCTACGGGGAAAATCAGGTTCATCGCAGCCGACTCACCGAGCTACCTGTTCCTGCGCCCCTTATCCCGACTCACTGGGATAACCCTCATCCCGACTCACTGGGATATTCCTCATCCAGACTCACTTGGATAACTCTCATCCCGACTCACTGGGATATTCCTCATCCAGACTCACTTGGATATTCTGCATCCCGACTCACTGGGACATGCATCATCCCGACTCACTGGGATACATCAAGCACGCACGCTCACGCCCGACTCACTAGGACACTTTGGAGCACGCACATTCAAGCCCGACTCACTGGGCAAGCTAACGAGAAGCACAGACTGCTGATCATCATCTCATCGGACCTTCGATCCTGGAGGGGAGTACTGTGGCGACACCTATCGCCATACAGAAGAACTACAGAGTGAAGAAAAAGTTCACAATGCGAACACATGACGTCATATACGACGACACTTAGAAATCCTGAATCACGCTATCGAAGTTTCTACGATATGGAGATATATATACAACCTCCGACACATACATTGTCGGAGCCGCGGTTCCCCAGGCATGACACCCAGCCTGGCCGGAAGATCTTCCCTTTGTGGCGGTCGAGCACGTCGCCATCGCTCCCGCTACAGTGGTGACCCCGACGTGATTGGAAGCAGCCTTCTTCATCATATCTCCTCATCAGCTCTGACGTCATCACATTCTTCACTCCTCAACTTGAAGCCTCATCATCAGCAGTCTCACAGCACTCCAGCTACGGGGAAAATCAGGTTCATCGCAGCCGACTCACCGAGCTACCTGTTCCTGCGCCCCTCATCCCGACTCACTGGGATATTCCTCATCCAGACTCACTTGGATATTCTGCATCCCGACTCACTGGGACATGCATCATCCCGACTCACTGGGACATCACTCATCCCAATTCACTGGGATACATCAAGCACGCACCCTCATCCCGACTCACTGGGATATTCCTCATCCAGACTCACTTGAATATTCTGCATCCCGACTCACTGGGACATGCATCATCCCGACTCACTGGGACATCACTCATCCCGATTCACTGGGATACATCAAGCACGCACGCTCACACCCGACTCACTGGGACACTTGGAGCACGCACACTCAAGCTAGACTGCTGATCATCATCTCATCGGACCTTCGATCCTGGAGGGGAGTACTGTGGCGACACCTATCGCCATACAGAAGAACTACAGAGTGAAGAAAAAGTTCACAATGCGAACACATGACGTCATATACGACGACACTTAGAAATCCTGAATCACGCTATCGAAGTTTCTACGATATGGAGATATATATACAACCTCCGACACATACATTGTCGGAGCCGCGGTTCCCCAGGCATGACACCCAGCCTGGCCGGAAGATCTTCCCTTTGTGGCGGTCGAGCACATCGCCATCGCTCCCGCTACAGACTATTTGTGACTAACAAAAAAATCGTGCATCATTTTTTTTTTAATCTGCCCCCAACCCCTTAGAAGAGAGGGTGAAAATTCATATGGGACTTTTTACAGTTTTTAAGGTAGGAAGCAAGGGGAACCGTGTTACCCCGAATTTAACGCCAGCGAAGTCGCGGGCAAAAGCTAGTATGTATTATAAAGAGGAAAGATTTGTATATTGGACTGTAATGAATTAACTCAAAAACCACTGCACCTATTTAGAAACTTGTTTCACCGTTGGATAGCTGCACTACTCGCGGGTAACATAGGCTATATAAAAAAAATAGGGGTCCTTACTAAATTATTATTACAAACCTAGTAATGTTTTATAGAATACAATGTCTATCAAATCAACAATTTGAGATTGTGTCTCAGTAATCGCATGCCTCTCTTAACCTATAAAATAAAACATTATTCTGCCACATTATTTGTAAAGCTACTGAATTAAATAATTCAGTAGCTTTTTATGGTAATGTGGCATAACGATATTATTGTTATGTTTGTATCAGAAAAATAATATAATGTCATATTTCAACCGAGATATAATATTATAACCCTAACCGCGGCACCGAGGAAACGCTGCACGCGGCAAACATATGTACTCGTTTATGTGATGGCATTTTTGCTTGTCTGTATGCTTTTCTATGTATTTTAAGTACATATTTACATCTACAGATATTCTATTTTACGGAGAGCGTTCAGCTATGAATGTTGTAAGGAGTGCACATGCACATTTTAGTGTGCGTGTTAAATCCTACAAGCGTTTTAAAAAATAAAAATAAATACCACAAAGGTGGCAAGCAAACATACAGCCCGCCTGATGGTAACCATCACTGTAGCCTATAGACGCTTGCAATAGGGGGTATCACTCACGCGTTGCCAACCCTCCCAACCCCCCAAGTGGAGCTCTGGAGACCTTATTCACCGTAGGAACACAACATGGCCGAGACCAATGCTATTTGACAACGATCTTCTGTAAGGTGGAGGTCCTTCCCTAGACGATTTGAGCGGATTATCCGCTGTGCCCTACCTCTCAATTACGCACACTATGAAACAATGTCCATGTGAATGTTACAACATTGATAACCGAATGCTTTTCGTGAAATGCAATATCTGTAAATGAAATGAAATGAAATCGTTTATTTCAGAAATTAGACCTTCACAGGCACTTTTTCTTGTCATTTACAACTTGTTTAAATAAAGAAAATAAACTACGTTATACGTGTACGTACAATACTACGTGTACGTACAATAATATATCCGTTGTCTACCCGGTTATGGAAGTGTTTGTTACACACGATACGTCGTGGAAATACGAACGAACGTGGAAACCCACGTGAAATCCACATTTCACTTTAACGAATCGATAGTAATCGGATAACTATCCCATTTAAAAACAGACTAGTCATATTTACATATATGAAGTGGTAGAGCGTTATGAATTGTTGAACATCGGCATTTCGTTCGGTGAGTGAGAAAACCGGTACCTCAGCTCTTCCCTAAGCTTTCTTCCTGTTAAAGGTCGGCAGCGGCTGAGGCACTCCCATGGTATACTGTGCTTCATGAGCGGCGGGTGATCACTTACCTTCAGTAAATTCGAAAGCCCGTTTGCCAACTTCTTTTATAAAAAAGTCGTGTTTTAAAAATTCGTGTATTTATCGCAAGGTGGATTATATCTGAATCTTCGGCAGATTCTTCTTTAAACGAATATTCTATGGCATAATAATTATTAAAGTATAATTTGGCAGTATTTGGCACAATTTATAATAGTTTTAAGATGGCAGAATTTTTCATAATAACTTTTGACAGAATTAACAAACGACCTAATATAACCTTATCTTTCATTAATTTGAATTAATAATAACAGTAATTTTAGTAATTCTACCACCTAAAACCAGGCTGTTGTAAAAATTGCTTTGCATTAAAAAATATATATTTAAACGCAAAGAGTTACTATTTTCTTCAAATTGTTCATTACGATTCGAATACTAAAATAATACGTAGGTATTACTTTGTAAATACCTTTCATTTTCATGAATATATCGAAGCACACCTACGCTACAAATAACAATTACTTTAAAAGGTTAAAGTCCATTTATTGTTCCAATCTCAATAGACAATACGACAAAAATGTCGCTATTTTTATTACTATTTATTAGTATTTATACTATTTTTATTTCTAGATTAGTCCATAAAAGGGAGAATACACGACTGCGACTGCATAAAAAACTACAGCCTATATGAAACCAGTCGAGCAGTAGCAACTGCTTCGGGCGGTCGTGCGGTCAAAGCATCAATTTGTTGACTATGACTGCAAGAGCTCCATGTATCAATGGCTAAGTGAGGGAACGCACGAGCAACTTTGTCTTTACAACTATTTTGTCTCTTACATCAAGTCTATGGGTTAGTATGAAAGTGCGCGCACGTAGCGACGCAACATCCGGGAGACTTTTTTGTCCGCGGGAGCCCGCACGGCGACAAAATAAATTTCCAGGGTTGCCAACTTATAACGTAAAATTTTATAGAAAAAGCAGTGTTGCCACCTTGGTTTTTGAAAAAGGGCTTGGTTTTTGAAAAACGAGCTAAAAAGAGCTAGATTTTTTTATTAGGGCAAATTTTGCCAAAATAATGGCTAGAAACGTCTAAAAACCTAAATACAAATAAAATGAGCGAAAGCAAGGGTTAAAAATTGTTTATTTGAAACGTACAAAAAGCGCAAAATGTTGGCAACACTGAGAAAAAGTTGTGTTGCTGTCGCTCTCGTGCGGGCACCTTTATAATTGCGGCAAGGAGACAGCGACAAAGACAAATAAATTGCCGGGAGACAAAGTTGCTCGTGCGTTCCCTCTCTAACTTCTCGAGCAATCCATGTATGTATGTCGGCTCAAAGAGTTCAAGAAAACTCGTTTCAAAATATTTACCGAGAAAAAAAATTTATGTAAAAAACCGGTAGTGAAGTCACTGCCGGGCTAGTAAGCTTGCATTTGTAGCTAAAAAATACAAACTTTATATCACCACAAAGAGGATTCGATGCATCACCCTCACGTCACTTTGGCAGAATTATCTAGTTATATTTTTCCGGATGCAGTTTTATTAGAAAAAAAATCGTTGTCCATTTCGTCGAGTCGAATTTGACAGGCCGTGTGGTCGATTGGCTATACATTGAGTATGTCCCTCGCACATTTCCGATATGACAGAATGAGATCGGTCATTACGTGGACCAATGGCAACACTGTAAAAAATTTCGGTACTCATTTGTAAAAAAATAGACTAAAATAAGTTACCTTATCTCAAGGGTCTATTTGTAATACTTTTTCTCTGCAGTAAACTGCACATGGCTAAATGATCTTAGAGTTCAGAACTGAAATATGTTGTGTGTGGGTCGTTGAAAACCTACTAATATTATAAAGGCGAAAGTTATGAGTATGTTTGTTACTTCTTCACGCTCAAATGGCTGGGTCAATATTTATGATATTTGGTATGTAGGTAGCTGATACCTTGAATTAACACATAGGGTACTTTTTAATCCGAAAAGTACGCGATTCCCGTAGGATTTGATCTAAAGTCTGATATTGGTGGCGCTGCTGTGCATAAATAAATATACGCAAACGAAGTTGTGCGGGTTTCACTAGTCTAGTTAAGTATATTTATGACGATCACAATATTGTGACAAACACTGACGCCTGTATCTAAAACTTCACTTTAAAAGTTGAATACAGTTTCCATCTGAGCATTCAATTATAACACAGAAGTTCTCAGTACGACATAACTATCTCGTGGTAACATTCTCAATATTGGCTATACCAACACTTTCAATATTTCCAACTTTAGTCATTAAGGTTCAACTTGTGGCGATTATTATTATATTCTCATATTACTTAGCGTTATCAGCATCCGAAATCCAATTGGCACAACTTTTAATAGAATTTCAGGAACAATGAGTGAAAGTAAGTAATTTCGAAGGAGTCGACCGTGTAATATTTGAGCGATCACGCAGGTTAAGCTTCGATAGTTTAGTTTGTTTAAGATTGGTTTTCTACAGTAACGTGAACAAATATATTTTAAATTTAATTCTTCCTAACGATTCAAGCTGTCTTTTTCTCGTTCTTAATTTAACAATAGCAGTTTAAATGTGAGGAGCTTGATGATGTCACTGTGTATCACAGTCCAAACGAACACGCAAGTCAAGCAACGTCGACCTTAGCCAGTGTTAAGATGGGTTTTGTGATCTCGGGTATCTATGAGGTTCGGAGTGTACCTACGTTAGGCCGTCGGTACCGGCTGTTGTCGATGTTTGACTGTAGTTAAGCCAAGCCGGTGGACTGAAAACACCGGTCTCTGCCAATCCGCATTGGAGCAGCGTGGCAGAGTACGCTCTAATCCCCTGCTGTTGCTATTGTAGAGAGACCCATACCCCTGCAGTGGGATGATTGTGGGTTGATATGTCCAAATCTGTTTGTGCAAATTCATATTTAATAATAAATAAATATATAGGGACAAATCGCACAATATTGAGGTAGCCCCAAAGTCAGTTCGAAACTTGTGTTATGGGATACTAACTCAACGATACTATATATATTTTATAACAAATACATATATAGATAACATCCAAGACCCGGGCCAATCAGAAAAAGTTCGTTTGATCATGAACCCGACCGGGATTCGAACCTCCTGAGTGGCTGTCTGGCATGGTAACCATTATTATAAAGTAGAAAGGTATTTTTGTTCGTTTGTAACGAATAAACTCGAAAACAACTGTACAGAATTCGCGTGTCTGAGCGTGACCAACGTTCGTAGAGCTGCGTTTTAGTTTGACGATGTGCTTTGTCTTTGTGATAATATGAATTGACCTTAATAACAAATACTTGAGAACACTGTTATTATAAAATCAATAACAATTTTAGTACCAATCCATTATTGAGCATATAAAAAACTCATAATAATTACCCATTAACCAGTATTAGTGCCAAGGAAATGAAAGTTAAGTCCCCGCTTGCTAATTTACGATGTCCAACGATCATCTCGTGAAAGCCGGCCGTTTCACGATTGTCATTTATCAAAATGACGAGGTTTTTGCGTATTTTATGCTGTGAGTCTTTTATATAAGATATTGGTGCTAATTCTGTTGTACATTTAACTAGACTAATTTTGACAGGACCAAAAGTGTTGTTGTCCTTGGTTTACAATTAGTGACAAGGATAGCAACACTTCTAGTCCTGTCAAAATTATTTTAGTCTAGTTAAATGTACAACAGAATTAATAGCATTTTATATTCTTATCACTAAAGTTTTATTTCCTTATCACATATACATAAAACAAATTCGTTTTCAGCTGTCTGTCCGTATGTATGCATAAAATTGTCTGAAACTTCGATGTCTGTATAGTCTATACAGACATCAAAGTTTCAGAACAATGCTTACATAATTAGCATAAAAATCTTTGCTCTACTCCACCTATTTTCTTTGATACATTAGTATATTTATTACGTACAGTTTTCTTCTTTTATATTCCATATTTACGTTTTCATTGTTTCATTTGGCTTTATAAGTATAATACGGTCTAAAAATACAAGACAATGGTATTAAAACTCTTTCATTTAACATTGATATCGATAAACGTTCAGAAAACTTTTCAATGGCAACTTTGCTTTTAACGAAAATTCTTACAGAAATTTTCATTCTTTTATATTTTAATATACGTTCATAATTTGGTCTAGACATCGGATAATTTTGCGGATTAATGTCAAGTTCAAAGGTTAGATTCGAAAGCATTAGAAAGGATTATTCTATTGCTAAAGACCACGGTTGTACTTATTTGACCTTTTGAATATTATAAATGAGCAAGTGAGTTTGTTTGTTTGTTATTACTTCACGGCTTGACTAATCAGTCGATCATTATGAAAATTTGTATATTTATTGTCAGGGGTACAGAGCACAACATAGGCATATTTTTATCCCGTGAAAGTATGTCATTTCAATGGGAAAATATTTTTTCTACTATAGTGGGCGCTGTATGGGATGGGCTATCGGCCAACAGACGGCGCCACAAGTCGCGCTATGGGTTGTTTTGTTGTCAAACGAGATCTACGTCATAAAATTAACCGCGAGCGAAACCCCCGTAATTTTAAAGCAAAAAGCAAAGTAGTAAATAATTACGGCCTAATGGACGTTTTCACAAACGCCTACTAGTGTTAGAAGTAACCTAACTAGAACAATTTCTATGATATTTGATGACGTCATAAGGTTCACACCCCACAGAACACAGAAAGAAGTAGGTATTTGAATATTTGTATTCTGATATCTGTGGTTATACCGCTAAGATCAGGCGTTGGTGGAAACGGGCATATATTTTCTGTTTTTTTTTATGATTAAATAAAAGCTTATATTATGTTTTTTTATACCACTAAGGTGGTGTAGCGGGAGCGATGGCGATGTGCTCGACCGCCACAAAGGGAAGATCTTCCGGCCAGGCTGGGTGTTATGCCTGGGGAACCGCGGCTCCGAGAATGTATGTGTCGGAGGTTGTATATATATCTCCATATCGTAGAAACTTCGATAGCGTGATTCAGGATTTCTAAGTGTCGTCGTATATGACGTCATGTGTTCGCATTGTGAACTTTTTCTTCACTCTGTAGTTATTCTGTATGGCGATAGGTGTCGCCACATTACTCCCCTCCAGGATCGAAGGTCCGATGAGATGATGATCAGCAGTCTGTGCTTCTCGTTAGCTTGCCCAGTGAGTCGGGCTTGAGTGTGCGTGCTCCAAGTGTCCCAGTGAGTCGGGCGTGAGCGTGCGTGCTTGATGTATCCCAGTGAATCGGGATGAGTGATGTCACAGTGAGTCGGGATGATGCATGTCCCAGTGAGTCGGGATGCAGAATATCCAAGTGAGTCTGGATGAGGAATATCCCAGTGAGTCGGGATGAGGGTTATCCAAGTGAGTCTGGATGAGAAATATCCCAGTGAGTCGGGATGAGGGTTATCCAAGTGAGTCTGGATGAGGAATATCCCAGTGAGTCGGGATGATGCATGTCCCAGTGAGTCGGGATGCAGAAAATCCAAGTGAGTCTGGATGAGGAATATCCCAGTGAGTCGGGATGAGGGTTATCCAAGTGAGTCTGGATGAGGAATATCCCAGTGAGTCGGGATGTGGGTTATCCCAGTGAGTCGGGATAAGGGGTGCAGGAACAGGTAGCTCGGTGAGTCGGCTGCGATGAACCTGATTTTCCCCGTAGCTGGAGTGCATTGAGACTGCTGATGATGAGGCTTCAAGTTGAGGAGTGAAGAATGTGATGACGTCAGAGCTGATGAGGAGATATGATGAAGAAGGCTGCTTCCAATCACGTCGGGGTCACCACTGTAGCGGGAGCGATGGCGATGTGCTCGACCGCCACAGTGGCAAACAAGCATACGGCCCCTAGTAGCCTATGGACGCTTGTAATACCGGCGGTATCACTTGCGCGTTGCCGTGCCGACTCTGTAGAAAGTGGAGCTCTGGAGACCTTACTTACCATAGGAACACAACATGGCCGAGACCAATACCAACATAGACCTATTTGGCTACAATCTTCTTTAAGGTGGAGGTCTCTCCCCAGACGGGCTGCTGATTTGAGCGGATTGTCCACTGTGCCCTACCTCTCTTTAGATTTTTATTCACTGATATTCACTTTTATATAGCAGTTTAATTCAAATTCAAATTCAAAATATTTTTATTCAAATAGGCCTAATATAAGCTCTTTCGAATCGTCACAATTTTTTCCTACCACCAGTTCAGACGGCAGATTTGTGCTAAGAAGAAGCTGGCAAGAAACTTAGCACTTGCTCTTTTAAAATGGTATTACTAAGATACAAATTACAATGACAGAAAATATAAAATTAACACAAAATATCTGTAATTTCTGATGACAAAGAAAAAAAAATAAAAAATAATGCAAATAATTAAAGATTAATAACACTATAAATGAAGAGAAAAAAAAAGCGTATTAATATACTGGTATACATATATACCTACATTTAAAGGTGTAAAAAATTAAATAAAAGTTAAAAGTGTATATACAATATATGCATATATATATGCGCAATATATTAAGTACCTAGCAGTAGGTAGGCTTGTGTTTGGTGTCTGTGCCGAGTTTATCATTCCAGCTATTTTTATCATTTAGATAATCTTCAATTTTATAATAAGCCTTTCTGCTGAGTGAATATTTAATGTAGGATTTAAACCTTTTTCCTGGTAAATTCAGCACATTATTATAAAATCGAATACTATTAACAACAAAACTATTTGAGGTCTTGGCGAGCCGGTGCTTAGGTATAACTAATTTATGCTTATTTCTAAGATTTAAATCCGAGTAGTCACTAAACTTTACAAATGTGCTTATATTTTTACGTACATACATTATATTTTCATAAATATATTGAGATGCAACGGTCAGAACATTAATTTCTTTGAAAACTTCCCGTAATGATTCTCTGGAACCCATATTATAAATGGAGCGGATAGCTCTTTTTTGTAAAATAAATATTGCCTCAATATCGGCTGCCTTACCCCACAGCAATATGCCATATGACATGATGCTATGAAAGTAGCTAAAATAAACTAGACGCGCTGTCACTACATCAGTCATTCGTCTAATTCTCCTGACCGCGTACGCTGCAGAACTGAGTCTGCTGGCAAGTTTTTTTATATGGGGAGCCCATTTCAAGCCTGAATCCAAGGTAATACCAAGAAATATCGTCTCATTTACAAAATCTAATTTAGTACCATCGAGAATAATGTCAGTATTTACCTGACGAACATTTGGCAAAGTGAATTTTACTACTTTAGTTTTATTTGAGTTTAATAATAGATTGTTGCAAGTAAACCAGTTTTGAATAGCAGAGAGTGCACCATTTACATTGCTAGTGTTGCGACACTGGCGATTAAAGTTAAAAATCAAAGAAGTGTCGTCAGCAAATAGCACTGCTTCAATATCTGTCATGTTCTTGACCATAAAAGGGAGGTCATTAATATAAATTAAAAATAGGAAAGGACCTAGGATCGAGCCTTGGGGCACCCCAATTCTCACATTTGCACCCTTAGATTTCACACCGTTGATATCAACGGTCTGCAATCTATTGGCTAAGTAAGACGCAATCAAATTTTGCGCATTATCTCTAACTCCGTAATGATTTAGTTTGAGCAAAAGCGTCTGGTGATCTACACAATCAAAAGCTTTAGAGAGATCACAAAATACCCCGATGGCATCCTGCGATCCCTCCCATGCATTCAGGGTATGCTTGATGAGCGCAACTCCAGCATCAGTAGTGGACATCCCGGCGGTGAAACCATATTGCTTACTATGAATAATATTAAACTTTTTAAAATGCTCCTGCATCTGCTCAAGCATAACCTTTTCAAATATTTTGCTCAAAACTGGTAAAATAGATATTGGTCTGTAATTTCCAGGTTCAGTTTTTTCACCAGACTTAAACAAAGGAATCAACTTGCTGTACTTCATTAGATCAGGAAACAGACCAGTATCTATACAAACATTAAAAATTATGGCCAAATGTGGAGCAATGGCATCTATAACAGCATACAGTGCTTTAATAGAAATTCCCCAATGATCCTCAGAGTTTTTAACATTGAGTTGTTTAAAGGTCTTAATAATTTTACACGGAGAAATATATTTAAATTTAAAGTCTTCTTCATTAGACACCACATTTTCCATTAACAATTTATTAGCACTACTAGGCGAGGAGTTAAGAGAACTAGTAACTGTGATGGGGATATCAGTAAAGAAATTTTCAAAGGCGTTGACTATATGATCAGTGGATGTTAAGATGCGATCATTATGTTTCAGGGTGTTGATCGAATCCCGTGGTTTTATTTTGCCTGTCTCTTTATTAATAACATCCCAAACAGCTTTTATTTTATTGCCTGAATCCGAAATCTTTTTCTTAATATACAAAGATTTTGCTTTTTGACAAACAGTCTTGAACATCCCTGAGTAATTCCTAACATAATTAACAAATTCAGGTTTGAGCATATAGATCAAATAATTTATTTCTGCTTATTAAAATACCCGGAGTTGCCCAATCAATAAAATTTAATTTATTTGAAACTGTAATAGATTTCTGTTTAAAAATTTTCCCATATTCTTCAAGCAAGGGCAGAAATAAATTATTATATAGCAAGTCAGGGTCATCCACAGAGTAATCCAAGAGTGAGAGCCTTTCCTTCAATATATTATTGAATTTACTTAGTTTATTGGAAGTCAGGGGCCTGCAAACAAAGGTATGATTTACAATTTTGTCAGAGACTTGTTCAAAGACTACAAGTTGACCACAGTGGTCGGAAGGTAAGTTATTCACTATTGAACCATTGAGATGTCGACAATTACAAAAAACATTGTCAAGGCAAGTGGCTGACCAAGTGGCATCCAATTTATTAAAGACTGATTGAACATGTCAACAGTTGTAGTGACAAGGTACTAAAATGATATAATATTTATGCAGCTGACTGTACAATCCAATAGTTTCAGTTGGTAAATTGATATACGTGTATAGTATCCAGATATTTTTAGAGTACCAAAGGCACTCCTTAAAGATCTCACATCACATATAATATTAAGTAGGTAATGAATAATATACAAATTCATACAAATTTCTCTAAAGAAACGAAACATCCAATTTTTTCCATTGAACGATAAGCAGCTTATCGTAACCGACCGAAATCGACCCATCAGTGTAACCTCACGAAAGAAAGTAGCAATATTGTCTAAAAGGGAAGTTTCGAGATTTCATCTCGTATAATTTTCTTTTTAGTTTCATAAGAAAAAGCGATTCCCTCATACCTTAGTGGTTGAGACAGAGAAACGTCATTTGGGGACCGATACAGCGCTTACAACTCGGTGATAGATCGGAATCGATCAAAAGTTTTATTGTCGCCATCTCATGCATTTATTGGAATAGAAAAGTTTTTGTAAGGCAGCGCACACAACCAACGCGAATATCAGCGAATTTATTCTATGCGGATTTTAATACCAATTCTGTTAAAAATGGCTTTTATAGAAGGCTAACAGTTGAGTTTCTTGCGGCACTTTTCAACATGCCATTCACGTCTGAAGTGCTAGTAGGATACAAATTATTGACGTGCAGTGCAAATGTATTTCTTGTAAATCTAATAATTGCAAAATAAATTATTTTATTTTTTCTGTGTAATAAATAAGCAATGATTATTCTATCTATCTATGTTTCTTAATGTCGGGCAAAGATCTCCGTATGTTACGTCTCACTCCAGCAGAAGAAACTGGAGTTGTATTTCATGGTTATTTTTAGTACCTCGTTGAATTCTCCGTACTGCGCCGCCCGTCCTGTTTTCTAGTTCGGCCGAAGATTCAGAAGTATTCTAACCATTAAATATAATACATTTTTTTTAGTAATTCGTTGAAATTCTATCATGAAATACCTCGTATCGAAATACAGTGACATACTACGGCTATTTCACATCGATACACATCCCTCCGAGCTAGTTCATAGTAGTTCTCAACCACATAAACTTAAAAGTTAATAGTTAATAATTACCCACTGATAGAGATTTTATCGCTCCATGCAAACTAGTAAAACACTGTGTGGAAATACATTATGTAAGTTAAAATTTGTTAAATCGATCGCTTTATTAAATTGGCGTCATTACCGCGGGGGCTTATTACCGACGCCCGTAGACCTCGTAAAACTTTGATGTTCGTAATGCGCGTGCATTTATCACGCTCGCTCGAATCCTTCAGTGACGTAAAGATTTTTATGCTTTGTAGTAATTACATTTTGGAGCTCAGCTCAATAAATTACCTATATAATTTTGAATTCTTATATTCCTGGATTTTTATTTATTTATTCTTTATTGCACGATTGAGAGTAGAATTGGCGGACTTAATGCCTAAAGGTATTCTCTACCAGTCAACCATCATCGGGTAATGCAGAAATATTGGTGACGGGACAAAAATTGGATTTGTCAATGAACTGAAAGTTTTCAAATACCTACTTGTTGTATGGTTTTGACAGTTCTAATTTGACAAAAAAATAACAGAAACTACAATATATTTCTGAAACAAGGTAAAGATATATTTACGCTTGTGGTTAGCCACCAAGATTCAATTGTAAACCACAATTTTGTCACTGAAAAAAAATATTAATTTTAAATATTCGTATGTTTTGCAAATACGACCTGTACTACACAGGGCTTTTAATTTCAGAGTGTATAAACATCATTAAAATTGACATCGCACCTGTAGTTCTCACGGAGTTGCAGGTAATTATCGGCGATTGCTTACCATCAGGCTTGCCATCATCAAAATTTTCATTAACAGAAATCAATTTAACCTATGAAAAATTTCTTAATCGTCTCCCTAGCGTAATCACATTTCCTAATGCCTTAGTAATGTTTTTGTATGTTTGCTGGTCTGCAGTTTATTACTAAAGAAAAAAATTGTCCAATACTAATGAAAAATACTAAGGAAAAAATAGTAGAATAGTCTACAAAGACATTGAAATCCATCTTTTGTACCAGTAATCTTATGTAAAACGGGCAGTACACGGGTTATTCGATTGCGAGGTCTATTCTGGACATTTTTACACAGGAAATTGAATTCTCTGTACGCAAGCAGGAATCGAATCAGGCAATGTTTGTTCCAAAATCTACTGGCTTTCAATATTACTTGCCAAAGTGCTGAATCAGCTAAGAGATGTTATTACACACATATATCATATAACTTCTTGCGGTTTGATTTCTGACTAACCAAATTCCGCGACGTTAAAGGTATTGAGGGAAATTTAAGTCAATTTCAAATTTTCTCTATTACATGACGAGTTTGTCAGAAACGTCTTGGAGGAAAAGGTAGATGGTAGAGAGGGAGGCCGACAAGAGCTTACATGGATCAAGTGAAGGAACTTTCCTTCACTTGATGGCGTCGCGTTCTATCTTATAGAGAAGGAGCTGGCGCAAGAGCGCGGCTCTTAAATTTAAAGAGACTAATTTAAAAATTTCCACAGATAGATTGTTTGTTTTAATGTAATAGGCAATTAAATTATCTCTAATTAGTATTGAATTATAATTACTAAGATTCATTGTGGTTTCTTTATAACAATGGAAATTAGTTACATCAACGCCATACGTTGATTCTATCCTAAATAATGCAGTGACATGAATGACGTATTCCAAATCACAAGTACCTATTTATATTTACAATAATAATCCCAAAGTTATTGATATCATACTAATATTATAAATGAGAGAGTTTGTTTGTTTGTTATTCCTTCATGGCTTGACTAAGCAGCCGATCATTATGAAAATTTGTATACATATTGTCAGGGGTACAGAGCCCAACATAGGCTAAAGTCCGTGAAAGTATATCATTCCAATGGGAAAATATTTTTTCTACTATAGAGACTGTATGGGATGGGCTATTGTCCAACAGATGGCGCCACAAGTCGCGCTATGGGTTGTTTTGTTGTCATACGAGATATATGTCATAAAATTAACCGCGAGCGAAGCGCGGGGAAAAGCTAGTTATTAATAAATAAATATATCATCCATTGCTTTGTCCGCTACTAATATCATTGATATAAATTATGATATTATTAACATTACTTACTTGTTACATAGATCTCTGTTATTCATTAATTAGTTACAATTCGTGTTCACTCATATAATGCTTGAGATTATAATCATTAGGTAAGATAAGATAATAATTATTTTATCAAAAGTATTATCCTCCTTACATATCCATTTTCTCCCAATTTCCTTCCTTATAGCAGGCAACGCATTGGTTTCTTCTTTGGCTGCGGTGACATGAAGTTTGTATTGTAAACCCTGTTTCTTTTAACTTGACCAATGTAGTAAACAATCTTAGCATGTCTTTTTAACGAAAATAGGCAATTAAAATTATCATTCACACCCAAATAATAATAATATAGTTAGAAATGGCATTTAACACAACACTCTTATTATTCTGGCGATTTATCGATTTTACACATGGATATTTGAATAAAAAGACACGCTAAGATTGTTTACTACATTGGTCAAGTCAAAAGAAACAGACTTTAGTCTTTTGACTAGTCATAACAAAATCCATACTAATATTATAAATAAGAAAGTGTGTTTGTTTGTTTGTTTGTTGTCCCTTCACGTCGAAAGTAATGAACGGATTGATGTGATTTTTTTATTAGGGATAGTTTTAGGTCTGGATAGTGACTTTAAGGTGATCCGTTTCGGTCCGCGCGGGAAATTCAAATTATTTGGTGTTTTTTACAAATTGCATCTCAATCATTGATAGAATTTTCATGAAAATTGATTTGACGACAACAAATACAATATATCTATTGAATAATTATCATATAAATTATAAATATTGGCTCTTCTCATTATGAATGTGCATAATGCATGTTTATTGGGAAAAAGATGCATCGTTGACATTCATAATAAGAACAGCTAATATTTATAATTTATTTGATAATTATTCAGTAGATATATTGTATTTGCTGTCGTCAAATCAATTTTCACGAAAATTCTATCAATGATTGAGATGCAATTTGTAAAAAACCCCAAAAAATTTGAATTTCCCGCGCGGACCGAATCGGATCACCTTATGCTACTTTTATCCCGGAAAATCATCTCATTACCACCACGGGGAAAAAAGTATAACATTATTTTTTCAATATTTTTTAACGGGGATAATTTAAGGTCTGGAGAGTGACATAAGGCTGCTTTTTTTCTTACGCGATAAAGAGATTCCCACGGGAAAATGACCACGCGGGCGGAGCCGCGGGTAACAGCTAGTAATACTATAAAGAGTCAAAGATGCATCGTGGACATTCATAATAAGAACAGATAATATTTATAATTTATTTGATGGTTGTGCCATAGTTGGTCCAACAGGAACAATTTTAGTTGTGCCAAAATTAGTTGTGCGTAGCAGTTGGTCCAACAGGAAATGGTGATAAAAAACTATTCTTTTTGTTTGATCCTTTTGATTAAATTTCATACTATAAACATTACAGACACTTTTAACCTGTAACATAACATTACAATGATCAAAGGAACATTAAAATAAATGCTTACATCTTAACTAATAATGAAAAGCAATAATGAAAAAATAATTATAATAAAACAATCTAATTATAATATCAGGAATAACGTCTAAAATTGAAATTTTCTAAAAGCTTCATCCAATTAGGAGAGGGGAAAAATAAAAATAAAATAAAAGATGATTTTAAGCGCACGGCTGGAAGTGGGGCGAGTTAAAAATAAGGCAAGATTAGCCTTTGTACCATTAAAACGTTACTTAAGAACTGAGACAAATGAAAGAGCGAAGAAAAAGATTTTCAGATTGAGGAATGCGGAAGTTTAGCGGATACCCTAAGAGCTTTCCAACTACTTTTCCACTATTCTAGTATTTGTTTTGAAAGGAAAACGCTTCAGACGTTGATTTCAAATTGGCGGCGGCTAATCTGACTGGAATAACTCGTGGAGTGTGTTCTGTGATTTATTTGGATTTAAGCCACGCACGTGTTCTGAATGTAGATAGACAACAACTGCGAAAAAAGGAAACTTTATTTACGTTGGAACGTTTATATACCTTGAATTTCAGAAAAAAAAAAAACAAATCTGAAACATTGTTTTCACAACAAATTATTTCTTTTAAACATCAGTGACTTTTAAAATCTTATATTAAAGGTATGATAATAACTTGTTTCATTTGCAATGCATTACACAGTTAAGAATTGTCATACAACTTAGATTTTTTTACTTAATGGTATTAACAAATCAACTGCTCCGGACCTCTGAAATATATCGTCAATTCTTATTAAAGTATTCGTGGTCCACACTTTAAAAAACCCCAAAGATGTCACAAGTACTCAGAACATTAATAAAACGTATCTTAAAATCTGTCATGACTTAAATCTTAAACTAGGGATGTATAAAGCAAACTTTGTGCCAAAGGTTAAGTCGAAATCCTTTGTCGAAATGGATTTTACGTGAATCAAAGGCGGAAAAACGAACGTCAAAGGTTGCTTTATCGATCTGTATTTCACTGTATTACTTGAATGAGTTAAAACAAAAAGCGCCATTGCTTATTTCTCCTTTGTCTATTGTAATATTGAGAGGATGTATTTTAAATAATCTTCTTTACATAGTATAAAATGACGTCGCTTTTGCTGTCTGTCTGTGCGTTTGTGTGTCCATATGTATGCTTATATCTTTAAAACTATGCAATGGATTTTGATGCGGTTTTTTTAAATAGATAGATTCATTCAAGGGGAAGGTTTTTAAGTATAATACATTCCAAAATTTCCACAGCAAAGCAGGATACACTCAAACGAAGTTTGGTGGTTTCGCTAGTTACATTTAAAATAAAGTGCTTCTGCTGTCTGATCTTACTACAAAAATATGTGACAAATACTACTTTTTCTCGTCGAAATTTCACAGATAATATATTTCCCGCTATCCTTGAAGTATTTATGTGAAAAAATAATTGACCGCGTTTGAGAATGCCCAGGTGTTTGTTTTTGCAAATTCAAAACTCCCCTACTCCCGTATGTCGCATTAAAATCGCATCGGAATTTTTTTACACACACTTTTTTGTCAGCATGTAATTAACTTACATATAGCTTAATCCGACGTGCTTGAGTATTTCAAGATATCGATTTTTTGAACTACGGAACATTTGAAGAGTTCAAAATATGGTGTTGATACTTAGTCTTAACAGGGCAAAAATCACCCCCCTTCGGCTCCTCTACTATAACGACAAACGATTTTCAATCGTTTTAAATAAACTGTGAGTCCAAATTTTGGCGCGTACTATACCTACCTACCAAGTTTAGTGTGACCTGAAAGATACAAAGGATCTCCACCATATGTGTAAAATAAAAATAAAAATGACTATTTGGTCTTCAGAATTTGATTATACATCTAATATTGTTTCTATAGATAATTACTTTCCCATAAGAAATGAAATATTTCCAAGTTTTCATAATAAACGGCAACGACCAATCAGCATGTTACATGCAATCTAATATTTACTGCAGTTCCTTTTATGGTATTACGTACAATGAATATCTAAAGGTGTAATTACACTATAAATATAACTATTACCATTATAAAGGTGCACCTACACCACATTATATAACTTTATTGAAAAAAAATTAAGCAAACATTTTAAAACATGATTTTTGCTTCCACGCAATACAATTTGTTCAATAACTCTATTATAACATCGCGACCGGTGTGGGTTCTTTAAACGTAGTCTTCGCGGATGAGTTCGAGGTTTATTTAGATGACTAGCAGGAAAAGTCCCAATTGAGAGAAAATGAGAAAAGCTGAGAGGAGACTTTTGCCCTGCAGTGGGACACTAAAGGCGCTTTTTCACTATGGGATATATACCTACTGGGTGAAACGGAACGATCGACACAGCCGAAATTTCTCATCTACTTCATGCTGGTGAAGTCTTATAGTCTAAGTTAAGTTTCTAAGTCGTATATCTTAGAGTTTCAGAGTAATTTATTAACAAACATTTATTGTGTTTTCATCCCTAAAAATTACCCGTAAGGACGTTTTTTAAAATGACCACATTTTTTTTTTATCTATGTGTTGTTTAGTGTTTTAAGTACTTATTTTTAGTGGGGTTTTTTGTACTTATTGCCGCGTGGAATTAGGGTTATCAATACGTAGAAAATTAACAATTAAACCTATACAAAACGCTTGTGTCTAGGGTACCTAATATGAAACTTTCGGCTGTTTTGGTCGTTTTTTTTCACCTGTATATTGTATCTTGAGCTATAAATGCAAACTGAGGCGAGGCAGGGGGAGGCTTGGTGTCCGGGGACGTGAGGTAATGTAATATATGTTATAGCACAGTGTGAATGGTCTCGTACAAAATGTATAACGAGCGATTAAAATATTACATCTTAAGATGCTATATTATATCTCAGTGAAAAACCGACTTAATAACTGCTAAAAAAATAGATAAGTACAAAATATTGTACATTTTTTAGTTGTCAGGAATGAGTCTAGCTAGTAATGTAGGATGCTCCACTGTTTCCTCTCTAAAGCTTTTCTTTAACCTCCTTTTACGGTAAGTATGGTACTTTTTTGTTAAATTGGTCAGTTTTGTACACTTTATACAATTGAAAGTTATGTTATCGACTTTTACATAACCCTTTCTTCACTTCTTAAAACTGTAAAGTTGTAAAAAAAATACAATTGTAAAAGATAGATCGAATTGTCAATAATTACAAGTTTTGTCACAATATTTAATTTCGTTCACGCACTTCCCAAAAGAAACATAAATGTTGGTTAAAGTAATAATAGTTTTCTGTATCGAGTAGTTAAAATATTTAATTATACATGTTGTCCTCACTGGCATTTTTCATTTGCGTGAAAAACAATTTAATAATAAACTTTTCTTTGTATAAAATTACTTTGTTATTTTCTTCGGTTTCATTCAGTAGTGTCGATGGGGTTTAATTTTCAGAACTATTAAAACAATATACGTTACAGTCAACGGAGTCAACCAATTAAAGAAGTGACCAGGGTCTCCTTTGGTTGCCTGTAATTACGTTGTAGTTCTCTAGAACTAGGAACATTTTTACGCAGCCTATGTTATGAAACTTTGTAGGTAAATTACATAGAATTTTAAAGTTACGCGTCAAATCTCACATTATTATACTAATATTATAAACTAGCTGACCCGTGCCCACTTCGTTGGGCATAATGTTAAAAGCCTTTTTATTTTTTGGTTTTTTATATAACCTATGACACTCAGCAATAATGTAACTTTCTATTGGTGAAAGAATTTTTAAAATCGGTTCAGTAGATCCCGAGATTACCCGTTACAATTTAACAAATACACAAACTTTACCTCTTTATTTTAGTATAGATGAGAAACTGAGTTTGTTTGTTTGTTTTCCTTCACGGCTTGACTAATCCGCCGATCATAATGAAAACTTTCAGGGGTACCTGATCCCAACATAGAAATATGAAAATATTTTTTCTACTATAGAGGACGCTGTATGGGATGGGTTGGTTTGTTGTCAAACGAGATGTAAGTCATAAAATTAAGCGCGAGCGAAGCCGTGGGAAAATCTAGTTTAGAAAGAAATAGCTTGAAACTTGTGAAATCAGATTTAAATGTATACTCAATATTGGACGTTAAAAAACGAAACAGGAACTATATATATATCAAATAAACCAATCTCCGTTTTACCCTTAATACTACTAAGGAAATAAAGTGAACACTTGAAATAAAAAAGCCAAAGGGTTAAAGTAACAGCTTGGCGAGCCAAGTAAAATGTCACTCAAGGAAATAAGGAAATAACATAAGCGTAGTTCGTTGAATATGACAAGACGTACGGAAATGACATATCGGAGCTCGGCGAGCGAGAAATGTGCTGTGTCGTGACGTCTGTTAAGTGCCGTGAGACTATTGTCGTGGCTCCAGATGTCGCGAGTGTCGGGCCATCATTAAATTCACAAATTTTATGCTAACTTGCAAAAGGGTCTTTGAATTAGAGTGCCAAATACACGGTGGATTTAATTCGACGCCTTTGACATCGATTTTTAGCTTAGCTTTTAAACCTTGACTCAAATAGAGGAGTGTATTTTTGTGCCTCACTAAGACATACGGAGGCACAGAAATACAGCGTTTTTGCAGTGGTCGAGCACATGAAAAGGGCTAGTTCAACGGAAAATACCACACTCTCACAGAATATCGGCGTAAAGCAGCAATGCTTTTCGTCCGGTATGTTTGAGAAACTCAACTCTCTTGTCTCGCTTTACCCCTCCTTCCACTAGTCTGGCACCTCTGGTATTACTGATGTTAATGGGAGGAACCTTTTTCTATTTCAAACGTACTATTTCATTTTGACTTTTTTATTTGAATGATCACTTTATCGAAAGTGTTCTTAGTTATAATTCAAGAAAATCTGTCTAAGCATTTGAAAAAAAATATCAGCTCTTTTCTAGTTGTATAACTGGTTTATTCAGTCGGGAGCATTTTTTATTTTAATTTTATTATTTGTTCAATCAAAGCTATAGCTGATTAAAGTGATGTGACGTCTATTGGCAGCCGGATTGTGTGCATTTCGTATGGCTAAACCCTAACTTAATTAACAAAATCTACAACAAAATGACGTAGCTGGCCGTCAATTTGTTTTTAATCCGAAATTGACACAAATAGACTCTGAAAACATAATGGTGAGTGTTTGACAAACGAGCAGAAAATACCAAAAATAAATTATTTAAATTAAGTAGGTACACATACTCGCATTACGACCAAAACGCCAAAGCTTCTGGCTTACAGTTTATAAAACAATTTGAAAATCGATTGTCATTATGCACTGAGCAATAATTATGAGTTTCGAACTTTATGACTGCACACGCCCGGAGAATTGGGGTTCAGTATACGTATCTTTATTTCTGACAATAATTTTCAGAAAGCAATATTTTCATAGGAAATCCTTTCCGAAAAAATACACCATGAAATGTCTTTTTGTTAAACTGCCGCCAAGCCCTGACATATTAACAAAGGAATGGCGCAGCGGCGTAAAAGATAGTAGGTGTGACGTGAGCCGACCTAAATTAAAAATCGTAAAAACACAGATTCCCTTTCCAGACACCGGTTTGTAATTTACAATCAAGTTTTGTATTTCAGACAACTTAAACATGGCAAATACCAACGTCAAATAAATAGATAATACATTTATTCGATTGCAACGGACATGAATTACAATGTACATACAAAATACATAACATAATTTCTATTTTTAATTCATCATCCCCAACAATACTAAAAGGTCAATATAGCTAATCTAAAACGTTTAACGTTTTTCCATACAAAATTGATGATTATAATATGACATATTTATTCTTCCAGTGAAATTTTCGATAAAAAGCCCCGTGACTGGGCTGGACCTAAAGCATTAGATTGACAATCTAACGTGGTTGTCATTTGCAATTAATCGTCTCGGAGTAGAACATGAAGCTATTGTCAATTGAATTGAAAACCAATATGATAAAATCTATGCATACTGAAGGCAAAAACATGGAAGATAGAATCAAGGCAGTTCTATTGCGGTTGTGAATCAATTGAAAATAACGTAGGACATTGATAATTGCAGTTGAACGTCTCGAGGCCTTTAAACGTGACAATCGGACAAAATTGTCATCTTTGACAAATCTTATACGCGGCGTGAGTCGTGAATGGAGCGGCCGTCATCGCGACACGACGAGACGGGACTTGCGACGCGATACGGCGGCGCGCGTCCTCCGCTACCGACATCCCTGCCACTGGCTATGTGTTTTGCCTATACAATTTATTGTTAGTCCTCGTAAGCCGTCACTAATAGCGGTGAAGGCGCGACCAGGCTGTTATAACAAATTTACAGCTACAGTACTTTTTTTAATGAATTCATTATATAAGTGAAAGCGCTGAAGCTGTGGAATGAGATCTCCGCCGAGGTCTTTAGACTACAGTATGGGGTTCTTCAAAAGCGGCATTAAAATATTTTTACAGGGTCGGCAAAGCGCGAGTGATACCTACGCCTCGGTATTGCAAGCGTCCATAAGCTACGGAGACAGCTTACTATCAGGCGGGCCGTGAGCTTGTTTGCCATCTTAGTGGTAAAAAAAAATAGGCGACAAATGACCACTTTTGTTTGTTAATAAAATAAATAGAGAGTTACGTTTATAGAATGACGGTATATAAACAGGGCGTAAAAAGGTTTTATAAGGTACTAGTAACCAAGTTAATAAGGTTGTCTTAAAACACCCCTTGCAATCACATTGATATACCCAGTCCACATGCAATATTTTTTTTTATATTATCTGGTTGTTTTATATTCGTCACAAAGTAATTTGGGAATAAAGTTTTTCAATTTGTGACGAATTTGCTTTCTATGTAAAAATGACTGATTTATTTGTGACGAATATACAGCAACCGAATTTTAAGGTAGGGTACAGCGGATAATCCGCTCAAATCGGAGCAGCCCGTCTGGAGAAGGACCTCCACCTTACAGAAGATCGTAGCCAAATAGCATTGGTCTCGGTCATGTTGTGTTCCTACGGTTAGTAAGGTCTCCAGAGCTCCCATTTGGGGGGGAAGGGTTGGCAACGCGTGAGTGCGAGTGATACCCTCGGTATTGCAAGCGTCTATAGGCTACAGTGACGGCTTACCATCAGGTCGGCCGTATGTTTGTTTGCCACCTTTGTGATATAAAAAAACCCAACTAAATCGTTATAAATAAATCATTAGGTATATACGATTATTGTTTCTTTGCAGATATCACCTCTACTACAGTGAAAATGCGAGTGACTTAAGTGTATAGTGGTCAAAATGGAGATCGCAAACCTGATACTGACACTCATCTGTGTCATTTCATTCACATGCACCCACGCCAAAATAGGTAAGTTCAAGTTTATATAAATCTAGCGCCTCGTCTTAGCTTCGCACGGATTTAGTTAGGATCCCCAATAATAAATAAAAATATAGCCTATGTCACCGGGGATAATGTAGCTTCCCAGACAGTGAAAGAATTTATCAAATAGGCCCAGGCAGAAGTTTCAGTACCTAATCAATACAAACAAAGAAATAAACAATCAAATTTAATATTTCCTATATAGAATATAGAATATTGGTATAGATAAAGAAAGCAAACTCAAGGTTAGATGTAATAAGGAAAGTCGTAGGGAGCCGCTTCCAACAGATCGAACTGAAGTCGTTTTGGGGGAACCCTATGTCCATGGCCTTTTTCTGACTGAGATGCCTAATGAATAAAAAAAATCGCTTATTCAGATATTAGACCCTTATAGACTTTCTCCAGTCCCAGGTGCAAATAATAAATTATTTGTATACCTCTATTATGTAAACAAAAGCAAAGTGGTCAGTGGTTAAAAATGACTTCATTAAGGTCTTTTTGTCATTTTTAACATTTAAACAAATACGCGGAGCATCAATCAATAGCAATAAATAAGTAATAGCAAAATAGATAAACATCGAAAAAGTTAACGAAAAGTGCATGGAAATGATGCTTTGAAAAAACATCTAGTGCCCGATTGCTACGACACCTATTGGGTCTAATTTTGTTTAAAAATAACTCATCTGAATAATAACTTGAATATTAAAATATGAGACTTTTGCCAAATATTCGATTTCAAGGGACATAAAAATGTTTTTTAAAACACACAAACAGAACGACCTGAAATATAGGCTGGATTTTCACCGTAATGTCTCACAGATTGACAATAATAAAAAAACTTGTATTAAATGCACAAAGCCACCTAGTCTACTCCCAAAGTAAGCATAGCTTGTGCTATGGCTATTAGCTTCCTGACATGATGTGTGTTGCTGACTTGCTGACATGACAATGGGAGTGAAAATTTATATATTTGTGACCGGGCATGTATAACTGTGAAAAAATTAAATAAACTTACATTGATTCAAGGTCAGGTCAAAAATCAGGTAGGTCAACTCATAGTTGTAAATATATTTTAATCCTATGATCTTATATAAAATGAGAAAATAAAATAGAAAGGTGGTTTTACGAACCTAGGTTAATGAATGTCACCTACCACAGAAAAAGTAGTAAAAATATACGTTTCAAAGTAGCTATAACTTTTTTAGCTGCATAATAAACCCTTATAATTCCTTTATATTACGGGTCCAATATAAGGTACGATTACAGTGACGATTTTGTAATATGTTTTATGAAATGATTTGTACTGGGCTGTTTTTAAAACTAAAATGTACTTTCTGCAAAATAAAGTAATTTTTCTGAAGCGATGGCCAGTTTACTACAAAACATGAATTTATTTACACAGATCCTATTTTATATTTATATGTAAATTAGTAGGTATATTACACGTCTTCCACACGGCCCAATCTAATTGGCTAATTTGTATACCTGTCATTTTCTTAAGATATCACTAAGAACAGGACAATAGATCAAATTGGGCCAAAAATTGGGTGCGTATGGACGAGGTGTTAGTTTTATAAAACGTATCGGTTGCATTTTTAGAATTTTATTTTTAGGTTGCATTTAAAAATCCTTGAAATCGAAATACGAAAACAATATCGATTACAGATTAACAACTCATTTGACTTTGAGCGGATTTTTTTGAAGGCTCACATGTCGAATCGTAGAATCGTGCCGTGTAAACGTCCTTTAGACGGCACGAACTAATAAAAAGATAAAATAGGACGGTTTTCCTTCAAACTCGACAGGCATAAGGCATCACCTGCCAGTATTTGGGATATAACCCGTTGAGATTAGGGTAAGCGCACCTTCTGTCAAGTGGTCGAAGGGCGTGACGTGAATTGGGCCCAGGATCCGGCATTAGCGCACACCTGACCAAATTAAATGATACCTATTATCGTATAGAAACCTATTACGAAACGTGACATTATGTCATGGCCTAGTTATATGGAATTTCTCGTACATTTTGCAGATTTCCCGAGGGACTGCTTATATTGTACCGATATTATTTGTTGTAATATTTTATTATTGATTTTTATTGATTTAATATCGTACTTCTTTTGATATGGAGTATTCATAATTATCGACTGACAGGTCGACAACATAAGATAGCCGCAGAGGGTCATTACTTTTGATGAAAACTCAAAAATAATTTATAGTTAACTTGTTAATTTCTGTGATTAAATGTAACAAAAGACCGTTCTTTGATAAAACTGGCTTCGAGAGGGTGAGGATGCACGAGCGCCTGCCCCACCGGGATATAGACTAAGGCACATTCCGCGTCCTTCTAGTATAAGATCACGTGGAGGCGGTGTAGGTTTTTACCTTAGGAAAGGGATATATGCGCGTAACCTTGAGCATCCACCCTCACCTTCTGTTGAACAAATGTGGATCAGCATTAAGTCGAACGGTTTAAAAATTGCTGTAGGAACAGCATACCGCCCACCTTGGTTTAGTGTAGACATTTTCCTTAATGCTTTAACTGAGTCGGTAACCTCATTCTCCACATTCGACCATATTATTTTGATGGGTGATTTCAACATAGATTTGCTCAAAGTGGATGACCCAAGTTCGAAAAAGTTACTTGAATTTCTACACTGCATGAGTCTTGACCAGTATGTAATCGAGCCAACGCACTTTACTGATCATTCTGAGACACTACTTGACCTTGTGTGCAGTAGCTTAAAGGTTAACAAAATAAGTGTCCACCATGTACCAGATCTCAGTAGTCATGCGTTCGTAACTTGTGAAGCCAATGTAAAGAAACCAAAATCGAAACCCCGCTGGATAACCTATAGGCCTGTAAGGGACATTAACATGGATGCTTTTAATGCAGATGTAAACAGAATTGCATGGGAAGATTTACTCTGTGATGATGTGAATGCTTCTGTCGCTGCGTTTAATGTGGCCATTAAAGATTTATTTGATGCCCACGCCCCTGTAAAAAAAACTTATATTAAAAACCAGAGCCCCCCCTGGATAACACCAACAATTAAGGAGATGATGAGACTGAGAGATAAGGCTCATGCTAAAAGCCGTCGAACAAAATTAGAGACCGACTTGAAGTACTATAAAGATTTTAAAAAGATGGTTAATGTGGCACTCCATAATGAAAAAACAGCTTACTATAAATATTTTGTAAATAAAAATCTGCAGGACCCCCGAACACTTTGGAAAAATATAAAACGAAACATCGTAGACTTTAATAAAAAGAATACTGAACTTCCTGAACATATTGGTGACCCTGAGCGCATTAATAACTATTTTCTCAACGTACCCGGTAGTAATAACATTGATACACATAAATTGGCTTATTTCAAGTCAAATAGATTTAATGATTCCGTGTTTAGTCTGAAGCAGGTTGATGAAGCCATTATTTTTAAAATTATAAAGAATCTTACTACAAACGCGCAAGGTGTAGATGGTATCACATTAAACATGGTACTCTTGACGCTCCCGCGAACGCTAGGTGTTATCACTGCAATCATGAACAGATCCATTGAAACAGGGGCCTTCCCGGCATTATGGAAAGAAGCTTTGGTTAAACCCATCCCAAAAATCAATCATCCTGTGGAGCTAAAAGATCTCAGACCAATTAGTATATTGCCGTTTATGTCAAAAATATTAGAAAAGCTAGTTTGCATACAAATCAGGGATTACATACATAACAACAACATTTTACCTAACAAACAATCCGGCTTTAGAAAAGGTAGAAGTACGTCTACTGCGCTACTGGACGTCATTGATGATTTGCTGGCTGGTCAAGATGTGGGACAGGGATCAATTCTGGTACTACTGGATTATTCTCGTGCCTTTGATACCATTAACATCGAGTTGCTTCTTGCTAAACTGACATATTACGGACTTGACGACAACGCAATGAAATGGATGACGAGTTACTTGTTAAATCGTCTTCAGCAAGTGGAAGTAACTCAAAATGATGGTACAAAAAGATTGTCCGCTAAATCTCTTCTAAACAAAGGCGTTCCACAAGGCTCTATACTGGGCCCCATACTCTTTATAATTTACACAGCTGATTTGCCTCAACATATACTGAAGACAGAACATCACCTATATGCTGATGACTTACAAATATATAAAACGTTTAAGCCGATGGAAACAGACATTGCTGTAAGTCAAATAAGTCAAGACCTGGAGCGGATACATCAATGGTCAGAAGCTAACGGATTGATTCTTAACCCATCGAAAACTAAATTTATGGTACTTGGATCAAAGACACAAATAACTAAAATAAATATTCATACACCTAGTATTAAAATGAAGAATGTTAATATTGAGCAAGTGAATGAAGTTAGGAATTTGGGAGTAGTGATCGATGGTGAGATGAAGTTTGAAAAGCATGTGTCCAATGTCCTTAAGCAGTGTTACTATCGTTTGAGAGTCCTTTACCAAGCGCGCCAGTATTTAAGTGAAGCGTTGCGAATTTGCTTGTGTGAAGCGCTTATATTGTCAAAGCTGAATTATGCTGACACAGTGGTTGGTGGGTGTTTGCTTACGCGAACTAAAAAAGTGCTCCAACGCATCCAGAACTCATGTATCCGATTCTGCTTTCATGTGCCTCGCAGAGCTCACATAACGCCTTTCATAAATCATAACAACTTAATGAAGATGGATACAAGACGAAAGCTGCATTTCGCTAGTTTGCTCTTTGGTGTTTTAAAAAATCAAAGTCCGAAATATCTCTACGCTAAAATACATTTCTCTCAACGCAAGTCCCGTATAACTGATCGCCTAATATGTCCAACCCATAGTACATCCGCATTTTGTGGTAGTTTTCGTTACTTGGCATCCAAGTGTTGGAACAATATTCCTCCACCAATCAGAAATTCCAGCTCTGTTTTATCTTTTAAAAATAACTATAAAAAATACTTATTGAACTTGCAGAAAGCCGTATAGAAATAATTATTATAATATTTATCCAAATATTTTTTATGTATTTATTTATTTACATTATTATTTTATTACATTTATTATATAATTAACCTTTTAATTTACTTTTTTAATTATTTAAATTAATTTAAAAAAAATGTTATGTTTAAATATTTTAGTTTGCACGGCGTCAGTCAGACGCCTCTGTCCACACATTACAAGGTATCCACAGAATACCAGCGTCGCGGTACTCGTGCCGCGACTTATGCTGAGTGGAGGCCTGTTTGGGCGCGCAATATTTATAGTTTAGTAATTTAAAAAATATTGTATTAGATAAGTACTACAAATAATTGTAAGTTATAAGTGCCCAATAAACGTATTTTCTTTCTTTCTTTCAAAACAAAATACATGAGAATGAATTGATATTTACTAGTGTCAGGTTTACACCTAACAAGCTTCTTCGTCACTCATTTTTACCCCGGGAACAACCCTTAATACAAACTAGGTTAATAACTACTTCGTAACATCTTGCCCTAATTTTATTTATCAATACCGTATAGGTCGGTTTCAAAGCCGATCTATCGATAGTTTCATATCGAAGATTAACAAAAATTTTTGTTACTGTCATCCTTGAGGTGAATCAAAATGAGGTACAAAAATGACAAAACAAGTTTTAATTAAATAAAATGTAAGTAAGTAAGTACCTAACTGACGGACAACGAATTTTTCGAAATTCCCACGGGAAAGCGGAATAACACTAGTAATAAAAATATGTCATGGACCTAGAAAAAAAGGCGGACACCATCACTGAAACTCAAAAGTGAAGCACCCAATAGTACCTAAGCCACCTCACGTATACGTACGAACCGGCCGGCGCGGCCGGCTTACGAAGGTGTGAATGTGTGCGTGCCGGTCAGCCATTTCACACACAAATGTCAATTTCCATGTTGCTAGTGATAACATTAAATACTAAATCGACAACCACAGAGACCCTACTTAAATTATTTTTAATACCAAAAATATCCTAATAATATTATAAAGGCGAAGTTATGTTATGTTTGTTACTTATTTGGTATGTAGGTACCTAGCTGATACCATGGATTAACACATAGGGTACTTTTTATCCCGAAAAGTACGCGATTCCCGTAGGATTTGATCAAGAATCTGATATAGATAGCGCTACTGTGCATAAATAAAAACACTCAAACGAAGTTGCGCGGGTTTCACTAGGGATTTTATATTTGACCAGTATTTTTAAGAACTTCATATATCACTCATGAACTGAGACTCACGCCTACAAATAAAGCATTATGGGGTTGCATACGTCTGCCCGTCGGCCCGTGAAATGAATACCATCAGCCTACCCCGGTGATAGGAAAGGGCTTGAGGCTGCTTATTACTTTCCTATTTTTCAAACCCAAGGGACTGTCTTGTTTTGATTTAGGTCGACAGAATACGTTGTTTTTACGCATTTTTATTAACATATTTTTTTGAGACGTGTGTGGTTGTAAGAGTAGTGGTGGCATTTATGAAGTTAGCTAGCTCGATTGAAGAAGTACCATTCTCTCACAGAATATCGCCGTGAAGCAGCAATGCGTTTAAAATTTTGCCAAGGTAAGGCATAATGCCTTTTGATTCAAATTGCTGTCTCTCGCGTAGTTGTTAAGGATGGAAGTCCTTTCAATATTTCCTACCGACTATCTTCTTTCTGATTAATTTCGTTGTGAGTTCCAAGCAAGGTTCCAAGACAGCTGTAGTTTCTCCCCCGGGACGTCAATAAGCTTCATCGCTTATTCTCAATCTAAGGTCGCCGTTGTTGATCCTGGCTACACAGGAGACACATCGGTGGAAATGTGTGGTGGGCTTGTCCCAATAAAAAAAAATGCGTTTACATCGGTGAGTGAGAAACCCGAAAGCTCCATAGCTTCGTATTCCTTTTTTCGTTATTTTCTCCTCCTATTTCCGACAAAGTGACTCTATCTGGTGTATCTATGTTCCAGCGGAGATCACTTATCATTAGGTGACCAGGTGGTAGTGCTTGTTTGCTAACCACTTCTATAAAAAAATACATACCTACACAGTTAAATAAAAGATTAAGCTAACAGTATTATTTTATTTGCTTTCTCGTGTCGTAAATATTTGTATTAACACGTAGGTATGTAATGCTTATTTGAAATTATTGGGCAGTGTATTACTACTATTACTAGTACTAACTAGACCAACCCGCGCAACTTCGTTTGCGTGTATCCCGCTTTTTTTTTACCACACAGGTGGCAAACAAGCATACGGTCGGCCTGATGGTAAGCCGTCACCTATAGACCGTAGCCTATAGACGTCTGCAATACCGGGGGTATCACTCACGCGTTGCCAACCCTTCCAACCCCCCCAAGTGGAGCTCTGGAGACCTTACTCACCGTAGGAACACAACATGGCCGAGACCAATGCTATTGCGTGGGAATTTCAGAATATATTATAGATATAACCTTCGACTTGAACCACACTATCTATTTTAAAAAAAAACGCGTCAAAATCCGTTGCGTAGTTCTAAGCATACATACGGACAGATAGACAGCAAAAGCGAGTTTATTACACGCTTTTTATTACTTTACCTGTATGTGACATCATGTAACGGATTCTTCGGCTATAGATCTCCTCATTTGTGATTCGATCTTCTAAAAAACACCGAGCATTGCTCGGTGGGTTATCTTAGACCTTCTCATGACGCCCATACTGTCGCCCACGTGTCGGAGACATAGGTCAACATTGTAAAACACAGCTTGAAATAAAATAAAGTTAAATATATATATACAATATTATCTATACTAATATTATAAAGAGGAAAGATTTGATTGTTTGTTTGTTTGCATTGAATAGGCTCCGAAACTACTGGACCGATTTCAAAAATTATTTCACCAGTAGAAAGCTACATTATCAGGGAGTGACATAGGCTATAGCTTATCCCGAAATTCAATGTGGTTCCCACGGGAACGACGGGTACGGAACTTCACGCGGACGAAGTCGCGGGCAAAAAAGCTAGTACATAATAAATATAAATATAATATAAATAAATATATAGGGACAATTCACACAGATTGAGCTAGCCCCAAAGTAAGTTCGAAACTTGTGTTATGGGATACTAACCCAACGATATTATATTTTATAACAAATACATATATAGATAAACATCCAAGACCCGAGGCCAATCAGAAAAAGTTCGTTTTTCATCATGACCCGACCGGAATTCGAACCCGGGACCTCCTGCGTGGCGGTCTGGCGTGGTAACCATTACGCCACGGAGGTCGTCAAAATAATAAATAGAGAATCCTTAAAGGAGTTTGAAACCTTCAAAATTGAAATCCTTCATCAACCCGAATTAGTGTGTTTGTTTAGGATTCAACATCCCTCTTAACTAGTGTGACTATGGGTTGTAATGTCACGATTTACAAATACCCGCATACCGAGACCCTAATTGATGCTGTTTAATTGGGATCTTGAGTCAGTTTCATGGTTGACTGTAAGTGAAAATTGGATGAATCGATCCTAAAAGGTATCTCAAGGATTCCCAATGTGCGTGAAATTGCTGATGGACAAAACAGGAAGTCGCCTGAAGCGCAGGCAAATCAGATAGCTTTGGTGTGTGGTTTAACGTGGCTTAAACTTAATCTGCTAAATCTTTTAAGTTTGCGTCTACCACCCTAGACCTCCAGGCGCCCTAGAAACCAAACGCACTCAATCCTATAATTTTATAAAATCTGAGAATGTGTATGCAATTTTCAAAAGCAAGAAATTTTAACATTGACAAGTGAAATTATGCAAAACTCTTTCATCATTCGGATACAAAATTACTAATACTCATGAAAATTTAGATATTTCGAACTATTCGAAATAACTATACTAACTACGTATTGGAGTTACTTGTCGAAATTAAATGTTGACGTCATATTTGTCGAAATTCAGGTTTCAGGTCAGTCATACATAAACAGGTTAGAAAGGTAAAATAATAGCCTGTTACTAGAGGTAACTCTACACACTATGATGTTAGCAACTGTAATCCTTGGGTTATTTCGTATCTATGAGAAATGTAGAATATCGATTGGAAGTTAAATATTATATTGAACTGAACAATCGGACTGTCCAAATAAATGGTTTCAGATAATGAAATTGGTGTTGAAATAATGACAGTATTTATAACTTGTGTTATTAGTAACGTACAAATGAAGACCATGGGTAAATATTGATGTGATAATTTTGTTCGAAATTAGCATAATATTTGGTAAAAACAACCACAACTTTTTTATTTTATTTTTTATATGGGGACAAATCACACAGGTGAACCCGAGGCCAATCAGAAAAAGTTTGTTTTTCATCATGACCCGACCGGGGTTCGTACCCGGGACCTCCTGGGTGGCGGTCTGGCGTGGTAACCATTACGCCACGGAGGTCGACAAAAATGTAATGAAGTCAAAAAAGTCGAAAGAAACATAGTATACCTATACCTAGTATGACTTGAAAGAAATGCCGAATAAAACGTATACAATAAATAATGATTAATTCATTCCATCTAATGTTTAAATTATGTGGCTATAACTTTCTTAAAATAAGTATCGAAATAACTTTTCCTGAGTCAGCGCCCGGCATTTCCTGCGTGATTGTACATTGGTATCACGCGAGCCGATTCCGCCTACCGTATTACTGGGCCTAATATCACAATTTCAAATATTCAACAATAATACAACAATAGACAAAATACAAATTGTTAGGTTCGATATGTGTAACCTAGGTCACGTCATGCATGTATGATTTGATTTCTATGAACATTTATATAAACCAATTTTTATTTAAATAGTGGTTAGGCAACTAGCCATTCATATTTTGATTTTTGAAAGAAAAATTTCATCCCCCCCCAGTTGGGATTCGAACCCACGACCCCTCTCGATGATTATCCTGCCGAGTGCTCTAACCAGTGAGCTACTGGGAAGGTTAGTAATGGTGGTGAATTTTTATGTTATTGTATCGTCATCCTTGTGTTCACAGAGAAGGTAGGTAGAATTTAAAAAAATATGAAATTTTCACTTTTTTAAAAATTATAATTTTCCCTCTCTTTTCACTCTTCTCCTTTCTGCTTTTAAAGAGAAGCAATTGCTCAGTGATTCTCGTAACGTCTGCGTGCGTCTCTCTAAAATCGCTTGTGCTGGCGCCAAGTGCGGTGTCTCGTGACTTTACGCTTTTATTCTTATTCGCACGTTATTATAGCTCGCTGCCCCGCGCTAAGCCGTCGCTGACATAGCGACAAGTTTGGTCGCGCGCGGGTATTTCAGCCGTCCATTTTAAAAGTTAAATGCAGTCGACTGTTTGTTTAGAAGCCAAATCATCGGGCTAAACCCCGATCAATGTTTAATTATATCTATAGATCCTAAATCCCCAAGTTACATTGTAAATATATTCTCTTAGTGTTCAAACAATTAGCACGCAATTTCAAAGGCCTCGCTAAACTTTACTCCTATTTGGTAGGTAGTAAACTTTAACAATTAATATCTTGCATGCGCCGGAGCTAGCGTTAGACTAAAACTAATAATGTTGAATGAAAAGTTCGCGTGACTATTGAGTCAGTACGTCTACGTTGCTACCGTGTAAACTGGTGAACACGAAATGTTAGTCATCGTTAATTTCATATTATTAAATTATGATTTTGATGTCTGTAGTAGCTTTATTTAGGTAATATTATCTACTGTCTCCAAAGCGGAAATATCAGTGCAGCCGACAAAGAGGAACTTAATCTATTAGCGAGAATAGACAACTTGACAAAAATATACCATTTTGGGTTAAACGCGAGTGTCAATGAAGGTCGTCAAGATGGCGACCTCGCATCCTCACCGTACAACGTTGCCTTTTTAGGGTTCCGTAGTAAACAACAAGGAACCCTTATAGTTTCGTCATGTCCGTCTGTCCGTCTATCCGTCTGTCCCTCCGCGGTCTAGCGCCTAGACGCTTGATGCTAGAAAGCTGTAATTTGGTATGTATACTCACAATAACAATGCTAACAAAATGGTAGAACAAAATTAAAAAAAATATATTTTTTAATGTGCCTCCCATACAGGTAAAGTGGGAATGAAATTTTTTTTTCGCACCGACACCACTTTGTGGGTTATCGTTAGATAGGTCTCTTAAAAACATTAAGGGTATGGGAAGATCATTTTCCGATACAATGATCCGTTTGCGAATTATTTACATTTAACGGTGGTTCCCCTTCCATCTATCTCCGAAAGTCTTGTGTTTAGAAATTTTAAAAAACTCATGGTAGTAGTGGACTACTAAGGTAGGTTCACTATAATAATATGGATATAGTGAACCTACAAGGAAAACTATAACGGTTAAGTAGGCACTACTAGTTACCGAGGAACTTATGAAGTAAAATTTCTTTGACGAAAACGTACAAATGTCATAGTATATAATAACATATATCGCTCATTTGCGACAAGAACGTGACAAAGCAAAAATCTCCATTTGTGGTAAAACGCATTTGAAAGTTTAAAATTCCTGTAACTTTTTAATTATTATGTTTAGACTATTCAGCTCAATACAACATAACTTACAGGTTTTCGTTTTTTGGATCAAATTGCATACAGACCTTTAAGTCAGTTATTAAATTTATTATGATTATTTATTTAAAAAAGGGTCCTCCTTGTTGCGTTATTCTTGTAAAAAATTTGCAGTATTGCAAAACAAACAGATATGTACCGTTTTTCTTGAAAAATTTTTTAATAAAAATCTAAACCTTTACAAGTTATGTCGTATTGTTACGTTTTTATTGATAATCTGTAATCTAAATGTATGGAACATTTTAATTAAGACACGTTACTGTCGTAGAAATATCTTTATTTTAGTATTTTGTTTTACAAAATGAAAGATATTTTAGCGAAGTTATTGTGTAACTTTCGCTAAAATACAAGTAATAATCACATTTAAAAATATATTATAATTATAACTGTATGGTTATAAAGTAAAAAATATTTAAGTAAAAGTAAAACTACAGATATTAGTGTCTACTAATATCTGTAGTTTTTACTCACAACCGTTAGCAATTATAACGATGAAGAAGTGCTGCTGTTCAAAGAACTAGTCAAGCCGCAACGAGGCCGGTTACATTGCAGTTGTCGTTCTTCCGGTGCTGATTCACATGCTAAAAAATAAATTGATTGTTTAATTCACTTGTATTTCGAGAATCGGACAACCCCTACAAGGAACCCTTATTGTTTCGCCATGTCCGTCTGTCCGTCCGCGGTCTAGCGCCTAGACGCTTGATGCTAGAAAGCTGTAATTTGGTATGTATACTCATATTAACAATGCTAACAAAGTGGTAGAACAAAATTTTGAAACTTTACAGGTAAAGTAGGAATGAATTTTTTTTTTGCACTGACCTCATCTTGTCGTATCGCTAGATAGGTCTCTTAAAAACATTGATACAATGATCAGTTTGCAAATTTTTTACATTTAACGTGTCAATTTTCGTTTTGCACGGTGGTGGTGAAATTCGAAAAAATCATGGTCTACAAGGAAAACTATAACGGTTAAGTAGGCACTACTAGTTAGTTACCGAGTAATAGCCGACGAACTTATGAAGTAAAATTTATTTGACGAAAATGTACAAATGTCATAGGATATGGAATTGTACTCATCTGCAAGCAAGAAATGCGTACCCCTACCCTAACCCTACATTGTGCGTGGCCCGACACGTACTTGCCCGGTTTTTTCTAACTTACGTGAATGTTCATATTCCTCGATTGACAAGATTTACAATCTTCCTAGACCGTGATTCCATCTGAAAAATAAATTGTAATTAGACAATGTTTTTATCATTAATAATGCAATATTGTAAGCTATTCGTTGTAAAAAACAAATATTTTTTATCAAGAATGGGTTAACTCGAGATAACCAACATTAAAACCAAACATTTTGTACTTTTATTATCAACTGTAACGGAACATCTTAAATTAACCAACAAAAAACATTGTTTATTTCAGCAACAACGGTACAATCCTATATAAACCATAGCATGCGAGTACATACAAATGTCCCGTTATAGCTGCAAAAATAAATCACAAAAAAAACAAAAAGCTATATTTACCTTTTCATTAAAACCGTGACACCATGAGCTGTTACGTTTTTGCTGCAATCGGGCAGCACTTTCCTCCTCAAGCGAGCGGCGACAACTGACGTGAACCGATCTTGCATTAAACTTAGGGGCGGAAAGAGATGACGCTAAACCGATAGTCGCCGACCTTTTCCCTCATTACTCGGTCATTTTCGGCGCTAGAAATATCGCGTTTTAGCAGCAAGTAGAGCGCGATGCGCCGGATTCACTGTATCATTACTCCATAACGGTACATATTTGCGTTAACACGTTCTTGTCGCAAATGAGCGATATACAGTTTTTATAAGAAAAAGAGTCTCAAGTATCAACTTTATACAATACTCTTGCGTGTGCGCGTCATTTCCGGTAAAATAATTTCCACATCAAAACTTTTTTAATTTAATTATATGTATAAACAAAAACAACATCCCAAATTCTAATTCATTCAAAGCCGATGCGTGTAATATACATAGAATTTATCCAATGTCTGTTTCAAACTGCCACTACAAATGTTAAAAATGTGTTATATGGATGCCGATTCGCAAATGTTATTTGTGTTTTAAAACAGTAATACGTTTCAAACAATTTATGTATATTGTTTTATATAATAAATATGCTTAGAATATGGTTTATTTAGTTACTAGTGGACCGCCCCGGCTTCGCACGGGATTTACCAAATACTATAGAAACTCTACCGAGTTAATACGCACAGCTCTTGACGTTTCTCATACAATGACTTGGCAACTTCCGTTCACCTCATGCCGCTAGGGGCGCTATAACATAAGGCCCGTCGTCTTGAGGGGGCAATGGTCCTCGGTGTCGGCAGTGCACCTGGATGCGGTGTGCTGCTGACGGGGCGTTCCGGGGAGAGCGGGTCCGGCCAGTTTAACTTTGGCCGGACAGCCCTGGCGGGGTCGCGGATGTATCACAGTACCCGTGGCCCCGTCACTTAGGGGGCGAGTGGCATCCCGTCAGTTTTTTAGTGGTAAGTCCCACAGTCCCCACCGCATATTCCCCGGGCGGTGGGGCTGCTGCAAAGCATTTTTCTGACGATAATATAAAAAAAAAAAAAAAAAAGGGGCGCTATAACATTTTGCATACAAAACGCACAAAGGTTTTGAAATCGTTCACCTCATGCCGCCCTCATGCCGTAGGGGCGCTAGTGTCGCGGTCTTGCCCGAATTCTTCCGAAGCTGTGCGTATTAGAGTTTCTATAGTACCTATTTGGATTTACTAAGGATCTCTTTTTTTAAAATATAATAATTAGCCAATGTTACCCGGGGGTAATGTAACTTCACAACGGTGAAAGAATTTTTGAAATCGGTGCAGTGTTGTCGAGTTTATTCGTTACGAACAAAAATACAAATCTTTTTTTTTTAATATTAGGATAGATTTCAAAATCAGTTCAAACTCTTCTAACAATATAACAAAAATTTTACGAAATGTGTTCTCATTGGTTTTTGGGTATCAACTATTTCTTAATCAAACGGGACGTAGAAATAGGTTATTCCGTTTTCATAACCAAATTCTCGTAACCGGTTACGAAAGAAGAATTTGACACTTATTCCTATATGTAAAGTACCAGTGATGAAACAAGTTTTTTTTTTCGGCTTTCATAATAGATCACAGATTGATATAACAATCCAGTGACTATTTCACTGGGACGTTGAATATTGTCACTGGAAATACACACATCTAAAAATATTCTAGCTGTTAACCGCGGCTCCGCCCGCGTGGTCAAGTGAAAATGCCAATAATTTCGTTCCCGTGGGAATTTAAAAAAAAACTACTTTATCCTTGACAACATCATAAAGGGAATCTCTATAAAAAAATCGATTTTTCAGGTTAAGCGCTTTATATAATACACGTGTAGTCTAATTATTCCGAATCCTCTGGGAATTTAAAAAAATCCCATCTTTATCCTTGTCTACTTTATAAAGGGAAGCTTAATACAAAATCTAGGAGTTCTAGGTTGAGCGCCCACGATAATACACATGCAGTCCAATTTGTCCCGTTCCCGTGGGAATTAAAAAAACCCGTCTTCAACCTTGTCTACATCGTAAAAGGAACCTCTATATAAAATCTCAGCGTTCTAAGTTGAGCGCACCCCTTAAAACACGTGTAGTCTTATTATTCCTGTTCTCGTGGGTATTTTAAAAAGTCACGTCTCTATCCTTGTATACATCATAAAGGGAATCTCTATACAAAATCTAAGATTTCTAGGTCGAGCGCCCTCGATAATACACGTGTAGACGCTTGGTCACCCCATTTCATCTCTCTATGGGTTGAATTTTGAAAAATCCTGAAACACGTACTTACTCATTTACCGCCAGGAGTATTCCTGCAAAGTTTCAAATAAAATGGTCTAACTAATCTAGTTTCCGTTTCACCCCCTTAGGATGTGAGTTTTGAAAAATCCTTTCTTAGTGCACCCCTAAACTTCATAGGGGGAACCTTTTTTTTTTTTTTTTTTGGAGTGGACTAATCAGTTTGGGTGTACTGACACCCTTTACTGAGACACCGGACTGTTGCGGGAGCGTAGGGCTCTCACCGCCTAAAATTTACAGTGTCTGCCTAGGGGCGCCCCAGAGGGGGGCTCGAACCTCGGCCTATGGCGACACTGGGGGAAGGCGAACGGATTGGAGAGAAGCGGCCGGGCACGTGCCGGTACCGCGAAAACCGAGTCCCTACAGGGTGGCGCGACGCGCGGCCCCGCCGGCGGGGCCGATATGACGGACGTGTGTGTCTACTTTGTGTCGCGGAATCTAATTGTTTGTACGCCTCGATGGCGACTGTAATGGCGTCGTCCGGGTCGTTGAGGACGTGCCGCGGACGACGTTTGGACCTAGTGGCGTCAGCCGGAGCGGGATAATCCCCTGCGGCTTTCACCAATGGATTGGGGTGATGGTCGAGAGAGTCGAAAAATCTGACTGAGCATTGCTTTAGGTGGTGCGAGATGGTCGGCACACCTAAGTCAATGTGGAGGTTTTTGTTCCGAATGAACCAAAGCCCACCGATGGCTTTGCGCAAAAACCTATTCTGGATAGTTTGCAGCCTGTGGATATGAGAGAGCGCGGCGTGGGCGAAAACTGGACTCGCGTAAGTCATTATCGGCCTAATGCACGTTGTGTAAATTCTCACCTTATTTCTAAGAGAGAGTTTACTACGCCCATTGAGCAGATAATATAGTCGGCCTAGCGCGAAAGCGGCGCGGTTGCGGACAATCTTAATAAGATCGCGGAAGGTGAGTCCCCTATCGAGTGTGACGCCTAGGTAGCGGACTTTCCTTTCCCAAGGGATCGGTTGTCCGAACATTTCGACTCTGGAGGAGGGATTTGGGGTGCTACCTCTAGCAAAGAGGATAGCGGCGCTTTTTTGAGGATTGACTTCGATGCGCCATTTTCTAAACCAGTCGCCAAGAGTATTGGCGGCAGTTTGGAGTGAGTCTATAATTGGGGGAATACTACGGGCTGAACAGTAGATGGCAGTATCATCTGCGAAGAGAGCGGTATGGGTCGCTAGTGGACTGGGTCTGAATTCGGGGAAGTCGCTTGTGTAAAGCGTGTAAAGGAGAGGCGAGAGCACGGACCCTTGTGGTACTCCGGCTCTAATGGTGTGAGGGGGGGATAGTGCCCCATCCACCCTATAGCGGAAAGAGCGGTTCGACAAGTAGTCTTGAATGATGAGCACAAGACGATTTGGCGTATTGAGTTTGTAGAGCTTATAAATAAGCCCGTTGTGCCAAACTTTGTCGAACGCCTTTGCCACGTCAAAGAAGAGAGCGCCCGTTTTATGCGGGCGGGATCTGTTCGCTCTCCGGTCCAACACGTGTTCGACTATGCGATGCACTTGTTGGACACAAGAGTGTTTGGCTCTAAAACCAAACTGCGCGTTAGGCAAGAGATTGTTGGCAAGGGAAAAATCTTTGAGACGTGCGAGAACTATGCGCTCATAGATTTTTCCTATTGAACTAAGAAGACTGATAGGGCGATAGCTCGAGGGCTGATCCTTGGGCTTGCCGGGTTTTGGAATGCCGATGACGGTGGCTTCCTTCCAAGTTTGGGGGAAAATGCTATTTTTGAGGGCTGCGTTAAAGATAGCAGTCAGGAGTAGTATAAGGTGGGCGGGAAAGAGCTTGATGACTCTGTTAGAAATCCCGTCAGGCCCCGGGGCCTTCCTATTATGTAGGTCTTTGATAAGGGACTCTACCTCATCAGGGGTTACCGGCTCTAACGGAGGGTCGGCATCTGTAAGTGGGCTCGCGAGTTTGTTAGCTACCACAGTATCGACCTCGAGTAGGTGATCTGGATCAACTGGGAGTGTGCTAGGTGCACATTGTGCCTCAAGACTGGATGCTAAGCATTCAGCTTTTTCCTCGTCCTCGAAGGCAAGGGGGAGGGAGGGGTCTGACTGTACTAACGGGGGAGTGGCAGCCACTGTATCTGCCTTAAGGGCTCTGGCAAGTTTCCAGAAGGCTTTGTGAGATGGGACCAAGTTGGAGAGGGTCTCGTCCCACTGGTCGTTTCTAAGCTGTCTGATACGACGCTTAGCCGCTGATTGAGCAGCGCGCATGCGGGCGCGGTTAGGCTCAGTGGGAGTGGAGAAGTAGGCCCTTTGGGCTCGGTTTTTCTCTGTTAGCAGAGCACGCGCATCCGGCGGAAGTGTCCAGCGACGATGAGCGTTCACTGGGACACGCCGCGAGCAGTCGCTAACGACTTTCTGCACATGCGCTGTTAACGAGTCAATAGCACCTATTGCATCGGGAGTTGAGACAATTTCGTCTGGAATTGGATCTAACAGGGGGGACGAAATGGATTTGAGGCTTTCGCCTAACCTGACCCAGTCGGTCTTGATCATAGTGGGATCTGTGGCTGCCACATTGGGAATACTCACTCTGGGTGAGAGAGCAATGATGACAGGCCTATGGTCTGAGGTGAGTTCGGAGTGCACTTCTATTGAACTCAATCTAAGATTGATGTTCTTTAGGAGGGCTACGTCTAGGACGTCCGGACGATGGTCAACATTGTCCGGGTAATGAGTAGGGGACATGGGTGCTACTATGTCGAAATTGAGGCTCTCTGAGAGTCGCTCGAGCTGTCTACCACGTTGGTTTGTGGTTAGGCTACACCAGGCAGGGTGCTTGGCGTTTAGATCACCCGCTATGATAACAGACGGGCCAAGATCTAGAAGGTTTTGTATGTCACTATCAAGTAGTGATCTGGGGTTTGAGGAGTTGGAGTTAGTGGGAGCTAGATAAGCTGACACTAAAAATATGGATTGGTGACCTGTCATCCCTAATCTACAGACAGAGGCCTCAATGTGCACGAGATTTGGCGTATCCACAGGCGTGCAGTGTAATGTCGCTTTGTAGTAGATGAGAGTGCCACCGAGGGCAGAGACTGTGCGATCATTACGAATGATTTTGTAATTCGCGATTTTAGGATCGCGAATTGAAGGTTTAAGGAACGTCTCCTGGATGAGGAGGACGTCCAATTGATGTGAGTAGAGGAAGTCGGCTACCTCAGACCTCTGGGTACGAAGCCCATTTGCGTTGAAGTAGCCGATTTTTAGGGAGGTCGGTTTGACTCTGCTCGTATGGGGTAAATCCATAATTAATTCCTAAATTTATCGAGGGCAACGAACACATCCGCGTATTGGCAGATGGCCATTATGAGGGAGTTGGTATCACCCGTGTGATTATTTACTATGGCGGCCATAGCAAGGAACCTATCTATTTTGAGCACACCGGCGAGCTTGAAGAGCCCTTCGGTCCCGTTGCTCGGTAGAGATTGTGGCAGCGGTGCCTTTACTGGGGGGGGTGGAGGTGTTGCTACTACTTCCACCGCCGCGGGTGCAGGCGTGCCTGAGGGGCTGGCCTGTGGGGGTGGGACCTTGTTGGTCCTGTAGCGACAGATTTACAGGTGGCACCGGTGCCTTAACTGTTGCCGGGGCGGCCTCGGCAGTTTGGGACTGAGGAGGAGGAAGCGGGGGGTTGGGTTTTGGATGAGGAGGGAGTAGGCCTCCGGCTCTTTCCTTTGGGCGCTTTTGAGCACCCTCTGTAATTAGCCGGGTGCCCCACCTCCCCGCAATTGACGCAGCTCGGAGGTTCCGAACATAGCGCGCGGTCTTTAGGGCGTGAACACTCCGGTGTTGAGTGGGCTCCGAGGCATTTGACACACCTGGGTGTGTTATGACAATTTCGGGCGGAGTGCCCGTACAATTGGCATCTGTGGCATTGACCCACAGTGCCTTTTTGGTGTGGGGGCTCTACTACGACCCCAGACAGTCCGCAGACTTTATTGATGTTAAAGATGGCTTTCGCCTCTTTAAGGTTAGTCCTGTCTAAAATGACAAGGACCATGTTGAAAGGAGCTGCATGCCCACGGTGCATGCGGTGCACCTCTAAAACTGGGAATTTTTGGGCCTTTAGGTCCTCGAGCACGTCTTCGCACCCGATTTCCTTGGGGACCCCCCGAATGACTACGCGGAGGCGCCGGTCCTCCTCCAAGCTCCACGTATGGAAAGTTATCGACATAGCGTCGAGAAGGCGGGTGAGGTAACGGTAGTCCGTGATGGACTCCGTTTTTAGGCGGATACCCTCAGTGCGGGTTTCCGCTATGAAAAAGATGCCATTTGTGATGCAAATGGCATCTTTTTCATCGGGCCTTGATGGCCATCCACCTATGGCGGTTCGTGATAACGACCGCCGGTGGGCGCTGGGAGCGCTTGGCAGGGGTGGGGAGAGAAGCTCCCTCGGCACCCTGTTCAGCCGCGGGGGGCGAAGCGGGCGAGTCGGAGAGAGGGGCGGCCGGATTTGATACGGCGGCTAATTTGGCGGCCTTGTTGGCAGCGCCCTTGTTGCGCCTTGTGCGCTTGCGGCCTGAGGCCACAATGAAATCGTCCGAGTCGGACGAGGGGGCGGAACTCGAATCCGAAGATTCGGAGATGACCTCCATCTCGTCAACGGAGATCGAGGAGGAGGGTGCGGAGGGGTTGGTGGCCTGAGGGGCCGGGCGGGAGGTGGCCAGAGGGGCCGAGGGGGCTGCGGCCTGAGGGGCCGATGAGGCTGCGGCCTGAGGGGCCGATGGGGCTGCGGCCTGAGGGGCCGTGGGGAAGAAGATTGCCTTCAGGTGAAGGCCAATTGCGGGCACGAGGTCCGGATTTTCCCTAGCAAAGTTGACTAGGGGCGACAAGACCTCTTCGAGAGCGCGATTTTTCGGGTCGGTCGCCATGGCGACCGGCCTAGTAAGGGAACCTACAGCTAAAACGAAATTATCGCAGTTCGTCGCGTCACGTTCCGCAAGGAAGAGCTGCGAAGAAACCTTGCGGCAGTCGTGCCTAATTTGGGAGCGCTCGGGGGGAGAACCCGAGGTGTGTAGTCCTAGTCCCCCGCGCCGGGTGAGGCGAGGGGGTTGCTTCTAAGGTGTGCCCTAAGCTTGTATGCCTCTGACCAATCTTAATGTGTCAGAGGGTCCCTAACTGCTTAAGGTTCGGAGGGTAGCTTCGAGCCGGAGCTCTAGGCGCCCAAGCCGTTCCCTAAGGATAGGAAGGAGGAAGGGGTGGGCGGGAGGGGGCGATAGCTAGTGTCGGTCAGGGGAGCCCCCTAGGCCGGTGGTTCTAGCCCCGTCCGGGTAACTGCTTCACCCTGAAGGGGATCGGCGAGTGCCCGGGTCGCACTCCTGGCTGTGCAAAGTTGGCACCGTGAGGTATCACACAGCCAGACCACGAAACTGTGGTTTTAATCGGCAAAAAAACGCGCGAGAAACCGAAGAAACTCTAAAAATCACGATAATGCTTCCTTGTCTTAAAAAAGGCAAGGAGACACGTGTGTCGGAGCGGCGGTAGCGTAGCGCGGCGGCGGGGGGCGTGCGTAGCACGCGGGAGCAGCGTAGCGCGGAGGCACCGGGCACCGGACGTGTGACTCGGACGGCGTCGCGAGCACGAATGTGAGTGTCAGTCACCAATCAGTAAGTTTCTTCTTTTATATATTTAGACTCGGAAAGTTTCATACTAACTTTGCATCCCCGTTTTACCGCCCTTAATGGATGATTTTTGTGAAAAATATTTTTCTCGTGTTTCATGCCTTTCAGTAAAGAACCTTCATGCTGAATTTCAATCGAATAACTTCAAAAACGGCAAAGTTTAATACTAACTTTGCGGCCCTGTTTAACCCCATAAGAGATGATTTTTGAGAAAAATATTTTACTCGTGTTTCATGCCTTTCAATAAAGAACCTTCATGCTGAATTTCATTCGAATAACTTCAAAAACGCCAACGTTTCATACTAACTTTGCACCCCCGTTTAACCCCCTAAGGGATGATTTTAGAGAAAAATATTTAACTCGTGTTTCATGTCTTTCAATAAATAACCTTCATGCTGAATTTCATTCGAATAACTTAAAAAACGGCAAATTTACATACTAACTTTGCACCCCCGTTTCACCCCCTTAGGAGTTGAATTTCGCAAAATCCAGTCTTAGTGAGCACCTACGCCCCAAAAGGAAAATTTGAGACTCCTGGCACTTGTAGTTTCGGAGATTTCGTGATGTCGTGAGTCAGTGATTTTCTCTTTTATATAAATAGATTCCCCAGCTTTACTGATTAGTTGATAAAAATATCCAGACATCGGCTAGGCATTAGGCCACTAAAAATAGAAATCGCGTCAAAAAGCTATTTGAATAAACTAAATTTAATTCGCCTGGCGTAAGAATCATGAAGATATTTAACGGTATTTGGCATCTAAAACGCAGTATTTTTTCCAAATTAGGTTATTTCTGAGACTAAATTAAAACAGAAAAAAAAATCATTAATATTATTATGATCACAACAAAACTGACCCGCCAATAATGAGGTCACGACAAAACCGGGAATTATATATATTTTTAAATTATCAGTTCATTTTACTTATGGTTTTAAAAGAATACAATGTTATTGTATTTAAAAATATATATTTTATAAGCAAACATTGTCCTAATAAAAAAATACCTAGGTATATGCTTAAAGAAACAGGCCTTACATGAACGGCTATTTTAAAAACTTCCAATACATAAATATTCTAAAAATATATGATATACATAAGTAATGAAGCCTTTTAGAGCGTATATCACATACGTCTGACGTGAGTTGGAAGATAATTGAGGGCACTAATCACAGGCGGCCGTTCGCACTGAAGGGTAAGGCTTGATTGATGATCCTCGCCTGATGTTAGCCTATCTTCAAGCCTCACACCTTGTACTATTTACAATTTCATTATATTTAAATTAGCCTTTTGTAGTTTGGGAAATTTCTATTTAAATCCAACCTTGATATGTACAGATGCGGAGCGTTCTAGGCTTCTAGCACATCATACTATTATATTCCTTATAATATTGATACATAGCACACATTTAAGCAGTGTGAACTTGCGTAGAGTAGAATTCGAAGGGGATACGGAAGCCGTTTTCCCGAATCTCGTTTAGACGTCTCAACGATCAAAGATCGTCATGATTCGCGTTTGACAGCGTCTACTACAAAGATGGCGGTGTTAGGTAAGTGAAACCTTGTGGTGAAACACACTGTCCGCGGCAGTGAGTTGGTAGCGAGAGACGCCCGCTGGTAGTGTGTTTCGTCCTTAATGGCTTGCGCGCGAAGCTGAAGTGATCTAACCGTAGGTTTTACTCGCGGCTCGTTAGTGCTGATCGACTAGCGAGCAAAACAGTCGCGCCTGAATGGGAGAGGTAACATGTCTTGTTCCGAGTCTGAAGCTTTGTGTATCTCGTTTTTACATGACGAGCCGCGCGTCAGGCTCGTCGGTGTTTTGCAGTGATACATCGGCGATCTTTACTGCTGAGCCATAAAACCGCGGTTTAACGCGCTCGTCGATCAGCGCCTACACGCGCTTCGCACGCGCACGACGACGACGGAGACGTTTCTGTACTAGGCATACAAACTGTGATTCTAGCTTGCACATTGTAATATGCAGAGTCGCGTTCAACGTGCAAACTACATATTACTATTATGTATGTACATAATATTCAGTAGTCCCTTGGGATGAATTCATTCATTGCTCGACCACCGAGTCGGTCAAACTATATTTCGATTACAAAATAGTATCTACAACTAAAAATATACAAACTATATTACGACGTATTCCCATAGGGTTGCGTATGAGCTCAACATGCGAATTCGGATCATCAATCAAGCTTTGCCATTGAACAAAGACCGACAGCGTGATTAGCGCGAGTTGGCAAATGCATTAACAAAACAATACCTCGGCGCGAATTCACGCGTAAAAGGTTTAGAATAATGATATTGATCAATTTAATTTAGTTATCACGTTCACAGTCCAGTGTACGCTATTCTGTACACGACGACGGGTTCTGGCAAGTCCGTGTACTCTATAACTGAATTTTATATCCTAATTGTTAATTTTGTGGATAATAATATTAATTTATTTTGTTTTACAAGTAAAAAAAAAATTGGGGAGATTGGGACGGATGGCAACGCGTGAGTGGTATTGCAAGCGTCTTTAGGCTACGGTGATGCTTACCATCAGGCGGGCCGTATGCCTGTTTGCCAACTTAGTGGTATATAAAAAAAGAAAAAATCCAAATGATAGTTAAATGTCTATTCTTTTTGTTATATTTTTAATTTATTGAATCGATCTTCACTTATCATAAAAATGTTATGTACCGGACCAATAGATAGGTCAGACCTTCTTAGTGAACACAAAACACAATATGCGTTATTTATACATAGAGTTAACGTGAAATTCATAGCAGTGATGTGAAATAGTGGTGATAATGCCACTGTACTTCGTACGATGAGTAAGAGATCTGGACGAAAGGTATAGAAAAGAACTTTTGCTTCTGAATATTTCAATCACCGAACGAAACGCATTGCTGCTTCAGTTCACACCGATATTATGTGAGAGGGTAGTTGTTCAAGACGTACAACCTTTTTGTTAAAATAGTTTATTCTTATTTCTTTATAATTTTGTCTATTTTTTTTTGTCAGTCCTTTTTGATATGTCAATTTTATTATTACGATTTTTTAGTTCACAATGTCCAGCTCAACAGTTCAAAGGTGTGTAGTTTTACTTTAAACCTTACTACACACCCAATAAGGTCAAGCACCAGCTCCGGTGTTAACAGTAGTACTTGTATACTTTTCATAAATTCTCTATCACTCCAAAATAGACACAAGAATAATGAAATAGCGCGCGCAAAACCGCCGGCGTTCAATATTTGTAATCATAAATTAAAAGCATACTATCCATCTATCCAATCTACATTCCAATTTGAGTAAAGAATTATTTTGTTCCATTTTCATCCGTGACTGTACGTACATTTTGTTATCGTGTTTAACCTTGATAAGTTAATTGCTGTTTTATAAATTTAAAAGTTACCACGTTTCATACATTTATATGAAAATTATAATCCATCACTATATTACTATATTACATGTACCCGAACCAGGATGAGCAGGCGCCAATGCTAACAAGATTCCATCTGGACGAAGGCTGAGAGGTAGACCATGAAAGAGATGGACAGACAAACAGACGGAATTCGATAGCACCTGGAAAAAAGAAACGACAGAAAGGGATAGTTGGAGAAGGAGAGGAGATGCCTTTGCCCAATAGTGGGACATAAATGGCTAGAAAAATAAATATTACAAATGCGTCAGAAGCCTTTTTCAGATAGAAGCTCTATTGTAGGTATTTATACAACAAAACACTGCCCACGACAGCGAGTCGCTAGCGGGATGGGAACGGGTCGGAATCGGGACATCGACGGGATGGGGACGCGACGGACGGGTTGTTGTGACAAGTAGTGACAATCATCGACTTTATTTCCACTAAACAATATCGGTAGCGGGATGGCAACGGGTCGGAAGCGGGACGTCGACGGGATGGCGACGCGACGGGTGGCGTGACAGTTATCGGCTTCATTTCCACTAAACAATAATAAGAAGTAACAATATAATTTTGCAATTTCTCAGGAAAAATATAATAACAAGAAAAACGAGTGAGGGAAAACTCATTCGTCATGGCATATAAAGATTTAACACAATGTACCTTAGCGTTGCGTGATCGACCTACTTATAGTATAGTGTGTATACCACATAATAACCCGGCTTTGATTGATGAACTCATCCCTCGTGAGGGGAAACTTTGTGTGGAGTTTGCTGTGGATTATTGCATGTTACGTTGTTAGTTTATAATTTACACTTTTCACTAATTGTCGGCTGATTTTCCGTTAACTTAATTTCAATGTCTATTTATAAAAGATAAAGTCCTCACTGATGATTGTCATCTACAGAGTGCTTAGTACGAGTTCTTTGGTCACATTCGAACGTGTTAACGTTTACAAGCCGACCGAATTGAAAAACAGTTTTCATTTCCATCAGGTGGCCCGTTTGCATGTTTGTCTACTGCATGACATAAAAAAAACAAATAAAAAAACATTTAGAAAATTTTGATAGAATATTCCCGAGTACTTAAATGATATAAAAAGATATCTTTATAAGTAGAAATTCCTAAAAAAAGGGGCAAAACATTTCATAAAAATAATAACCAGAGTACTGATAATTCGAAATTGCTTTATCATTGGAGACATCGGACCGATATAAACGAATTTCCTCGTTGAATCAAACCTAAATGGAGGTATTTGGGTTATATTTGTTTTTGGGAAGATGGGAGGGTCGCGTCGAGGCCAAGAACATAATGACTTCATGTTTGAGATAGAAACGGAAATATAATCAATGACTCCCCGATAGCCTAGTGAATGGTACTGTTTGTAAAATATTTCTGTTAGGACAGTCTAAGTTTTAGTAAAAAAAAACATAATATTTTTGTCATTTCAGCAATAACAGATCTGGATAATAATTTACTAATGTTTAATTTACTAATGTTGAAGTTTTAAGTAAAAAAAAAAAAATATTATTACTACTTTTATATATTTGGTATATTACCGTGCATCCACATAGCAGTTAACTTTTGTGTAACACAATGCAACACGGTAACATTAGGTAACATTATTCAACTATTGCCAGTTTCTTTTTGTTCTTTGTTATCAAATGTTGCCCACTAACACTTGGAGACGTGGATCTACAAAAAGTTACTTTCGTGGTACGGTAATAATAAATAATAATAATATATATATTGGGACAATTCATACAGACTGAGCTAGCCCCAAAGTAAGTGCGAAACTTGTGTTATGGGATACTAACTCAACGATATTATATTTTATAACAAATACATATATAGATAAACATCCAAGACCCGAGGCCAATCATAAAAAGTTCGTTTTTCATCATGACCCGACCGGGGATCGAACCCGGGACCTCCTGGGTGGCGGTCTGGCGTGGTAACCATTACGCCACGGAGGTCGTCAAAGAAACAACAGAGGCAACCTGACATTATTCGCAGTGTTAACTTAAAATATAAAAAACAAAAACATAAAACACACCTGGTTTATGATTGTATGCAAACAATGACACCATTAAAACCAAAACTTTGTTGTATGGAATATACTGTAACAAGAGAGGTGGCTTGCGCAATGACGTTATTCTTGGAAATTTTCAGCATAGTACAGGAGCTGAGCGTAGAATATAACATTCATCTGTATCATAGAGTACCAAAGTAAATCAGAGAAGACTAGAATAATATAGTGTAATTGTATCATTAAGCCCTGCTAATATTTAATAGCGTTTCAGTAGGCTATTGCCAATTATTAAAGTCAAATCCGTACTAGAACTATCAAAAACTAACAGTTTATTTTACCGAATGAAATATTTGGGAGTGGTGAAATCAGCCCTTAATGTATTATGTAATAAATTATTTTGATTGGCTAATTAAGTAGGTATCGAATATATTTAGTTAGGTTATGCAATTATAAGAAGAAAGATAATGTTTTAAGTTGTCAGATGCTCTAAAACATTCAAAGATAGACCGTAAGTTATTTTGAACTGTAACGATCAATTTAAAAATTTCCGGCATACTAATACATTTAAAGACTGCTTTCAGGGCCATTTTAACGACAGTACATAAATTTTTCACATACTTGTATACATAATTGCGCTGATACAGGTATGAAAGATTAACGAATTAATCTTATTCCCAGCTCTTGTACTAAGACTTTCTTTACAAAATGTCAAGTTTCGAAGACTCGGTGGCCGAGACGTGCGCACATGGTGTCAGCCCGTCTGCTTATCCTTTTATTACAAAATATCTTCAAAGGTTTTATGTGAAGGCAAGAAGTGTTAATAATAAGGTTTAATAATGAAGTAAAGTTAAATTAAAATAAACACATTTATTTCTGAACGGATGGTATTTTAATTAAGGTAACTTGATTTACTTAAATAATTGTGAAGCTGGCGTTTAGAAGGAGAAAGAAATGGAAAAGAATGAACACGAAGGATTCGGGATCGCCGCCTTGTCAACGAAGGTCGTCAAGATGGCGACCTCGGATCCTCACCTTACCACGTTGCTTTTTTAAAGTGTGCTTTTTTGTTAAAAAGTGTTTATTTAAATACTCGACATTGGCGAAATTGCAATTAACTGAGACAAAAAAATAAATAACACGAACAAAATACTAACTTTTTCATTTTGGATATTATATCGAAAACTACCGAATAACACAAAAAAAAGTATTCAATTTATGCATACTGTAGCAAAAATATCCAAAGATTCCATATAATCTCCTAATCCCGAAAAAGGTCTCCGTATTACAGCATAATTTTTAAGCAACTTCAGAAGCCCAGTGAGGTCGTTATTTAATTTTGTTTCCGTAGCTGTACGCTCTGCAAAATGGAAGGATTATTTTGATACTTTATGGATGTTTTGCGAATAATGTTCCTTTAGTCCTTTATAAATCAATAAAAAAGTAATGCTTATATTTTAGCTAAATTTGATATTGTACATAGATTTAAAAAGTAAAGAAAGTACGATTATGACCTAAAATAAAATAATTCGTCAATAATATTCGAAGTAAACTATTGTCGAAATTCATTGTCCTTTAAGAGAGGTAGGGCACAGCGGATAATCCGCTCAAATCGGAGCAGCCCGTCTGGGTAAGGACCTACCTTACAGAAGATCGTAGCATTGGTCTCGGCCATGTTGTGTTGCTACGGTGAGTAAGGTCTCCAGAGCTCCACTTGGGGGGGTTGGGAGGGTTGGCAACGCGCGAGTGATACCCCCGGTATGTATTGCAAACGTCTATAGGCTACGGTGACGGCTTACCATCAGGCCGACCGTTTGCTTGTTTGCCACCTGTGTGGTATTAAAAAAAAATTTTACCCGCGCAACTTCGTTTGCGTGTATTTATTTATGCACAGCACCTCTATATCAAACTTTTGATCAAATCCTACGGAAATCGCAAATTTTTCAGGATAAAAAGTTCCCTATGTGTTAATCCAAAGTATCAGCTAGGTACCTACATAGCAAATATCATAAATATTGGCCTAGCCATTTGAGCGTGAAGTAGTAACAAACATCACACAACTTTCGCCTTTATAATATTAAAGTAGGATGAAGCAATTTAATGTGATATCACTACATAGTATAAAACAAAGTCGCTTTCTCTGTCCCTATGTCCCTATGTCCCTTTGTATGCTTAAATCTTTAAAACTACGCAACGGATTTTGATGCGGTTTTTTTAAATAGATAGAGTGATTCAAGGGGAAGGTTTTAAAGTATCATCATTCCAAAATTCCCACGGGAAAGCGGGATATACGCAAACGAAGTTGCGCGGGTTTCGCTAGTATTTTATATGACAGAGAAGGACAGACAAACGAATTGGTCCCAGTACGCACGAACAGCGACGAATTCGGACAAACGAATAAGCATGTACGTAATTATATACTATGATTGTAAGTTAAAATCATTTTAAAAGAGAAATGAAATGAAATCATTATTTCAGAAATTAGACCTTCACAGGCACTTTTTCTTGTCATTTACAATTTGTATATATGTATAAAGAAAATAAACTACGTTATATACTACCACCATTTCGGACACAAGCAAAATGGCCACCGGTAAAAGAAATGGCGAAAGTAACCCGGTTACGGCCTTTTTTGTCATTTAGCAATTTTTTTTCTTTCACTCGTTTGTTACAATGTATGAGTACATTTATAAGAATAAATAAAATACAGATCCAGGTACATACAGAAATCAAGCACTAAACGCGGGAAGTCGATCCAAATAGTGCTATGGTCAAATCCTAAATATGTCGAATATGTAGATGTTAATAAAGCGAGCAGACCAGTCCTCCAAGATGACAACCACAGAAAATAGGTTTTCCCAGTAATTCATACAACAAAGTTATCTGAAAATGCGGTAAGAAAAAAAACAAATGAGATCCCGAAAATCAGCTCGGGAACGGGGAAAAAGAGCACGGGAATAGCTGCGGGAGCTAATACAGATTTACAAATTGATTTTATTGCGGGCGGTGCTGCGGATAATAACTAGTTAAAGTACAAAAGCAGAAGGCAATATAACATTCAGGCAGCTTAACCCACATGTAGTTACGGTCAAAACGTGAGTTATTATTTCAGAGTTCTGTTGTTGTAGATAGAATAAAATTGCAATTTATATGAGTTATTTATCTGGATATTAAATCTGGAATCCGAAATGTTATTAAAGTTTTATACAAAACCTCTTTCACTATATTTTTACCAAAGCTTTCTTCTGTCTCATGTTTCTTAACATCAAAAGGTAAAATGTCTTTAGCTTCAAATTGCTGTTTCTCACGTAGTTGTTAAGGATGGAAGTCCTTCCAATACTTCCTACTTCGACTGTCTTCTTTCTGATTAAATTCGTTGTGAGTTCCAAGGCAGCTGTAGTTTTCTCCCCCGGGATGTCAATAAGCTTCATTGCTTACAGTCTATCTGAGGTCGCCGTTGTTGATCCTGACTACACAGGAACATCGGTGGGAATGTGTGATGGGCTTGTCCCTTTTCTTAACATCTTCGAACAGCCTGTTGGTATTGTTTCGCATGTCAAACTGACTGATCAATGCAGGTCGAGCAATGGTCCCAATCATTACCTATTTGTTTTTTTTTACCACTAAGGTGGCAAACAAGCATACGGCCCGCCTGATGGTAAGTAGTAACCGTAGCCTATAGACGTTTGCAATACCAGGGGTATCACAGGCGCGTTGCCTACCCTGTAAAAAGTAGAGCACTGGAGATTGGATGGGTTTAAAATTCTGTAGCTTGCGGTCACGTTTAAGCTGACGGTCCCGGCTATTGTCGATAGATTGCAGACGGTAAGCCAAGTCACACAAAGTACACGAAAAGAAAAAGATGAGTGGTCCAAACACACTTTCCTGAGGCAGTCATTAGGAGAAGTGAAATCTGGCGCTACTTGAGCATACCTAAAATAGAGAACTTTATCGTTTACTGAAATTATAAGATGGGCATTAAGAACTGTGGGTTGGCAAATTTAAAGAATATAATATTGGTATAGATGTCAAGTAAACGATTAAAGAGATTTTTCATATCTTTGATGCATTGGTTATATGATGCCATCGCCAATAAACTTAAGTTTTATTTATAACGCAAGTGGCATGAATGTGCCATAAAATCGTTATGTTTTATAGCTTTACTATAAAATGAGGTTAACAGCAAATAGTTACGGCTACGTTTAAATAGTTTTTGAACTAGATATTCTTCAGTTCATGATATAGATATAGAAGCCGGTTGCTTTCATCTTTTTTTAAATTTAATTTTATAAAAGCTGTGACGTTAAAGGTTCTGTATTAAAAAAAAATACCTTTAACTTGATTTAGAATAACGCATATGCGTTCGATGGAGACTTTTGACGTAGCATTTCTAACTGTACAAATATATACCAGGTGGCAAACCAGCATATTATTATGACCGTCTGTTGGTTAGCAGTCACCGTATTTGTAAGAACTTTACATCCTTATGCGAACGTTATGATGTAAACAATCAAATTTATACAGAGTTAGCACTTTTAATAAATTTGATTGTTTACATAAATACCCGAAAAGCGGCTATTATGCGGTAGGAATTGTTGGAAGCACGTGTGACCAGCCCCTCCTATTTTCATAACAAAAACAGTAACAATCTCATCTCAAACTCACGCTTAATTCCTATTTGTATGAATGAGACAGCGCTTGAGATTGACATGAGATAATATTTTTTTTTATACCACTATAAGCACACGTCCACACACTTGCGCCAAAGTGCAGACTTCGTGGGTGTGTGCTTGAATATGTTCTTCATAGCAGTGTCGCTACATTGTGTGCAATAATAGTGCTCATTTTTTTAAAACCACTAAGGTGGCAAACCAGCTTACGGCCCGTGTGATGGTAAGCGGTCACCATAGTTTTTGGACGCTTGAAACACCGGGAGTATCACTCCCGCGTTGCCGACCCTATGAGACTGTAATAGTTTTTGTTGGGGGCAAGTGTGACGTCACAGTGTATTTACTCTTTTTTGCAAAATATATTAAAGTTCACAGGTCACAAATTTTAATTAAATACACTTGAAGAATTCCTCACAAATCCCACAAACGGGAATGCGAACCGTTTAATTCCAGACTTAACCCATAAATTTATGGCTCCTCGTGTCACAAAGATATTATCTGTGCCGCTCCCATGGGGGAAAGTTGGTAATCCTGAATTCTCGCGAAATGAAATTAGACAAGCGATTTGTTTAACAGACGTTTAAATTGTCTGAAATTTGATAATGCCTAGTAAATGTTAGGTGTGTATTTTGAGTGCACGATTCATTAAATTAAGTTTTCCTGTGGGAATTTATGTCACTTCTACTACATAATCTAGTGATCCGTTAATTACAGTTAAAGTCCCCGTATTGCGGTAGGCGTGATTTTCTGATGGACTCGTACCTATTTGGTTTCGTTTATTGATACAAATGAAATAATCTTGAAACCAAGCCAGCAACCGACAGGTGACCTAAAAACACTAACCGAGTTGACACCATTTCAGGTAAACACGTGAAATGGGAGTTATTATTAAGTCCCCAATCGTGCTAGGTCGTGTTTTTTCAAGCTTATCTCATTATCTGTGTGAGTAGATAGATGCCTATTTGTTGTTTTATCTACTTTTTTTTGTACGTTAATTATTTTTTAACTTATATTGTTGTTAGTTACAAACTATTTTCTTTCTGTGTTTCTATAATTTTTATAATTCATACAAACAAACAAGTCAAAGTAATGACCGGCTGGCCACTCCATATAGACTTACTATATGGAGTGGCTGCCAGCCGGTCACATCGGAAGCGTTTGGCCTATGTCCAATACTAGATTTTTTGTGGTTCTTGTGGCTCTGAATTGATCATGAATGACGAATGCTTGATCCGAGAGGAAGAAATGAGGGGAGGGGGGGATAAATTTACGTAACCTTATTTGCAACAAAACGAAGGAAAATTCAATGTTTTGTGGAAAAAAAACGACCATTACTAAGGTACCAACATTTCTCAAGCTCGCCTTTTGGGACCCGAACAAAACGTTTATTTCATTACTTGAAAAACTCAAGCATTTCTAACGAATAGTCTTTCTACACGCAAAATAGGACAACTTAAACGTAGTCTTAGTCCCATGGGAGGCCCCCTTTGTATTTCGTTCGCATTTATCTACATTCTTTGGTCAGCAAAAACTGATTAATCGCCTTAGGCCCTGACGAGAATGTTGTACGTTAAACCGGTCAAATAGCCACATATTAATAACTAGCTTCCGCCCGCGGCATCGCCCGCGTGGCCTAGTAACAATTAGCATATCTTTCTTCAGAAACAAATTCCGGTCCGGCACGGCCCGGTACGGTACGGTTCCATCCGGTCCGGTTGATCCGGTCCGGTCCGGTCCGGTCCGGTCGGTCCGGTCCTTATAAGGACCCTACATGACAAATTTGGCATCTCTAGACCTAGCGGTTTAGGCTGTGCGTCCCTTCTCAACTTCGTTTGCGTATATCTCGCTTTCCCGTGGGAATTTTGAAAAATCGTTTCTTAGTACATAGCTAGATGTCGTAAGGAATCTACATGCCAAATTTGATATACCCTCGCAACTTCGTTTGCGTATATCTCGGTTTCCAGTGGGAATTTTGAAATATCCTTTCTTAGTACACCCCTAGACGTTGCCGTCGTAAGGAACCTACAGTCCAAATTTGGAATCTCTAGACCCACCGGTTTGGGCTGTGCGTTGATATATAGTTAAGTCAGTCAGTCAGTCAGGACTTTGAATTTTATCTATGAAAAAAAATCCGGTCCGGTCCGGTTCGATCCGGTCCGGCACGGCCCGGTACGGTGCGGTTCCTTCCAGACCGATCAGATCTGATCCGTTCTGGTCCGGTCCGGTCCGTTCTGGTCCGGTCCGGTCAATCTGGACCTTAAAAGGACCCTACATGTCAAATTTGGCATCTCTAGACCCAGCGGTTTGAGCTGTGCGTCCCCTTGCAACTTCGTTTGCGTATATCTCAGTTTCCCGTAGGAATTTTGAAATATCCTTTCATAGTACACCCCTAGACGTCGTAAGGAACCTACAGTTCAAATTTGGAATTTCTAGACCCATTGGTTTGGGCTGTGCGTTGATATATAGTTAAGTCAGTCAGTCAGTCAATCAGGACTTTGAATTTTATCTATGAAATAAAATCCTGTCCGGTCCGGTTCGATCCGGTCTGGCACGGCCCCGTACGGTGCGGTTCCTTCCAGACCGATCAGGTCCGATCCGTTCCGGTCCGGTCCGTTCCGGTCCGGTCCAGTCCGGTCGGTCTGGACCTTATAAGGACCCTACATGTCAAATTTGTCATCTCTAGACCCAGCGGTTTGGGCTGTGCGTCCCCTCGCAACTTCGTTTGCGTATATCTCGGTTTCCCGTAGGAATTTTGAAAAATCCTTTCTTAGTACATCCCTAGACGTCGTAAGGAACCTACAGTTCAAATTTGAAATCTCTAGACTCATTGGTTTGGGCTGTGCGTTGATATATAGTTAAGTCAGTCAGTCAGGACTTTGAATTTTATTTATGAAAAAAAATCCGGTCCGGTCCGGTTCGATCCGATCTGGCACGGCCCGGTACGGTGCGGTTCCTTCCAGACCGATCAGGTCTGGTCCGTTCCGGTCCGGTCCGGTCCGGTCCGGTCCGGTCAGTCTGGACCTTATAAGGACCCTACATGTCAAATTTGGCATCTCTAGACCCAGCGGTTTGGGCTGTGCGTCCCCTCGCAACTTCGTATGCGTATATCTCGCTTTCCCGTAGGAATTTTGAAAAATCCTTTCTTAGTACATTCCTAGACGTCGTAAGGAACCTACATGCTAAATTTGGAATCTCTAGACCCAGCGGTTTGGGCTGTGTGTGGATATACCCTTGCAACTTCGTTTGCGTATATCTCGGTTTCCCGTAGGAATTTTGAAAAATCCTTTCTTAGTACACCCCTAGACGTCGTAAGGAACCTACAGTCCAAATTTGGAATCTCTAGACCCACCTGTTTGGGCTGTGCGTTGATATATAATTAAGTCAGTCAGTCAGTCAGGACTTTGAATTTTATATATATAGATGAAAAAGAAACCGGTCCGGTCCGGTTCGATCCGGTCCAGCACGGCCCGGTACGGTGCGGTTCCTTCCAGATCGATCAGGTCTGATACGTTCCGGTCCGGTCCGGTCGGTCTGGACCTTATAAGGACCCTACATGTCAAATTTGGCATCTCTAGACCCAGCGGTTTGGGCTGTGCGTCCCCTCGCAATTTCGAATGCGTATATCTCGCTTTCCCGTGGGAATTTTAAAAAATCCTTTCTTAGTACATCCCTAGACGTCGTAAGGAACCTACGTGCCAAATTTGGAATCTCTAGACCCAGCGGTTTGGGCTGTGCGTTGATATACCCTCGCAACTTCGTTTGCGTATATCTAGGTTTTCCGTGGGAATTTTGAAAAATCGTTTCTTAGTACACCCCTAGATGTCGTAAGGAACATACAGTTCAAATTTTAAATCTCTAGACTCATTGGTTTGGGCTGTGCGTTTATATATAGTTAAGTCAGTCAGTCAGTCAGGACTTCGAATTTTATCTATGAAAAAAAATCCGGTCCGGCACGGCCCGGTACGGTGCGGTTCCCTCCAGACCGAACAGGTCTGATCCGTTCCGGTCCGGTCCGGTCCGTTCCGGTTCGGTCCGGTCCGGTCCGGTCGGTCTGGACCTTATAAGGACCCTACATGTCAAATTTGGCATCTCTAGACCCAGCGGTTTGGGCTGTGCGTCCCCTCGCAATTTCGAATGCGTATATCTCGCTTTCCCGTGGGAATTTTAAAAAATCCTTTCTTAGTACATCCCTAGACGTCGTAAGGAACCTACGTGCCAAATTTGGAATCTCTAGACCCAGCGGTTTGGGCTGTGCGTTGATATACCCTCGCAACTTCGTTTGCGTATATCTAGGTTTTCCGTGGAAATTTTGAAAAATCGTTTCTTAGTACACCCCTAGATGTCGTAAGGAACATACAGTTCAAATTTTAAATCTCTAGACTCATTGGTTTGGGCTGTGCGTTGATATATAGTTAAGTCAGTCAGTCAGTCAGGACTTCGAATTTTATCTATGAAAAAAAATCCGGTCCGGCACGGCCCGGTACGGTGCGGTTCCCTCCAGACCGAACAGGTCTGATCCGTTCCGGTCCGGTCCGGTCCGTTCCGGTTCGGTCCGGTCCGGTCCGGTCGGTCTGGACCTTATAAGGACCCTACATGTCAAATTTGGCATCTCCAGACCCAGCTGTTTGGGCTGTGCGTCCCCTCGCAACTTCGTATGCGTATATCTCGCCTTCCCGTGGGAATTTTGAAAAATCCTTTCTTAGTACATTCCTAGACGTCGTAAGGAACCTACATGCTAAATTTGGAATCTCTAGACACAGCGGTTTGGGCTGTGGGTGGATATACCCTCGCAACTTCGTTTGCGTATATCTCGGTTTCCCGTAGGAATTTTGAAAAATCCTTTCTTAGTACACCCCTAGACGTCGTAAGGAACCTACGGTCCAAATTTGGAATCTCTAGACCCACCGGTTTGGGCTGTGCGTTGATATATAGTTAAGTCAGTCAGTCAGGACTTTGAATTTTATATATATAGATAATATGAAAGTTGTATACGCATGTCAAGTGATTTCATTATTTTTTTTAGATTTTTAAATAAAATAAGTTATTATAAATTAATAATATACCGGGAATTAACGCGATCATACCTTGATATTGCCTGATCGCAATATCAAGGTATGATCGCGTTAATTCCCGGTATATTATTCATTTATAATAATGCAACGCGAAAGTTTAAAAGTTATTAAAATAAGTTATGTTTATAAAAAGAATTCATTTTCAAAAATAAATATAAATTAAATCAAAACGACGGTATATTTTTTTAAAATTTATTTTCAAAATTTTCAGCCATGTCGATAACGATAAACACATGCTTGTTATTTTTTTGTTCAAACGATTCTTTGTTATTACATTTCCAGATTTAGAAAATGCTTGTTCACTTGGAACGCTGCTCTCGTACCTAGCAGGGATAGGTCAAATATTAAATGCTATATGCGCTGTTTCTTTTTGTTTTAGTAAGTGAATGTATGAGAAATAGTAGAAAGTAAAGTTCTATGGTATAATAAGCTATGTTCTATGAAAATCGGTCCAAGATTGATGTGTGTATCGGGGGATTTTTTTAATTTGTGATTTGATTATTTGTATTATATTAATAACATTTAAAATTTTCATAGACTTTAAATTTGATTCAAGGGGCTGCGCGTCTTCAAGGCTCGAGCCTTAAGAGCTCGAGCCTTCAAAGCTCGTGAGCCTTTAGAGCTCGAGCCTTCAAAGCTCGCGAGCTCTGAGAGAGGCTCGCGAACCTTTAGAGCTCGAGCGCTAAAGGCTCGCGAGCATCGGACTCGAAGCTCGAGCACCGACTCGAAGCTCGTTTCTCACAAACACTATAAGCTAGTGAAACTTGGATCAAAAAAAAAAGTGTATATTTCAAAAAGCGCGCACGGCTTCGCGGAGTGAATGTTTGGCGCGCCGCCGTCGCCGCGCCGGGTTCAAAGGCGCCCGGTATTCTGTAAAAAAAAAACAGTTATTGCGATCTCTTGTATTTAAATATTTTCTTCTATTGATCGCCTTTTATCAGGCAAACTTGATTATTATCATTATTTAACTGTACACAAATTTTATTATTATTCATATTGTCGATTGATATATTTGCGAAATAAAATGTGGTGTATTATTATGAACTACAAATGTCCTTAAAAACACAACAGCTTTGCCATCTTTAAAAGTTTTCAGGGGACTTTCTCCATCGTAAATTTATCCTTACTAATTTATTCATAATTATTTTTTCCATTGTTACAGGTTACTTCTGGCACATCACGGATTTCCACTACGACCCTTTATACACATCACAAGGAGATACTAGAAGACGTAGGTATAAACTGTCATAGATTTAGTTTCATATTAGATGTAGCTTTTGAACTTCACAAGCCCTAGTACTAGTAATGTCGATTACAGGCTTAAAGCTAAGTGAAACTTAGCTCACGTGGTTAAGATATAGGAAAGGCTAATTAATAAAAATATGAATACAAATGTATTAATATTTTGATAATATTCGATTCCCGCTTGGGGCTAACATTTGTGATGACATTTGGGTTTGTCTCGAGTCTGGGTGTTTTTTATATGTATTATAATATAAGTAAACTTAAACTAGCGGTTACCCGCGGCTTCGCTCACATTAAAATTAGCCTATGTTGGGCTCTGTACCCCTGACAATATGTATACAAACTTTAACAATGATCGGCTGCTTAGTCAAGCCGTGAAGGAATAACAAACAAACAAACTCACTTTTTCATTTATAATATTAGTATGATGAAGTATGATATTTATAATATCATATCCATTGTCTTGGACCCATTATAACACGAGCAGGTTAAGGCAAGCTTACTTTAGGACCGGGAGGCGCTGTGTGAATTGCGTAGAATTTATTATTACTTTATTACTCGTGAAACCCGCACAACTTACTTTTGCGTGTATTTATTTATGCACAGTTAGCGCCATCTATATCAGACTTTTGATGAAATCCTACGGAAATCGCGTACTTTTCGGGATAATTAGTATCCTATGTGCTAATGCAAGCTATCAGCTACCTACATACCACATATCATAAATATTGACCCAACCATTTGAGCGTGAAGAAGTAACAAACATATTATAACCTTCGCCTTTATATTAGTAGGATTCAGTGACCCAAACGTTGATCAAAATTACTATGCGTAGCGAAAACACACAACAAGTTAATAAACATTTGTGTAGATTGTCGGAGAGCAGATGAGCGCGGCAGTTCAGGTCACCACCGAGCACTTGGAAGGTTCGGGGACTACGTCTGCGATAGCTCGCTTGAGCTGATCGACTCAGCCGCGCGTTACATGCGCACACGTCACTCTGAAAATGTCGAGTTCGTCCTATGGACTGGGTATGCCTTTTTTTTAAATAAAATTTAGTTATTTGATTATTGTTCATAACTTGATACAGATATTATATTGATCTTGATTGGCTATGAATATTGTAACTTGCTCATTCACATTGTTTTAGCGTGTGTCACTTCGGGAGCGCTCGTAAATTAGGTTACGCAGACTAAAAAAACCGTTTTCATCAACTAATATACCTATGCAGTCCTTACAACATGCATAGTCGAACAGACTTCTTCGTGAAATAGAAATTTTTAGGTAGTTGGAGAATATTTCTAACTTTTTATATCATATTCCGCCTATTGTTTATAATACTCGTATCATGGTCAATGTTTCAAAATAAATGAACGACCTCTCGATAACCTTCCAGGAAATTCCTTTGTTTTAGTTTTTGATAAATCTATTATTTAAAACATAATTATGTGGCAGTAGGTAATAGTTAATTGTATTGAGCTGTGATTCCACTACTGAGCCATGTCAATACAATCAGTTTTATAAAATAAGGATCTGTATATATTTGACAGAAACTTACACATTTGACGCACTAACGCATCATCGGTTATTCTGGCTTTAAGCGACCGACAATAACGCGATTCATTTTCCATCAGATAATATGTATCGACATGTAAAGCATTTTTTGTAACTTGCTGGTTACTGTAAATTTCTCCTAGTTTATGTTCTGTTCAACTAAATAGAAGATTAAGCAGCTATTCTCGTAACAAAAACAGTCTCAATCTCATCTCAAATCACGTACTATCTCGCTCATTTCCTATTTTGTCCTTTTAAGAGAGGTAGGCCACAGCGGATCATCCACTTGAATCGGACCTTACAGAAGATCATAGCCAAATAGCATTGGTCTCGGCCATGTTGTGTTCCTACGGTGAGTAAGGTATCCTCCACAGGGTTGTCAACGCGCGAGTGATACCCACGGTATTGCAAGTGTCTAAAGGCTACGGCGATGCTTATTGCTTACCATCAGGCGGGCCGTATGCTTCTTTGCCACCTTTGTAGCATTAAAAAAATGTATATGAGAGAGAAAGTGCTTGAGATTGACATGAGACTGTTTTTATTACGAGAATAGGGCTGAATACTGATTTATTTTTATTTTTAGTGACATCATTGCAGCAAGATATACTGGCAATGAAGACGAAAAGTACCAGGCAATCAGAAACATGACAGAGCTGTTAAGCAGAACTTTCAGTTCACATTTTGTGTTCCCAGTATTGGGGAATTTAGATCCAGCGCCGTCTGTCCAATTGACCAATTTATGGATGCACTGGCTTCCATTAGAAGCGTTACAGACGTTTCAAAATGGTAAGACTTTTTTTATAACAATATATTTTAGCGTTTGTTTGTAAAACACTAACAGCCAATAAAGAAAATGTTTATGTGATCAAAGCCACACAATTTAGTTTCCTTACAAAACTTTCCTCACTTTAATATTAAAATTTTGATATGCTGTAATGTAAAGTGGTTTAGATTCAAACTTTTGTTAGATTCGACTTCTTAATAAGCAAAATTTACTCAAACACGTAATGTTTTGATTAATTGACGATTCGAAAGTGCTTGTAATATGCGTATTTGAATAAAAATGTTTTGATTTGAACTCTCTTGAACAAAATCAAAAGTTAAATTTTTACTTTATTTTATACAGTTCTAATAATAACCTCTAAAAATACTAATGAGTACCTATTGGTAGAACAGGAATGAGTGCAATAATTTACAGGGCCGGTGGTCAAAGTCCTGACAAGTTCTAGATAAGTAAGCCACAATAAATTATCCAAGAAGCATACAAAATCTGTGACAGCTATCCGAAACTTATCCGGACATTGTGAAATCACATGTTATTTTCTAAACTAATATTATATTTTTGTTTTAGGTGGTTATTATACAATAGAACAATCACATAGCAAGCTAAGAATAGTAGCTTTAAATACAAATTTGTTCAACATACGCGAATCAAACAACGTCCAAGCAAATAGACAGTGGGAGTGGCTTGATGCTGTACTGGAGAAAGCTACAGCTAATAAGGAGATGGTAAGTCTTGTTTTGCATCGTTAAGGAGAAAATACATTAAAATTTTTTGTTCCCTTTCGGAACTACCATTTTCCATCGCTGAGCTGATTGACGTTCTGAAGGGAAATCTCACAGCAAAAATAATTCAAAAGTTGCTACAAGGAAGTGGATGGTTTTTGTTCCATTTAAAATTTCCATAGTGATTTATCTCATTTGTAGCAATCTCTTTGATAGATGATATCATAAAGTCTTTGATAAAACTTGATAAAATGTCAACGACATAAATGGCCGCCAAAATTAGACAAAATCGCTGAGCAAATCCGTTTGATTAGCGTCGCGTCCTTTCTTTGCTTCAAACATTTCCCTTTTTAGCTGAAATGTAAAAAAGGTTATTGGTTAAAAGGATCACAAATAAGCTTTATAAAGGAATCCGCCAAATCTTGGCGCTGTTTAACAAGGGTCAAATTCTTTTGGCTGCGCCGCCTTTTGAGTAAACAAAATGAGAAAAGTCTAGTTGGATAGCCGGCGGGAATTCCAACGGAATTGTTAGTTTTTAATTAAATTGCACACATCGCACCTGTAATATTTGAGGTGGTGGACAAAATGCAAAAAGCAACGATAAACGTGTTAGTTAAATTATAAATAATACTTGTTGCTGAGTAGATAATATGAAATACTATTGGTGCATGTCATTTCTATATCATTTAGAGTTTACAAATGCAAAAAATTGCTACTAATGCTTAGTGCTAACCGTTAAGTACAATACAAACCTGCACAGCGTATCAAGAAAAGTCGGTGTCAGTTATAGTCTAAATATTTTGTTTTCTTTTAATTTGCAAAACCATCTGGAAAAGTTGCAATGTGTCAAAAATCAAAAATCAAAAATCAATTAAATACTTATGTCTGGCTCCCATGTAAACAGCAAGTATAAGAGCGCCCTAATTGCTCATGTAGACGAATGGCATATGTAGGTAGTAGATACAGCGTCAACGCTTTCACGGCAGCCCCGGTAAAGCGTTAATGGCTACCACTGATAAGAGTGCTCATACAGACGACCGGTAAGTGTTGGTTAATACAAATGCAGCCGTCGCGCGTCGCCACTCGTCGATAAGAGATGTTCTACCGGCTGCCGTTGATAGTCATTGATGATTATTATATTGTAAGCACTTGTCAACAAGCACTTGCCGTACTATTTACAGGGTCAGTAAGCAACAAGTGTTTACTAGGTTAATGGTGGAGTAGTTAGTTTGTTGCTTAGCCAATAGACTATGATTTCTCGTTTGCACTAAGACTAAACACTAGTAATACGCTATGTTTACACGCAATATGTTACATATGCGCTAAGTATTAGTAGCTAAGTGTTGTGTAAGCTCTACATAACGATCGAACGCTGCAGCATTCCGCACCGCGTTCCATTCATATTTCTCGCTCTAACAAATGCTTTTCCAGAACGATGAAAAAGGATAGATAACAGTGAAAGATTTTGTGAGGTTCAACCCTAAATCCTGAGTTAACTAACAAGAAAATTGAATGAAATTGAATGAGAAATCATAATCCATGAATACTTTATATAGTGATTGATTGAAACTGTGCTGATTTCCAGGAAGAAAATTTCTATCAAATTAAATTACCTACTGTTAATAAATTAATGAAAATAAAAATCATTTATTCTCAGACATCAAGTCCATACATTAGTTTTATAAAATTTAGAAATTACAAATATAATTGGGTACAATTTAGCTAAGTTGTATTTGTTTCTAGTTTTATTCAATTTTAGATTATTGATTTGTTTATCTACCATCCCTATGATTTTAGATGGTAGACAAACAATCAGAAATTTATCTCCTGATAACCACCAGCAACCAAATAAACCCTTTAAAAAACTCGTGATCACTTACTTAATGGTCATGCTGATTTGGCCCAAACTATGGTTTTATGTTTATCAAAAGCACAGAGATTTTTCATCCACATTTACGTTTTTAGAGTTTCGTTTTTGTGTTATTTCAATTTCTTTTTATTAACATATTCACCTTTACTTCACTTGTTTGTACAAGGTTTATTTTAACAAGTGGTCAGCTTGTAGGGCTCATAACTACAGCCCCGGAACTAGCTCGGGAAGTCCGGCCGCGCTCTAATAAATTACAGATTAGAAACTCGTTAATCTAATCGCCCCTTCGAAATAGTAGCAAAAGTAATTTTTAAAGAGGTTTCGGCTTAGTCCGGGGATTACCTGACTATTTCATGGACTTTTATTTATACAATGACAGCGGCTCGTTCAGTTGACGCCATTGTTGACGCTTTTGAGTAATGCATGTCGTTGTCAGCTCGGATTATTATATAAAAATCTATAACCGTAAATCGTATGCACTTGTTTGTTTACCCGTGTGTTGTGGATTTCATTTTTACCTACCAACACATTGATACGACACTCCGCGGATTTTTTTAATACATGTTTTATATTGTAAAAATTGAGAAGAAAAAAAAACAATTATCTGATGGACAAAAAAGGCCATAACCGGTTTTCTTTCGCCATTTCTTTTACCGGTGGTCATTCTGCTTTGTTTCCGAAATGGTGGTAGTTTATAGAGTAGCTTATTTACAGAATAATAATATTATTATGTAACACTCATTGTAAATGACGTGTCTAAGTGCCCGCGAGGACCTACAGTATTAAGTATTTTTGACTTTGACTTCCTGAAAATGAGTATTTTTTACGATGTCAACGGCTGCCTTGTTGAAAAGACACTAGTCTGTAAGTTACCTAAACAGGTAACTTACAGAAACAAACATACTTTTAAACAAACATACTGTAATTTTGTCTATGTATTTCAAATAAAGCATATTCTATTTATTCGTTTCTATAGGTAAACATTTCAGTTTAAAATATAAATTCGGTGTGTATCCATTTCAACAGAAAGGCAACGGGGTCATCTCGACTTTAATCTTTGATCAATTATAACAAGTTCAGATTATTTACTCCAAATACTTCAAACATTAAAGTGCAAAGTAGATGAAAGCTTAATTTAGCGTTTAATTAAATTGTACGACAGTTTGTTGAACTTATTTTATCTTGGGTGTGCAAAGGCTTTTGCGAAGTGTTCAAGAACTAATCTATACTAATATTATAAATAGGAGAGATTTGTATTTTTGTATGTGTGATAGGTTGAGACGTATTGTAGAATAAAATTAAGTTTAAGGTTGCGCTGCAATCAGAGGCGTTTCATTTGATATTGCTACAAGGAAAGAAATAGAAAGAGACGGGATAAGAAAAAGTACAAGGGAAATAAGTTGCGCTTCCAGACTCCCAGAAAGAAACAGGCGACAAGCTAAAACCAAAACAGTACCATCTGATAGCATATCCGCCATGTAGTTATTTCAAAGTTCTTGTATTATTTAGGCAGGTACTCTCTAATAAATAAGTAGGTGAAAGTTATCAGTAAATGGTGAAGTATTCCCATATTTATTTATTTATTCTGTATTGCACGATTGAGAGTACAATTGGCGGACTTAATGCCTAAAGACATTTTCTAACAGTCAACCATCGGGTAATGCAGAAAATTGAATTTTTGTCCCGCCCTTCCCTTAATGTTATTAAAAATAAATAACCGCTTATAAAATGAGGTAACGAACTCGTCGCTTTTAGGCTCAGTCTACCCTCTTGGGGAAAACGCATCAAACGATATTGTAACATAAAACGAGGACAATATATCTATCATGATTATTTTGTGCCTTCGAGATATTCTTAAGTGTGTCGGTAAATAAAATATTTTCTCTTTGAAAAGCCATGAGGTAAATGGAACAAGAGATCCCGCCTCAGGGTTAAATAACATTAATCAAACCATTGACGCACATCGACTTAGCGTTATATACTATAATATATAGCCATTGTACAATGATATATGACTTGGGTGTTATTAATCATTGATAAGTAGGCATCTACTAAGATTATTACATCATTATGGGAACGGATGATGGAACTTTTACGCTTGTTGCAGACTATAAGCTAACCGTCTTCATACAGAAATTCATTACCTTAAGGTTGCTTTAAAAAGATTACTTTCGGTAATAAGACCTTGTTGCATTTATCTTAGTCTATAACTTTTACCGTTTACGGTATTGTGTATTATCCAAGAGAAGCGGTGACGAAAGACCCGCCCTAGACATTACTACGACCACTCTGGCAAGAGTATACGACTGAAGTATTACTTACTTACTTCCGATGGCGCTACAACCCTTTGTAGGTCTTGGCCTCTTCTATAGCCTCCCTCCACTTGTCACGGAGCTTAGCTGTCCTTCTCCAGTTGGTGACCCTTCCCATCCTCCTCAAATCTTCCTCCACGCAATCCAGCCAACGTTTTATAGGCCTGCCTTTTCGCCGTTTCTGTTGCGGCGTCCACCTACTCATTACTTTCACTGATCTCGTGTCCGGTATCCTCTCGAGGTGACCCGCCCATCTAAGACGCTGCGACTTGCAAAACCTGGACGACTGAAATATATTATTATGTATTGCAAATAAAGTATATTCTACCTATACGAGTATATCTTAGTGGATTCAACTTAGCTGTGACAGGCGAGGTGATGTTTCATACTTGAATACAGACCGCGCAGTGTATTTTTCAAAATTATTTTAGGTCGGAAATAATCATCCTTGTGTTTAACATGGAAGTTTGTCTTATCTTTCTTTACCTTATCTTGTATTATCAAATACTGCATTATCCTGTCTTGTCATAATTTCTTTGTCAAACCCATTACGTTGCTCATAAATCATCCAGCAGACATCGCTCACTGTTTCTTCACTGCTTCCTAATCAAGATCACACAATACCTTACTTACTTACTGCTGCAGCGCAACGACACGAAGTAGATCCTGGCCCCTGGCCTCCGATACGAGAAGACGCGATCTTTTACCAGTTCCTCCCAATTTTCAATTCCGAGAGTCATCAGCTAGGTAAAGGATGCAACGAATCAATTTTAATTTAAATTCTGTATAATTTCAATTTAAAATTAACAGCAAATCCTAATTCGTTCTTTTGAAACTCTATACTTTACTAATTTGTGCTAACTTTACTAATAGTGTACAATCCGATTTCATTTAGTTTAGTATTAGTTAAAGATAGTTTAGTCTCTCAAGAGTACCTAAACGTCAGAATCTATTACCGATCCCTCACGGTTAGACTTATAGGTTTTTCCATACGTGTTGCGATGGGTTAACACTCCGTCCGCGTAAAAAGTTCAACGTTACACAATATCTTAGCATTCAATAATCATACCATAGATTTAGTATATACTAGCGTACCTATAGATCGGCTTTGTTTGATTGAGGCGAGACCAAAAACAAAATACACTAGTGTGCGTGGAATGTGCATGTGTGCAAGCAAGATATATAATTTTGTGGATTTTCTTTTTAGATTGAGTTACATCCAGGCACTGCACAGGTAACCATATTTAATCACGTCGAATTAACACTAAAACTACACTTAAAAACCATAAATTTTGTAAAAATAAGTGGGATTTGTTTTAACATGACTGACGTTAGGACGATACAAGACCATAGCGTGTATAGGAAAAATGGTCTCGTCTATCTATCTCGCTCTAACAAACGCGTATGCTATGATCTATCTCTTTTGCATTGCCAATCTTCTTACGCTAGTAAGTTATAATAAATCTATGAATCATACTCAACAATATTAAGTAAAATAACGTATTTCCCCCTCTGACAACGATCAATTTGCTTCTATATTTTTCTGCCAATGTCGTTCGCGTGATAGTAGCTCGTTAGTGCAGTGTCATTAGCAATTGGACACCATTACGAGTGCTTTTTGATTGGGAAAAATTAGATTTTGTTATTTAGAGTGGTCATAATTCATTGGTAAGCACTCGATTGAATTCTTTGTAAAATACCGAGTAGGAAACCTTTAGTAACAATTTTAATCGTTTATTGTAGTTTAGCGTATCTGTTATGGTATTGGTGTTATTTACGGTACGTTGAACTGTTCAATCTAGTGATGAAATCTAATGATTGAACATTAAAAACGTGTTCTGAAGAATGAGTCATTCATATAATGATGAAATATTATTCTTTTTATGGCATACGGTAGACAAACAGGCAAACGGGCCATCTGATGGAAGTGGTTACAGCTAGGTAGCTGTACCACTATGTACCTATGAACATTAGTAACACTTCGGGCGCTATCAAACCGTCTCCCGCCGCTGTCTGAATGTCTTGTACTTGGTACTTGTCAGTACTTGGCAATGGCAACAACTCATCGTCTCTACAAATAATTAGTAGTAATCCTAATACAATAATAGATTATTTCAGCAAGTAAATTTTTGATTCATAATATTAAGCGTACGTATCAGTCTAACATATTTTTTTTTTATACCACAAAGGTAGCAAACAAGCTTACGGCCTGATGGTGAGCGGTCACAGTAGCCTATGGACGCCTGCAACACCGGGAGTATCACTCGCGCGTTGCCGACCCTGTAAATTATTTTTTAATGCCCTTTTTGAAGAACCCCATATTATAGTCTAAAGGAAAGACCTCGGCGGGGATCTCATTCCACAGCCTCGGCGTTCGCGGGAGGAAACTCTGAAACCGCGAAATACTTAATACAATACTCTATGTAACAATAATCTATGTATGTACACATAAAAAAAACAAAGTCCTGACTGACTATAAAACAACGCACAGCCCAAACCGCACAGGTCTAGAGATTCCAAATTTGGAATGTAGGTTCCTTACGACGTCTAGGGGTGTACTAAGAAAGAATTTTTCAAAATTCCCACGGGAAAGCGAGATATACGCAAACGAAGTTGCGAGAGTTTTACTAGTATTATTATATTTTACAAATTTATTAAATCACCATTTTTCTGTCCTTTAGTTTTAAAATGCAAACATTCTATGGTAAAGAATTCAAATAGATAACAACAGAAAAAAATTAAATCTCTAAAAAATGAATTCGCGTTTGTCAAAGCTTGCAAAACGTAACCAGTTCCATTCGTTTGTTGAAATTCAATTTTGTTATCCGCGTAAAAGTAACAAGGGTTGCGATTTTATCGAATTTATGATGCTTTGACATTTATCCATGTTGATATAAGACTTACAGGTTCATTATGTTTGTAGATGTATGACTTAAATATTAATAAAGAAATACTCTTAGACCTGGTTAATACTGCTTTGCAATTTCGAAAACAAAAATTTTGTAGTATACACACTATTACACACCGGCAAATTTGAATTGGTCGGTGTAGTCGGTCAGTTTTTGGTAACCAACACGTATCATAGAATTCGTCGCTGTTGTGCGTCGAGTACGTACTGTCGACGCACGACACGAACAACGACCAATTCGCAAATAGAATTTATCGGAACAAAAATTAAAGACAACTTTTATGTTAAACTAGCGAAACCCGCGCAACTTCGTTTGCGTGTATCCCGCTTTCCCGTGGGAATTTTGGAATGTATTATACATAAAAACCTTCCTCTTGAATCACTCTATCTATTAAAAAAAACGCATCATAATCCGTTGCGTAGTTTCAAAGATTTAAGCATACAAAGGGACATAGGGACAGAGAAAGCGACTTTGTTTTATACTATGTAGTGATGTAAACGTTTAAAAATATCGACGTAATTTTAGTCTAGACCTACCTAGTAAGGTACTTATTAGACTACATCGTATAATGTTAAATTAAATTTTATATCTAGTAGACTTTTCAAAATCGTGAGAAAAACGGAGAGCTAAGCAAGTATTTATTTAGTCACATCTAATTTTATATTTTTACATATTTTTATACAAATTGTTCAAAGTTCCGATAATTTTGCCGGTGTGTGTAGTATGGTTGTAAATGTTTATTAAGAAGAAGCGCACCGTCAATGAGGTTTAAAACTTTTTATATGCTCTAGATGAGTCTATATATACTGAAGTTTGATTTGAGACCATGTAGCCGGCAACGCGCATCTCACTGTGACTTGTATTTATTTATGTATTTCCTTCCAGGTGTACATAGTTGGCCACGCAGCGCCTGGTTCAGATTCGCGATACCCCTACGATACGTCAGTGGACGCAAATGCGAAGTATTTACGAACGGTGCGCAGATACGCGCGAATAATCGCCGGACAATTCTTCGGGCACCTACACGCTGATACATTCCGTGTTATTTACGATAATGGTAAGTTCTGCTTTAAATTTAAATGCTCTAGGTGGTATAGCAATTCCATTTTCCTCTTTCTGTGCCAGCTGCTTCACCTCTTTATAAGACACGACGCCTGATTTTTCCTTCACTTGATTCATGTAAGCTCTTCTTGGCCCTTCCTTCCTCTTCTCTCCTCTTTCTTTCTTTCTAAAATGTTACTGATAAACTCGTCATGTCTTATAAGATTTAATAGTTTCCCTCTTCTATTCTTCTTTTTTATATAAGCACTTATAGTAAGAATTTTTAATACTGTTTTATTTTTATACAGATCGACCAGTCTCATGGGCATTATTGGCTCCCTCGGTGAGTCCTCACCGCGATCCTGCTGGATCATCTAACCCTGGCTTGAGACTATATAAATTTGACACCAATAATGGAAAGGTTAGTAGTTACGACGTATGAAGTTGTCACCAGCTGTTACCCGCGGCCTTGCCCGCGTGGTCCAAAGCATCTGATATTGTTTTTTTTCCCCGTGGGAACAATATGTTTTGCGGAGATAAAATGCAGCCTATCCCATTAAAAAAACAAGTTAATCCAATCGTTACTTTCGACGTGAAAGAAGAACAAACAAACACACTTTCGCATTTTTAATATTAGTATGGATTTCGTTTCGTACCAACATAGAGAGATTACTGTCTAAGATAAATCAGGGTATCAAGTCATATTAATGGCGTCAGATCTCCACAACCCAAAGGATCGTAGATGATTACCGAGCAAAATTTTCGTCTTGTTTGCAACGCTGCTCGTCAGAATATCAACTGTTTTTCCCTGTGGAAAAATCAGTGTATTCAAGCGTAAAAGAAATGTCGGACGAGTAAGTTTGGAGTTGAAAAACTAATTTATAATCTCCAAGTTTTATTACGATATTAAAACTTTTAACCTAAAAGTGAAGATAAGTCCACTGACATGATGTCTTACTCTATATCAATTAAATAAAGTCTTTTATTTGTAGTAGAAACATAATTGTTTTGTTTTATTAATTTTCTCCATTGAAAATAATTTACAAGACCGTAGACGTGTATGCTTATTCGTTTACACACTTTTTTACTTACCACCAGTACAGAGAAACCAAAACGTGAATAACAATTATACTCGGGAGGACCTCCTCATGGCAACCGACAAAGGCGTTGCTGTTGCCAAGTACTAGTTAAATCTGATCTAAAAAAAAGTGTCCATAAAAGAAGAAGGTAGTGAATCATGTTTATACATTTTTGTTTTAATTATTTGCATAATTTTTTTTCGTCATCAGAAATTGCAGAATAACAGATATACTGTGTTATTTTTATATTTTCTGTCATTGTAATTGTATCTTATTAATACCATTTTAAAAGAGCAAGTGCTAAGTTTCTTGCTAGTTTCTTCTTAGCAAAAATCTGCCGTCTGAACTTATGGTCGGAAAAAATTGTGACGATTCGAAAGAGCTTATATTAGGCCTATTTGAATTAAAAAAATTTTAATTTGAAATTTATTTTTCGTAGGTGCTTGACTACACCCAATATTATCTGGATTTAGCGGCTGCGAATCGTAATACAGGCGCAGCGGAATGGGTAGCGGAATATAACCTCACCCAATATTATGGTCTACACGATGTTTCGGCTATCTCGCTACACAACTTGGCCGATAAACTTCGGATAGGCACGCCGCATGAGACCACAGCGTTCAACAAGTAAGTTTAGTAATTGAGTATCTTAATTTCACCTTAGTATTAAGAGCTGAGGTAATTTAATTGAACCGAGTTCGTATCTCGGTTCAGAATTCTTCAGTCGTGTAAGTAATTATCTGCTTTTCAATTAAATCTATCCGATTAAATTGAATAAATAATCTATCTAAGCTTAAATTTATGAACAAATATTTTCATATATATTTGAAAATCATCTATTCATCATATTTAGCCACATTAAAAAAAATATTTTTCAATTTATATAATATACAGATTAGTATGAGGATTAGATAGTGTGACTAGCTCCCAAACAGGCTGACACACATCTTGATGGACGTCATAATCATGTCAGATATTTATTCTGTATTATTCTTTCCGTACAGGTATCTTCGCGCATACAGTGTCAGGCATGAAAGCACAGAATCTTGCGATGGCGCATGCGCCCATCAGCATTTTTGTGCGATCACATGTCTTGAACATGTCGCATACAGGCAGTGTGTCGAGGCAGCTGCGAGCGCCCTCGCCGCAGCCGGCAAATCCGCTCCGCTCGTCGCTCCGTTTATTACCAAACTTATCCTAATCGCATTTATAATAATTTTCGAGTAATAATTGTAATAAGTATAGTGTACTGTGCCGAATGCATTTTATGAAGAAAAGTACTGAATGTAAAAGGTTTTTTTTAGTAAAATAAACTTGAGTAATTAGATTAATTGGTAACATGGAATGCTTCAATTTAAAGTTATATTAGGCCGTTGGGGACTTGTAATATATTGTAATAATGATAATGTACAGCGTACCAGCTGCGTGAATCTTACATTCCAACGTGTCAAATGCCAGTACCTTTATGTTCGTGAGACGATAACACGGAACAGTGCGATAAAGATAGCATTACACGTATGCAGAGCGTCATTTACACGGAAAGTTTGCGATAACGCATACATTCAATTATGGTGCATTTACATTATTGGTTGACTATTTAATTTCATATGTCATATTACAGGACTTTGTGAACAAGTATAGTGGATAATATGGAAAAAAGTTTGAATTTACAATTTGTGGACACGATTTAATTTCGCTCTAATAAGTCCTTGTCCACAAAATGCGCATTTCCCGCTTACTTGACACACGAATTCACGTTCTTTGTGGACAATATCTAACAGCCGAACTTAATATGCGATCTCAATCCTCTATCTTTGATTGTTCGTGATCGATTGAAGTCAATCGTAGTTTACTTCCATAGATTAAAAATATAATGCATCGATTGGTTATAGAGACACGTTATGTGACTTTTTCAATATGACAGGAAAAAAAAGGATTGAAGATCGCATATTGGGTTCGGGCGTAAGTGGTTGATGGGGAGGATTGTTATAATCGCATATGTATTAGAAAGATTATATTTAAGAGTGGGGCTAACCGGCAATTGTGATATAGCTTACTTCGAATCCCGGTAGAGGTAAGGAAACTAATTTTTCAGTCACAAATTGTAAATAATAAGAAAATAACATTTTGTAACTAGTTATCGTGTAAAATATTAATAATTTTGACGTAAAAATAAACTGGCTATATTAATTTTTTCTAGTAAATTAAATATATTTTAAATATAATTAAACATTTTGTATGTTTTATCGCATTTCAATTGATCAATTTGATCGAAAATATGTATATGTTTTTAGTAATAATGTAGGTAGTTAGGAAATATAAGAAAACCTAAATTCTTCACTCCTTTTATGTAGGTGGGCGTTGACATGTGCAACACAGTTTTCATACTTATGCACGTGTCATCGTATTGTTGTTCTTATTTACATTGTTATTTTGTTCCAAATAAAGAATTATTATTATTATGTACAAAGCATTCATAGTTCATAATAATTTTAATTACAATAAATTGGATTATTTTTTTAAAATATCGGTTACACAATTACAATAACTAAATCTATTATAACTTTCGAAATAATTACAGTCACAGAATTATATATAGTACCTACAATCTACGGTTTAAGAGATACAAAAATCATCTCACAGATATCTAGAAAATTGTTGTAATAGATTTAGTTCTTATAATAATGTAGGTAACCTAAATTTCTCAACACTTTTTTAAAGACTTTACTGTTTTTTTTTAAATTACATTCTTATGGTGGGTACAGACTGTGACGTAACATGTAATGTGGACGTACGACATAATGGACGATCTATGGTTGTCTAGGTGGCGGCTCTGTATGCGTGGTTCGAACACACTTGTACCCTCAGTTTTTATTATTTATGTTTTTATTATTTATATTTTTATCATTTTATTTCGTCTATGTATTTAAGTTTCCATCACTGCAATACTGTTTAATCGGATATTAATTATTATTACACAATTTTCAGACTTTTAATATTTACAATATTTTAATGAGCAGCTTAAAGTCTTTGGCTTACGTCAGTACCGTCTGCGCGCCTCTCGCCCAGTGTGGGTGATAACTGAAAAGCAGTGTTTTGCTCTCCGAGCAATCGACACACTGAGCTATTTGTATCACTGCGGCACACGCACACAATTTTTGTTGCCGTCATGTTACAGATGTTTATGTTTGTTTTGTATATTTTTGTTGAGATTTATGTATTCTTTCTTTTTATGTAATGTGTGCTTTAGCTGATGCAAATAAAAAAATTATCTATCTTTCTATCTTATCTATCATAATGTAACAAACAATGAAAGCATTTCCCGTACAAATAAATGCTCTGTTCGTGCGCGGTTCGTGTGTCGAGCGTCCAAATTGTATATTTTTTTTACATAACATGTCACGTTACAGCAGTCTGTAACAGGCTTAAGAGCTAACTAACTGTGAAAAGAACGTAGGTATATACATCCCGCAAAAACAAACGCAGTTCTACATCTGCGTTTGCGGATCTTGGAATACAGAATGATTTATTCGGTCGTGGCAGGTGCGATGTAGGAGAAGGGATTTAAATCCTTACTAAGAAAACATTTGTACAATCCCACATTATAATCTGAGCAATGATGTTATAATAAAAATATAGAATTTTGTTAATTTCACCAGCTTGAATTAAAGTATATATTTGCCGCTATTTTCTTTTCGATAATTTAATCATATCGATACTTTCATGTGTCATCTTTGCATGTTTATGTAATTATTTGTGAAATTTAAAAATTGTGGTAACTTATCTACATTTCGTAACATAACATCATTGGAATTGTTTTTTTTTTATTATATCGATCGTCGATCGATCTTTCATTTTATGTGAAAACTTGGAATACATAATATAAATAGCACACGATACTTCTATTGAAGAAAATGTGATTTTATTATAAGTTAGAGGTATACAACTAATGATTATTAAATAAATAATTATGAGTATAACTAACGCTGTGTACAGATTAGGCGAAAATTGTGCGAATTACATACATTTTTGCAATCTGTTCGCGTTCCTTCCAATCTGCGTTTTCGTTCAAAATTAGTTAATTTTAACCTTTATTTCCTATGTATACACTTCTTCAAAGCACAGAATATCTTGCCAATCGACTAAGGATAAGGTATTAAGGTAAATTCAATAGATCCACACTAGACGATCCAGCGCGATCCAAATGCGCGCGGCAGGATCTCGATCCAATGAAGCGTTTAATGTGGACCATACCGCGCGCGAGGCAAGTCCACATTAAACGCGATTAGACGACCGATTATCAAACCCGTATAATCTCTAGAATACAGTGGGCCGCTCACTGTTCGCCTATACAATACACAGCATAGAATAGCGAGTTTAATGCGCTGTAAATAGTAAACATTGTTGTTTAAGTTTCAAATTGTAAATGAGGAACAACTAGTTGTTAAAGACATTAAAGCTTAGTACTCATTAATTTTATGTAAAGACCAATATAAAGTCTGCATTAAATTATTTGTCAAATTAATTACAGTTAAAGGTATATTGACATGGCGGCGTAATTTTATGGCGTTTTACACGTGTATACGCGCTTTAATCCAGGAAGTAAACCTCTATACAACATACAAACGCAATGCGTCGATGGCGCCGCCGCCGCGAGCCGCCGCCGCCGTGTGAATATGCTTTTATTCGTTCCCAATTTTTATCCCACAATTAAATGCTCGTCCCATAAAATGTAGGAGATTTTTGTATTTTGGGATGAATAGTTGGGCCTTAATTACCGTTGAGGACGAAAGGTGTACTGCTAAGTTCCAGATAAATTGACTAAACTGTACTGACAATCTATCTGACAGTTAGGCTCGCTGGAATTCATCGGAATATTGTTAAGCTCTCTGGCCTTGAAGCTTAAAGAAGTAATTTAGATTGAGATTGATAATATATCAATCCTTACACATGCACAAGTCTAGTCTGTTTCACAGAAACCTGCTTTGTTATATTAAGTCCGGGTTCCACCAAAGCGGAGAGGAGATTTCTATAGAATCTTGTGCCGCACGCGAGCAAGCGGGCGCGGCCCAGCGGAGATGTGTGTTGTGTTGTGTAGCCGGATGGCACATCTCTCCTCTCCGCTTTGGTGGAAACCGGTCCGGAATATCTTTCGTCCTCAAATGTAATAATATATCAATGTGTGTAGACATAGTATTTTCTTTTTAATTACGGTAAATGTTATAAATGTTCCCGTATCGAAATAAACTGGATGTTTCAATTAATTTTTAATAAAGAATTGAATTCAATAATGTGTTTTTTTCATTTCTATCACAAAAAGTAGGTTTCACCATTTGCTAGTGAAGTACCGAATAGGATATTTGTCATAATAATATATATAACAAACGTCAAAACTGTACAAGATCTGTTAAAAAACGTGAAATTTCAGAAATTCTTAATATTCTGGAACGTATCACAACCTAAGATACAAAGCTTGTGCTGTGGGTACAAGATTATTGTTGAATACACATACATTTTTTTTTAGTGAATACTTTTTTTAATGCCACAAAGGTGGCAAACAAGCCTACGGCCCGCCTGATGGTAGCATCACCGTAGCCTATAGACGCTTGCAATAGCGGGGGTATCATTCACGCGTTGCCAACCCCCCAACTCCCCGAAGTGGAGCTCTGGAGACTAACCGTAGGAACACAACATGGCCGAGACTAATGCTATTTGGCTACGATCTTCTGTAAGGTGGAGGTTCTTCCCCAGACGGGCTGCTCCGATTTGAGCGGATTATAGGATTATAAATAGGTAACTTATTAAACATAGCCGGTATTGCAAGCGTCTATAGGCTACGGTGACGGCTTACCATCAGACCGGCCGTATGCTTGATTGCCACCTTTGTGGTATAAAAAAATACATAGGCGTACATAGAAAACACCCAAACCAAGGCAAATTGACATGTTTATGTACACAAAATGTCTGCCTTGCGCAAGATGGTTTGATGGCGGATCAGATAGAACGAAAATAATCATTATCACTAAGTTAGTATAAAATAATATTTCGTTCTTCAAAACTTTTTTATTTTCATATCAGATAGAACAAAAGAGCCACTCTTTTTAAAAGCTTTTATCATAAATTTTACATATTATTTTATTTACTTACTGAAAATAGGTATAAAAACGGTGTTCGAAAACATTGTAATTAAAATTATGTGACCAAATTATAATGATTTTCAATGTATGTTTACTTAAAATTGATTGGGTCATGGGGTACCTTATTATTTCAGTGTTGTCCAGTAATATAAGAGAAATCTGCTTCAATTGAATGAGGGCACGTTTCTGAAATCGTACAGATTAAACGTGAACCAAATTTAATTTTGACAAATCAAACAAAACGATACACATAAATTATAATTAAATATTCGTAGGTATGTCTATGAACAATATCAGACTCAGACGTATAAAGTTTGATAGTGAGAGTGGTGAGGTGAAGTTCCTAAGAAAAAAAAAGTTTTCAAACATTTTAAAAATCATAATCTATACTAATAATATAATCTATACTAATATTATAAAGAGGAAAGATTTGATTGTTTGTTTGTTTGTTTGCATCGAATAGGCTCCGAAACAACTGGACCGATTTCAAAAATTCTTTCACCAGTAGAAAGCTACATTATCAGGGAGTGACATAGGCTATAGCTTTTCCCAAAATTCAATGTGGTTCCCACGGGAACGGGTCCGGAACTACACGCAGACGAAGTCGCGGGCAAAAAGCTAGTAATTAATACTTATTCAAATAAATATCTGTAATGTACCTACCTACGTATAGTACACGCAGAATTGAAAAAAAAAAGTAGAAATAACCCTATGAAATTGTTATAATGTGCATTGCTGCTTTATGCCGATATTCTGTGAGAAGGTAGTATTTTATAAATCCAAAATCGATGTTCATTGTCAGCTTGTAGCCGTTGCTGTTGTAAATTCTTCACAAAACATATAAGTAGGCAACTATTTACTAATCTGTGGAACTAGTCCATGCCTTGAGGAACAAAGAAACTGTGTAGACAAGGTGTACAGTGAACCTAATTTGCAGACGTGCGCAACTGTTTTTAGCAAAACTCTTGGGATTTGTATTCGTTTGCTATAGATTTCAGACCCAATTTCATTCATATACGAAGCAATGTTTCCATTATGATACGAGGAACGTGCTTCCGCCGAAATTCTAAGGATTTCTCTTGCATTATCGAACAACATGAAATAATAAGCTATCCACCATTGGGCACGATTCCACGATTTTGTATTGACTTATTACTGAATTGTTTATGTCAAATTCCTTTAGAGATCTGCGTAAAAAATACAAAACGTTTATTAAGAGATTAGATCCCCACAAACCCTTTCTCTCGTCATACAGTAGGTAATACATTATTCGTGTAATTAATCTACTCAATAAGCTACTTCCATTTCGTCAAGAAAAAGAAAATGACCACTGGTAAAAGAAATTAAATAAGAAAATAGCAACTAATGTAGGTACGTAGTATTGTACTGTAAGTCAGAGCTGGTTGTAGTGTTCTGATAAGTTCCAGACAGTGTATCGGCCAGGTAAATTGTCGAAAAATCTACATAGGCAATTGTCTAATTATTTACTTTTAAATATTAACATATTATATTCTAACAGAATTGCCTGCAGGTATACCACTGACCTAAATAATTTTACTATCGACACGACATTATCAGTCCGATATTTTCGCGAAGGCGTGACATTACCGATGTTACTACGATGAGTACATACTGATAAATTTTATGATTCACCCTCTTCGTACATAGGGGGTATCGTGTTTTCCGCATAATCAAGTGTATGGGTACAATCGTTGAAGCAACTTTTAGATTTTATTTTTGTGCAGTCAAAAAAGAAATGGGAATTCAGAAGAAGATCGTAGCCAAATAGCATCGGTCTCGGCCATGTTGTGTTCCTACGGTGAGTAAGGTCTCCAGAGCTCCACTTGGGAGGGTTGGCAACTCGTGAGTGATACCCCCGGATTTCTAGCGTCTACCTACAGGCCACGGTGACGGCTTACCATCAGGCCAACCGTATATGCTTATTTGTCACCCTTGTGGTATAAAAATCCATGGATTCCATATATTGTACACGAATATGAAGATAGCGCCACCTGATACCAAAGTAAGCAAGAATTAACTATGCTTATTTTGTGGGTATGGGTATATTATTGTAAATAGATACTGTTATAAAGGACTCTGTTATAAGATATTGGAAATACACTCAAACTCGAGTCAAACACTTCACCATCACATTTACAAATGTTTGCCCTGACCGACCGGGAATCAAACTTGCCCTTTGGTGCTCAGAAGCACGGTAGAGCTCAACATAAACGTAACCCATCCAAACAATGGCTGGGGTCGACGTAGTTTAACTTGCGTTTTCATTTAGAGTACGACACATAGAGACGCCATCGAGCTCCACGCTATATACACAATTCACATAGGACCAACTGATCCCAAAGTAAGCAAGAAATAACATGCTTATTTCATGGGTAGATACCAGACATCGGATATATTATCCATACTAATATTATAAAATGTGAAAGTGTGTTGCTTGTTTGTCCTCCCTTCACGTCGAAAGTAATGAACGGATTGAAATGATTTTTTTATTGGGGATAGTTTAAGGTCTGGAGAGTGACATAGGTTACTTTTTACCCCGGAAAAACATCTTATTCCCACGGGAAAAAAAAAGTATATAATTTTTTGTTATTTTATTCACGTCGACAGGAACCTAAGTACCGATATGATTTTTTTAACAGAGATGACTTAATGTATGGAAAATGACATAGGCTACTTTTTATCTCGGAAAAATATCTCATTCACACGAGGAAAAAAGGATAGCATTATTTTTTCATAATTTTTAACGGGGATAATTTAAGGTCACATAAGACTGTGACATAAGACTACCTTTTTCCCATGGGATATAGAGATTCCCATGGGAAAATTTATTGACATTTTCCCTTGACCACGCGGGCGGAGCTGCGGGTAACAGCTAGTTGTAAATATATATTGTAACTAGCTTATCCCCGCGGCTTCGCTCGCGTTAAATTTTATGATGAAAACAAAACCCATAGCGCGACTTGTGGCGCCATCTGTTGGCAGGCAATTGCGAATTGCAGCGCCATCTATAGTAGTCAAAACATTTTCTCATTGGAATGACATACTTTCACGGGATAAAAAGTAGCCCATGTTGGGCTCTGTACCCCTGTACAAATTTTCATAAAGATCGGCTGCTTAGTCAAGCCGTGAAGGAATAACAAACAAACAAACAAACTCACTTTCTCTTTTATAATATTAGTTAGGATAAATGGAAAACACTCAGACTCGAGACGAACACACATACCACGCCGGACCAAGTAGGTCCCGGGTTCGAATCCCGGTCAGATCATGACGAAAAACGAACTTTTTCTGATTAACCTCGGGTCTTGGATGTTTATCTATATATGTATTTATTATAAAATATAGTATCGTTGAGTTAGTATCCCATAACACAAGTTTGGAACTTACTTTGGGGCTAGCTCAATTTGTTTGATTTGTCCCTATTTATTTATTACTTAGATGTTTGCCCCGTGCGGGGATCGCTGTGATCAAACTTCAAATGTTTTTATTTTTAACTGCTTTTCACTCTAAAGATATAGACCATGCATGACACACTATGGGTCACTATGGATCAAAAAAACATCCAGTTGATTCAGTCAGTAGCATTGATGACTTGTAAAACGAGTAATGATCTATTTTTCTTTCTACAAAATCTGACATTGAGACGATTAGAAAGAACAGAAGGCTTTTGCCTGAATTATTGAGACAAGTTTTAAGAGTAACGGTTTTTTTTTTGTATTTGCAATACTTCGATTTTTTTAATATGCAAAAGATAACAAAGACCATTAATATATATGAGAAAGTTATTAAAAAAAAACTAACTAATATTGAAAAACATAGTAGGAACCCTGTGTGTACCCGAAATGCTTGCAGCAGCGTTGCCTGGCGGAATAGCTATAGAAATACGCATAGCGAAAACAAAAGAACACAATGATAATAAATAAGTAGGCTGTAACGTTTCATAAAAAAATAATTTTCAATAATTCGATAAACATGATCCAATTTGACGTTATTTCATGAATGTTGATATTCTTTTTCTTTTCGGTATGCAAGCTTCTGACGCCATGATTAAATTTAGATAACGAGCGATAAAGGACTTTGCGGCATCAGTGTACATCTTTCCATGTAAATTTATGCAAAGCACAAAAGTCGATACTCGGTCTCTAGATAAAACAAGAGCGTCTTGCTCTACGTGCGTTAAGCTTGGGATCCACTGGTTAAATTCGCAAGTAAACGCATGCGGCGTGACGTGAGACGTCTGACAAAGTCACGGTCCATCTTTACTATATAATGCGTTAGAACCGGTGATGTAGTTCAGTAGAATGCACTTTCTGTAGGCGTATTATTTCATTGCTTTTGAGTGGTAGAGCATTAAATTATGAAATGGATTAACTCCACCGATAAAAAGGTACAGTCAACTAAAGAAAGAACCCGGTAAAGTGGTCCGCCAAGGGGTCCGTGTATACTCAAGAAGCCAGGTTGTAGGTTACTGGTGCAAAAACCTACATATACATAATATTGCTGCAATTTGATATGGTATATTATTTAATCCCCTTATTTAATCCCTCAATCCCTCTCGGTCTTCGACCAGTTTATTACTTTTCATCAGGTAGTCCTCTGTTTGTTTGTATGCGGTATAATATAAAAAAATAACGAGTTAATTTAACTAACTCTCCCTGAGGTTTTCACTGGATGTTGAATTTCTGTAGTTAACTTTGTTACTCACGGTATCAGTTTTACGTGGAATTTACCTATCTATCTATTTCTGTGGAGTCGTTATTTGTATATTAGAAATGTACATCGAAATATAGGAATGAAAAGAAGTGAGTTAGAAACATCAGTCATTACATATATTTGTGAAGCCTTGCAATTCGATGAGGAATCAGGTCTTTCTGTAAATAGAAAAATGCAAAATAATGGAAACTCTTATTATATATAATGAAGACAATATTATGATTTGTCCTCTCACGCATTTTAGATCGCGGCATCCTCATGGACGAATGGAAACAGGCCCTAAGGATTCATAGCGATGTAAGCAGTTTTAAGACTCATGAGCTGTTTTGTAACTCTGGTTAAGTTAACGACATATTCATAAATCAGCAAAATGTTACTTCAAACTGCTGTATCTGATGTACTTATAAGGGCTTCACTTGTAATCTTTCTTAAAGTAAACATTATAGAAGTTGTATTGCTTTGGTGTATATAAGGACAGCGTACATAGCGGGCCGCAACGTGTAACATTTTACATTTTATATGACATTTTGTTTGCTACGCATTGTCCATATGTACAGCGCCGTAGCGTATTTTCGCGACGATAATATTATGCATTGCAACGCTGCGCTGCCGATATAAGTTCGAATTTTCAATTTCCAGAACAGTCATTTTCTTTACAAATTCACTGGTATCGTTACCAAAACCTAATTATTTGATTTATATCTATATTATTTGATCCCACTGCTGTGTCTTCTGTATTGCTGTTATTTTAACAAAGTAATAAATCTATAAAATCTTGATGATGAAACCAGCCTGCCTCAGAGTGCGTCGGAACGCACAGTCAAATCTACGCATTGGAACATCAATGACTGACCGATATTTCGTTACGTCATAGCCAATCGAGTTTGATAATGTACTTTAGAGCAATTTTTGGATTTGGTTCGCTGTGGCCTGGCGTTGTAGTATGCGTGATCTTTTACCCGTATTTCCAACTTTATTTGTTGAACTGTGAAGTTAAATTTGACTTAACTTGTTGTTTGTTGTGTACAGATGGATATATTTTGTTCTATTAGATTCTAGGTCTTAACTTTTAGCAAATAAGAGTTGGTAAACGATGTTACCACTACGTACAAGAAATTTCAAGTACCCAAAAGTTTGGTAACCTTTATCTTTGCCGCACTATAAAAAAGTTAAACTCGTTGCCGACATGTGTTTCTTCTCTAAAATATCAATTCAAATTGCAAAGAAGTATATAACAAGCAAGTATAATCCTTGTAGGTTTTATGCCTTGTTTTAAACTGCTGTTTTCACGTTGCTAAAAAGGAAAGTCATATCTCGTTTCGTCGTATTCCTTCAATTTTTTACATAAATATTTATTGTTTTTATAGGGTCTGGTACATTGGTTGGGATCTCTTCAGTTTAATGAAAAACCTATAGCAGAAGAGTTCTTCTAATTTCATTCAATTCGTTGTGAGTGTCCAAGACAGTTGTAATTTTTACTGGTGTCAACGATTCAGTTATTATTGTCGATTTGAGAGTTCGTTAATCATAATAATATTGTCGGATACTCTCCGGATGACGATGGAACACGAGACTGTTAAACCCATCCGAATACCGGCTAGACGCGGCATTGTTTAATTTGCATCATCTATTCACTCTCAGTGACTGTCGAACTCTTCTATATAAATACAGAAATAAATAACTTGGTTATACAATAATATACTTTTCTTTACCCTTCTTTGATTGCTTTTAAGAATTGGTCACCGTCACACACCTTATTTTCGCATAGAATAACAGTTATTTCCATACAAAACGGGTAATTTTGTGAATTCGTAATGGTATAATATAATAGCCTTGAGTTTAGTTTTCACCTCGATTGTATACATTTATGATAGTATATAATTAAGGACACTTTAGGGTAATAGGTTTTATTATTTCAATACTTTTATTAGTTTTTAATGTGGGTTAAGGCACGTCACTTGTCACATCACTCAGACCAAAAACAGCTACAATGACATAATGCTGTATGATTTCATTACCAACATTTTTATTGCATCATGGTCTCTTTACAGGATCAAATTTTTTGGAGCATTCATGAAATTTACGAGCTCTGCCGATACAGATATTAGAAGATGGTACTTTTTTATAGAATATCAGCAATACATTTCAAATCCCAACCTTTACCTATCTCTTTTCTCCCTATTCCCTTCTTGTAGACATATACACAGACATTTTCATTTCATTAATTACTACACAGACCCAATCCATTTAAATTTCTGAATTGATTTTAGTAGTTGATTGGATCATATTACCATTTTTACGAAGTAACACCATTAAATTTCATTGGTTTCTGACTTTTTTTTTGTTAAACAAACAACATGCCTACAATAATCCCTCCTACAATATAATGTAGGCTGTAATAATGGCCGATAATATCAAAGGTCGTGCGAACATGGACGTTGCTCACGAAAATTTACTGTTCATAAATAATTAACTCACACTTTTAAATTTTTAAATGCGTTGACACTTTGTTTTAGGTCAGGAATTTTGACGATTTTAAATATTTTGTACGTGTATGTTTGAGGGCAGAAGACCGAGAGGAAGGAGCCCAATGCGATGGACTGACCAGAACCGCAATGCCCTCGACACTACTGTCCACGAAGCCTTTCACTCTGCCACTGATAGAGGAAAGTGGCGTCAAATAGTCCGCAACAAAGTACTGCGCCAAGAATATAATCACGACCCTCAGCATTGAGGAGATCGACGCGAGGAGGAGGAATATTTCGTACAATATAACAAAACTTAATCTCTACTATTGTCACCTTTCACCAACCAGGTAGCCGCCTAACCTTCAGAGAGGTTTTTCAGTGGTGTCTTTAGTGGGTTTCCTAGAAGAGTTGAGATAGCAAGAGTAAATCGATCTATTACTCCTGTCATCTCAATTCTTCCTCCTTCTAGTACTCGGTATTCTAAGACGGCACTTTGATCACTTCGTTGGTAAAAAGACCCGCACTATGACAAATAACAAGTAAGAGACATGACGTATCATTATCATCAGCCCTCATTATTCTGTCGGATTATGACCTTCTTTCTGCCGAATTCTTTCACCTATTTGTACTAGTATATTTTTTTGTACCACTTCTAGGGATCTTTGTTCATTTTTTTTCAACAATTTATTTGACTTCGTTGACCCATTCAGTAGCAGAACAACCTACACTTTTTTGATGACAGGCTTTTATATAAGAAGCACACTTGTTTAATGTAGGTATCTGACCTAATGTATATTTTCGAGTAAGCAAAGGCACTCAATCAATGCTTTCTAACCCATATTTACTCTTATTTCCTTGATTGCTTAACCTCAGCACTCCGATTTTCCTATTAAATTTTCAAGATAAACATGAAAAACATCTCGGAACTCATTCCACAGCGGTGTGTGGTTACGGCAAACATCGTGTTTGCCAAGTTAAACGGTTTATATTGGTAGTTATTTGCTGAATTTTATTTCCATGTTTCAGAATGGAAGTATCATCACATTCTGAGAATGAAATGCAGGCTAGAAGGGGTAATTTGATATAGGTACTTTTATTTATGTATTGTTAGGTACAACAGAGAGCCGCGCCACATGAAGTGATATTTGCTTTCTACCAGGTGATCCGCCTGCTCATCAGTCTTTTCTAGCACAAAAAGAAATGAATTAATAAGTTATCTTTTTGAACATAAAATTACATTTTAATGATCCATAATAAATTTGTTTAAAGAGCCATTCATTTGAATTAACCCTATATAAGATTAATTATGCGGAAATTAATATAATAATTCTAAAATCTCGGATTAAATTTGGCGGAAAAAAAAAACAAAGTAATGGTGCCCCGTCCGGATATTTTTCACTGGAACTGAAAAAAATCTAATTTAATGGAACGTTTACATGGAGGCCTATTATTTTGCCGCCTATTATCCAAAGTGGAGGGTCTGGGATGCCTTCGGGTCGTTGGAATGTGCGGAGCGGAGAGAAGTCTGTGTCGTAAATTGACTGTTTTGATCGAAGGTTTTCACGATCGATTTATCTGTTTGGACAACAATTTATTCTTCTGTAATTATCACTGGTTTTATTTACGTACGTATTATAAAATGTTCTTTTTAATATAACGCTATAAAATAACATGGGCAAGGCACTAAAAAAACAGAAACACTAGGAGCGTGCAAGATTTTTACAAATCATCAAAATAAAACCATATCTACGGTTTATTATATTTTGTAAATAAAGTTTGTACTTCAATATATTTTTTTATGTAAATTGCTGTTAACTCCATTATTAAAAAGTAAAGACATCTGCTGGACTATCGCAAGTGTAGAAGACGGTCATAAGTAAGAAAAAATAAAATGAGTACAAATTATAGTAGTCATGTAAGCGTAACTTTAAAGCTAAAGTAAAAATAACATGGCAATTCATCAATCTCAATTCTTAGGGACAGGCGAATCAAAAGAATTTTTTGCGTTGTAAGGAGGGACATTTCATTATTTCGCTTCGCGCTACAAAAACAGAGAGGCTTTCCCTTTCTTTGTGTAAATCTATGAAAAATGTTTAGATTTTTATTATGTCTGTTTGGAACTTAGTTTATCGTGACAGAAGAAAAGCTTTTAAGCAGTTTCTTATTAAAGGTCGCTTATCGTATTTAAATAAATTGTATTACTAATGCGATGCCTGCTCCAAGGAAAGGATTAAGAAGAGATGGAAATGAGTTGAGCTTCCACAACTCTTACTCACCGAACTAAACGTATTACTTGCTTTACGCCGATGTTCTGTGAGAGCTGGTATTTGTCCGGTCAACTCGACCAGGCTATTACCAGCCTCTCACAGAACATTTTCAAAAATGATTTTTCTATCATTCAAAAAATCGATTCTGTTCTTAATATGTTGCCTTTTAGTTCCGCATTAAAGTTCGGATACCTATTCTAAAAATTACATACCCAACTGGGCCTGATCTCTCCAACCCATAAACTTTAGCCTCTATTAAGACTAAACCGATTTCTAGCTATAATATAAACAAGAAACAGGGGAACAGCGGCTGTTTACATTGTTTAATGGGCAAATATTGACGTTGAGTGGTGTTTGAAACGTGACTGAAGCCCGCAACGGAACTAACTGAACAGTTAGCTGGGAGATAGCTATTATTGGGGGATTAAGTTATCTCAGTATACATATAAAGAATAGTCATATCTAAGCAACTTAGTCATATATTTTTATTAACTATGTGCTTACTTATTCCGCTGGCTCAGGGACCAAAAGTGTGTCTAAGCCTCCGATATAAGGGTTCGCCACTGTCTTTTATCCTGTACGATGTTCCGCCACTAGGTAGTTTGAAGTTCGCACAGGTCAGCTTTCACCTTGACGCACCAGCGATACCTCAGGTGACAGACCTGTCACATAATGATCGGCTGCTTACTCAAGCCATGAAGGAATAACAAATAAACAAACAAACTCACTTTCTCATTTATAATATTAGTAAGGAAAGGATTAAATAAATAAACTTGTCTCTAAACTGCTATGATTTCGGAAACAAAGCGAAACCACCACTGGGAAAGCTGTAACAGTAACTGTAAAGTACATACAAATTTTCTCATTTATGTTAATAGTAGGATTACATTATCAATCGCTTCGCTTGGTAGCTTAGGTATGATAGTACACCTAAAGGATATAATCACGTTTATCTACGGTGTGTATATGGCGCTAATGATATCAAATTGCTGTATCTCAATAATCACTAACGAAGGAGGTCGTTGTACCAAGTTTTCCTGTGTCTAATTTCTGAGAATTGCCCCATTGTGAAGGACCGGAATGTCTACTTGAAACAACTACAAATTGTACATGGACAAAATAATCTTGAAACTAGTGGATCGTTATTTAAGCATCATCATCACTACATAGTATAAAACAAAGTCGCTTTCTCTGTCCCTATGTCCCTTTGTATGCTTAAATCTTTAAAACTACGCAACGGATTTTGATGCGGTTTTTTTTAATTGATAGAGTGATTCAAGGGGAAGGTTTTAAAGTATCATACATTCCAAAATTCCCACGGGAAAGCGGGATACACGCAAACGAAGTTGCGCGGGTTTCGCTAGTACTTGATAAATATCAATAAAAGTACCTATATTTTCAATGAAAACCCAAATTCTAATATTATAAACCCGAAAGTTTGTGACGATGAATGGCTATTTGTTGCATCTATTAAGTGTACCACGTTGCAGAGGCAGAAAATCGATGAAGAGAACAATGTAAAAGGAAAAACACAATAATAATGAGTGGAAAAAAAAGGAAAAAAAAAGGAAAAAAAAGAGTACAAAATGACAAAAAAGGCCGTAAACGGTTTTCTTTTGCCATTTCTTTTTACCGGTTGCCATTTTGCTTGTGTCCGAAATGGTGGTAGTATATAACGTAGTTTATTTTTTTTATTTAAACAAGTTGTAAATGACAAGAAAAAGTGCCTGTGAAGGTCTAATTTCTGAAATAAACGATTTCATTTCATTTCATTTCATTTCAAAAAAGTTATTGGTCGCTGTTCATGCGTCGACAGTACGAAGTCGACTCACAGCGACGAATTCTATAAAACGTGTTGCTTACCAAAAACTGTCCACGCACGAACACCAACCAATTCAAAAAAATTACAGATTACAAATAATATCAACAAAGTATTTACTTCCAGCCTGACGGCTAGCTAACAACTTAATGTTACAACAGCATTGTTTTTCATATTGTGGAGAGTGTATGTTACAAGTATAGGAATGTATTACAGGCTTTACAATTTCCTATATTTGTAACATACACTTACCCTCCACTGCAACTTTTACAAGTTGACTTGACGCCTGCAGGCGTTTGCAAGTACACACACTGTTCCCGATTGTGTTGAGTTTTGAAACTTTGTACTCTAAGACTAATTATTACGAAGTAATACACTTCAAACATGGACAAGTTGGTCCAAATATTTACAGTAAATTTACTTAATATTGTTTACAATCATCATCATCTTATCAACCTATAAACATCTCACTGCAAAGATACGGGTCTACCTAAAATCAACGGTTCCTACGGTGAGTCGGTCTTTAAAGCTCCACTTGAGGGGGTTGGGAGGGTTGGCAATGCGCGAGTGATACCTCCGGTATTGCAATTGCGTCTATAGGCTACGGTGATGCTTACCATCAGGCAGGCCGTATGCTTGTTTGCCACATTAGTAATATTTAAAAAAAAACGGACATTGTAGGGAGATTGTAACATTTTTTACATATTCGTTTACAATATGATCATACAATAATTCACAGTCAAAAGCAGAAGTCTCTCACCAATGCCTCCCACTCGATCCTATCGTTAAGCATGCCTCATTCACTACAGCAGGTAGATAACTTGAATATTCTACAAAATACTGTAAAACCGGAACAAGGGTTGACACTGTTGACTGGGGTTTAAACAAGCGTTATAGAGCCATAACTTTCACTGTCGCATTAACCTTGTCTCGATACAAAGGAGTGTAACTGGGAACGGAGAATGCTCGTTTATCTAAATGCGGTGGTTAACTCACGCTAAGTACCGCCGTCAAATCTCGCAAATTGCCTGGCTCATTTTGCACAATGCCTACGTCGACAGCCCTAGTAATGTGGTGTTATTACTAAGTATCTAATAAAAGCTATAAGTAGAATTACAGTGTATATTTTGTAAATCCTAACTAATATTATAAATGAGAAAGTGAGTTTGTTTGTTTGTTATTCCTTCACGGCTTAACTAATCATCCGATTATTATGAAAATTGTATTGTATACATATTGTCAGGGGTACAGAGCCCAACATAGACTACTTTTTATCCCGTGAAATTATGTCATTCCAATGGGAAAATACTTTTTCTGCCATAGATGGCGCTGCAATTCCAATTTCCGGCCAACAGATGGCGCCACAAGTCGCGCTATACGTGATCTTAATCATAAAATTAACCGCTAGCGAAGCCGCGTGCAAAAGCTAGTGTATAATATTCAGGTTCCGTTTCTCTGAAGAAATTTTCCTATCAACGTTCTTTTGAGCGTTTTGACTCAGAGACTGTATGTAGACTGATACCAGACAACATGAATACGCTGTTTTGAATGATATATAAGTATTGTTTCCTTAGTAATGTGGTGTTATTACTTATTACTATGTATTTCATAAAAGCTATATGTAGAATTACAATCTACATTCAAGTTCCGTCTTTAAGGACTAAATTCTTTTTAGACTTATAGAAAACAACGGTTTTGCATGAGATGTGTACGCTGTCGTTGTTTGTCTTATGAGCTATTGCAAATATTTATTTAACTTTATTGACCACAATAAAAAGTAATGATGACAATAGACGGACTCAATGCTAATTGCATTATCTACCAGACAACCATTGGGAAGTGGAAAAGGAAATTCACGAAAGCAGCTATGGTTGTTTAATATATAAATAAATATATTCTTGGAAATAAGACCAGAAGTGACTTTAAAAAAATATACAATTATAAAACCTAAAGATATTTAACTCAAAACAATTTAATTATTAATCATCTAAACAAAATTATAGCAGACAATAATACGAAATTACGAACAACACAAATTAACGTTAGAAAACAGGATAACTAGACAAATGAATTAATTACAAAAATGAATAACCGAACCAACAGAGTAACGACCAAGCTACTAGAAGTGTGAAGCAAGAGTTTTTTTTGGATGGACTTTTCAGCTTCGGGTGTACTGACAACCTATACTGAGACACCGGACTGTAGTGGGCCGATGCTTTTTTTTGAACACACATAGAACTACTCTCTCCTCCTTTTTTGAAGTCGATTAAATAAAATAATAATATAATAATAATAAAATAATGTTAAAATAATGTTGATGATGATTGATTACTTTGGCAAGCTATCAAATAAATGGGATCGTACTCTCTTTTTTAAAATGTAATTATTATGAACTAGCTTTTCCCCGCGGCTTCGCTCGCGTTAATTTTATGACATAGATCTCGTTTGACAACAAAACAACCCATAGCGCGACTTGTGGCGCCATCTGTTGGCCGATACAGCGCCCTCTATAGTAGAAAAAATATTTCACGGGATAAAAGTAGTCTATGTTGGGCACTGGACCCCTAACAATATGTATGCAAATTTTCATAATGATCGGCTGCTTAGTCAAACCGTGAAGGAATAACAAACAAACAAACAAACAAACTCACTTTCTCATTTAAAATATTAGTAAGGAGTAAGGATAAATAAATAAATATATAGGGACAAATCACACAGATTGAGCTAGCCCCAAAGTAATTTCAAAACTTGTGTTATGGGATACTAACTCAACAATGTAGGCATTTTTAGGGTTCCGTAGTAAACTACAAGGAACCCTTATAGTTTCGCCATGTCCGTCTGTCCGTCTGGCTGTTTGTCCGTATGTCCGTCTGTCCGTCCGCGGTCTAGCGCTTAGACGCTTGGTGCTAAAAAGCTGTAATTTGGTATGTATACTCATATTATTATTAACAATGCTAACAAAGTGGTAGAAGAAAATTTTGAAAAATATATTTTTTGGGATTGGTACTTTACAGGTACAGTGGGAATGAAATTTTTTTTTGCACCGACCCCGTGTTGTGGGTATCGTTAGATAGCATTGTGTGTGGAAAGATCATTTTCCGATACAATGATCCGTTTGCGAATTATTTACATTTAACGTTTCAATTTTCGTTTTGCACGGTGGTCCCCTCCTCTATCTCCGAAAGTCTTCTGTTTAGAAATTCATGGTAGTAGTCCATATAGTGAACCTACAAGGAAAACTATAACGGTTAAGTAGGCACTACTAGTTACCGAGTAATAGCCGACGAACTTATAGTAAAATTTCTTCGACGAAAACGTACAAATGTCATAGAATACGCATCGTACTCATCTGCAAGCAAGAAATGCGTAGCCAATACGGAACCCTACATGGTGCGTGGCCCGACACGTACTTGCCCGTTTTTTTTAAATAAAATAATTAGAATTTAGTGATTACACTCGTGTTTAACAGCTCCTAGGAATAAAAGTACTCGAGTTTAGATCTGTATCTTTTTTGTGGCAAGGAAGTTAGATGTTTATTATTTAGCAGTCATAAAAAAATATATCAACGGTAATTATTTTTTGAAATTTTGTTTTAATTGAAAAAAATACCTCAAAAATTTTATGGATCTTTCTTCAATAATTTATTTTTCATACTATCAATACCATTTTACGCTTTGTATTTTGTTTATTATTCAAAACACATTATTCATGGTCACTAATATTTTTATTTTAACTCAAAAACCCCAGGGGTTCAAAAGTTACAGCCTTTTTTTCATATGAGAAGTTCGAAATCTTCTAGCTTTAAAAAAAAAACAAAACATGGTAGATTTTTTTGGATTTTTTTTACTATAAATTGAAGTATTCTATCCCCCATTTCCGTTTGTGCACTTTATGACGGGGCACCCTGTATACTGCTGCACTGTCAAGGCTTATTTTGCGCCTCTATCGTAAGTATATAGAATCTCTGTGATGCCATAACATAAATGTTTGCCCCGAGCAGAAATCGAACCCGTGAACCGAAGGTCGGATTGCTAACAATGCACCACGGGCTGTCAAATTTAACTAAATGCCCCCTGATACCTGTAGATTTTGAACAATGGTTTCAAAACTAAACCTCTATATCAGCGTTTTAAATTACACCCAATGTCGTAAAGATAAAATGTGGAACAATTTACACCGTAACAAACACCAACTATAATAAAATTATAATAATTATTTGACAGACCATAATATTATTATAGTAGTGACTCCACTTAACAGTACCAAAGGACGCTGCCTGGTTCGATGCACGCAAGGGACATTAATTAAGTAGTTAATACTGTTTGTAGATATAAATAAACATTATATAAATGTTTAATAAATAAACATTATATCATATCGGACATGTTTGATAATTTATTTTTACATGGCAATCCTTGAGGAAACTTTCAATCAGAGTAGTTAAAGAAGTACTATAATACACAGGTACTCGGCCATCATAAATATTTAGACATAGGTATTTTGGAAGTCGAGAAAGGACAGTAATAACAGCTCAGTCTTAAAAAAAAACAAAGATTTTGTAGCCAAAAGTTATGTACGCAATGAATGTTTATTTCATAATATGTGCGGATTCATTTCTATTTTAGGTTTATCGTCACGTTATTCCATTACAATAATTTATGTAGTAATAAAATAAACATTTATTGTTGGTTATCTAATATTACAGGTCAGTGTTAGTATCCAACATGAGGTGTACGTCCAGCAGAGTTGGCATTGCGCCCAATGGAGCGTCGGTTAGCCGAATATCAGGCCACTCTGCAAGATGGCCTCGATGCTGAACTACCTACCATTTATGATAGCCTAGTACTTTGCTTGTGTGGTATTGTAAGCTTTATTGTAAAACCGATGATGGGCGATAACAGGATTATTTTGGATGTGACAAGGAATTGGTTTTGTTGTAACATTTGAGCCTCTCACATACTAACTTGAACTATTGATAAGAAACGTCGTATCTGATATTGTTGAGCCATTTCTTTTACCAGTGGTCATTTTGCTTTTCTTTCCGAAATGGTAGCTTTAATAGTAGATTGAAGGCGCTTTTTCACTATCGGATTATAATATTACATCTTGAGCAATGAATGCAAACTGAGGCGAGGCAGGGGGAGGCGTGGTGTCCGGGGATGTAAGGTAATGTAATAAGTAATAAGTATATATTATAGCACAGTGTGAATGGTCTCGTACAAAATGTAATAACGAGCAATAAAATATTATATCATAAGATGTAATAATTATATCTCATAGTGAAAAAGCGGCATAATAAACAAATAATTTACTACTGTATGACGAGAGAAAGTTGAAGACATACTTACTAAACAAAGGTTTTGAATTTTTAAACCTGTGGACATTGCGTTCATATGATAGTTACACAACAATAAATATATACTTATAGGTGATTTACACGTTATTCCCGTTCCCGTAGGAATTTTGAGAATAAACATACACTAAATGTTAAGTTGAGCAAGTCACTACGTATTCGTGAAAACCGCATCCAAATCGGTTCAGTAGTTCCTGAGATTAGCGCGTTCAAACAAACAAACAAACTCTTCAGCTTTATATATTAGTTAGATTTACTTAGAGTACGATTGCCATCACATAAATGACTGCTCCGTGCGGGGAGCGAACCTGTAACGTCCTAAACAGGCTGCGTAAAATAGCGAAACAAGCAACCGCTGTAACAGCATACTATGGCTACGTTGAGTCAGTTTTAAGGTATGGATTGGTGATTTGGGGTAATGGTATTGGTATAAATAAAGCTTTCATTGCCAAAAAAAAATGTGTAAGAGCTATTTACGGTGTTCCTCCCTATGTCTCGTGTAAGCCATTATTTAAAAAACTTAATCTCTTAACACTTCCTTGCATATACATTTTGGAAGTTAGTAAGTTTGTTAAAAACAACATGAGTCTTTTTAAAACTGCAGCTGAAATTTATACAAGAAATACAAGAAATGGCAACAGATTGGTACATGATCACATACCCAGAACAGCAATGTATATGCAAAACAGTTATAACATGTGTATAAAAATTTATAATAAGTTGCCAGAACATATTAAGATATTGCCTTTTAATAAATTTAAATCATGTATAACTAATATATTATTACAGAAAACTCACTACTCAGTCAATGATTTTTTTAATGATATGGAACTGAAGTGACATTTTATTTTGTTTGATTATTAAGATATTTAAATTGCAATATGTACTAAAATTATGTAATTTATGTAGTAATTCTAAATGACATTGTTAATTTTGAACGCCAAATATGTTGGCAAAATATGTGAAACTTTTAACTACTTATTTCAACATCCTTGTATCAACCATATTTTATGCAAATAAATATATTCTTCTTCTTCTTCTGGTGGTGAAGCTAGGGTCATTACCAACAGGATGACGATTGTGCTATCTTCACTCATAACTAAACCCGTAGAGTAAAACCTATCATCGCAATGTCCACAGATTGACGATGAAAAATCAGCAATATTATTTGCGTAGTAAGCATTCTTACCGAACCATTAGGCATTGAAATTGGGAATCGGCTATCCCTTACCAGTAAAAAGTTGGCAAAACAGGGGAGCACAAAAAACGCTACTTACGGAATAAGGACACAAATGAGAGGTCGAAATGACCCGCCACCACTAATTGCCTACCTAACTCCGTTTTCCTTCATACATTTTTCCGTGGTCTGAGCAATTTAATCCTCCTTTTACGATTGCTCGAATTGCCGGATAAATACGACCCGCAGACTCTTATGTCAGGTGTATTCTTTATTTTTGTGCAACAATTTATCAACCTTAATTCTTGTTCAACTCACATTAAAAATTTACGTGGTATGTGGAAACATTGTTTGTAGATACGATTCTAGCGATTTTTTATTTCAATGTTACGAATGTTATGAAACAAATTAAGTCTAAATTATTTTAAAAGATTACATAGTTGCTCGCAAGTCCAGCGACTTCACCCACCCTTGATAATATAGGTGTCATATCTTGATAATAAGTAATTGAAGAATTGGACAAGATTATCCCACTAATGAATCATTATAAAAGCAATTAATTTGTGTAGATGGAGGGACGCAAAAACTGCATGATAAATTTGCTTGAAATTTATTATACACAGCTTATAACATGAATTAACACATGGAATTATTTTTATCCCGAATATCAATCTAAGAGTGGGAACATCGGGATTTCGCATGTAGGACGAGGGCATCAGCTATTTTTAAATATTTCGAAGTCGATAAGTTTTTTGTCGACAGGCAAACATGCAGTCAACTATTCGGATAGGCAAGCGAAGCTGCTGGTAACTGCTAGCTTAAAATAAAAATAAGAATTTTCCTTATGAATGAACACAATCTCGTAACTTCTTCAAGTAAATCAAAAGTAAACGGTAGCTAAAAGTTGGCTAAATACACTGTCCCTTCAGAGTTTTAGCGGGCAGTGGACCGGTGGAGTGGTTCTGGAACTTGGAACTTTATTGTTTGTAACGTAACTTTTAATAATGGCAGTCAAGTTCATCAAGGCATATTTTAAGGCATTTAAAAGTAACTCCAATATAAGATGCGCAACGTGGATAAGTTAACCCTTATTCGAAAGTCGACCTTTATTCCCGGAGTGAAATAACTATGAACTAAGATTTTGTCGCCATTTCAACAGCGTCAACTCGAGCTCGTGATTAGCAACTTGTCTAAAACAAATTCTTTGGCATAGAAAGAGGACAAGATGATGATGATGATTTGAAGTAAAAATGACAACCTTTAGTAACTTCAATTAGGAAATAATATTTGAAGACAATAAGACAGATACACATAATGAAACATGAGGTGAACGAGATAGTGTGAGTTCGAAACTTATTTTATTACTGTTTGATTTTGAGAATAGATTCTTTGCATATTCGTAAACAGTATTTTGCCATAATTACTTATAGACTAGATTAATTACACAAATAATAATTTATTAATTACTGTATAACAAGAGAAAGTGTGTGTGAAGACCATGGTGAAGACCTACTCTCAAAATTAGGGTTTTGAATACAAGTTTAAGTAAAGCAGATGATTTGAAATGGAGCCACAGTGAAGCTACGTGTACAAGTTTGAAGTAATTGTACTAATAATATCAAGATATGTCCCATAGACATTTATCTGATCTGATTCTGCATTTACATGACAAACGTCGAAACAGGTGCGAGGTAGACTGTGAACACAGAGTAACTATCTTCCATTTATAGCAGATTTTTAAAAATATTATAGTTAAGAATCTTCAACATAAAAGTTCAACTCCAAGACGGACCGCATTCCGCAGACTGCAGCTGCAGACTGCAAGTGACATTACTAGTTTCTATGTATATCTATGATAGTGCCGCCGACCGCAGTGTGGCCGAGTTTGGAATCACTTTCATGGAGCGGCATGCGGTCCGTCCCGGAATCGTACCATAAAGATAATTAGTATAAGTCCACCAAACATTTTTTTTTATTATGTCTTCTGTGCTCCAATTAATAAATGAACAACTACATACATACATATTTTAACCTTGATGAGAAAAGGATAACTGTCTCCAAAGACTTTTCTCAAATCCAGAAGGAAAGAACTAAAACATGATGCCGTCGTTCTACTTAGGTAACATATTTTCAAAGACGGAGTATAGAAAGTTTATCTTATTTTTATGGAAGAGCATCTCGCGCGTATCGCGAGAGTGCGAGACCTAGTTCGCTATAATGATATTCTGCAATGCATCTGAAAATCCACTGGATTACAATGCTGTCGTGTTTGAGAAAGCTAATCAAAAAGATAAAAGAAAAGAGAAACAAAATTGAAAATGAAAAAAGTAAAGAAAAGTCTTCCCCAAGTCTTTTCGAAGACTCCCCATTGCTGGGGTTCGTGACCCATCAGGGTATCAGCTTGTCAACGTACGATGTTCTGTGTCTATCTTCTGCAGTGTGTACCTACCGCTTGCCAGTGTTAAGTGTGGTGCGGATCAGATCGTTTACCCAAAATGAGAAATACACCTCGCTACTACGCCTCAATATCACGTAACAATATTAGATTTTCATTATTTAGTTTTCAAATCGCATTGAGAAACCTTTGATTTATAGATTGTAATCTACCCAAAATATTAACAACCAAGTAATTTGGATATCTCAAAGTACCTTGTGAGTTGTGACATCTATTTTATAATAGTATATCTTTGGGTGCGATATAGGTGGCGTATAATTACGGAGGGTCCACGTCGTACCCTTGTCAAACGTGTACTATTTGCTTTGAAATATTCCCTGGAAATTGGCTTTTCTAGTCCTCCTTATCAATTTGGTTGAAGTTATCGTATCACGAGGTTTCATGATTCATATTTTAATAGGTTTACCATAAAAAAATACTATTATTGTTTCTGATTCAATTGATTAGATTGAATCAAACCGATTTTCACTAGCCCTAGCATACTAATATCTCCTTACTTGTACTAATTAAAAGTAAGGAGATTACCTAAAAAATACCTGTACCTATGGTGAAAACGAGTTTCAAAATTACTTTATTCTGTGGCTTTTGCGAGCCTTTTACCAAACTAGGTTTATATTTTTAATCTACTAGCATTTCGGAATGACCATTGGCGAGAAGAAATTTCTTTCATTCACTTTTACACTTTTTACGCTTTTAGTCTTATGTGCAAGTACCAGTAATAGTGGCCTTGCAGCCGACCTTGAAGTAGCTATATCTTCTTTCCAATAACCAAATCTTTTTTTCGGTCTTCCTGTTTCAATATGTTCATTTGATTTAACCCAAAAATTTCAACATGATACAATTTTGTAAAAAAAGATAATATGAGCATAGATAAATAAATAATTGTTTAATTATTCTGAAGTATTCCAGAAGTGGAATTTACCTCTTATTACTTATGTAACATTAAAATGGAGCACGCAAGATAATTGCTAGACAGACCAGCGGGCAGTAGTTCCAGTTATTACCAGTTGAAAACTGGATTTCAGCAGATAACCGCTGCTCTTTGGGTCGGCTTTATCAAATTTTAATTGCCACGTGTCTATTAACAGTCCGTTTGCATAATTAATCTTTAGGTTATCACGCGTGATATGGATTTTAGACTGAGTGTATTACTTTGTAGCCAAATGAACATTTGTGACTAAATACATTATTATAGCAGCGAGCTGTTCTAAAAAAGACAGACACGATAACCTTGACGCATTCCTAAGAAACTATCGGTGACAGATGGGTTTTGCTCAGCAGCGGATAGCTAAATTATTAATCTAGAAATACTACCTAGTAATAATTATTTTGTAATTACCATGCTAAAGAAAAACAAAGAACGTTTAAAAATGTATTGATCGAGAAATTGTAATAAAAAGACGCTTAGTCTGAAGGTTAGATATATCTTTCTTAATATTGACGTTAAAATTAATCTAGTATTTTCTAACTTAACACTTTATATATTATTCTCTGTATTTTGCTTCTAATTAAAATGCAGTTGGTCCCAGGCCAGCTAGATTTCCGGAGGGATTGTTTGAGCTTAAATGGTCGGACAGCCACCGAACGCTGCGGTTACCAACGCTCATCTTTCATGAATATTCTCCATCCGTATGCTTTTGTTTATTCTTGGTATTTATGTCTTCAACGTTAATTCAATTTTAAGAAATGAGGCTTAATTTTCTTTAATGTGCTTGTAGCACTAATATTCAAGCAAAAACGAACTCAGTCTTATTTGGATGTTTAGATGATTTGGGTACAAATATCTGGAACTTCTCTCTGCCTCGGAGGGTTTGCAGAGATGGTAACGATAATTTACATTTACTCGATAGCGATGAAAAAACTTCATCGCTATCGATTTAATGTAAAACATTGAATGACGATGTATCGAACCACGATATGCCCCCCCGCGCCAGCCGGAAGCGCGAGAGATTTTTGAAGATGGGGTGGCGTGAGGCACTGAATAAACTTTACACGATGCGATGCCATGACAGAGCGTCGTGCGTGGTTGCGCCTCTTAGCTAGCAGAACTCGCTGACGCTTACCGGTAAGCCAAAAATCGTAGCCTGACTGTGCTCCTCCGCCCCCGAACTGCTTGGTATAGTAGCACAAGACTTCAGCAGGTCTATTATAGTAAAGAATGTTATGCTTTCTTGGTTGAAAGGAGACCCAAGTCCCAGCACTGGAATTATTAATGGTTGATGATAATAAAGATACAATTTCTAGATTGAATTGTGTCTATACAATAACAAACAGCGCAAGATAAAATTACAAATTTTATTAAATTACAGATTTATCAATAAAAATTTCACCTTTCCTTAATTAAACATCAATTTACAAAGTCACGTTTTTATTCAGATGAAAAGACAAACGTAAAATTTCATTCGTAACTCAGTAACAATCTTATAAAAATAATTTTAATTAATATTGACTTTTATTTAAATTTGGATTGCAATAAATATTGGAGGCGCAAGGAGAAGGGAATTTCAATAAAAAAGTGTGAAGTTATAAAAGAATTCTTGTTCAGAAAATGCGTCATTATTACCTGAAAAATGTCTGCCCTCTACCTCCCGTGTCAGTTATATTGTGCCACAGTATATCGAATCAGTACGAAAGTATTTAAAAAAACCCGCGCAACTTCATTTGCGTGTATTTATGCACAGCGCCATTTATATCAGACTTTTGACTAAACCCTACAGGAATCGCGTTCTTTTTAGGATAAAAAGTACACTATGTAATAATCCAAGGTATCAGCTACCTTCATACCAAATATCATACAAATTGGCCCAGCTAGTTAACCAGGAAGAAGTAATAAACATTCTCAAAACCTTTCGCTTTTATAATATTAATTATCTTACATCACTTTCTGCTGATCTGTCAGATTAAAACTGTACAAAATCGTAGGCAAATTAATGTGAAAGACGGACAGGCTAACTGGAACTTATTAGCTAGTATTGACCTTAAATGAGCTAATTCCATAAATGCGCAGTTGTCTAGCTAAATATTACTACGTAAACTGTAATTTGATTTACTGAGTTTGAATGTAATGCCAATGTTTTTAATACTAAAAAAGTTTTTCTTTCATATTGATACTAAATTTAATCACATTTATTATTGCAATTGAGTAAGGAGATACACAGACAGTCTGGAATCAAATAAAACAAAATTCTGTTGCTATTTGTGAGCAGTTTTCTTACTGAACCATTTTTATAGTGTGACAGAGACAAAATTACATTTTCACACATTTCACTGACCTCCTTGATATACGAGCTGTATTATTTAAAATAAAAATGTTATATTCCGTACATGAAAAGACACTTAGATATTATACAATTTTAATATGAAATGAATTAACTCGTATCATTTACTATGAGTACTTTTAGACGTTAGCTAGTATTCATAATGTTCTATCATTCCAAAAAAAAACAATATATTGAAAATTACATACGCGGAACGATCTTACTTTCTATGTTTGTATTCATTTTTTGTTCTGCGTCATTATCCTTTGTTTTAAAAATGGTGGCAGTTTAAAGCGTAGCCGGTTTTGTAGGGTTAAGGCCCATTTACACGACGCCAGTTTATTTCCGGTTGCATACAATAATGTTATAGCAATAATTGACATGTATCGTCTAAACGACAGTTGCTTACAATTCTTGAAGGATGCGAGATCACCGCCTTGTCAACGAAGGTCGTCAAGATGGCGACCTCGGATCCTCACCGTACCACGTTGCCATTTTAAAGTGTACTTTTTTTGTTCAAAAGTGTTCATTTAAAATACTCGACATTGGCGAAATTGCCTATGTGTCGTTAAAGTGTTTTTCAGATAGCATGGGTACGGTGACGTTTGAGTTATTTTTACGTATTTCATTTCACGCATGTTTTATTCGAAACAAAAAACCGCGAAGTACAAAAAGAAATAGAAAAAGAGTGAAGAATAAGCGACTACAAAAAAGTTGTAAATTCAAATTTGCATTATTAATGATACATTTATTTTTGATTCCCTATAAATTCCCTTCAAATCCCAAATGTCACCGTACCCATGCTATCTGAAAAACATTGTAAGACACGACAGAAACGCCACTAATAAAGAAAAAAAAGAAAGAAAGGCAATTATTGCACCAACTAGATTTCATGCAATTATTATAATATAAAAAAAACTGGCGTCGTTTATATGAGCCTTTCCTCTCACATTGTGATGCCCGCGAGAGCCCACGGACGTATTTAGGACTTTGATTTATCCGATTATTTTTGTGTGCCATCTCTTTCACACACAATATGTATGACAGTGATATCAATTTGAAATTTCCACAAGCGTCAGGTCCGGTGTACGATCAAAACTTCGCGGCGGATATTGTAACGGAGATTGCAAATGTCCTAGAGCTTCGATATTTTGCTGCAAACCTAGAAATACTTTTGTGTGTTCACTATCCAATATTGTTGTATGACCTTATAGGTACCTAATCTTTATAAAATAATAGTAAGTACTTAAAGGATTTTATGACAGAACCTGCCCCCTTACTCTTGAAGATAATTCCGCACGATCGCCATTGGATTGTTAATTTTAGGTACTCTTTACAGCTAAACTAGCACTAACTAAATACTAAACTAAATGAAATCGGATTGTATGCTAACCAAATAGTTAGTAAATTATAAAATTTCAATGGTACGAATTAGGATTTTCTGTTATTTTGCATTTGAAATTATACAGAATTGAAATTAAAATTTGCTATTGCTATGCAGAGTAACCTAGCTGTTCTATTTTAACAAATAAATATATGCGCATTTTTCTGCCTTTGAAGAGGTAAAAAAAAAACATGTCATTATATGAAATAATTTATTAAATAATTAAACCTATAAAAATAATAATACTTGATATAGGTAGGTACCTATTGATAAAATAAAGTTAAAATAATAAAAAAAATATTCCAAGAAATATAATTTTTTATTATTTTGCTCGAGCCAGCCACGAAACAAAATATTCTCGGTTTATTTGATACATGATAAATTGAATTAATTAAATAAAATTGCTCAATATTATTGTTAAAGTCAACTGGGACTAAAATACACAATTGAACAAACCACACATGATGTCGACAAATTTATCACTACATAAATTTAAAATATAAATTAAAGCATGTTTGTAATTTAATCAAAAATACATACTAGTCTGACCTGCAGATTACAATTACATACAAATTATGCCCAGCACACATTTTGATAAAAAAATCTTGTTAATAATCATAATTGTATTTTTTAAATTATATTTTAAAATGATCTAATTTAATTATAAGATTTAAAATTAAAATTACTTACAGTTTTTTAACCGAAGAATTTACAACTTTCATTCAGGTACTTTATATAAACTCCATTAACAAGAAACGGCACGTAGAAAAAAGGTACAGTCAAGAGCATGTCAACCCTTACTTAACAGACTTTGTATCATTCTTAAGTTCAATGACATAAGAGTCAAAATTGTTCTGCAAGTGTAAAGCTCAACTTGCACCTGACTGAACATTCGAATCAGCGCCTTAAATATCTTCACTTTTAAATTTTTAACTAAATAACATTACAGTCTACATATTATTTTAACTAGTTCGACCATAAAAGTAACTTAAAATATCACAACCAAGGCAAACTCCCTGCAGGAGAATAATTTTCTCAGTAAATTCGAGAGAATCTACTGACGAAATAATATAAACAAATAGATCTAATTTTAACAAACCTACATAGTTTTCTTACAAAAACGAACCAATTACCGCACTAGCAAAAAAGTTTTTTCCAAACAAAAAGCATTTAAAACACTATGTCCTCAACAAATCCGTATGTTCTTATTCTGCTTATTCCACCATCAGGTGCCATGGTAACTTTGATGTGCGTGATGACATCAGAATGGCAGTCGAACCAGTGTTCATTGTGAGCTGTCATCTGTAAAGAATTAAAAAGGTTTAGACTTAAGAAAAGCAACAGGATATAAAACTGACTTATGCAACGTGATATTCGAAATACTGATCTCTGAAGCTAATTTTTTACAGGAGTTACCCTATGTCTGTATGACAGAATAAATATAACTTTTATGTGTTATAAATAGATAGGTTGAAGGCTTCATCTTAATTTACATAATATATTATAACTAACTAGCTGCCCGGCCCGGCTTCGCCCGGGTACTGTTTTGTTTTTTTTTCAATCTTTCTGAGAGATTTTCTTAAAATTTTTTTCCGTAAGAACCTTGTACAGAGTATTAGAAAACTACAAAAAAAAATCAGCCAAATCGGTCAAGCCGTTTTCATGTTATGTCGTGACAACGGGTTTCATTTTTATATATATAGATATACGAATCAAAACTACCAGTCATCATTTATTTATGGAAAATTAATTGATATTAATAATTTACCTTAGTAGGTTCCAGTATACTATGCCAGTTATCCTGTTCAAGACTCCAATCTGGCTGACAATAAGTACCTTCGATTTTCACAGAGTCAGGAAAATTTCCTTTGAAATGTGCTGTGTCGATACATATTTTCTTGATTCTTCCCGGGAATCCTAATTTAAATATTGCCCATTCTTGACCTAAGAGCAAATTATGAAATATTACATATAGGTACGGATAAAATTACGGGAATGATGAAAAAAAGAGAAATACCGTAATAATGTCTATAATTACTGCTTTTAATCTAAATTACAAGTAAAAATTCTTGAAATTTGAACTAAGGTTGCTAAGCTTTGTGACGTTGGTAGCTTTTTATAGTCAAAAAGGTAAAAAAACTTCAGTTTTATCAAAATAATAGTCTCACCTGGTACTTTAAGGGTTCCATCATCGTTAGCTTCAATAATACAAGGTCTATCCAGTCGCCTCGCAGTTTCCCAACCATCAGACATTACTTTGCTTTTGCAAGGCTTTATCATATTTTTGGGGTGACCGTAGTGTGCATTTGAATATCCTAAAACAATAATAGTTATGTAAATGTTAAACGTGAAGTATTGACATGTTTTTCAACGTTAATTTTCTGCTCCACTGGCTTCTTTGTCTTTTATTTTTCAACCCTCACTTCCGACGTTGATATTAAATTCTAACATAATCTATTTTCTTTATTGAAGACTACAGAATCTCAAAGAAATCGCTGCTTCTAATAATATCAATAAATTATTTTGATATGCTTTCAATTTTGTTTAAACTGTTTATACCGAGCAAAGACAAAATTTTCTGCCAATTTCATGGCAAATTGAGCAAAAATAATACAAAGTTCTAAAAACATTAAACCCGTTTAAAAGCCTAATGAATTTGAACCAGCGAAGCCTAAGGTCGCATTTTGTTAATTAAAAGCTAATGAAAACCCCGAAAATACAATAATGATAATGAATGAGAAACCTTTACGGGGGACAAAAACGATCAGTTTTAGTGTGTGTGTGCTTTGGGTATATTTTAAATGCCCGAAGAGGGTACAAATAATTACTAATGGGGATTATTAATATAATATTCTCAAATTCGAATTGATATTATATTATGAGTTTATACGTATTTCACAGAAATAGTCAAATTCGTTCGAATTGCATTTTAACATCTGTGTGATTTATCCCTATTTATTTATATTATTTACTTAATCGGGATATACACAGACTATACTTTTATAAATACACTTAGTTGTGACCAAAACTATTTCTACTGATTTATATTTGGAAATCATTCATTTCTTATTATAAAATTCTAATAATATGTACATAATTGTTGTTTATGTTGCAAAAAAATACAGAATACAAAGTTGAACAACAACACAAGAGCCTCTCTAAAATACCAACCTTGGCAAGTACCTCCATTCAGTGAGGACACCAGGTCAATCACTTCATTACACGCTGGTGGCTCAGGTTTTGCTTTTCCGAAAACCCTTAATCGGGCTATACCTCCATCCGGATACATATTTACTCGTATATGTGTCCACGTTTCGTCATTCAGCACCTGTAATATTAATCATACAAGATTCGTGGAATAAAAAGCACACAATACCCGGACAGTAGCATATCGTATTGTATAACCGGAATAAAACTATTAAAAATACCTTTATTCAAGTCTATTGTAGTATAATAAGTACAATAGACTTGAATAAATTGTATTTTTGTATGGTTTTAATATTTTCTGTTTTTCGTAAGTTATTTAGAATAGGTTTAATTGAAAAGTTGTTGTTAAAATCCACGTTTAAAATAAAAGAATATCTACTTAAAAAATAATAATATTGTCACTTTGAAATAGTGTTTAAATCAGCATTCTCCGGTATCAATCTAGTTTATTTTTATTACCTTCTGATAATTCAGCCTGGTCTCCTCGAAGCCGGGTTGGAGCGCCGTTACTGGCACTATCTCGTCCCATTTCTCGGATCCTAGTAGTTTCATCTGTTTCAAATCGCATTCTGAACAGGCTGCGCCCATTTTGGAATTTCTCTCTGGTATTAATGCTTCCTCTATAACAAATTATTGAAAATAGTAACTTTAGCTCCTAGTAATGCATATCAGCTAGTAAAATATGCTTCAGTTTAAAGTTATTGTAATCAAATTAAGAAAATAATGAAATAATACAAAATGAGAATAAGACAAATTCGGTTAAATATACCAAATAGGTGGCATTATTAAGAATTTCTGCAGGTATGGTAGAACAATTTTATTGAAAAATGTATCATAGATTGAATGAAAGTCTAGGTCAAGTATTAGTGGTTTTAAGATTATACCTTCTAATGTCAAACATGCTGCTTGAATGGAATATTTTGGTGCATAATTTCCCGTAAAGAAAGCGGTATCGACCAATAAGCCTGGAACAAAAAGAGACAAATTGTAGTCGATTTCACAGCTCCGTGATAAGTCCCAGCTAGCATATCTATCAGGGAAATTAACGAGAAATCATACGAATACGTACAAAACTGTATATTAGGAATTATCTAGTGACTTCTATTTAATTTTTTAATAATAGTATGTAACAAAAGTAGTACAAAAGATAATAATTATCGTTGTTCGTTTGTCATTTTTACATAACAATAAAGTTTTCGTGAAATTGTTTAAATGCTCGTCATGAAAAAAATAATTACTAACGTAAATAATTACTACGTGATAAAATATAAAGCCGTTCATAATATTAAATTACCAATCATTATAATAAATTACCGTAAGAGCATAAAAATAGTGAGAAAAATTCCTTAACCCTCGGCCCGTCGCGTGGGGTCTTTGAAATCCCGAAGTTTACAAAAATGCATTTCTTTAACTTTTTTACTATTTTGACTGTTCAATTCTTTAGGTAGCTTCCTAAAAAGGATCATTTGTTAACGCTGCTGCTAGTGGATACTGGATCCGATTGTGGTTTATGCCTCATTCGCCCCACTTTTGACCCCCCCATTGAAAAACTGGATACCCAAAATGTTTTTTTTTAATTTGAGGCTAGAATTGGGATGACAATAGTATAAACCGCTCGAAAATGAAAAATTAGAAGCATCGGATCATAAATACGAATGCAGTGTTGAATTTTCTATAAAAAATCTTCTTAAAATATGAAGATGTGGTAGTTGCATTGACAACGTTATTTAGATTACTTATATTAAATTATGTATACTATAATTTTCTATGTATTTTTTATGTTTCTGTGTTACGAACCGAACGGCCGAACTTACGTTAAAATAATGCAAAATATAATATAAATTAGACGACGTTTATTCTTGGGGTCTATAAAGACCCCGCGCAACGACTCTCGTATACGAAAAACTGCGCGACGACGGGTCGAGGAATTAAGATTGTAATTTCTCGAACTTACCTTCAATTACACACTTTGTTGCTAGTTTGATGATACACCAGTCATGTCCAGAAATTCTTTTCCTTCTTGTTTCCCAACCGTCCATCCATTTTCCGAATTCCGTGAATTTCTCCGCAATGAAAACTGGCTCCGTGTCGGCTATCATGTTTTCGCATGGTGCAAAGAAGTCGTCTGTAGCAAACGCTACTGTACCACCAGACTGTTATAAAAGAGATTATTAATTACAAATTCCGCAGGCTCCGATTGAGATAGCAGGATGAGCTAGATCATCAACAACAAATTACTTGGGTCAGCAACTAACTCATTTAGATTTTAACTCATGCTGTCATCTTTATATATTCTAACTAGTCAAACTAGTCAGTCAAAAAGATTTTGGTAAAAGAAAAATGGAAAATAATTGCAACCGTGCAATGACTGCTTGGCAGTTTGAAGAAGACATATTTTGTGGTTTTGTATGCTTGTAATGAATAAACTCAAAAAACTGTTAAAAAAATTATTTGACTATTACACTAACTAACTAATATTCTGAACCTAATGAACATATATTATTGCTAACTGGCAAAAATGGGGCAATGTACTAAGTTAATTCTAAATTAAAATAATTTCACCAACTTACACTACTACTCGCAAACTCGCTTAACTCTACAAACGCTGGTATTTTCTGAATCATTTTCGTATATTGAATACAATGTGTACTCTCTCACATTAAAATATACACTGATTACTTCCTTGCCGCTCTGATCGTTTATATAGATCCATGACAATAATAATACAAGCAAATCACTTGGGCTTATCATCTTTTTGTAATGTTTAAGTTATTTTTAGAGGTAAACTTACAACGTGAATACTTTCGGATGCTCTCGGTATTTCCGATGGAAATTTCCGAAAATGAAAAAATAAAATTAAAATTATTTCTGAATTTAAAAAATCTCAAATTAATGCTTACTTAGGCACATCATAAAAAAATATGTCAGTCAACCAGCTCTCCTTGCCATATTTCTTAGGGAATTATATTTTATTAGATTTTCCCCGCAGTTTCACAGCCAATTTAGATGTTTATTTTATAATTAAAAAAATTTTTTTTTCGTTTTTCCATCTAGGTTAGCCTGTCATTCTGTGTACGTGACAATACATGTACAAGCTTTCAAAAAGTTTGATTGCAACGTCAAGGCATAAAGGAAAAACATAAATTTATAAATTTGCACATTTATAGTTCGCTTCGCTTTATGACGTCAAGTGGTTTAAAAATACTGATCTTCGCAAATTCTCCGTTGACCAGAGCGTGGCAATTTATGCTCGGAGAGTGCACAATTTGCTACGCTGCTGGTAAACTAAGTTACCTTTCAAAGTAGAGGATGGAATTGATTGATTAGTTGTTGCATGACAGTAGAAATTCAATTAATTATTTAAATACAATATAAATATTTCTGGGCGACACCATCTAGTTCCAAACTGAGCAAAGCGTATACTAGTATATATTTGGGTAGTGGTTCCAGAGGATCTACCATATTTTCGCCTTGGGAATAAGATGTTTTTCCGGGATAAAAAGTACCTAGCATAATGTCGCTCTCCAGACCTTGATCTATCCCCAAAAAATCATGTCAATCCGTTTGTTACTGTCGACGTGAAAGACAGACAAATATACACACAAGTGTGGATTTTTTTGCTAATAATTGTTTATCAGTTTTGAGGACTATGGTCAAGGGTTATCAAGGATTTGTTGAGAGCTTTTTATTGTATTTGTTTTAACCTGTTTTCAAGTGAGGTAAGAAAATAGAAAAGGAACGAATGAAATTTTGTTGCAAAATAATTTAGGAGAAAGATAAATTTGTACTAAGTACGTATAATCCAAAAAGTTTACTACGTAGGTATCATACAAGGTAATTATAATAATATATACCAATCTACCGCTTCCTTTAAAATATACGTTACAATAGAGAACTTTTTGTAACTAATACATTGTAAATTTTCTCGACAGTTCTTATGACAAATTAATAGCCGCGTCCACACCGACCGAGCATGGCTCGCGAGGCAGAATCGCGAGCCAATGCCTCGGCCTGTGTGGACGTTGCGGAGCGCACGTTGCCTCAGCCGAGCAGCGCTCGACCGCGAGCCAAAATTTGTCAGTTTTTGGAAATGCTCAAAGACGCCTCAGTCTGAGCAGCTCGTGCGGTGTGGACTGATGAAACGACGCTCGCAGACATGCGTGTAAAATTCGACACTGAATAGTCGATTGTGAGTTCTTTGTTTCCGTATTGGTTACGGTTTGTTTTGGTATAATTGTTTTATCCACAGTTTTCGTTTCGGTTTTCTTCTAATTAAAATAATATATCTGGATAATAGAAGCGCCGTACCAGCGTGGTTTTCCATCGTTATTAGGAGAGTAACTGATTGCTCAAACTGGCTCACCTTGGCTCGCGAGCCACGCTCGCAACTTTTCAAATTTGCCTCGGGGGTTTCGGCTCGCGAGCAGGAATAAGCCCGAGGCTGCGTCGCGAGCCACGCTCGTTTGGTGTGACGCGGCTAATGACAAACTATTTTCGAAAATAATGTGTTGATGTTTGAAACTTAATAGCCCAATAAGATTGTATAAACCTCCCCGTAAGCGCGCAAGATGCTAACGATGATGATGATGATTTGAGAAGTAAGAAATATTATGCAGCAAAGAAATAGATTATTCAAAAGTCAGTGCATTATATCGTGTCACTAGTGCATTGATAAGTAAAACGAACTAATGTGGCACGCAACTGTATCACGTGGAAAGTACGTCGTAATCTATTGGCACGCTCACATAAATGATTCACTTGGCGATTAATTAATAGTAATTAGCAATACGATAAACTGATTCTAGAAGATCATGAAAATCCGAGGAAATCGAGTCCATCCATTGTCTATTGTGATGTATTAATTTATCAAAATGACACTCCATAAAACGGGAGACTTAAAAAAAAAATTATATGGAAATGTCAAAATATACGTGGGAGACTTTAAAAAATATATTTATGGAAATATCAAAAATCTGCGATAAAAAGTAATAAGAAATTTTCCTTCGTCTAGTTCCTATTATTATTTGGCACGGATAGTTACTTAAATGCAACTATAAAGAGTAAATTGATGCAGATTAGTACAAAAACTGTATCGGCACAAAAGTGACCTCGAATTGCATAGGAAAAACGTCACAAAAAACAAACAATCGTAACAAACGTACTCTATAAATTGTCTTAGAACGTAAAGAAAAAAATCTTGAATGAATTCAGAATTACATAAGTGTGGTGTGTCTATCGCGCGACAAAAGGATAATAGATTTCAGTCATTTCGTACATAAGACTAAAATTACATTATGTAACGTGAATAGTGTAGTATAATGACGTAAATCATGAACGAAACCTATTTCCTATAACTTTAGATAAATATATTGTCAACAAAGTTAAGGTGCTATAGTAGTGTAGTTGCGTGATTCACTGTAATGCATGAAACAGAACAGTGAGTCTTACGTAGTTTAAGCTATGTAGATACATCCGAGTCGGTTTATTTCAACGTGGGTACAACGTGGGTACGTTGTTAAAGCCCAAGAATTTTGTAGGTACCAATCGAGTAAACTTTAAGAAAAAAAAATATCGCATTCTACTTTGTGATTTTAAAATGTTTATTTGACATGAAATAACGTATATTTGGTAACATTTCTTCAATTGGTCAGAATAATGAGGTTACACAGGCCACAAACGCGGCGCTGTAAGCGGCATCTTAGAGTAGGCGCTCGATAAAAACACATGTACTAAACTAAAATGTTGAATGACGCTACGAGACGCCGCACTCAGCGGCAACGCGAGCGGTGGCCCGCGGTGAGGGGCGCAGACAGGGGAACAAATGTATGTACGCGCGAAATGTATGCCACGGAAGCCACTCCATTCGCAGATCCTACCACATCTTGTCCCTAAGCCAAAAATCTTGTCTAGGTGGTAGGTAATGTTTATTTACAAACATTAGCTAAACAGAAGATACTGAGTGTGTCTCACAATCATATATGTGGGTGAGAAGTCATATCTGGGGGCACAAAACCAGTTTAACCAGATAAGGGCACTTCGCATGACTTGTAGCTTGATTCTTAGTAACATACCACTGAATGTTATAGATAAGTATATTTTTGTTTTAAAGTTTATTATAGTTTTCGAGCGTGGCATGATAATGGTTCATCTCGATAAATAATTATTGTAGTTTTCATTCACGGTACAGGTCAAAATGTTAATGATATTATGTATAAAACTTCCATACACAATAGTCTGTAGGTAGATAAATAGCATGAGTTTCCATTTTAACAACAATTTTTTTTTTTCTTTATTTTGGCACAAAACAGTCATTACATGCATAATATGTTACATTATTCTTATATAATTTTTCAACAGACAATGAGTGCCGAATATCACTATAAATACAAAATTGTTGCGAAATTCGATATTTAAATAATCAAAATTTTAATAATTCATAGCCATTGTACACAATAGGCGTGACGAAAGATTTTGAAAACCTCTTCCGTAATGTGGGTACACACTTACTATTTATGAAAAAAACTTTATTTCGGTAATAAACTTTAGTTTAACGAAGTTTAAAACCATTTTTCAAATCATTTTCAAATAGTGCGCCAAAACAGCGGCAGGTGTCATGGCGTCAGCTCTGACGTCACGTCTTGGTAAAAATGTCATTGTGTCTTTGGCGTAACGAAGAAGTTGTAGTAATGTTTACCGAGACGTGACGTCAGAGCCGACGCCATGACACCTGCTAGTGTTTCAATCAAAATGGCCGATTGAGGTATTTTAATGTTTTATTTTATTGAAAATCTTAATAATCTGATTTTTTTAAACAAAACTAAAGCAGTGGTTTTTTTATTTTTTATTTGAATATTCACTTACAAACATTAAATTGACGATTTTTTGATACTGTCGTCATGCCTATTGTGGGGGCGTTGCATTGCATCCTCGGTCAGGCGACAACTTGCTCGCTTGTAACATAAAACACAAAACTAGATTTTGTGACACAGCAGGCTACGGGAGATCGAGAATTGCAGCGCCCCGCTCCTCATTGATTTAAAAATAATTACAATAAATTTTAAATAAAATTAAAAAAAAAACATAAAAAATAAATAAAAACAAATTACGAAATTAAAAATAATAATAATATCTAATTTACTGCGTCACAATGGTATTTCATTTTTAATTTCGAATTCAAACCATTTAAGGAGAGTGCAAACAGGTCAATATCTGAGAGATTTTTGTTATATAGCGTTAAACTTCGAGAAATAAAACCGTTCCTAGTATAGTTTTTAAATTATTATAATGATACTTCTTCTAGAACAATTTCTATATCTTCTGTTGATTTTCATAATACTCAAAATTCCAACATTTCCAATTTTCTCTCAATTGGGACCACCAGTTATCATTATAAACGTCCAGCTCAACCGATACACCAATATCGTCTTTTTGGTCTTCTGAAACATCGTTTCATGAAAGGGCGTTCAGTTGATTGTAATGCGAGCATTTATCGGGATTCTTTGCTAGTGCCCAGTATAGTTCCACTTCACTATATTCTGAAGCGCAGTGTTATCATGCAAATTCATTAGCGGGCGGGGCATCCGCGCTCATGTAAACTCGCACTAAGAGAAACAGATCGTACCTGGCTGGTTGGCATGACTGACTAGGTCGGCATGACTGACTAGGTTGGTGGTTTACTCATGGCTCGCCATATGCGATTTATAGACCTTGAAGACCCGTTTGATGCATTTTTTTTTAAACTTTAACACTATCATAATGCAAACATAAATTTTAACAATAGCATTATTTACAAATTCAAATCTTTTATTTATTGTTATGAATATGATATTTTTATCATTGAATATGTATATTATGTAATGAACACACAACCCATTATTTAGGCAAAATATTTGTTTCTTATCATTAAAAGAGTTCAGTTCGAACCGGTTTCCGTTGAAGATTAAGTTGGAGCAAAGTCTTCAAGTAATGTCAAAGAGTACCTACTAGATTTTTCTTTGATGAATGTCAATGGAAAAATTGTTTTAACTTAATTTATACACTATAAAACATACGTAATCTTAATTTGACGGTAATAACTGAAAATTAGCGTTTGTTTTCTGAGCAATCTTTAACGCTGAGTTATTGTCTTTTTGTGTCATTGCGGTATAATAATGCTCTGTTGTTAATGCAAATGTGTATTTGTATGTTTGTGCCTCAGTTTTGCAAATAAAGTTATACTATACTTAAGAAAAAAGCACCTAGAGGCGAATGGATGGATACGGAGAGCGGGGAGTCGCATTTCGTGAAAATATTAAGAAAGGCCTATATCCAGCAGTAGATAGGCACAGGCTAATAATGATGATGATGATAAAACATATTATAAAATAGATAATAGTAAGTTTATGTTAAAATGACGCCCGAGGGCGTCACGAAACAACGATGATGCCTTAGCTTTTGGATGGGTTTCAAAAATATTATTTGTGTTTTTGGAGGCACTTTCCGACTATGTAAGTCGAAGTGTAGAGTGGCTGGCTAAATTGGAAGAAACTTACATGATGGACTAAAGAGAGAAGAAAAATCCGGATATAAGCTTACCATTAACTGGTCAGTACAACCTTATCACATTCGACACGAAGGTCTTCGGTAATTTTCTGTCCGTGTTAAAAGATCATCGGGATTCCTTGACTTCTAATCATAATATGACCTATATATTTATCAGTGAAGTCACTCTGCTTGAATACTTTGATAACACCTTCTGAAACATGATCATGAATGTTGGAGACAGGAACAAAGACGAAGACAAAATTAAAATGGCCTCGACCCTTTCCGGTTCTGTGCCTCATATAAAGAAGTCATGATCTATTAGGAGTAAAAACCGAAGGTATATTTTTCATGCCACTACTGAGATCTAGGTTACCCTTCATTTGTCATTTAAAGCTTTAGTGGACACTGTTCCGCGGTGATCTACTACGGTTGGCAGGTGAATGTTTTTATGTGTACCTGATAGTAGTCACCACAAAGCGACATCTATCGACAATAGCTGGAACTGACAGATAAGTAACTTTAGAAAAACTTGTGAGTTTTGACATTGGAAATGTCTTTTCGTTCGCTCCAGTGTAGGCTCCAATTTCACGAAAGAGTGCGATCCCCTTATATCTCGGAGAGTTGTGAAGATATGATATTCAGAAAAGGCTCAAAAGACGCGTATTCACGAGAGCTGTAAGGTGTAAAACAAATTATTTGAGAAAGTAAAAAAAAAAAAAAAAAATTTTTGATTTTGGCGCTCGATATTTTAGAAACGAAGAATGATATAAGAAAATTGAGAAAATCTCCTCTGGACAATTTAGTCAGCTATAATTTGAGCCTAAAACAAAGATGATCGGGTTAAGGGTTTGCCCTGTAGCTTTACCTTTTTGAAAAAAGCCAAAAACGTTGTAGTTTTATTTTGTAACATTTTCCTTATCCCGACTTTATCGTCGCTCAGCGACAATATTTTTTCGAATTCCGTAGATTCATTTCCAATGTGCTCGATAGTCGTGTGAGGCACGAAATCTGTGATTTTTTTTATACTACCTGTCTACCTGATGGAAAATTGTTACAGCCGCTTATTAGCATCAGTAAAACCACTACCTAAGGATGGAAATCTAAAGAAGACAGGAAGGGAGTCAAGGGAGGAAGAATTGGAGTTTTCGATCTCTCTTTCACCGCACGAAACACATTGAAATCCATCTAAACACTGGCTGTAATTTATCATTGCTCATTTATTTCGGACGCCATCGAACGCCTCTTTTAACATATCCTTATTTTTACCAAAGTTACATCACTGACAAGGGTAAACGTCGGTGTATTAATGATCCCGACCACTGCATTACTTACCTGTCTGACTAACGACATGCTTGTGAATTTTTCACTGTCCATCGTACCATGATTCATAAACGATATACTGTAATTTATCAACTCGTAGACAGCGGGTAATGGAATGGTTACATTATGATCAAATCAAATCAAATCAAATCAAATCGTTTATTGTTCTCTCTTACAATCTATGGTTACAATGTTTTGTTCTTAAATTAGGGTTAAATAATTAGATTGTGAGAGACTGGCGACTGTGGTAAGCAAAGCTTGTGGTACAGTACACCAGACCTCTCCCCAACGGAAACATGAACATTCGTTTAATACCTAGCATGATAACAATAAATTTTGAAAATAGTAGCTAATAAAGAAATAAATATAAACATAAAAGATGTGCATGATTAATGGTAATGCAACCAGTTGCTATGTGCGTGTAATGTAAGATACCTGTACTTTAGAGAATTTATATACCGTATATATCAAAATATTCATCCACGTATTTAATACATATATATTTCTGAAGAAAAAACTAGCCAAATATATATAAAAAAACTCATATGAATATGTATATATTATATTATCAATATCTAAATAGAACTATGTGCTTATTCAACAATAGAAAAGGAGGAACATCGAGTAAGTGTTATGATAGCGGGATCAGTAGCTTCTCGGTACTATCATAGTTTTGCGATTTTAAGTAGGCAGTGACCCTTCCCTTACAGTCAAATTTGGTGCAATTCACAATATTTAATGCTTTATTTAATCGGTTGTAGAGGAAAGGTCCCAGGAAGCAGAAGAAACTATTGGAGAAGGCCGTCCTAAAGAGAAAAGAATTTGCTACCATGGGATTGCGTAATGAGCGGATAGTGTGATTCGGGTCGGTGATGGCATGTTGTTTCAAGACTGTATGTAAAATAAAGAGCTGTCTTATGGTTAGTACATCGCAGTATTGGTAGAGGTCGTGGGTGGGGAAAAGAATGGGCTTGAAGCAACTTACTTTAAGGACGGCTCTTTGGGCTCTCTCCAGCTTTAGGATAGATGTTTTGCCAGCCCCGCCCCAGGATGTTATGCAATAAGTGACTACAGACTGGCAGAGGGCCATGTATACGGATTTGACAATTCTAGGTTCTGCAACATGACGCAGCCGCTTAAAGACGTAGATAAGCCTACGAATTCTGCCGGACATAATGTCAATATGGTGGTGAAAAGTCAACTTATTGTCGACCACAACACCTAAATATTTGGTCGTTTCGGAGGATGTAAGAGTGGGACAAGTGCAGGGGGTGGCGATATCATTTACGGAGTGTGTATGGGCGACGATAGAGTGTTTAGATAGTTGGCTGACAGAAGTTTTGTAAATCGAGAAAGTAAGGTACTGGGTTTTTTGTATATTGAGAGTAAGGAGGTTATGACGAAGCCAATCGGCCACACAGTTGAAACCGTACTGTGCATGAATGAATGTTTCTTCCCAGGTATCCCCATGGAAAAGTAAGGCTGTATCATCTGCATATGAGATAATTTTGCAGTGAGGAATGCTGAAGGAACAGAGATCATTCACATACACTAAAAATAATGTAGGACCCAAAATACTGCCCTGCGGCACGCCATAATCTATTGGGAGGAAGGAACTAGCACACCCGTCGATCACCACGCTTTGGGACCGAGCCTTGAGGTAACTTGCGAACAAAGAAAGCTGAGCACCACGAATACCCATGGACTCCAGCTTGTTTAGGAGTAAAGGGATAGAGACGGTGTCAAAGGCTTTAGCGAGATCTAAAAATATGCCCAAACATTTTTGTCTCTTGTCGAGAAGCTTGCACACATGGTCCGTGAGGTCATGGACAGCATCTGCCGTGGACCGAGCCGTTCTAAAGCCGTATTGACAGGGAGATAGTAAACCTTTTGATTCGAGGTATCTGGTAAGCCTCCTGTTAAGCAGGCGCTCTAAGATTTTGGACATAGCAGGAAGAATAGATATTGGGCGATAATTGTTCACATCGTCTCGGTCCCCAGACTTGAAAATAGGGTGAACAATAGCCTTCTTAAATGCAACAGGAAATTCACCGGACGATATGCTGATGTTGCAGATGTGTGTGATGAGTGGGGTGAGTACTTTTGCGTGTAGCTTTATAATCCTGGAAGATATGCCGTCCCAACCCACAGCGCAGTCATCCTTTAAGGTTTCTATTAAGGCCCTAACCTCGTCAGCAGAGGTTTCGGTTAACACAAATGAGTAAGGGGGAGAAAAGGATTGTAAATGTTGACGAGAAGTAGATGAGTTTGAGGAAATTGAGGAAGATGATTGAGTATGGAGGATTCTTTCAGACAGGGTTTTACCGAGAGTGGCGAATGAGTGGTTAATAAAGTCCACGGACTCCACAGGGGTAGATTTTGAGCGCAAAAGATTGTTAGCAGTTGTGGGGATTTTAATTAGATTGGTAATGTCCTTGATGGCGCACCAGAGTTTTTTCGAGTTGTTACCTGCAGAAGTAATTAAGTTTTTTTCGTAGTTGTTTTTAGTGGTTTTTAGCAGAGTATTTAGAAAGTTACGGTACCTATGGTAGGATACTCTCAAAATTTCATTTTCAGGAGATCTTCTAAGTTTTTTGAACATTTTATTTCGGTTATTGATGCACTTTAGGAGACCCGGAGTAACCCAGGGCTTTAGTGTTAACCTTCGTTGAGGAAGAATCACCGTGGAAGAATGTTGGGCAATTGCGGATTGAAGAATATCGATTAGTGCGTTAGCGGCAGCGTTAGGGTCAGATAGTGCCAATATATGTGAAAAATCTGAAGTATTAATTGTATTAGTTAGTCCATCATAATCAACAGTTTTAATTTTACGCGGAGGAGATATTGTTTTCTTTATGTCCAGGGATAGAAATATCGCTTGGTGATCCGTTATTGTGGAATCTATAACAATTGAAGTTGCGGGGTAGGTGGATTTTAAAAAGGAATGGTCGAGGCAAGATTTCATCCTAGTAGGGAGAGTGTGTGTGGAAAATAAATCATGGTTAGCGAGAGTATCGAGATAAATTTCCGCTTCTTCATTTAGGGTTTCTGGTATAATATTGATGTTTATGTCACCAATCAGCACTACATTCTTAAAGTGAAGAAGTGAATTGAGAATAGGATTAAGAGAATGGGTGAAATGGGTGGGATCACGGAAAGCACAAGGTCTGTAAACGGCCAGGATAGCAGTATCTGTGTGGATTTTTATCAAAAGGGCACTAGCTTCGAGTATGTTAGGTTCCTCGATTGATATTCCTGTAAGATTATTGTTGTGATAGACGACTACCCCATCATTTTGATTGGAAATGTTACTGGTAAAATGGGAGGAGAAACCAGGTATATTGGGAAGAACGAAGTTACTATTACTACCAAGCCAACACTCTGTCAAAACGATTATGTCCAAGTTACACTGCAAGTTTGCAAGAAATATATTAAATGAGTCAAAATTAGCAGATACACTACGAATATTCTGTGAGACAATGTTTAATGCTTTACAGTGTTTAGGTAAATGGTTTATAACTTCAAGAGGTTCACACCTAAAGGTAGTCGCAATTGAAGCGTTGTCTATATTATTAAATAAATGATTGTGTTTATCGAATTTTTTGGTAAGTGACACTTTGTTTGATGCAAAAAGCAAGAATTTTATATTTTAGAATAACGTAGAACGGGTAGGATTTCAATGAGTTGTGCGTATGATTTATCGTATAGTAGATAAGTGAAATTTGTAGTATATAAGTCTGCTTAGAGCCCGTGTGGGTATGCTGTGAAATAAAAATATAGTGTTTGAGGGTCACTTGTTTGAATGAATAATGTAAGCACACAATAATCACAGTTAGAAATATTAGTTGTTCTATATAATATGTGTCGGTAAGTTGATTTTTTGATGTAGGTAGGAGGCACACAGTAATGCAGAATGAATGAATCTTTAGTGTAATGTTTACGTATTGTAGTTCATTGTTTGTAAAATTAAAATTAAAACATGTATAAATGTAATTTGAGGAAAAGTACTGTTTGAGATTTTTGTAATATTGTGGAAGGAATAAAAGCAGTATGCACATAGTAATAAATCGTAGATAATAACGTTTCATATTATTTTGTAAATTATGTTGTTGACTAGTAAAAATTAAATTTGAGTCAATACGTAAAAAGTATTGTTTGTTGTAAGTGTAAAATTGTGGTAAGAAAGCAAATAGTATGCACTTCGTAATAAATCGTAGATATAAATATTTCGTATAATTTCTATATATTATATTATGTTGTTGTTTGACGGTGATAGATAGGAACGTATGGTGTTGTATATTAGAATAATTGTCTTTATGTAAATAGTAATACAACTTAGTATCTGATACGGTTTGTAGGTGTGGGTCATAGCTTGCGGTAAAAATAATTTTGAGATAGCACATACATAGAAAATAGTATGTTCTAACAATTAAAACCGATAGCACAAGCACAGCGCTGATTATCATACACAATGAAATAGGCAGTCACAGATTCAATTTATCAAGGTCGTCCTCCTCGTGAAGTCTTATTGATTCCTGTCCTTCTTTGATCCTGACAAAAACTCTCCCATAGGATGTCCATGTAGCAAAAATTTTGTTCTCTTTAACTAGGTTCCTGGGTCGGTAACTAATCTTTTTATTCTTAGAAGTAAGCACTTCAGAGATGTAAATAGGCCTATTACTCATTATGCCTATTTGCTGCGTGTTTAAGAGCGGCTGCTTATCAGACCGTTTTGTTTTGTTGTATTTTTTTATATCCGTGATTAAATTTTCCTTCAGGCTAGTGGTGGTGAAATTAACCACAATGGCCTCGGATTTTGTTCGATAAATATCACGAACATTACAGTTATTTATAGAGGTCTCCAAGCCTACCACCCTGGCTACGTCCTGTATAATTTTTATTTGGCAGTCTTTGGTTTCCCTGGGTGGTCTCGGGATGTTACGTAGTTCTACGCTGGTAGTAAGCGAGTCTTTCTCTAGCAAATCTAGTTTGTTTTCGAGAGTGAAGATGTGTTTTTTTAGTTGTTTGTTTTGTGTTTCCGATGCCTCAAGTCTAGACAGAACATTATCGTATTGTGACGACATGAATTCTAAAGATTTTTGTATTTCGTCATTCTTTACGAGCAACGTGTCCTGTTGCCTTTGAATTTGGGCAAACATAGATTTAATTTCGGACATATTAAGGTCAGACTTTCCCGGCAATTCCTCCATCCTACGCTTCATACATTTCATTAAGTTGCCTCTGGAGTCGTCCCTTTGTAAGTGGCGAATATGCAATTGGGAGTCTGAACCATAACTCTCGGGATAGGGGTTTAGTAACTCTTCAGCTTGAGGCGGCGGAGTACGAACAATAGACATATCGGCCGAGGAATGTAGGCCTAAATTTTTTGCAGTAGGAAAGGGGCCGGCGTATGCGCCGCGGGTATGTCTTCGTAGAGGAGCGGGGTGACAAACAGATGATATTGCGTCAGTGTGTCTTGCTCACGCTAGTAAAGCTGAGGCGTGAGGGCCGGGCTTCTACGCGAATGAAATGTTAATACAGAGGGTGTTGCGTCTATGTGTCTTGCTCCCACTTGTAGATTATGACTTGTGGGCGGGACATGTGCAGGTAGCGGTAAAGACGTACCCGACAGTTAGATGCTGTTGTCTCTCTCTGCTATCTCGCTCACTCGATGCACCACCGGCTTCTTCTTTATGCGCTCCTAGTACTCGTTGGAGATATTTAGATGTTATTTTATTATTTAATTTTAAATTTAAAAGCAAAATATTTTGAGTGTTTAATACGTCCGAAACATTCGGAGTCCGCGGGGAGAAGCGATACAACAAGGCATTACTTGGTGTCATGTAACGCCTGTAAATCCAGTAATTCCTGGCATGTCTATATAGAAATCACACATTTGGTAAATTATTATTTCTAAAGGTTTCATTATTTGTGATCTCAGAGGAGTCAATGGAATGACAGAAAAAAAGAAAATAAATATGAAACATTTTTGCTTCAGAATAATGTCAGTAATCGAACAATGATAGCTTCACGCAGAAATTTTGTAAGAGGATTATGGCACTTCGAACACGACAGCTAATTCAATATTGGCTCTAAAAGATTTTTCGATATGGGTATTAATATATTTTTAAAACGAAATACAAATGTATTTCGTTTTAAAAATTTATAAAAATTATCATCTCAAAAATTCTAAAATACATTTTAATTTTATTAACAAGGAAACATTGGGGTAGGTCTATGTTTAATAGCGGACTTTTTGGGGCTAAGATGATGATAATAAAGGAAAAACTGGTAACTTCCGTTCCGTGTCGAGTTATAAGCAATCAATGCAATCATGAACATCTAATTCATTTGAGCTCTTAAAAATAGCTCCACTAACAAAAGCCTTAATTTGTAAGTGGAAAAATAGTGCATACTTAAACTCATTTAATGAAGTGGTCGGCAATTAACTTGAAACGAGGCAGAAAAAGACAGGCGGAGGAGCTCGTTGCGGTGATCACCGTAATTTAGACGTCACTTTGGTTCTACTAGGTTTAACGTTGAATTCAGATTTCATTTTTCGGATGCCAAATATACTTTTTGTCTATAATGAAATGAATTGAAATGAAATTGTTTATTTCAGAAATTAGACCTTCACAGGCACTTTTTCTTGTCATTTACAACTTGTATAATTTATGAATAAAGAAAATAAACTACGTTATAAACTACCACCATTTCGAACACAAGCAAAATGGCCACCGGTAAAAGAAATGGCGAAAGAAATCCGGTTACGCCCTTTTTTGTCATTTAGCAATTTTTTCTTCCACTCGATTGTTGCAATGTATAAGTAAATTTACAAGAATAAATAAAATACAGATCCAGGTACCTACAGAAATTAAGTACCAAACGCGGGATGTCGATCCAAATAGCGCTATGGTCAAATAATAAATATGTCGATTAAGTCATAGAAATAATATTAAGTAGATGTTGATAAAACGAGCAGACCAGATATAGATAGATACCTATATGCTTTATTTGCAAAAACGACAAAATTACAGTAAGTATAAACAAATAATTTACAAACTACTGTATTTGCAACAAGGCGTCCTTATTGCTGACAGCAATCTGTTTATGGCAACCACCGGAAAAAAATACACGTTATGGAATGGGCAGGGCTAGCAGACAAGAAATAGAAAAGATACTATTCTATTATATTCTGGTTGTAACTTTTGTAATGTCATCCGTTAATAAGTGATTTCATTACGTACAGGTATCAGGTGACCTGCATGCTCGTTGAATTGTCAACTCTTTCCATAAAACACACATTTTTTTGAATTTATGATGATAACTGAGACATTCAATGACTATGGTTAGTGGCTTAAAAACATTGATGATCTGGTAATCGGTGGCTAAGCAGCGTAGAATTTATAAAGTGGGATTTCAAAATAAGACATAGCGACAGAACGTTACGAGCGCGTCGTAGCAACGCTGCGGTGACGCTGCGAACGTGTGGCCGGCTATGCGTCAAAATATTTCCGTTGCGTCGACGCAATGCTGACGCAACGCGCCGTGTGGACGGGCTGTTAGTTTATTCTAGATATAAAACTTTTATTTATGTTTTCTTATTATGATGGTTGATCGGAACAACGATATTGTCAGGTCTAGAAAAATTAAATAGGTATCTAGATTAGCGAACTAAGAACCAATATTTTGATGCTAATAAATGTTAGCATCGATGAAACTATAAATCCATTGTTATCTAAAAATTCGAGTAAAAGTTTAGTAAAGTTGAATCATATTGGCCCTGAAAACTTCTTTCATTTTGTGGACTGCACAACTGCGGGCATTCACTATTTAATAATAGTACCAAATCTTTAAATAGTGTAACAGATTAACCTCGCAATCTACAGTTTAATTAAACAAATGATTGTGCATGTCACGGATGTGATTCTGATATCCTTGTCGAAGACATCCAAAAATATATTTCTACTAACTATTGCCCGTGACTTCATCCGTCGCTTCTGTTCTGTTTGCATTCGGGGTTATCTACTGTAGAGAACGGGGATTAAATTATAATAAATATTATTAACCTATATACCTGTTGAAAGTAGAAAAAGAAAATAGGATTTTTTTATTGCCAAATAAGCTATTTTATGGGTAGATAAATACAGAAAACGATAATAATACCCCGCGCTGGCCCTCACAGCGTAGGGGAGCGTCCCCAAGGTGGCGGATAGGGGAATGGTCGGTAGTACAGCCTAGCTACACTAACCGGCTAAGTCCGATGGACTCGCTGACCAACGACGGGTGTGGTCCTCCAGCATATCGGGGGTTGTGCGGCGGGTTGACACCTCGCCCACGTAAAACGAATGTTGCTGGTGAAGCGTATCCCGTTAGCGCTTCACTAGCTTGCACAACATTGTCACTAAAAAAAAAAAACGATAATAATAAATAACGTAACATATATACCATGCAAAAGCGAAACAGTCAATGTTTGAAATGGCGAACGATTTACGGGAACAACTAGGCCGAAGCTACTTGTCACGCCTGAATAGAATTCGCTGGAAATCTAACAGATTTGAGTTCGTAAGCCCCCTTACTTAATTCAAAGAAGATTATTACATTCGAAAATTGGCACCTGTCTGTCGAATGTGGAATTTTGCGTGTATTTACGGAATATTTGTAGAAAGAATACATCGAACGGAAAATGGCGTAAATTCGAAAATATGTGATGCTTTTGTATAACTTTTGATGTTGTCACTGGCATAGCATTAGAATTTTATTCGTATTTTGACATTGGAAATGTCTTTTCGTTCGCTTCAGTATAGGCTTCGATTTCACGAAAAAGTGCGATCCCCTTATATCTCGGAGAGTTGTGAAGATATGATATTCATAAAAGGCTCAAAAGACGCGTATTCACGAGAGCTGTAAGGTGCAAAAAGAATTATTTGAGAAAGTCAAAAACGAAAAAAGTTATGGCCGAAATTGTGAAAATAAATATAATTTCTTTCCGAATTTTTGATTTTGGTGCTCGATATTTTGGAAACGAAGAATGATATCAAAAATTTGAGAAAAACCCATCTGGACAATTTAGTCAGCTATAATTTGAGCCTAAAACAAAGATAATCGGGTTAAGAGTTTGCCCTGTAGCTTAACCTTTTTGAACAAAGTCAAAAACGTTGTAGTTTTATTTTGTAACCTTTTCCTTATCCCGACTTTATCGTCGCTCATCATCATCATCATCATATCAACTCATAATCATCCCATTGCTGGGATACGGGTCTCCCTTCAGTCGAAGGTGATTAGAGCGTACTCTGCCACGCTGCTCCAATGATGGATTGGCAGAGGCCGGTGTTTTCAAACCGCCCTAAGGCCACCGACTTGGCCTAACGACTGTCATCCATCGATAACAGCCGGGACCGACGGCTTAACCCTTTATAGGACATAAGCATCTAGGGTAGATAAAAAAAACTATGTTTTTAGATTTTTTTTAAATATGTTTTATGTAATGTAAACACGGTGGTAAAAATATTATCTCTGCCCGTGTGGCTTGAGGTTCTGAGGTCTGCTGAGTACCAGATACATTGGGTAAAATTTCAAATCTTGCTGCCCGCCTAGAACGATCGCGTTGGGATGGGACGTGGGACGTGAAGTGACTAAGGGCCGTCTGCTGGTTGGTTGGGTGGCGGCGCGAGCGGTTTTGCTCCAGCCGCGTCCTGCGCGCTGCTTCCGCTGCCTTCATAGCGGACATGTACAGGCGCAATGCCCTTCGCTGGTGGACCGAAGCGACGTTTGCTTCCGCTGTGGGCGTACTGGCCACAGGGCACGCCAGTGCACTGCGGATGCGCACTGCCCGCTATGTGAGGCGGCCAAAAAGCCAGCAGGGCACGCAATGGGTGCGAAATCCTGCGCTGCCCCGAAAGTCCGGAGGCCTCCTGGGGTCTTCAAACAGTCGCCACAGGCGGATCTGCCGTCAGTCCCTGAGGGGGCTGCAGGTGATGCGGAGCCCATGGTTGTCGCCCAATAATGGTAGTGCCCTTCCGCATTTGCCAGGCGAACATCAACCACTGCGCCGCGGCACAGGACCTTCTGCTTCAATCCGTGGCGCAGTGGGAGATACACGCGGCAGTTGTGGCCGAGCCCTATTATGTCCCGCCCAGACCAACTTGGGCGGGGGACAATCTGGGCTCGGTGGCTATTATCTCGCAGACGGCTGTGGGTTCTCCGCCACTGCGGGATATCCGTAGAGGTGATGGTTGGGTGGCGGCTCTGTTGGGGGATATTGTATTGATCGGTGTGTACTTCTCTCCCAACAGAGCCCTAGCTGAGTTTGAGTCCTCCCTAGGTGCGTTGGCTGATGCGGTCTCACGCAGTGCTCCTCGCTCCGTGATTGTCGCTGGCGATTTCAACGCCAAATCTAGGGCATGGGGGTGCCCAGTGTCCAATGCGCGTGGGCGAGAGTTACTGCATTGGTCGGTTACCAGCGGGGTGGAAGTTTTAAATCGGGGGTCGGTCAACACATGCGTGCGGCAGCAGGGAGGGTCCATAGTGGATATTACGTTCGCAACCCCTGCGCTCGCGCGTCGTGTTCAGGGCTGGCGAGTCCTGGAAGACGTGGAGACGTTGTCGGACCACTTGTATATTAGGTTCGACGTCTCCATGTCTTCAACGACGACGGTCGGCCCATCCCGGTCCCCGTCTAACGACGGCCCCCGCTGGGCGATACGTCAACTCGATAGGGAGGAGCTCAAACTCGCCGCGCAGGTGCAAGCGTGGGTGCTGCGTCCCGGAGATCCGGCAACGATAGACGTAGAGCTAGAGACGTCGCGGATCTGCGCGGCCATGACTAAAGTCTGCGATGCTGCCATGCCCCGCGCGGGGCCGCGTCGCCCAAGGCGCCGTGTGTACTGGTGGAACGGGGAGCTCGCCCTACTTCGGCGGGCTTGCGTAGTAGCCCGTCGCCAGCACACCCGGTACCGCCGTCGCCAAGTCCGGGACGACGAAGAGGAGGAGCGCCTATACGCGGTTCGGAGGGAGTGCCAGAAAGCACTGCAGATAGGAATCGGCAACGCTAAGTCGGTGGCGTGGGGTGAGATGCTCGAGTCTCTCAATCGGGATCCTTGGGGGAGGCCATATAAGCTGGTGCGCCAGAAGCTGCGCCCATATGCCCCTCCTCTCACAGAGAGCCTCGAGCCCGAAGTCAGGAACCGGATAATCTCGGCCTTGTTCCCAGATAGAGGAGGACACTCGCCCCCGCCCATGCCTCCACCCGCAGAGTCGGTCGCAGTGGATGGCTCAGAAGCTAGTGAGGTGCCCCCGGTCACACAAGCAGAGCTCAGGGCGGCGATCAGTCGCATGTCGGCGAAAAACGCTGCTCCAGGACCGGATGGCATTCCGAGCCGAGCGTGGGTGCTCGCCCTGACGGAGGAAGCTCTCGAACCGCATATGCGGGGGCTGCTCAACGCATGTATGGTCCAACGTCGCTTTCCATCGCGGTGGAAATCGGGAAAATTAGTACTGCTCCATAAAGACGGACGTCCGGCGGATTCGCCGTCGGCCTACCGCCCTATCGTTCTGCTGGACGATGCGGGTAAACTATTGGAGCGGGTGGTAGCTGCTCGCATCGTCCAGCACCTGGCAGAGGTGGGCCCGGACCTGAGTCCGGAGCAGTACGGATTCCGCCGCGGTCGATCGACAATGGACGCCATCATGCGGCTGAGGGGCCTAGCAGATGAGGCTACCTCTCGGGGAGAGGTCATGTTGGCGGTGTCTCTTGACATCTCCAATGCTTTTAACACCCTCCCCTGGGGATGCATCAGGGTGGCACTCGCGCATCATGGGGTGCCTCACTACCTAAGGAGTCTGGTCGCGCACTACCTCCGCGACCGCGAGGTGGTCTTCCCCGGCCGTGAGGGCTGGGGCCGAAAAGAAGTGTTGTGCGGTGTTCCACAGGGTTCGGTGCTTGGGCCGCTCCTGTGGAACATTGGTTATGACTGGGTCCTGCGCGGCGCGTACTTGCGGGGGGTTAGCGTTATCTGCTACGCCGATGACACACTCGTTACCGCCCGCGGCAGGACCCACATGGATACGACACGGCTTGCCATGGCTGGGGTGGCCCAAGTGGTAGGTAGAATGCAGCGGTTGGGCCTGGAGGTGGCCTTGCACAAAACTGAGGCCGTGTGTTTTCATAGGCCTTGGAATAAACCACCTCCAGGAGCGCACTTGGTCGTCGGAGGTGTCACAATTACCGTCGAGTCGACGATGAAGTATCTAGGAATCGTCCTCGACGGCCGGTGGTCTTATAGAGAACACTTCCGGCGGCTGGTGCCGCGCCTAATGGGAGCCGCCGGTGCCTTAAGCGGCCTGCTCCCAAATGTCGGTGGACCGGGCCTTGTCTGCCGCCGTCTATACAGGGTGCCCTGAGAGCGACCGACACTCCCGAAATATTTTAAGAGGTTTATACATCTACTTTATGCTCGTGAAAGATTTTTTCTCTAAGTGTAATAGTTTCGGAGTAATTGACTAACAAACATTCCTTGAATAACTGTGTGTTTTCATCCCTAAATCAGCTGTTCCTTACGTACAGGCAAGAGCAGGTCGACCTTTACATATTGGACTTTGTACCGTTCTTAAGTTCTATGACATAGGAGCCAAAATTGTTTATAGCTCGACGTGCACCTGCTATGCATAGTAATTGTCACGGTTACCATAGTGACAAATAAATAAACTTCTGTCAATAGGTAAAATACTAAAACTAAATTATGAAAATTTCTAGTTTTATTTGTTATTTGTTAAATGGATTAGGCGTTTTGAATGGTGTTTAGTGTTTTACGAGTTCTTTATTGGTTTTGAGTGTTGTGTGGCATAAGAGGCGCTCGTACACATCGAGCATTGTGTGTAGTAGATACTTTCCGGTACGTACTTCGGTTTTTAATGTAAAAACTTTGATTTTTTAAGTGATAATAAGAATTTCAATGAATAGGTAGGCAGGTATGTGTGTGTCGTGGCCTACGGACTGTCCGTAGCGTAGTAGTTTCTGTCCGTGTAGGTATTTTTGCCGTATGCACTGTTGTTGTGTAGTATTAGGGATACCTACACGTAGAAAATTAGCAGGTCAGTGCCTTTTTTTTCAATAAACTATTTTTAAATTAAACTTGCACAAAACGCATGTATGTAAGGTACATATCATCAAACTTTCGGCTGTGTTCGTCGTTTTTTTCCTCCCTGTATATGGGAGTGGTGCGGTCGATGGCCCTGTACGGCGCGCCCGTATGGGCTGACGCCCTGACTCCCTACAATAAAGCCTTGCTGCGACGCCCGCAGCGGGCGATGGCAGTCAGGGTGGTGAGGGGGTACCGCACCATCTCATGTGAGGCGGCATGTGTCCTTGCAGGCAGTCCGCCATGGGAGCTGGATGCAGTAGTGCTGGCGGCTTTTTACAGGCGCACCGCTGAGGCCCGCGCGGGGGGTAACTCATTTCCGGACGGGGTTTTACGTTGGAAGGAGAATGCCCAAAGGTCCCTCGTCCGGGAATGGGCACTCCGATTGGAGGCACCGACGGCAGGGCAGCGCACTATTGGCGCGATCCAGCCAGTGCTCCAGAATTGGTTAGGGAGGCGCCACGGTGCGCTGTCATACCACGTTGTGCAGGTTCTGTCCGGACATGGCTGTTTTGGCAGATTCCTGCACAAGGTGGCCAGGCGGGAGCAGACGGCGGAGTGCCACGAGTGCGGCTCCGCCGAGGACACGGCACAGCACACGCTGGAGGAGTGCCCAGCGTGGGCTGAGACTCGCTCTGCACTTGTGGCGGAAGTGGGTCCCGACCTTTCGCTCCCAGCTGTCATTAAATCGATGGTCGAGAGCGAAAGGTCGTGGGAAGCGGTGGTCTCCTTCTGCGGCGAAGTCATGACGCAGAAGGAGGCCGCGGAGCGGGTGAGGGAAAGAGATCCTGCCGCCCCCCCGCTTCGCCGTAAAAGACCGGGCGGAAGGCGCTTGGCACACGCCCGGCGTCTGCCACCCTAACGGAGGCTTCCGGGCGACGGTTAGGGGAAACCGCCGCCCATTGGAACGGAAGTCCCCGAGTGGAGCAGCGTGCCTATTCGCGCACGCTGCTGTAGAGCCGTGCCCAAATAAGATGGGTCCACGGACACCCGCCGGCGGGGTTGCGGAAGTATCACCAGTGCCCGCGACCCCGCCACGTGAAGGCGGAGAAGGTGGCAGACAGTCAGGTTTTTAGTCGGTATCCCTCATTGGTTAGAGAGGCGAGCCCGACAGACCCCCGTCGCTTCCCCCAAGTGGCGGGACATGCAGTAATGCATTTTCCTGACTTTAAACAAAAAAAAAAAAAAAAAGGTTCGACTTTCGAGAGGTATTTAATTATGCTGCTAGGTGGATCAGGTATCGGTGCCATAGGCCTGTCATTAGGCTCGTCATAGTTTTTTAAGATCGTTCAATACAGTATCAAAACCATCATCAGATACATCGGGAAGACAAAATATGTCTTCCAATTCGTTGACTATTTGTAAATCTATATACATATAATAAAACAGTAGACTCCGATATGTCTGAACATATTTGGCAAAAATGGAGAGGGAACAGTTAGAGAAAGGTAACAAAAGCAAAAAAAATTTTTTTTTGTCTGTCTGTTTGAACGCGCACATCTTCTAAATTACTGAATGGATTTTAATGCTGTTTTAAGTTAAGGAAGATAGAGCTCGGCTTGGAGCAGAATATAGGTTTTGTCGCATTTAAATCGGATGTCAGGAAAATAAGTTACGGTCATTTAAAGATCCCTGACTGACTATGTAAGAAAAAAATATTTCTCGCACTTACAAACTTGAGACTTGGTACTCCATAACTACCGACAACAGACTAAACCGGACCGGACCGAACCGGACCGAACCGAACCGAACCGGACCGAACCGAATCGAACCGGATGTCAGGAATAGAAGTTACCCTCATTTAAATTTTCAACAGCCTAAGAATTTTAAAATTGTCACTAACTGCAGAGTCGGAATCGCCCGATATCTCATAACGACCATTTTTAAATTCAGTAGCACTGTGTATGAAAGTTTTTTTTAACTTGAGTTAACCATTTAAAAATTTTTCCTCTCAAATTCATTAGAGTTAGATTCTGAATCGCACTATGAAAGTTTTTTAGTATAACTGAGCTGACGATTTCAATTTTAATATAATTTTAATTTTTCATACTTATTTTACATTAGGTATTTTGATTAGGTACGATAAAATTAAATAAAACACAGCGGCGAGCAAATAGACATGAGCAATAAAGAACACTGATGTCTCGGGGAAAAACTATAGCAGTAGTAATAGGAGACTGCTGTTAAATCCGTCTATACTATTATAGTCATAAGCCCAATTCCACACGGGGTACACGAGCGAAGCCGCGGGCATAGCTAGTCGTTAAGTATTCTCTACTCCTACTCATTTGCCAGATAGTCTGTAATAAGCAAAAAAGGAAATAGGATTAACGTGGTCCGAGAGTCTCTTCGCGAATTTTTCAAAAGCACTAATATTCTCACGGTGGCATCTCAGTGCATTCTTAACAGCATCATGTTGTAACACCTTTTTTTGTTGATGAACATTATACCTTACCGATTCCTGTTAGTAATCCTAATAAAACATTCCCTCTGACCGGAAGGTCGCATACACTCGTAGTACTGTATTTCCTTTTTCGCATTTTCACTCTTTCGGTGGAGATTTTGATATAATTCGGTGTCATTTTATTAAATTTAGCTTCATTGTTTTGGTAAACAAATCAATCTTAACCTCGAATCATCAATGTAACCCTTTTGACTTTGACAGATGACATATCTGCGTTTGGATATACTACTCTCAATTGAAACGGCAAGGTTGCCAAATGAGAACATTTACGGGAGTCCGTATTTTTAGTATTAAAATTATTAGACTATTTAATTTTGATTCGGATTACTCCTATTATCTTTTTCTATAATTTAGTAAATAAAAGAGATAAAAATTCTTTTATATTTTAATTGAATTTGATTAAGAACTTTCTGGAAGAATGACCGAATTGTGTGGAACGAAACGCCAGTTCCGGGTTGTGTTAACATAATTTTCTTGTTTTGCCCAATCTGTCAAAACAAATATAATTATTAAAAATTAATTCCTTGAAGCCGTATTTTGTGAGTTTCTTCATAGAAACCTACTAATTATTCCATAAAAGGATTTTTCCTCATGTCTTTCTTAAAATATAAAAATAATAATTTAGTATAAAAATAATGTTTGTATTGTTGTGGTGTTAAGTAAATCTTCGGAACGTACGTCGCGTCGGGGCGGGGGTGAATGCCCCGAGCTGCTAAGCGTCTTTCCGGTTGGGTCGTGGTCAGGTGAAGAGCTGAACTCTGGTGGGCTCTAAACTTAGAGACATTGTTTCTGTGCTGACGGCATCAGGTTGATTCCTGATCTGAAAGGAGTGTAATTGTTTCCGTTCCAACGTGTGTAGTCAGTACACTGCACATTGTGTGGATATTTAAGTTTTGTTCGACCTGTCGGCCACGTGCATCCAGGTGTCTTCTCTGCGGTCACAGGTAAGCAGATCCTCTTCTGAGGATAACATTTGGATTCTCTTTCTGTTCGCGCTGGTGTAGTTGTTGATTGTAACACGTGTTTGTTATTTGCAGGATCAATTGAGCTTCTGCTTGAACTTCCACGTGGTTTCCTGTTTCTCCTTTCTGCCTCCCTTACAGGTATGTTTATAATTCCATTCCTCAAACTCATTCACCTCTTCGCTGAGTTGAAATGAATCAAGTAGAATGCAATATTCTTAAACATGGTTGTTGATGATGTTCAATCATTATCATTGTAGCTGTATTAGGTAAAACCATGCTTACCTAATGATATTAGGATAAACCATCTGGTTTAGGCCGCAACTAAGTACAATTTTGTCTAAAAGGTGATGATGAGCGCTGTGAAGCCTTCGTCGACCATGTCTGGTCGGTGGATGCAATACCGAGACCGTCCGCCTTGGATATGGGCTCTCCTACTCCATAGGTTGGTTTCTTTTAATTAAGTTTATCGAGAACCTTGTTTACTTTGTAAGAGTAGATTGGATAATGTTAGATAAAGATAATAATATTAGATAAAGATAATGTTATTGATAAATGCTTAAATAACTATAACATTATGATATGACAGTGGTTAACTTACTGTGTTTGTACTCGCTCCATCCTCAAAGCGATGGATTATTGTTTTCAAATAATTTCACCATTCCGTTTCCTAATATACTATATAAATATTAGGTAGTTATTAATATCTTGTTTATAGTAAATATTACTATAGTATTGTAGTATACAGAACATGTGCACTAGTTGTGCCCTTAGCTTTTGTAATTATGTTTGTGTAAGACATTTTATTGTTTTACTAGGAGGTGTTTGGTACGGGACGTGACTGAGACGTGTTTGGTACGGGCCGTGACTGAGACGTGTTCAGTACGGGCTGTGACCGAGACGTGTTTGGTACGGGCCTTGACAAGTACGAGACTCGTACTGGACGCGCTGCCCCGTACTAGCTGTGTACGGAGAGAGCCGGGGATCGTCGGCAGGGATCGGCAAGTGGCCCCTATTGCTGGTCTCACTTGAACCCTCGAGTTTTTAGTATTATTATAGTTTTTGTAGTACTACTATATTATTTTGTCAGTGTCCTTTATTGCTTATGTACGGCCTGACCTTAACTTAACTTAGAATTAATAAACTTTATTTTTTTTCTAACGGTACCAGCCAAACGATCCAACGGCCCATCCCTTTAATATTAATTTACTTTATAACTTTATGGTGGAGGATTATCCTTGCACACTACTTATATTAATTAAAACTTAGTAATTTCAACCTTTTCTTTTATTTTTGCCCCGGCAAATTCTCATCATTTACAATGTTTGTTCGTAAAAACATTCATGACTATAACCAGGATATTCATAATTTCAATACGCGTCACAGAAATAAATTAGCTGCTCCGAAATTCAGGCTTAGGAAAGCGGGCAAGTTATTTATGATGCAAAGTTTGCATTATGTATAATAAAATTCCAGAATATATAAAAAAAATTGCCCAATAATCGATTTAAATAAAATGTCAAAAATTCTTAACCAGTAAAGCGTACTATACTATCAATGAGAATCTAAATTAAAGGTCTCCCTGGCCCCCTTGCGAAGGTGAAATGCTAAAACTTGTCGTGAAAAGCCAGTCAATGTTCAATAAATTACCTAAATAAAAAATTGTGTTCAATATTGTAATATGTACACGCGTCGTAGTGTTATCCAAATGGGGCTGTTTTTTATATTATTTACATTTTAATATAATTTAGATTAAATAATTGGTGACAAGGATGTTAATGTGTACGGGCACGTCATACTCGCAAATTGTCCAAACTGGCGGTGGCGTTGTGGGTCGGGTTACTGTTGTTCCCTTTAATATTGTTCATAATATTGTTGATGGTGAGCCCAGTAATGGGGGCTGGCAGGCTGACTCTCACGTCAACTCGAAAATACACGAGAACGGTTGCTGCCTTGAGGGCCTGGTCTGCTCCTATCTTTAACACCGATTTAGCATTTTATGTTTTTGATTTAATTTTATGTTAAGACAAATTAATGGCACTATTTATTGACGTAATGTTGTATGTACCTAGTTTAAAATTTTGCCAAAAAAGGCCGTAACAGGTTTTCTTTCGCCATTTATTTTACCAGTGGTCATTTTGCTTTTGTTTCCGAAATAGACGTAGTAGTATATAGAGTAGATTAATCCCACCAAAAACATTTTCATGTAAAATGTTGCCAAGACGAGACCATAATGACTCGCATAGTCAAAAAGTTATCAGATCTCATGTAGAGCCAAGCTTCTAACTCTACACGCCCTACCTCTACAAGGCCTAACTTCACAAACTCTACACTTGCAAGTGACGAAATCGGGGGTTTTAAGACATTAATAAAATCTAAAGTATAATAGCTACGACATTCAAACTTTATGTTTAATGATTGTACTGGTGTCATTATATCTTGAAATTTTTAACTATTTAGCATCATCCAAAACAAAGTTATGAGAGTTCAAAAAAACGATGAAACGTTTCGAGAAAAGGTAGGTAGTGCTCGTCTCGTGCGAGATTTATACAAATCGTTTATTACAACTGTATACTCTAACAAGAGAACGTGTTTGTGAAAGCTTATTCTCTAAATAAAAGTTTTGAATTTGAATTTGGTCACCCCACGGGCAAAGGGAATACTTTTACACCACAAGAAAAGAGTGTAAGAAAGGCCTCGAAAAACTTATTCCAAATGCAATATACATAAGACATTAAGTTTAATAACAACTTATCTGTCGCAAAATATGAAGATGCATAAAGATTTAACAGCAGGTGTCGAAATTCAGTTGTTTTTAAACTTGTAACTGTCACAGATAAAAAAAATATTATGACGTCCGTTCTTAACTTCTAGATAAAAAAATAATAATATGAAATCCACAATTTGTTGCCATAGGAATAAATTCGATCACTAGTTTCGTTTTCAAAAAAAAATCCAAAATATATATAAAGAAAGGGTCGTGCCCACGGGTCGTGCCCTCCGAAGCACGGAGAAGCTCAAGATAACAAAACCTATCCAGACGCTGGCTAGGGTCGATGTTGCTTAACTTGCGTGTTCATATTAGAGTGCGACACACCACACAGCGACGCCATCGAGCTCCTCCGACGCCATCGAGCTCCTCGTCGCTCAGCGACAATATTTTTTCGAATTCCGTAGATTCATTTCCAATGTGCACGATAGTCGTGTGAAGCACGAAATCTGTGAATTTTTTTTGAAAAGTTGTAAATTGTTATGTTGTTTTATCAAAACTACAGTTTTACAACAAATTTTATCATTTCAGTATGTATTTTTTTTAATTATAAAAATAAAGTAATGGTTGATCAACAAAAATGATAAATATTATTTTAATTTATAATGGTTTTTAAAGATTTTTTTTATTCAAAAGTTGAAATACATTTTGTTTATTCACTTTCTTTTTAAAAAACCCGCTAAGAGTCAGACTCGCGCACCGAAGGTTCCGTAGGTACAAACCTGTAGGTATATTGCGTTGACATAGACAGAGACACACACATACAGACAGACGGACAAATAGACAGACGGACAACAAAGTGATCTTATAAGGGTTCCGTTTTTCCTTTTAAGGTACGGAACCCTAAACCATTATCTTTTTTGTCAAATTTGTTTAAAAAGATAACAGCTACATCTTTATTTCAATTCCCCAAATGGACAAGGGTACGTAGAATTGAATAAGCTGATTTTCAAATTAGACTCAACCTTTGACGAGCGAGAGCATGTTTACAAATCAAATTTAGCAAAACGAGGTTCGGCATAAGAATAAGGAACCCCTGACTGCGTTTACCTCAGTCTATTACCTATCTACTTACACAAATACATGAAAAAGTATTTTATGTTGTCATACAGCTGGCAAACGTGTTTTAGACAATTTACACTTTAGTATCATTTCAAACCAAATTGCTGTTTATGCCAATTGTAGTTTTTTAAATCTTTGTTCTCCTTCTTCTTTTCAAATCACTTACTCAAATAAAATAAAATTACTACACCCAACTGGCAATATGTTCAGTCAATAAAATTGCATTTTCCGTGGCCCTCCATAAGTCTGTTAAGGCACAGGCAGTTGGACAACTCGAGCAGCCCCCTTACTCTTGAAGATAATTCCGCACGATCGCCATTGGATTGTTAATTTTAGGTACTCTTTACAGCTAAACTAGCGCTAACTAGATACTAAACTAAATGAAATCAGATTGTATGCTAACCAAATGGTTAGTGAAATATAAAAATTCAATGGTACGAATTAGCTTTTGCTGTTAATTTTTCATTTGAAATTATACATAATTGAAATTAAAATCGCGATTGCTATGCAGAGTAACCTAGCAGGTTAGGAAATGCCCTATAGTCTGCGGCGACCCACCACAAGTCAAGTGGATCTTTGTGATAACATGTTACTATAGTAATAATTTACTTCTGTTCTGCTGACCGTTCCCATTGGCTGCTTACGACCAATCTAATCTCCGATCCCCATAACTCCGCTTCGGTGGAACTTTGCTTTAACTATCACTCCGTTCTTTATGTTAAAATAATGTTAAGTACTACTAATAGCTATAGTACATGACTTTTTAAAATAACATTAACAGTTTCCTACATTTTAACACTGTCGTTAAACTTGAGTGCAATGTACAAGCCATCACTTACATGAGTTGTCTTGAGACTATGACGTTCGTTTAAATGGCTTAACTGTTCTGTCGTAAACTGCAGCCATCAAGCGCAAGCCAGCTAAGATGCGTCCAGAGAATTGTCCCCGCAGATATAAATTTGAATAGAGAGCTGTTCGTTTTACGCGTGGTAAAATTCCACTAAAATATAGAAGAATCGGCCTCTGTTGTTTAGTCCGATTATCACTTTATGTGAATCGAGAGCCACAAAATGTTTAGTGCTGTAAGGGTGCAAGCCCGAAATCAGCGGCGCAACGGCACGCTACGAAACACGAAGAAAGTGGCAAAGCGAAGAAAGTGGCAAAGCGCTGGAGCCTTCAATATCAGTCCTACATAAATCTATTCATTTGGACAACGTCCCTCAGCGCTCCCTCGGCCGGCGGACTTTTAATACGAGGCCTAAAACATCGAGAGAAAAACAAATGCGTTCCTATTGCTAAAATGATCTTACAATAAATAAATGCAATTGTCTTTTACAGATGAAGGGATCAGTAGTGTCTATTTAGATATTTGTCAGTGGTCCAGAGAATTGGCCCCTTTATTGAATTGCTCTTTTTATTGCCTGTGGAAGCGCCAATGTGCTTTGCTGCTAAACGTTAAGATAGTACACCCTAGGTGCCGATTTTCAGGAAAAATGGGTAATAAGTAATATTGCTTGTGCAATTGGGAATCAAAATAATAATTTCTGTGTCTCTTGATAGAGAATGTCAGCTTCAACTTTGTAGTCTTCTTTGTAATTACATCTCCTGTGTACTGTTTTCTCTTACACATAGGTACATAATGAACTTATTCAATTCAATTTTTAACAAATATCCCATAGAAAACATTTTCTGTTATTACTCAAAAATTGACGATTTTCCGTGAAGTATTCGGCTATATTTGGGGCACAGAATTATTCTTAGAGGCAAATTAGATTGTTTTTTTTACCGAGGAAACTACAAGTAATCGTGTCGACGTATATCCCAAAGAGCAATTTCTTAATTCTAATTAATATCTTCGATAAGAATTACATGGAAAAAGTTTTAATATTAACTGTACAACATTTTTTGTAAGGAGTTCTCCTTAAAGATTCCAATCAAAACATTCAATAATTAGAAAGTAGATCTTGACAGACAATTTCTCTCGTAAAAGAGAGGTACATACAGTAACAAATTATTTGCGTAATTAATTTATTCTATAAGCTACTACCATTCAGAAATAAAAGCAAATTAACCACTGGTAAAAGAAATGGCGAAATTATATATTTTTCCTATTTTGATTAAGTAGAAAAAGGTTTAAATTATTCCCATGAAATGTTTGCAACGGAAAAATTAATTATCTCGTATTAAAATAAAATAATATAACCTATATTAGAATAATAGAGGGTAATTTTAACTCGGAAGCATTGTAAGTGTGAATTACAAAACTTTTTACTAATTATAAATTTTTGACTACCGTCTTTGTCTTCGCCTGCGGAAATTATATTTTTTAAGAATATAATATTTTAAAGACGTTTGCGTGTAGAAAGTAAATTCATGGTTGCGGCGACATTAATTTTTTTCTGATGTATCAGACTTTTTGTCAAATAAATCAAATGTCTGCTATTATTTATCGACAAAAATCACTGTCGCTTGATGGGACAGATAGACACCAGGCAGGGGAATCCCTAAGCTGTTGCCTACTTATAAAAGAAAGACATAAAGAAATTAGGAGAAAAATTTCAGGGTCGGCAACGCGCGACCGCTTACCATCATGCAGCCAGTATTCTTGTTTGTCAGCTTACTGGTGAAAAAAAATATAGGAAAGGGACTTCTGGATCTTTAACTGACTCAACGCATCTTAAAATGGCATTAGGTTTAAAATATGCTTCAGAAACTCACTGCTAAGAGCAAACTCCTCAAAACTCCAATGTTGAGAAAATTTTGTTTCAAATAAACACCTTTTATAGTGCAATTAAGATAATCCTCGCCCCGTTTACAGGTCACACGTTAAATCTGCGACAGCCATTTGGCTGCAGACAACTTCCCAAATTGCATTCGGGATTTTCAACAAGAGTACTACTAACAGAGGTTATGTAATATATCACGAATGCAAGGCTTATTTAAATAATTTATCATGTGATTTAACCAAAGAAAGAAAGGTGATTTTGTAAATACTTACATCGCAGATTATCTTCTCCTCAAGCTGTACTTTCTGTTCAAGCTGTACGTCCCTAGAATATATATCTTTTCACATGTCAAGCTCAGGAGTCAAAGTCAAACTTTTTTTATTCATATCTAATGCCTATTTCAATTTCAAAAGGGTTCCCTACCAGTTAGACGTAACACCTTTAAAAATATTGAATAAGCATTACTATTTCAATAATTGATACATCTCCATCTAAGTATCTCATTTTTCTTATGCCATCATTAATTTGGGTCATCCAGGTCATCTTCTTTTCCTCTCGTCTAGTAATCAACTACGTAGATGATGTCATGTCTATTAGAATTATTCTATCTACTGTAGATAAAGAATTTATCTTTAACTACGACAGAATAATTCTTTCAAACATTTTTCAAAATAGATAGACTAGTGCGGCGATTCGATTTCTCTGTTACACATTACCGCAATGGTTAAAAAACGTTGAATACGAAATAGCAAAGTCGTTTTAAAAATAATGTAGATGGGTAATTCTTTGAGGATGCGCACATTAGCCTAATAAAAGAGATTGATAAATTTTGTTCGAAGAACGGTTCTTTAAAGTGTTAGTCGCGTTCTTTGGTATGAGTTATATACATTTTTTTGAACCGGACCCAGAAAAGTCTTTTAGTATTAAAGATATGAGCCATTCTTTTTTTTTTGCAAACGGTAATGAGTAATTTACATAAATGGTAAAAAGGTTCACAAACGGTAAAGAGAATAATTTCAAATGGTGAGAAGATAACAGAGAAAAATAAAAGAAATAATTAAAAATCAACGTTTATTAACTTCACACTTTCGCACTTAGCTGTCAATCAACGACAACTCGACATAATAACACAATTTAAAAGTTTCTAACATGTTAAGACTATAATTATTTTCTTTACCAAACTGACCCAATGTTAGTTTCTTAAACATTTAAATATAAAAAATATATACTTAGTTATTAATTTCTTTCATAAACACTAATAACAATCATAGTTTGAACTTTATAAAACACTGCATGTGATTTCACAAACAACAAAAAACAAATGCTTTAAATAATCGATCCTTGACGGACACCGGCATTAAAAGCCTTTCGTTTAGACGAGCAGCCATCAATGACCACCCGAATAGATCAATCCCCCAAAAAGTCAGAAATCCACGCACAGAAATTAGAGGTCAGGCCGTAAAAAGGAAGCTTGCTAATAAGACTACCGTGCCATACCGTCAAATGCTTTGGAAATATCGAAGGAAACCGCAAGCTTCCAACCGCGGGCTTCTCCGAATTCCTCAATAGCCTCATTCCAGACGTGGGTGACGTACACTAGAAGATCCCCAGTGGACCGATTCTAGCGAAAGCCATATTGTCGGTCACTGAGGAGGTCATTCGATTCTAGGTACGCTAGGAGCCTGCGGTTCAAAAACACGTTCCATATTCTTACAGAGTATGGACGTGATCGAAATGGGCCTGTAGTTGGCAGGGTCGGCACGGCTGCCCTTTTTGGGCACGTTAGCGAGCTTCCAGGAACTCGGTTCTTTCCCAGATTTTAGACAGAGCCTAAAGAGGCGGGTCAATACAGGTGTCAATTCGGGTGCACATGTCCTCTGTACAATAGCGGATACCGTCTCGATCACTGGCCTTGTTCACGTCAAGATTGCGCAGCGTTTTGCGAGCCTCAGCCTAGCGCAACCGGATTTCCGGCATTACCACCGTGCTGCCAGGTAAACTGGAGGTATCGCGCTACCAGCATCAAGACGTGAAGACTCCGCGAACAGAGACGCCAACAGGTTTGCTTTCTCTTCAGCGGTGTGAGCAAGTGATCCGTCAGGTTTCTGCAGTGGAGAGGGGGGTGGCAGAAGTTCGATTCGACCGCCTTCGCTAGATTCCAAAGCGCTTTACTTCCCGCTGGGAAAGAATCCAATTTGTTCCCTATTCGGCCAATATGATCAAATCGAGCCTTCTGTAAAACCATCTTGCAGGACTTGGCAGCCTTGTTAAAGGCCTTCTTCTTTTCGCGAACATCAGACGCCTTGGGCTGTCGAGCTGCAACCCAGTCCAGGTATGCCTGATGCTTATGCGCCTCGGCACGGCTGCACTCAGGCCCAAACCATGGGCGAGCTTTACTAGTAGATGGCACGTTGGAGAAGGAAATGAAGTATTCCATCCCTTGACGAAGCACATCAGTAACGGCATCTTCACAGACGCTGGGGTCACTAGAAGAGAAGCGTCTGCTAAGAAGCGTCCCTTGGCAGTCTGTCTAGACTGCCAAGGGAAGGATGCATAGAAAGACCGCATCTCATCCCAGTCTGCTGATCTGTATCGCCATAACCGCCGCCGGTTGCCTTTCAGGCTGGGATCGGGCGGGTGGTAGGCTGATACCGATTTCATCAGACATTGATCAGAGCGCCCCAATGGCGAAAAAATTGTCACCGAGTACCTGTCTGGATCTGTTGTCAGCAAGAGGTCCACGCAATAGGCTGTATAGGAGTCCCCTACTACCTGCGGTCGGCCAGCGGTGAACCGTGCCTCGGATCCCGCTACCCTCCGCGACTAGTCACCCGATGCCGTACTCGTTGCACTTCATATTCGGAATGGTAAAAACTGGTAATTAGAAAAATGGTAATTAGAAATTCATAGTTTTATACATTTTGAACAATTTTCATGTCATTTACCATTTTGAAACAAGTAAATACTTAAAATAAGCCCTTTTATGAAGATGATAAGACCCTAAATGATTAAATATCACACGTCTACTTACCATTAAATACAAAAACTGTATGGAGAACTTTGACGAAACAAAAACCGTTCGGAGCACTAAATACCGATATTTCCGTAGAAAAAATACTCGCTCGCTACGTGTCCTCCGTGCAACGGACGAGCGACGACTGAACTGTCCCGCACAGTTAAGGCGAACGCACAAGGCCAACTAGGAGCAAAGATATTAAGGCGACAATACTCTCGAACGGTAATGAGGGTGTAGCGCCGGAACATTTGTTGATTCACTTTTTTAACATTGTAAAATAGTCTTTTAAGTATTTATATTGTATTATAAACTAATAACAACATTCTATTTATGGAATTTATTGCTTATATTACGTTCTTCTTAGTACAAGTCGAGAAATAAAATATTTTGTGTTAAAATCTGGGGAGAGGGACACGAATGGTAATGTGAATTTCGACACAAGATTGAATTCATATCAGATTGTATTGAATTTAACATTAATCTGATAACTGCTCCTGTTAGAACAGATACTGGTCCATCTCCATACTGGCCAAAAGTTAAAAAAATATGTAATGTAATAAGTTCTTTTTAACTGGAACAGCGATTTGCACATTTTCAAAGAAATACCCAGATGTGATTCCACGTGTTAACAGCAAACGAGCTGGGAAATTTATCTTGGGACTTTTATCTTGAGAGGAGTTTGTGGTTTTATTTTTTACAGTAGCACTAGCAACATGCCTTTAGAATCACACGAAATATAATATTCTTTTATAATGCAGTAAAAGAAGTGATATTAACGTCAAGACTAGCAGCCATTATAAAAAGAAAGAAATCATTATAAAATAGTGAAAAGACATAAAATAAAATATTAATTTTCAAAGATGACATTTCTATAAGTTCTTTGATGCATACATACAATATAAAATAAAAGACATTTCCTTTGTTGCTTATAGTATAAAATATATTTAAATTAGCCATATTTCAATTAGCTTTCTTTATATCGTCATGAACCTATAGAATTGCTATTCTTATCTACAAACTTACTTCTTTATAATATTACAGCTAATGTACTTCCTATTCCATCTCCTGCATCTAAAGTCATACATATTATATTCGCAATGTCTAGAAACAAACTTTCTTCACAATTTTTCCCACGTACTTTTTCTTCACTGCGGCAGAAACTAATTCTACGAAGAGATTGCTTTAGCAAGATAACTGCTGTACCGAAACTATTCCGTTAACCACATCCTCTTTAGCATAAGCTGTAAAAATTCTAGTAGTGATCTTAAAGTTTTTAATGTTTATAAAATTTACAAAAGGAAGTTTGTGAAAATGATTTTGCATGATCATTCTTTGATAAATCAAAGTTATTTTGAACAAACATAAATTAAGTTTACCGTCAAAGCAGCGCATTTAACGTAGGAGCTAGTACCATAGTTTCATGCGTGTATACATTACATTTGAGCTGATTAAACAACACATAGCATAGAGTATATATTTTTTTATAACATAGTAACATTTTCAAGTTATATTTTTTTTAGATTAGCGTACAATATGCAACTAACGAGTAATAAACTTCTTACGTATTCTGCGGATGAAATGTAACAATATTCATGGAAATGGAATACATAGTATGAGATTGTCTAAAAGTTGTAAAGTCACAGAGACAGCAAAATGTATCCATGCCAACTTCAGGAAGATAACTTCGTTTGGCTGATGACACAAGGCTAGCTTCACTATTCTATAATAATATGTACAGTCAAGAGCAGGTCGACCTTTACATTTTGGACTTTATACCATTCTTAAGGTATATGTCGTAAGAGCTAAAATTGTACTGCAAATTGTACTGTAAAGCTCAACGTGCACCTGACTGTACCAACCAATACACATTTTTAAAAATCTCTTTTCCACATGGGACTGTTACTGACACAGCTCGGTGGTTCACTTTTTTGTTCCACTTATTCATTGCCTGGTAGGTCCAAGAACACCGAAAACTACATAATAGGTTACGTAGTTTTCGGTACTCATCAAACCTTAGCACCTCTTCCTAATACAGAATGTTTGGCATTATTTGTGCTCAAAAACATGCACGCTTGTATGCTTGACCGTGCGTGTGCACGCGCATATACAATGTTGTCTATATTACTTGGCGGATCATTTAATTTAAAATATGTACCTACTTTTATATTAACTTATTTGGTTCAACTTTCAAAAATTTCATGTCTTGTATGTTTAAACATTAAAGTGAATACGTTTTTTCTTATCTTATCTACAAAACAAGCTAGTTAAAACTATGTAAAATTTTATGTTTTCGTCATTTGTCCTAAAATTATATTAATTAGTTTATAATTTTAAATACTATATTACGTACCTATGACTTTTTGTGTTCATAATAAGGAGAAGTAAAAAACCAAAATAAATAATTTTAAGAACTATTATAATTCCATCCACTCAAAAGGTTTAAAGTCAGGTACTATTTCAATTAAATATTATTTATCACGAAGTCGTGGAATTAGATTGCAAATCGGAACAAACGGAAATAGCAGAGTTTAATAGGAATTTGCGGAAAAATAATTCCGAGATTCTTTCAAATGTTAAAAGAAAATAAGCATGATAGTGCTCCCAGCTCTGATTTGAAAGTTGGCACTGTGTTTTTATCTTCCTAGGGTTTCGTAGTCTAACAAAGAACCATTACAGATCGTATTTCTCTTCCCAAAAAAAATTGCTTTGAAATAACGCACTGCCTCTAGAGGGTATTTGAGAGGGAATTAGGTTCTTTGAAATAAGATATTGTCTTCCTATTAAGGTATTTTTCTATTCTTATTTTCAGCGAAAAGTATCAAATTCATTACCGATTTTTCAAAGATTATAAGAGAATTTAAATTTTATTGCTTTCTTGTCAACCAAGCTGAATTTTCAATAAAATTGTTTCTATGCTATGTGATTTTATTTTCAGTTGTTAACAATTCTTTCTGTTGATAAAGTACTAATTGTTTACTTTGTTTGTATTAATTATGTGTAGTGATATCACAGGTCACCTCACAGCCAGGACAAAGGAAATAATCTAAAAGTTTCAGTTCTAAAATTTGTGGTGAAATAATACGCCGGTTCTCAGTAAAAAGAGCTCCGATAGCATTCTCGAGTGATTTTAAAATTGGCACAACATTACACTGCACATTTTAAATGTTAATTTTATTTGTTATTCCCTTTTGCTAGGGAAATAATGGTGCTGTATTGGCTCTGTGTCAGACATTTTGCATTTTACGTTACTAAAGTTAACATATAAACAAAATAATCTTTACTTGAAGACTGTGTTTTAAAAGGTTTAAAATTTCTATTTTCTCTTTATAGATTTCGATATTTATGTCGTATCTATATAAAAAGTAATTTTTTTGTTTACTTTCAAAACACAATTTTTGAACAGAAACCGTTGGAAAATATTGGATGGATATTGCATCCATTATTGCAGGCGCCAGGGTGTATTCTGAAAACAACTTACCTGTATTAGTCTGGAAGGGATTCTGTTTCTGCAGACATTTTCTATTTTCAGTAATAAGATGAATCGTTGCATTCTCTGGTCGGGCACGTTTATTCTTATACCTAGAACTTGATGTCTGGTGTGATGCACTGGTGAGAAAATTATAGTCTCTAATAATTTAATGTAAAATCTGTACCTTATTTTTTGTAAATACAATTCTCATTCATGAAGTTCAAACGTTGTAATGATGTAATACTCCTTACAAACAGAAATACTCGTAAATGTTAATAAAGAACAAATAGATTACTTACATGAATATTTATGCTTAGTACAGCTTATTAATATCTACCGAAGAATGCATGCAAAAAGAAATAGAAGAATAGCTTATACTTGGAAAAGGTTTTGGTCATTTAGCGAAGTCATGAAGAATACAGAAATGTCTATGAAAGAAAAAAGAAACGTATTTAATATTGTGCATTTCACCACGTATTACTGGTTGTCAAACTTGAGTGTTAACAGAAAAACAAGCAAATAAATTAACAAAAATTGACAAAACGGAATAAAGAGAAGCACAATTAAGAGTTAAGAGAAAGGATCAAGTAAAATTTAAATCCATAAAAAGTAAAACAAATTTTAGGAATGCATATACAATTTACAAACAAGTGGAGATGGACGGGACACATGATCAGAGAATGAAAGGAGAAATGGACAAGATTAACAACAGAATGGTACCCACGTGATAACAAAAGAAACAGAGGTAGACGGACTATGGGAGGATGACATCCGTAAAATAGCCGGTCCGTTGTGGACTCGCATCGCAAAAAACAAGAAAGAATTGTCGGAAGACAAGCTGTACTTGATCAACGATCGTTTGCCGATTTATGTAAAATATTTTGTTTTTTTTAGTTATAATATTGTAGTTTTACAGCATACATTATTTGTAATACTGTAACAAATAGCAATAAAGGCTATTTAATTTATTAAATGATGTAATATGTATATGTATAGAAAAAGACAATCTTTTCTTTTAGAAAATTATAGCCAGAATAGTAAATATACACGCAAACAAATCACAATATTTCAACAAAACAAGTACCAGTACAGTAGCAACAAGAGACGGTTTTAATTGCACCTCGCAAAGTTTTGCATAGCCCCGCCGAGACTCTGAGTTACGGCTCCCAAAGCAGACGTCCAAATGACCGCAAGATGTCCTCAGAACTTGAGAAAATACGCTGACACATAAGATTATTACATATACACCAACTGATAAAAGCCCGTCACGATAGCTTATTCACTTTGATAGTAAAGAATCGAATCGTATTATTCAGAGATTACGATTGCTTGACTTAAAACATAAAAAGGCATTTTTTCTAGCATAATTTTTTAAAATGTCATTTTTGAGACCACACAAAGAAGCGTCTTCTTTTTTAATGACCTTTCTCCCGCTAATGATTTTAAATTTTCAATTAATAGATTACTTAATCTAAAAGTCAATAAATAAATAGTTGTCGATGAATCGGCAACTATTTATTTAGAATATTCAAAGCCAGTTATTATAGTTTGAAGTATTACAATATGGGATGTTTGAATGTCCCACTATTCTCTATAGCGGACAAAGAGAATTTCTACAATATATCACTCATGCATTTATGTACCGTGGTCCAGCAAATGCATTCTAAACAAAGAGCTCATTAGACGAGAGTCGCTGACATATATGATAAATTATTACCTAGGCACTATTGTACAGAGATAATTTAGCAGCAAGCTTACTCTGTGCTAGCTAAATAGTAACTGTCGTTTAATAATTTCAAAAACTATACCAAACAGAGCCTGAAAAGGTCTTGGTACGACAGAAAAGATGCGACAGAACAGATAACGAACAACAACAAAAAACATGATAGAAATGACACTGTAAACAAATGCAATAGCACAAAAAATAGTGAAAAGGCGAATAAAAAGCATTCAGAATCACAGAAAAACTTACTAGAAGGTAAAATAGTTTCCAGCTAAAGACAAAGGGTTGGTAGGACAATGGGTTGCACATTTGACCAAGTTTTAATATTGGCGGAGCGGAATAAAGCGGGGGCGCCCTGGAGAGCTCATTTAGGCAAATTATGCGAGTGCATTCTGTGGGAAAAATAAAGGCCTGCGCTTGGTACCTACTAGTGCAATTTTGTTAGGTATGTATGGTATGAATTGCGTTGTTCTCTTTTATACTAACAGCTGGGAATATGCAAATTGAAGTGTCCTAGTGTACGAAAGACGAGCATTATCATATCATAAGTAGTAGTATATCACGTCAGAAATTAGTACTTTTTTAAACCATTTAAAAGTACACAGGTAAACAACATCCCACAGCTTCTGCTATTAACTTCTTTGTTTCAAATTTTCTTAGGTTGTATTTAAACAATCATCAGTGTCCACCAAGCCGGTGGACAAAATTATTGTGATTATGCATTTCCACGAAAATCCGTTTCCGCGAAATTTTAAAAGTAAATTTCGGGGCAGATCTACAGCGAATGCGTCGAAAAAAGTCCCCAGGGCACGTCTAACGAAGACCCAAAATATTTACTCGGCCATCGCTTTTTCACGATTTGCCCTGTCTACTCCCTTGGGAGCAAGTGATGGTAATAAATAACAATTTATCCATGTTAGTAGTTGTAAAATCGATGGCCCGTTTACTCTGACATAAATTCTGCTTAAACTATAAACTTCGTAGACAAGGCATACTTTAAGAGTATCGTTGCGATCTGAGGATGAGGTCACATGTAGAGCAAATCATATTTTTAATAATTTATAATTATTTTATGTCATACGTATTGACATGCAACACATAGTAGTAAGCTTATATCATTCAGCTCACTTTGATTCTATGCTGAGCATATTGGAGCAAATTTAATTTCATACATGTGATAATCGACTGCTCTTTGATTGTAAGTGCTACAATCGCGACTTCTCCCAAACTGAAGGCAATAAGGTCCCCTGATCTACCGTAAACATCCGCTGTTGTATGTTGCGTTGCCAAATAAGGTCGAGTAATTCACGCCAGCTTTGCTAGACAGCACCTGTGAATTGTTGCGCAAACAACCTGATAATCTAAAAGTATTTAGAACAACTTGCGATAGTTCGAAACCCGGTCGCGTCATGATGAAAAACGAACTTTTTCTGATTGACCTGGATCTTTGATGTTTATCTATATTATGTATTTGTTATAAAATATAGTACCGTTGAGTTAGTATCCCATAACACAACACAAGTCTCGAACTTACTTTGGGGCTAACTCAATCTGTGTGATTTTGTCCCTATATTATTTATTATTTATTTTACAGTTATAATTTCTTTTACTTGCAGGTGTTTACAATAGTATCGTGCAATACTTCCGCGGTACATTGCAGTCTATTATGTAATACGATATAATGTCAGTAGACCTTTCAATTTCGCTGTCATATTCAGTTTGAGGTTTCAACTTTCAGTATGTCTTGCATCATGCGCGACTTATCGTGTACTGCAACTCTAATGTTTTATTTTTATCTTCAACTAGTAAATCCCTCGCAACTTCGTTTGCGTATATCTCGCTTTCCCGTGGAAATTTTGAAAAATCCTTTCTACGTTATAAAAGGAACCCCTGTGCAAAATTTCAAGTTTCTAACCCTTATAGTTTAGGCCCTGCGTTGATATGTCAGTCAGCTTCTCCTTTTATGTATATAGATAGATTCATCAACATTTTGTTCACTGCATGTATAAAATGTTGTACGTAAATCAGTCTGCTCAAAAAGATCATGACAATGCACAAATCTAGCCATAGTTTATCACTAAATACTTTTTTTTTAATGTTAAACAGTAGACAAACATGCAAGCGGGCCACCTGATGGAAAGCGGTCACCGCCGCCTATGCACATCAGTAACACCAGGGGCGCTACCAATGCGTTGTCCACCAAGGAGGTTGGAGGAAAGGAAGGAGGAAGGGAAGGGAAAGAGGGGATGGGGAAGGAGTTGGGCTTCCGGATCTCTCACTCACCGAACGAAATGCATTGCTGCTTCACGTCGATATTCTGTGAGAGGGTGGTATTTCCCCGGTCGAGCTAGCCCATTTCATAATAATTGCTCTACCACTCTTTAAAGGACTATACAGTTGCATAATATTTTGTGCTGGGTATATTATCAACTTAATTCCGTCTATGCCTCGCCGCCAGGGGAATACACAGGAAGAGAAACACCCACAATGTAGAATTGCAACTAAATTTGATACTTTTGTCTCGGTCATTTGTTTACAGTACTTTTTAAAAAGAGGAAATATTTTTCTTAAAATTTGTTATATATTGAATGAAATAGAAATACCCCAATTACTGTCATGTATTGGACATATCACACGTCATGCTATTTCATCATGTTACATAAACTTATCTGTCACTGCGACATGTCATGTCAATTAAATATTGAACTTGTTATTTCCATTACCAAATGCCATTGTTTTACATCAAAAATTGAGTAACTTTAAGCAATTATCCTGTTTTATATCAAATATAGTAATAACTTAATCGATAATAATAAAACAATGTAAGCTCAACTAGTGAAATATATATGCCTCAGTAAATACTATAGCCACTGGTAACAATTTGCTGTCATCTGCTGCCTTTGTCGTGCATACCTGCCGTTAATAACTAGCATTAATTAAACAACTTTGACATGGCATTATTATTCTTGAAATTGACGCCATTTAAACATTTAGTATGATCAGCAAAGGAAGGATCTCTCTTTTGTACATCATCATCTAAAGTATAGTCGGCCAATAAAAGTAGTCAGCAACACATAATATTTTTTTTTACTGTCATTTTGTCATGTCACATTTTATTCATTCATTCATCTGTCACACTACAGATGTCATCGTGTTCTTTGTTTTTGTAAGCCTTGTTATGTATTCCAAATAAACTATTTTGAATATAATTGTTTCTTGTATTTCTTGTTGGCTTTCTTGATTTTATCTTTGTCGCCTCTGTAATTTTATTTTATTATGATGTTCATTTCTAAATTGTGCTCTTTTCTAAACTTCATTTTTTTACATCCCTTATAAATAGTTTTATAGTTTTTTTTTCTATACCATGGATACCTATTTCAATTTGACTGTACTACACTACACCCTTAGAATAATAACTTACAAGAAAGAGTGTCTTCATACAAGCGCTCTGTCAAAAGTGAATCGCTAAACGCTCGATGACATGTCGACACGTGTGGCGCGCTTTGACTTCGACAACTACGAAGCGGTTCGGCAAAGTTCGGCGTTTGATGCCATTTCTGGCACCAGTTGAGGTGTATCAAAACGGGTGTACGTTCCTTCTATAGGTTATTATTCTAAGACTACACCATACATTATCACCGCTATGGCTTTTGAATAAAATTAGCATAAATTCACACAATTGCTAATGTTTGAGTACCTACAGAGAATCATTTAAATTATTTTAAATGGATTATTTCATTCCCAATTTGTGTTCCTTTACACTACGTTATTATTTGTCCTTTTTTGCTTAACCAAATGATATACTCGCTATGTTTCTCTTCTTTTCTTTGTGTTTAAATTAAATGAGACATTTAGATATTAAACTAGCTCTACCCGTGACTCTTCGTCCGCGTAGATTTTCGGTACTGGTAAAATAAGTCTCTCCTCTCTTCTCCCTCTCTTCCTATTCTCCTATCCTCGTGTCTTACTCTCTCCCGACTTCGGTCTCCACCCTCAAAACTTCTAAGTTCATCTCTGCAAAAAACGAAAGAACATATTAATTGACCAAATCCAGTACCCCAAACGATAAATATTAATCAGATGTTCAAAAAAACTAACAATTAATTATTTTCCAATATTAAATACAATTTTATAATATTTTTATCAAGCGTACAAAATAAAGGTGTTATGGTACCGATGATTTAATTATTGGAAAAGGCTTTATCATTTCAACGAAATAACGAGCACGGCTGGCGTACGTCGACACAGTAATTAAAAATTTACGAATCCCACCAAAGATACTCTATAGTTGAATATTAATAAAACAGTAATTAAATGACAAATGACGATTAGAGAGCAAAATACTTTGCGAGAGAAAACGGAGAGTAGAATAGAGTTGTGTCCACTTTACTTACTGTCCACTGAATCGGATCAGAAATTTATATAATGTAATTTGTATATGACTAATTTCGAGTTTTCGGATATAAGTAATATATTTTTATACATCTTTTGCTCAGCAATAAAGAAAAACATCATGAGGAAAATCGAACGTCCAAGAAATTATATTTCGAAAGACGTATGACCTAAACTTGCATTGTTAGATCTCTGGGTTGTGAAGATCAGATGGCAGTCGCTCTACGTAAAAATCGATACCTTCGCCAAACCTTTTTTTTTTTTTTTTTTTGTTTATAGTCAGGAAAATGCATTACTGCATGCCCCGCCGCTTCGGGAAGCGGCGGGGGTATGTCGGGCTCCCCCTCTAGCCACTTAGGGTATACCGACTAAAAACCTGACTGACTACCACCTTATCCGCCTAGATGGGCGGGGCCACGGGAACTGAGATACTTCCGTGACCCCGCCGGCGGTTGTCCGAAGACCCTTCTTCTTGGGTTCGGCACTATTGGCGGCGCGCACAGTTGAAATTGGCGCGCCGCACCGCTCGGGGACTTCCGATCCGATGGGCGACGGTTTCCCCTAACCGCCGCCCGGAAGCCCCCGTTAAGGTGGCAGTCGCCGGGCATGGGCCAAACGCCTGCCGCCCGGTCTTTTCCGGCGGAGCGGGGGGGCGGCTGGATCCGCTTCCCTCACCCGCTCCGCTGCCTCCTTCTGCGTCAGTACTTCGTCGCAGAAGGAGGCTACCGCGTCCCACGACCTCTCGCTCTCGACCATCTGATGAACAACAGCCGGGAGCGAGAGGTCGTCGCCAACAACAGCCACGAGTGCGGCGCGAGGCGCAGCCCACTCGGGACACTCCTCCAACGTGTGCTGCGCCGTATCTTGCGCGCAGCCGCACTCGTGGCACTCCGCCGTTATCTCTCTTCTCGCCACGTTGTGCAGGTACCAGCCGAAACAACCGTGGCCTGACAATACCTGCACAACGTGGTACGACAGCGCACCGTGGCGCCTTCCTACCCAATTGTTTAAAACCGGCCGTATGGCGTCCACAGTGCGCAGCCGTGGCGCTCCCGACCCCCTCTCCGTCTCCTCGAGCCGCGCGCCCCATTCCCGGACGAGGGACCGCTGGGCATTTTCCCTCCAGCGCAGAGCCCCATCCGGGAACGGGTCCCCTCCTTGGCGGGCTTCGGCGGCGAGCCTATACGCCGCCGCCAGCACTACGGCGTCTAGCTCCCACGGCGGACTGCCCGCTATCGCACACGCCGCCTCAAAGGAGATGGTGCGGTAACCTCTTATTACCCTGACCGCCATGGCCCGCTGCGGTTTTCGCAAAAGGGCCAGATTGCGGGCGGACAGGGTATCGGCCCAAAGTGGTGCGCCATAAAGGGCCATCGATCGCACCACCCCCAAATAGAGGCGGCGACAGGCGACGCTTGGTCCGCCGACATTCGGGAGCAGACTGCCGAGCGCGGCAGCGGCCCCCATTAGTCTCGGCACTAGTCGCCGGAAGTGCTGTTCGAACGTCCACCGACCGTCGAGTACAATGCCGAGATACATCATACTCGGCTCGACGGCGATGGACACACCCCCGACGACTAAGTGCGCTCCCGGAGGTGGCGCATTCCGGGGCCCATGAAAACACAGGGCCTCGGTTTTGTGCAGTGCCACCTCCAGGCCCAATCGCCGAATCCGCCCAACTACGTGCATCGCGGTGGGTCTTGCTACGGGACGTCACGAGGGTATCGTCGGCGTAACATAAAACGCCGACACCTCTCAAGTTGGCGCCCCGCAGCACCCAATCGTACCCGATGTTCCACAGGAGTGGACCCAGAACCGACCCCTGTGGAACACCGCACGTGACCGCCCTGCGGCCGTACCCGCTAGCGACCGGGTATACCACCTGTCGCGCACTTAAATACTGCGCGACAAACTCCGCCAAATAGCGTGGCACCCTGTGGTGCGCGAGCGCTGACCGGATTACCTCCCAGGGGAGTGTGTTAAAGGCGTTGGCGATATCCAAAGATACCGCCAGCACAACTTCACCCCGGGAGGTGGCCTCGTCCGCCAAGGTCTGCAGCCGCGTGACCGCGTCCATCGTGGACCGGCCGCGGCGGAAGCCGAACTGCCGGTCGCTAAAATTCGGGCCTACCTCCTCCAAGTGCTGGATGAGACGAGCCGCGACCACTCTTTCCAACAGCTTACTCGCCTCATCCAACAAAACGATGGGGCGGTAGGCCGACGGCGAGTCAGCTGGTCGGCCGTCCTTTTGTAAGAGGACCAGCTTCCCGGACTTCCACCGCAGCGGTACACAGCGACGGACGAGACACGCGGTGAGCAGATTCCTCATCCGCGGTCCGAGGCCTTCCTCGTCAAGGGCCAGCGCCCACGCACGGCCCGGGATACCATCGGGCCCCGGGGCGACGTTGCGCGCAGACATTCGCGCCACCGCCGCCCGGAGCTCACTTTCGCTCACCGGGGGCACCACGCTATTCTCTTCCTCCTCAGGCGCCGCAAGCGGCGGCGCCATGGCCGGAGGCGTGAACACTCCACGCTCCGGGAACAGTGGGTGATGACATTTTCCCGGAGGGCCGGCTGGAGGCTTTCCGTTAAGGGGGGGGCATAGGGGCGCAGTTTGGCGCGCACCAGCCTGTATGGTCTCCCCCACGGATCTCTGTTCAGTTCCTCCAGCAATTGGGTCCACGCCTCCGACTTCGCCTCGCGAATGGCCACCTGCAGCGCCTTCTTGCCCTCCCTGTAGGACTCGTACAGGCGGGCCTCCTCTTCCTCCTCGCGATTCGCTCGACGGCGATACCGGGTGTACCGGCGGCGGGCTGACCTTCGCCAAACCTGGTAGTGGACTCCGCCAGTGCTAATGAATTAGAAAAAGGTATAACGCTAGGAAGAAGACGATTTATTAATTTTGGCAAATCACACCTATTTTTTTTGCACTTCTTGCTCCTGTGGACAGATGCCTAAAATGCAAATTGGCAGCGATACGGCATGACGTGTGAGTTGTATACTTTAGTTCATACCGCGAGTTGACTTCTGGTTGGTTTAACTATAGCATCTCTTTACTTTAGGATCATGTCAATGAATCATGCAACGAAGAACGAAAGAACGATGCAAATATTTGCCAGCTTGTTAGTTTATCTAGATCCTGCCACTTAAAAGTAAGATTCATCCAAGATTTCTACAAGGTGACGAATATTTTGTTTGATTCACTTTTGACATAATTCTAAATTTCCATATTTGTTGCTTGGCTTGGCTGGCTTTGGCGATAGAAGGCTTTATGGCTTCTATGGGCAGCAGTGGGTTGATAATCACTGACTATGATGATGATGATGGTCTGGATGATGATACGGTAAGTTTGCTTCATAAAAATTATAGAATCGAGTATGCATTTAACATTTACTTACTCTCCGAAGCGCGAATAAATAACACATCTGCTTGAAGTGCATCCGTTTTTCTATAATGACACGCCAATATGGATTTAATTATTTGTATTATAAAATACAATACGTTGTTATTAAACTGGATGAACACACAAGTTTAGCAATGGTACCTATGGTATTTGGATGTGTTTAATATTCTCATTATGAGTTATTTATGTTGAAATGGAAATCATACACGTGTAGGTTAATTTGTTAGTCCTTGCCTTACCAAACCTTGCCAAACCATTGTCATGATTTTAATGAAGATAGTTTAAGGTCTAGTCTAGAGAGAGAGACACAGACTACTTTTTATCTCTTTGCATAATAAGTCTTTTACAGAAAAAATAATGCACAAGCCATTGCCATATTATACTATGCTGCATATACCTTGACCATATATGCTATGCCGCGGGTAACAGCTGGTGTATGTGTATACCATATAATAATAAATTAATACCTCGATCATTACTGGTCTTTTATTTACAGGTTCTGATCAATTATATTCATTATAGGAGCTCGATGGCGTCGCTGTGTGTCGCACTCTAATATGAACACGCAAGTTAAGCGACGGCGACCCTAGCCAGCTTTTGGATGGGTTTCGTTATCTCGAGCTTCTCCGTGCTTCGGAGGGCACGTTAAGCCGTCGGTCCCTGCTGTTGTCGATGGATGACAGTCGTTAAGCCAAGTCGGTTTGAAGACACTGACCTCTGCCAATCCGCATTGGAGCAGCGTGGCAGAGTACGCTCTAAACACCTTCGATTGAAGGGAGACCTATATCCCAGCAGTGGGATGATTATGGGTTGATATGATATTCATTATAGAAACCATCACAAGTGTCCAAGGATTCTGAACAAGTGGCTATATTAATTTCCTCTAATAAAAATATTCCGGTAAAAGTTAAACGTTTTAACAAGTCGTGACTTTAAATTAGACTCGAAGTGAGATACGTAAAATATATTGGTTTCCAGATACGAAACTGTCACATTAATTTTACAAATTGAAAGAGAGATTGCACGATGAGGCTGGACCACAAAAGTGCATTAACTGAGCAACAACCAGTACGCCACCGGCATAATAAAGTGATGCGTTCGAGCTACTATTTTAGCTTTTAATTTACGAAAAATATTTCAACTGATCGTACAAAATAGTGTTAGAAGTAGCGTGGATTTTTATATGATTGTAAAGTGCCATGTGCCTGTGAGCCAATGGATTTATTCCACCATATATTTTTGCTATTTATACTATTGTAAGTATGTTATGTATTTTGTAAATTGTAATCCATGTCCGTTGCAATCGAATAATGATTTATCAATCTACAAGTATCTAAAGTGATTTAGGTATTAGTATTTTGTTATGTTTTAAAACAACTTTTTTGAGTCAGAGTTTATAAAATTTTGAAATCCTTCTAACTTTATGAACTAAGTAAATATTTTAGCTACTTACGTGAATTTTTTTTACCGATGCGACGCGACAATTTATCGATTTGTCTGAGTCTGCATATGAGATGGATGAATTAAATACATTTGTTTTTGAGCTAGCATCCAAAATCAAAACATTAAAAAAAACACATTTTTTTTGTTTTATTACTTTTAGCTTGTGTGTAACAAAAATCGAAATCAAGATTTTTCCCATTAATTTATAAGTTCTTTTTAAACTTTAGGTGTGAAGATACATTTTAAAATGTACGTTATCCCCAAAAGTAATATAAGATTCTGTATATACAAAGACCGACACATTTTGTCTAGTATTTCTGCAATAAAATACATTGAAGCCTTTGTCACAAGATCACCGGGGAAACAGAACATAGTGCAAGAGCAAGCATTTCTTATGAGACATGGCTCGATGTACCAATAAAGATTTGGTGCAAAATGCTTGATCTCCTTTCTTCCTCTCTTCCTGTTAAACGAGGACAACGGCATCTCTGGTTTCTCTACACTTTATGAGTCGTTTGGTCACCTCTTCCATAAAAAAAATATACACCTCGTTATTTAAGGATTGGGATTAAAAAACTAAGATCTAACAAAAGTTCCAATAATAAAATCTAAAAAAGTATTATAAGTAAAACTATTCCATGTAACTTCAACTACACAGATCTTAATGACTTCACAAGTTAATTCAAAAAGTAATATCCCACCAATGTGGCCTTTAATCCAGCGACATAAGACTCAGATCCAGGATTTAAACTTTTTAATCGTCAGCGGGACACTGTGAGAATGGGAAGTCTTCCAACAGAATTCAGCCGACTGGGCAGACTTACTCGCTAAATGAATAGGACTTTTGTTTATTATGTGGACTGTGCTGAAAACAGATTTTGTGGAATACGTTTTTAGCTTCTTTTTTACCCTTACATCCTCGATATGACGTTAAACACATCTCTCTCTTGAAATTTATCAAATCAAGGAAAAGTGCCATTGAGTTTTGGATTTTCCAGTTATCCCATGGGATTACAAGCCTCTACCCTTCTCTATATCCCTGATAATAATTTACAATTTTTCATTTATGGTCGGTTTAATAGACAAGAATTTGTGGGCATAACAAACAAATAAATGTATTCATTTTCATATGATTTCTCTAATCCTTGTGCGAAAGAGCGCAGTGAATAAAATTCCACAGAATACAAACATTTTATTTTATTTTGTGTTTGAATTTAAGCTGAATTCATCAAAATTACTTGGAAAAACGATGCAAAAAATTTCAAAACTGATTTCATAGCTCATACCTACGTTCCAGTTAACATAAAAGCCGATTACGGGCTTTTTTCAAAAGAAATAAAATTTTAATAGCTAGTTTTGTTTTCAAAATCCATTGGGCAAATCTATAACAAATGCATACCAACACAGCAACTGATATTGAGCAATATAAAAAATATCGATATACAAATTCATAAAAATTCAACGAGACGCACACATGTTAGTTCAATCGCGTGTTTTTAAAAGGGTTATATTTCATGTAGGCTTTGAAAATCTGAAAATGGCTGTACTAACGAACGGTCGCTCGTGTATAACAAAAAAGTCATTTTTTTACAAAAAAAAAAACGTCAATACGCCTAACATACAAATGAGGGTAATTCGCCACATGGCCGCTTGAAAAAAATACAAGCTTTCAGTTGTCTCGTAGCGGTTTGGATCATTCATTTTTTTTTGGATAAAATTTTAAATAAAGATGCGATCTTTTCTACAACAACATTTACCAGTAAAATAACTTTCTAAAATATAACAAATTTATAATTTTTTTTATTTAACAAAACATTTATATTCTTTAGAAACATTGTGTATCTTATTTCGTGACCCCAATAGTGGGAATTCCGAGTACTGAGAACATGTAACAAATTAATAATTCCTGAATCCAGATCGCTACAGTATACAGTACAAGAGCTATTGGAAATTGAATTAATAGAATACTCTATATATGACATGGATTCACGAATATAATATTAAAAATGCCAATAAAACTAATGAAATATAAAATAAGCACTGCCCAACAGGGTTCATAGTACCTATTGTTTGTTTTTGTCACTTAGTTATAAGTCATTTACTGAACAAATACTATGGTGTAATAAAGATTTGAGTAAAATAACCTTATAATCTCAACCAGAAATATAATAAAAGACGTCAAAATACAAATTGAAATAAACTAATTTGAAATATTCACAAAATGAAATCCATCCTGAATCAGTGTTATCGACGCAACATTTGTCTTTTATTGCCAAACCTTTTCAGGGGGGATATTTTAATTTGGCACCGGTTGACTCGAATCTTAAGATTTCAAATTGCACAAGTTTATTAAAGTTTTATTTTTGTTAAAAAAAAAATCGTGAAATTTGAAATGGGATATGCAAAGAAAATATGAATATATCAAACACTTGATTAAGCAACTGATTTTATATTAAATTTTCTAATGGCAAATAAATAAAATACTTTCTGTTATTGCAAATCTATATCAAAACTGATTTAGCCTAATTAGTGAAAAGGCAAAAATGCAATAAGGTAAAACTTTTCTATTTTAATAAAGATCCAACATATAAAAATAAAAAACTCTACAGCTCTTTGTAACAGATAGTGATGTTGAGAACCACTTCCTTGTCCGTTGTAAGCCGGTCACGTCTCACAGTTTGGTTCGGTCGACGTTGCATTGTCTATAAGATGAGGAATATTTGGACAGCTTTATATAAATCAGATTCACCTAATTTACATTGAATGGCGTCAGCAGTTGGCGGCTAGTTTTCTCTTTAAATAAAAGAAAAGTAAATTTCTCCAACATTTAAAAAAAAAGAAATGAAAGAATGTAGAAAGAATAGAAGAATAGACCAAGAAAGAGATGGACAGACGAACTGACGGGTTTCAATAGAAACTGGGAAGAAGAACAGCAGAGGATAGTTGGAGAAAAACAGGAGAGGCCTTAGTCCAGCAGTGGGACATAAATGGCTATTAAAAAAAGGACAAACAAGTTAATTCAGGATTCCCTTTCCTTACCCCCATAAAGAGGGTAATGCTGTTCATGTAGCAGCCGTCTACTGTTATTCATGTAGCACCAACTATCTAATGAGGAATTCAGAGTATGTTTGCTTTGAACGAAATGGAGAGGAATCGCTCGAGTTTAATGCTTCGGAGGGCAAATTAAACCGTCGTCGGTCACGGCTGTTGTCCATGAAAGACAGTCGTTAAACCAAATCAGTGGCCATCAGGTGGCTTGAAAATTGAAATCACTGGTCTCTGCGAATCCGCATTGGACCATCGTGGCAGCGTAAGATCTGATCCGCTTGGATTGAAGAGAGATACGTATTTCTGCAGTGGGATGAATAGATATGACATAAGATTCCACATTTCCTATATTTTCCTTAGTTACCACATAAAAATGCCCTATAAAATAAGGAGTTAGACGGTAGTGTACAGAATGTGTCAAAACGATAATCGTAGTCTGCCATTTTGATGGGTTAAACCTTAAGCTCTCCCAAACTTCAGATAAAGCCTATTGTCCTGCCTGTTACCGTTAGATGACAGTCGTTCAGCCAAGTCTTAGTGCACCTCATGCTCTGCCGAATGTCGACCTTAATGTATAAAAAGGACGAAAACATAACTTCCTTTCTCAAAGTTCAAAGTTTCAAATGGCATATTAGATTTAAGAAAATTATAGTTGTTTATTTGATAATCTATTAAGAATGTGTTTCTTTTGGCGTGACAAGAGAATAATAGAATCCGATTTTTAATGGCATACGGCAGGCGAACAAGCAAGCAGTTCACATGGTGGAAAGTGGTAAGCACCTCTTATGAACATCACTTAACACCAGTGGGAAGGGATGTCAAGAGGGAAGTAAGCAACGCAAGAGTAAACACGATACTGCCGCTGCTACTCGCGCTGCAGAATGCTCTGTATAAGTATCAGATGAGAGCTGAGTGAGAACACTAATTCACGTCGATGTTGCTGCAGAAGTATTTAGGCCAATATGTTCACGGCAGCGGCAGGAGCTGCAGCGAGGGACTGAGTGTAAACCAGCTATTACACCACCGTCCTTGTTCTATGACTTGCTCTATTTTAACCTAAATGTTTTGGTATGGAAACAATTCTTGAGATGTTTTAAGAATAGAATTAACTGAAGCTTTTTTTTTTTTTTTTTTTTTCGGGTAGGCACGGAAGTAAGACGTGTACATTTTGCTGATCAGTATATTTATTATAATAATTAATTAACACAATCATATATATTTCTTATGTTACTATAACTTAGTGTTACCTACCAGCTAGCTTATCCTATAATCATTTCCTAGTATTTCACAAGTCCACTTCAATACATAATCGCAGTACCACTTCTTCACAACACAACACCATGGATACCACTGTGCAGCAGCAAATTCAAGACGTGGCGGAACAACTCAATGCTCGAATGGCCAAATTCGATGCAGAACTGGCGGCCGCACGTGCATCTCCAGGTACAAACAATAAGACTCTTGATTCCCTCTTCGCAGAGTTTAAATCCTTTAAAGAGGACTCTGGCAACATTTTTAACGACCTGCATGCAGTTGTGTCTCGCTTAGTCGAGGACGTTGACAGATTAGAGATGAGGAGTCGAAGAAAGATATTGCTCCTTCATGGCGTACCCGAGCAGAAGGATGAGAATGCTGCTGCTGCTGCGGTATTGGTGCTTGCAGGCTGCGTGGAGAACTCTGACATCACTGCGGGGGCTTTCAGTAGGTGTCACCGTATGGGCCGAGCCGGTGGTGACAAGCCTAGGCCGTTGCTTCTAAAGTTCCGGGAGGTGATTGACAGAGACCGAGTCTGGTATGCTAAGAAGAAGCTGAAGAACAGTGGTAAGACCATGTCGGAGTTTCTTACTGCACGGCGGCATAAGGTCTTCATGGCGGCGCGTGCCAAGCTTGGTGTGCATCGGTGTTGGACGAGGGATGGCGACGTGTTTTGCATAGATGTTAGCGGCAAGAGGCAGCGTTTGGTGTCTGTTGCTCAATTGGATGCCCTCGCTGGCCCTATTGCGGCAAGTAGCTCTAGTGCGGGCGCAGGCCGGCCAGCTAGAGAGTCGCCCCCGGCAACAAAGACTGCAGCGCAGCCTGCGGGTCGCACCCGGCGCGTCGCCCCCGTAGCCGCTAAGAAATAATGCGAGGTTATTCCGATAGTGCCTCACTTTCGTCAAGTGTGTTGCTGTTTTTGTGATTGTTCGTGGCAGGCGTGTTCCCACAGTATTACATTTACACTAAATTTTGTCATTGAAGGTAGGTACATCACTTTTTTTATATATTAATGCATTTTTATTACTTTCAATAATCTCACAAGTCAAATAATCGTAATGAAATGTCATATGTCAATGTAATAGTCATGTCAAAACTAAAGTACCTACTCTTCTTCTTCTTCATTTTGGCAACCTCGTATTTCTTTTTGTTTGTTTTCTTCTCATTTTTGTTTTTTTTATTATTATTGTTTTTTTTTTTGTTTTTTTTTATGGGAACATAGCCTTAGAACGTATATATCAAGGCTACTGGCAGGTAATGGATTCTAGGTTGTGGAGAGTAGATTTATATTTTATCGCAGTTTTATATTTTGTATTTATTATTATTTACTTTATTTTGTTATGTATGTTGTTAAATATGTCGGGAACTGAAGATAGCGAGTCGAGTAATGATTACGTGTCGTTGACTGATGAAAGTTTCCATAGCCTTGATTCGCCTACTCTCTCTGAATCACTTGTATATACCTTCAGTAATTTGTCAAAAAAATTTAATATCGTGCACATTAATGCCCAAAGTGTTCCGGCGCACTACGTAGATCTCTTGTTAACGTTTGAGAAAAATAGTAACATTCATGCTATCCTAGTGTCTGAATCCTTCCTACATCCTTCATTGCCGTCCACTGCCTATTCCCTTCCCGGCTTCCAGCTGATTCGCAACGATCGTACTACTTCCTCCCACGGTGGTGTGGCGATCTATCTTCGCAGTCATATTTCTTTCAGTATTGTTAGTAAATCTCCGCAGCCTCCTCCCACAAACACGCCTGAACATCTATTTCTAGAAATTTCACTCTCTAGTTCTAAAATCCTTCTCGGCGTTTATTATAGTCCGAATTTATCAATTAATTATTTTTCTGCTTTCGAAACTCTTCTAGAAGACCTTACTCCGTCATATAATCACTGCATTATTATGGGCGATTTCAATACATGTCTTTTAAAAGACGATTACCGCGCCCGTCGTCTGCAATCCCTGGTCAATTCCACTAATTTAAATATACTTCCTCTTAATGCAACGCATTTTTTCCCGAACTGCACTCCCTCTCTTCTCGACCTTATGATGGTTAGTTCTACCGATCATGTTGCGATTCATGGACAATTTAGTGCCGACGCCTTTTCCTATCATGACTTAATTTACCTCTCCTATAAAATCCGTCCTCCTAAACTGAAACCCAAAATCCTCATGCAGCGCAACTTTGGTGGAATGGATATTGACTTGCTACGCCGTGATGCAAAAGAAATTGACTGGTCAAGCATTGATGTTGCTAAGTCTATCGACGAGAAAGTCTGTTTATTTAATTCTGCTCTGATACAGCTATACGATAAACATGCTCCGGTTCGTCCTGTAAAAATCAAGCATCTTCCTGCTCCTTGGCTTACTGACGAAATTAGGTTGCTCCGGGAAAAAAAGCATCGAGCAAAAGCCCGCTATAAAGCGGACCCATCAAGCATCACCAAACGGGACAAATATCACAGGGCAAGAAATCTCTGCAATAAGGTGTGTAGGGATGCACAGCGACGCCACATTCACCAATCTGTAGAAAATGATGACCAAGCTAAAGTTTGGAAATTTCTTAAAACAATGGGAGTTGGTAAATCACGAAATTCCTGTACTTCAGATATTGATCTTGACTCACTTAATAGTCATTTCTCCTCTTGCTCATTTCTTGATGATAAAGTCAAATTTGATACTTTAATTCAACTTTCTTCTGTGCCTCCTCCCAGTTACTTATCGTTTACTTTCAAATCTTTCACTGACTGTGATGTTAAGAGAAGCATACTGTCCATCACGTCTAATGCCGTTGGAGGTGACTGCATTAGCCGTAATATGATCATTCCTCTGTTAGATCTCCTTGTACCCATCCTGACAAAAATCCTTAATTTTTCTATTTCAACTGGCTCCTTTCCAGAGTGCTGGAAATATGCACACATCATCCCTCTACCTAAAAAACTCCATCCTACCAATTTTAGTGACTATCGTCCCATCTCTATACTTCCTTTCCTTTCCAAAGTATTGGAGCGACTAGTGCACTGGCAATTGAATAACTTCTTGAATTCCAATAACTTACATAATCCTTTCCAATCCGGTTTCCGTCCTGGTCATAGTACGACTACTGCTTTAGTCAAAATTACTGACGACATTAGGCGTGGTATGGAGAATCAGCAGCTTACTTTATTAACGCTACTCGACTTTAGCAATGCTTTTAACACTGTTGATTTTGATGTACTGTTAGGGGTTCTCTCTTCTCTTAACATATCTCCGGCGGTGTGTGATTGGTTTCATAATTACCTGTACGGGCGTCGGCAATGTGTCAAAATTGATCACCACAATTCTAATTGGTGTGATACAACTGCTGGCGTGCCGCAGGGTGGTGTGCTGTCTCCTCTTCTGTTTGCTATTTTCATTTCCTCAATCTCTCGCTCACTGACTTCTTCCTATCACCTTTATGCAGATGATTTACAAATTTATTGTCAAGCATCATTAAGCGACATCGCCTTAGCTGTTACTGAAACGAACGAAAATTTAAAAAGAATTTCGGCTTGGAGTAAACGTTTCGGATTGAAAATTAATCCTGCTAAGTCGCAAAGTATTATTATAGGTAGCCAAGCGTTTATTTCTAGGCTGGATAGTTCTATAATGACGTCGGTTATGCTTGATGGCGTCTGCATCCCTTTCAGTAAGTCCGTCAAAAACCTTGGAATTATCATGGATTCTACTTTATCTTGGAAGGCTCAGGTGGCCGAGGTAAGCAGGAAGATGTTTGCTGCTTCCGCGTCTCTTCGACGACTTAGAAACTTTTTACCCACTGCCACCAAAGTTGCTCTTGCACAATCCCTTCTCCTTCCTATTCTAGATTATGCAGATACATCGTACCTAGACCTCAACGTTGATTTGATTAATAAGTTAGATCGTCTCCAAAATTTCTGTATTAGATTTATTTTCGGCCTACGCAAGTTTGATCATATATCGGAATACCGCGTGCGTTTAAAATGTCTTTCAATTCGTCAGCGTAGGAACATGCATATCCTTTCCCTCCTCTATACTATTCTTTTCAATCCTAGAACCCCCTCCTATCTTAAAGAATGTTTCACATATACTTCTTCGTCCCATAGCTTATCACTCCGCTCTACTGAGAATCTTACTCTGCTGCTTCCTGTCCATTCTTCTAAATCCTTCGACCTATCCTTCACCGTCCAGGCTATCAGGCTATGGAACAGTTTACCGCTAAATATAAGATCTGCTCAGTCCATCCATATCTTTAAAAAACTTGTTAAAGATCGTTTCCTTGCTCTCTTTTAGTGTAACGACATTATATCCTATGTATGTTTATATTGTAATAAGTATATATTGACAATTATAAATGTATATATAATATGTATGTATGTATTAGTAAGTATATAAGTTATATTTATAAATTCTATCGATAATGTCCTGCTGATTATTGTGTCTTGCGGGTCCTGCCCACTCCATGCTGGAATTCGTTACCCTAAGGTTGCCTTGAAAAGATTGCTTTCAGCAATAAGGCCGCCTTGTTGCATAAACACTGTCTGTACCTTTTTACCGTTTACTGTATCACTTGTTTGTGTTTTGCAAATAAAGCGTATTCTATCTATCTATCTATCTTGACACGGGTATGGCGGGCGGTCTTGTTAATAATTTAATCAAACGTGCCGACTATTTGTTTAAAGGCCAAATCTTGAATGATGCTATTTTGGTTATTGAATTAATAATTAGAATGAAGATTAGCTGTTTGATTTAAAATAAAACAAATATTAACCATACAATACAATACAATACAAAACACTTTATTGCACCAAAGAACAAATACAACAATACAAATAAAGCTTAGTAATACACGGTACAATAGGCGGTCTTATCGCTAGGCAATTTCTTCCAGACAACCTAAAAGACTGGACAAGAAATCATACACGGGTTGCGTGGTACAACAAACAATAATACTACTTATCTATTATGAAATAAAACAAAAACAATACTAAATTAAAAACCATTCAAATTAATAAGCTAGAACCACAGGGGTGCATCCGCAGCACTAACTCACTACTGCACATGCAGCCCTGCGGCCCCCAACCAGCAAAATAATAAAAATAATAAATATGTATACTTAAAAACTAGATATCCAACGAACTTAAATAAATATAATACATATAAATATATATACACATTATAATATTATACTTGACGCATGTAAATATATATAATATATTTATTCGGATTACAACAATGCTAATTGATGCCTACAATCACACTCAAGCAAATAACGACTTTTAACAGCTATTTTAAAACTTAAAACACTTTGAGATTGCCGCACAGTTAATGGTAGGGAATTCCACAAACGGACAGCTTGGACAGTGAACGAATCGCCGTAAAAACGAGTGGAATGCGAGGGAGTTTTCAAGCGAAGCGTTAAAGCACTACGCAGGGTAGAACCTTCATGAAAAGTGAAGCGATCTCTGAGGTATGAGGGAGTGTTGGGATTGAAAAGGATCGTATATAAAAGAGTAACAATATGTAAGTTGCGACGAAAACGGATAGGAAGCCAACGGAGCTGGGATCGGAACTGTGAAACGTGGTCGAATTTACGAAGACCGAAAATAAATCGAATGGCAAGGTTTTGAAGGCGCTCCAGTTTATTTAAAAGGTCAAGATTGAGATCAGGAAAGGAAGAGTCAGCGTAGTCTAAAATAGGAAGAAGTAAGGATTGAGCCAGCGCAATTTTGGTGTCAATTGGCAAAAAGTTACGAAGCCGTCGAAGAGAACCAGATGCTGCAAATAGTTTTCTACTAACTTCCGCTACATGGGGTGCCCAGGACAAAGTTTTATCTATAATAATTCCGAGATTTTTTACATGATCAGAGAACTTAATGTTGACCCCCTCAAACAAGATAGAAAAACAATTTTTGGCATAAATTTTAGCAATTAATCGGGGACTGCCAACAAGAATGGCTTGGGTTTTATTCGGATTGACGGCCAGTCCGTGCAATTTACTCCATTCAGAAATTTTCGCCAGATCGCTATTGACTTTATCGATATCAGCAGATAGGTCATCAAAGTGGGAGTGACGATATATCTGCAGATCATCTGCATAAAGGTGGTAGGAAGACTGAAGTTGGAGAGTGATGGAGTTAATAAAAAGTGCAAATAATAACGGGGATAGCACGCCACCCTGAGGTACACCAGCAGACGTGTTACACCACGAAGAGAACTTATCCTCGACGCGTAAACGCTGCCGGCGCCCATACAGGTAAGTACGAAACCAGTCAATAACCGTCGGAGATATGTTAAGAGAGCTTAGCATGGACAACAAAATATCAAAGTCTACGGTATTAAATGCGTTGCTAAAGTCTAAAAGCACCATTATAGTAACTTGTGAATTATCCATAGCAGAGCGAATGTCATCAGTAATTTTCACAAGCGCCGTAGTCGTACTGTGACCTTGCCTAAATCCGGATTGGAACGGGTTGAGGACATTGTTAATTGTGAGAAATTTATTAAATTGGTTCTGTACCAAGCGTTCAAGAACTTTAGAAAGAAATGGAAGTATAGAAATAGGGCGATAATCGGAAAAGGAAGAAGGAGTTGCTTTTTTGGGGAGAGGTGTTATATAGGCATCTTTCCACGCAGCAGGGAACGTTGAGGAAGATATGGAGTAGTTAAGGATGGAGGTAATAATAGGGAGAATGATGTCAAGGATAGGCAAGATCATAGCACGACTGATATTATCACTTCCTGTAGCATTTGAAGCTATAGAAAGAATGCTCTTCTTAACATCACAATCAGTAAATTGACAAAAAGAAAATTCAGGGAAGTCAGGAGTTGGCAAAGACGAAAGGTGACTTATAGTGTCGTTTTTGAGGTTGCTGTCCAAAGCAACTGAATAAGTGAAGTGCTTGTTCAAAGCATCGAGATCAATGTTATTGGATAAACAGTGCTGTTTTTTACCAACTCCCAAAGACTTGAGAAACCTCCAGACTTTGGCTGGGTCAACATTCTCGACGGATTTATGAATGTGGCGTCGTTGAGCTTCTCTACACATCCTATTGCAGCGATTACGGGCCTCTTTGTAATAGTCACGATACTTATCAGGGTTTGTCTTAAATTTAGTTTTAGCGCGGTTCTTCCTTGATATGGCAGCCTTAATTTCCTCTGTGAGCCAAGGCGCAGGTAAGTGTTTCACACGGACTGGTCGAACGGGCGCATGACGATCAAGGAGTTGCACTAAAGTAGAGTTGAAGATTGTCACCTGTTCGTCAATGGAATCTGCATTAATGACTGCATCCCAATCGCAGCCCCTCGCATCTATTTTTAATCTATCTAAGTCAATACCACCAAAATTGCGCTGCATAACGATTTTAGGTTTGAATTTAGGAGGTCGGAGTTTGTAAGAAAGGAATAAAAGATGATGAAAAGAAAAAGCATCAGCGACACATTGGCCATGCTTAAAGACTAAATCTGGAGAGGAAACTAAAATTAAATCAAGAAGGGAAGGCTGGCAGTTTGGGAAATGATGTGTAGCTTGCAAGGGAAGGATAGATAGATTACAGGAGTTGGCAAGAGAGTAGAAGGATTTGGAACGAAGGTCGTTTTTAAGGAGACAAGTATTGAAATCACCCATTATAATGGAGTGTTGGAAAGACGGAAGGAGGTTCTCGAGAAGAGTTTCAAAAGAAGAAAAGTAATTGATATTGGAAGAGGGACTATAACAGACACCGAGCAGGATTTTGGAGTGAGAAAGGATAACCTCAATAAATAAATATTCGGCTTCGTGCGACGGATTATTTAGGGACGAAGAAGACAATATATTAAATGAGATGTTCGCACGAAGATAAATAGCAACTCCACCACCTCCTTTACCCACTCTATCATTTCTTATAAGCCGAAACCCTGGTAAAGAATAGGAAGTAGATGGAAGACAAGGCGTGAGCCAGGATTCGGATACCAAGATGGCGTGGAGATTTTTCACATCAAAAGAAGCAAGCAGGTCAGGGTAATGTGCCGGAATGCTTTGCGCATTGATGTGAGCAATATTAAAATTTTTTGGGCAATCGGAAAAAGTGTCAATTAGTACTTCATCCAGCGGAGTAGGCAAGCTATAAAAACTGTCATCATTATAACTACTAGAACCTGAGCTTGCGGAATAAAATGCACTGTTAAAATCGTCATTCATAATTATGTGATAAAAATATAAACAATAAAAATAAAAAAATAAAAAATAAAAATACTAATAAATAAATAAAATACAATTATATGATTATTTTAATAATAAACGTTACGCCCTACTGCTAAAAATTCTAGCCTAAACGACCTACCAGCAGATAGATCAATGGTATACTCAAAATTAGAATGAACAATATGTACCTACTTACTTAAAAATTAATTAAACACAAAGATGTAAAAAATAAATTAAAAGAATAAGAATAGCGCCTTCACGGCACTCAACCTAGAGTGTAGATATACACGCACGCACGCATAAAAGAAACTCAGTGAGATCGTCAGGTGTAAAAGGAAATAATTAAATTAATTAAAAAGAAATAAAAGAAAACAATATAAAATAAAAATGATATCGGTAGAATTTAATATTGTATGCTGTGATTGTATGTAACCATTTCATGTTTGATACTGGCAGAAACAATCATTCACAGGCTGGGTTGCCAGTAATGAAAATAAGAAGAAGTGAATGAATGTAAAAATACTAAAAATCAAATCGGTCGGTCAAGTCAATCTGAAAAGTTTTTTAACTTCACGCAAAGTAAATCTACATTATAATTTTAATAAAAATTGCAGATTATGAGAGAGAAAAAAAAAGATAATAATAATGTACTGTTACCCACACGTTATCATGAAGTGTAGACGAAACGAACTACCCGACGAATATCACACAACCTGCCCGAAAGCTACCTGTTCAAAGGGGGATACGTACCACTACTCGATGCTATACAACATCAAGGCGAAGCTCAAGTTCACGAGTGCGCACATGTATATCCACTTACATCAACAGCCGACTACGAAGTCACTTCTTAATGGGACGCTTGGATCTTGTGGTCGCCGCCGGAATCGTCTTGGCAGTGCTAGGCGAGGAGGGCGCCGCAGTCACAGCGGCCGCCGCTGCCGGCACAGTTGAAGAAGTAGCCGTGCCAATGAGACTCTTCACGTCAGCAACCGTGAACACACGGTGCCTTACCCCATCCACTCCAGCAACAAATATACACCCATCCATGGTCCAGCACTTATTAATGCCAAAGTGCTGCCGAGCTAATAAAAATGCATCCCGACGCTGTTTTGTCAAAAACTCAGACACAGTTAAACCGCTGCCCTTTAAAATGGTTTTGTTAGACCAAATCTTGCGTTGCGTTGCTTGATCACAAAACTTGACCAATATCGGACGAGGCTTATTGTCGGACACAACCCCAAGCCTGTGACAGCGACTAATGCACTGAGTAGAGAGATCGGCAATCTTAAACTTATCGGAGATTATTGTACATACTTTTAGAGGGATATCTTCATTCTTATCCTCAACAACTCCATGGAGAAGCAACATCTTTCTACGAGTCCTCATTTCAAAATGATCCTGCTGCTGGGAGAGTAGAGCGACCTGTTGCTGTAGAGTCTTCAGAGATGTCGACATAAAGGTACTGAAGGCGTTGAATTCAGCTGCTAATGATAGGAGTGTTGGTGCCTGGCCCATAGCAGTGGCTTTGTTCAATTGAGCTTGGAAATCCGCCATTCCAGAATTAAAACGCTCCATCAACGCATGGACAGAATCTTGAAGAGTATCCATAGTGAGTAAGGAAGGAGAAACTAAAGGAAAAATTATGCTGGCAGGTAACTTAGTTTATAAACATTAATATAACATGAAATACTATTAAAAAAATACTGTAAATAAATTTAAATTAATAATAAATTGTAGAGCCACAAATTTTGATGTGTTATAATTTCCACAGCTACCCGCAAAAAAAAAAAAAAAAAAAACCATATACATACAATTCTCGATTAGCTGATTCATTAAGCTACAACTTTCCGAATTATGATTTTTCCGGATGATCTTTATAATCGAATCCGTATTCCGTAAGCGACAGGTTTACTAAATAATGTTGCAAATTCAAAGCGTGGTAACGGTTTTCGGAAGTTGTGGTACGAAGTGGACTATCTCCATAGCAAAAGCATAGCGTTGCATTCGGTGTGGTTTCAGTAGAGATTCGGAAACTAAACTCCTTCCATATTTCTTTTGTCTTTTTTTCCTTCTTAGTTCCTAATAAAGGTTGACATCGTCTTAGATATTTTCTTGGTGTCACTGTGGTCCATAAGCAGAGGGTCCCCAAATGCAATATATCGACCGAATTATTTGACGGATAAAAATAATAAAGCATTAGGGAACGTTGTACTATGATTAATTATTTACTATGAAAATTAACTATTAGTGAGATTACCTAATATTAATCAACAGAATATCATGAAGATCTTGATGAAGTTGGTAATTACAAAGTAACGCAACCATAACTAAATCCCGAACTGCAAAGGGATGGCCATAACAATTTAATGAGCAGCCCTACACTCGTGCGTACAGACATAAAGCTATACAATGAATTAATAAATGGGCTACTGTTATCAGACGCGAATTTTAATGAGGTTGCTAGAAAATAAATCTGTTTTGTCAGAATTTGTTCTTAATTAGCGCGATTGTTGTTTTTTATAATAGACCTTGTCTGGAAAGGGCGAATTCGCGTGTTTTCACGAAACGCGACGCCAACGCGCGTACATGTGTTCACGCTATTGCTTTCTGATGTTTTATTTCTTCTTAAGATTTAACAGCTCTTGCAAGCAGCGAACTTCTTTTTTTCTCCAATAAGACAAGGACAGAAGTATTAATGCGTCATTCATAACTTTTTTTTATTGTTGTTGCAACTTACTGTAAGTCTATCGGACAATAGGCAGTTTTTCCTAAATCTGCACTAAATACAGTAAACTTAATTGTTACGATGTCTATTATTCTTAAAGTTTAAGATTATTAAAAGATATAAGTTAATTAAGAAACCAAATAGGTCTAGTTAAAACAAAGAGCACCGCAAATTGCTAGATTATTCAAAACAGAGAGAAGTAGTACTGTAATGTATATGCATAAAACCTTTGTCAAGATTGTGTTAAGGCGCTGTCCCACTGCTGCGCACGAAGAGGCTACGCACGTGTGTTAAGCTTTGCTTTGCAAGAGGATGTACGTGATTGTGTCCACTGCAACCCACGGACACGTTAGCCATCAAGTGACCTCATTGATACACGCGTGGCTTGCTCAACATAGCTCAGCGCTGTCGACGCCATGCACGCAGTGAATGCGGTACACAGCTTGTTCCACAAAGCGTGCACATCGCTGCGCACGCTGTGCACGTTTTAATTTGGAATACAGGGTTCAATGCTCCGATACCACCCAAAAACTATGACAATCAATGCGTAGCCTCTCCGTGCGCCGTGGTGGGCCACGCTATAGCTGTACGTAGTCGTGGTCTTATATTCGTATATAGCTTGTACTGCAGTGGAAACGTAGACCCACGTAGTCATCCACGCAGCTATAATGTGCCACGTGGCCCATGTGTTCGTGCGCAGCAGTGGGACAGCGCCTTTAAGCAGGTTTGTAACTTAGCCGCGGTTCTATATATTAGTTTCCATTTTTTTCTCTTTTGCCAGCTCTTTTACCTCTATAAGACACGCCACCTGTCTTTTCCTGTCACGTTATATTATGTCTCACATAATACCATAAACATAACATTCTGTGAATGTACCAAAAAGGCAACAGTTCGAGAGGAATGGCGACGGATAGTGAAGCGTACTGCCGACCCTCAATCGACGACCACAATCACTCTGTCAAGTGGTCAAGGGTGTAGCGACATAGAAGAAGATAATATCATAAAAACATGTTAAGAACGGAGAGACTACCTTCGCTGTATTCCATGGATCTCCGTACAAGTACTGGGTTTATCACGTAACAGTGAAATTCAAATCTGAGGAGATCTAGAGACTTCTGACTCTTTTTGATGTGCTTTAGCGCCAAAACTGATAGGAACCCGCCACAGTAGATCTGGAACCTCGTTCTGGTATAGAACTTACTGTGTTTAAAGATATATATAAAGATAGATTATGCTTTATTTGCAATACACAAACAGTGACACAGAAAAAGTTACAGACTAGTGTATATGCAACAAGGCGGCCTTATTGCTGAAAGCAATCTTTTTAAGGCAAGTGTTTAAAATATATTGACAACTAGCGAAACCCGCACAACGTCGTTTGCGTCTATTTAAGCACAGTAGCCACCTACTTTATAAAACGCCAATCCTTTTGACCAAATCCTACGGGTATTGCGTGCTTTTCGGGATAAAAAGTACCCTATGTGTTAATCCAAGGTATCAGGTACCTATATACCAAATATTATAAAAATTGCCCCAGCCATTTGAGCGTGAAGAAGTAACAAACATACACACAAACTTTCGCCTTTATAATATTAGTACTAAGTAGGATGAAACCATTCATAGTTATCACAATGCCTTCAAAATGTAAACGAAAATGTAAATTGCAGTAGTAATTTGAATTTCATTAACATTTAAATAAAATAAAATCTTTAACATAAATTCTTGTAGCATTGCGAGTAGTTCTGATCTTAACTTCTAGACTTTCATTTTTTTAAAGCGACTATCTAGAAACTTTTCTATAACTAGCGAATCTGATACTTCAATTGCGTTCTCGATATCCTGCTGGAATTTCTACAACTTTCGTGAAATTCATTACCTACAGCATTCTATTTCTGCTCTTAGGGTTCAAGAGTTTGGCAGGAGATTGATTGGTCGGTAAGAACAAGCCTCTTTTTATAAATTATTTCGATTATTCAGTATAGTATTTACGTGTTTTTTTATTAGCACAAATTATCAAAAAGACCTGTGAATCAGAACAACAGCTGAATTTGTAAATACCTGAAAACGCTCTTTGAATTTTGATTCACTTTGAAATTAAGCAAACCATCAATAAGTTTGGAACAACAGAAAAGTTTAAGTATAATAGCCGCGTATAGTAAGCCACAAAAAAACAAAGGTGTTTACCCTTTCAAACTGGTTTTCCTATCACGTTCTCTCTTTACAAGTTCGGCTTTGCAAAATTTGGGCGGTTTAACGCAATCGCTGGCGATTTATCGTGGCACGCTCTGTAAAATTGTCACGTAAATACAGTTACAAAGACTGGAATAAAGACTGTTGGTGTTTAGGGTTGAAAGAAAAAGTCCGTTGTTGAGTTTCTGGAGACCAGAGAGAGTTTCAACGGTGTCGCGAAGAGTTTCCGTGGAACGTCATGATCTCCAATCTGATTGTAAATAATAGTTGCCAACATTGTGAAATTCATATGACTGCTATTTGCAATGTTTCTGAATATAAACCCTTTTGGGTAAAATGTCGTCGAATTTATTATAAACAGAGAGCAAATGTACATGAATGCCATTCAAAAGAACAATGAAACTCGTTGATTGATATTCACGCAATGTATTGGACAAAGACATTGACTCTTATATTCATAAGTAAAACGTATACCGTCCACATTATTAATTGGTTTAGCACGGACAATGCGTGGATTAGGTTAACAAAATGTATTATTATCTCAGACACAAACGAAAGTCAACTCTACTGCGTTTGTATTTGAGTTCATTTTGGTCGACATGGCGGTTTAATCAGAGTAATAAGGCCGGCTGGAGTGGACCGGAGTGACAAACAGCTGTGTAGTACGGTGAACGGTCAAACCCCGGATCTTAGAAAAATCGGAGACACTTATATTTGACTGCGGATAGAGTGGGCGACAAAATAAAGGATCAAAGTATCAGCATTCACATTTACTTATTACAATCATACAACATGCACTGTGATACATTGAAGTACCTATTTCCTTTTATACAATACAGATTTTAAATTTTAATGAAATCAATTTTTACGCATTTTTGGCTCTTTATCTGCTACCTTAAATCACTTATGTTTTAATGTTATTTGTGGAGGCTAAATAGTACCTATACGAAGTTTTGTAAAAATCACTTAGGATCTGGAAGAATGGGAACATTGGGTATCTATTTACAGTTAACAATTATACAGTTGATAATGATATTGCTGTGTGTCCAAAAAAATTGAGATAATTTAGTAAATTAAGCCTTATATTCGCTTAAAAAGATTCAAAAGATTTATTGAGTAGGTATTCACAAACACTTTCTCTCGAAATACAGTAATACGTTTATTTGTGTTATTAATCTTTAAAAGCTACTACCACATCGAAAAGAAAAGCTAAATGACCACTGGTAAAAAACCATATACGTCCTTTTTTCCAATTATTATCATTCAGTGTATTTTCTAAGTTCCTAGGTAAGACAGTGACGGACATTGCACATCCATTCGGATATCACGACGTGAACCGAACTGTTGACCCTAAAGTTAGACGATCGCCTGGAGACGGCGCCAGTTGCCTATAGTAACATTACTATGTATACATAAACACTACATTGTATGTTGAGGAGAGAAGTAATTTCGATATTAGCGTTTATTATAATATCCTTTTGAAAATAGTATAAGCTGACATAGATGGACTGCTCGAGCAGTTGGTTATTACCAATATACATGGACCGCTCTAGCAGTCATAGTCAACAGCTTTAAACATTAACCGCGCGACCTCCTGAAGCTGTAGAAGACTGTAGTTCCCTGTGCAGTCATTTATTCAGGAAGCGGCCTATTATGTTGAAATGGGTTCTACAGGCTCTCCTGATATTTTTGTGCTCTATGGGCAGCGGTAATCACTTACCATGACCGCAAGCTCGTTTGTCAATATTTTCCATAAAAACACATAAAAAGAGTTACAATGTGCCATATATCCCTTGCTCTCTTGTGATCAATTAAGACACATAGAAAATATTATACTGTAGAAGACTGTAGTTCCCTGTGCAGTCGCAGTCGCTTAAAACAGTTCCTCCTGTCCTGACAGCTTCAAGAAGTCTGTGTATGTCGGCCCTAAGCCCAAGTCATGCAAGACCGTCGTGACTTTTTTCAAAGGTCAAAAATGTCAATGAGAGCTGTCCATTAAGACAACTATCTATCTGTAAGCCAAACAACCAAAATAATGGTTGAGTAACATCCAATTGTTTATTTTATGTATAATTTATAATTTAGCCCGTCTTGCCTTTAATCCAAGGTAAAGGCATCCCCACTCTTTTTCTACTCTTTCCGGATTTGAATTTTTATTTTATTTCGATTAATCGCTTCTGACTTCCAATTATTAATCAAATATGATTAGGAATGTTGGTGCATTTTACTACTTGTTGTGAATCTTCATCTCAAATTGTCCCATCTATCAAAGAAGTTGGTCAATTTGTATAATTTAAAAAGTTTTTTATTTTTATATACCGAACTTGTCTGTTTTTTTTTATTTATGCCATAAATAGTAAGCTCCTCAAAAACCATTTAAAGTTAATAACACATTAGTGGGATCGTCCAAAGCTCTATTTTTTCTAGTTTAATTTGACAATGTCGGCATCAGATAATATATCATTCAATTTAGTATTGATTTCTGCAATATATCTAATATCAATTTGGATTCTAAGCGGTTTCCAATATCCAACTAGTATAAGGACTTTATACATCAACACATAGAGGTTGGGGGGATTTAATCAAATCAATTATGAGGAAATATGGAGGTCGCTCCATGGGTCAGACACAATCAAACTGGCTTATGTAATTACGCGTTCACTTAAGATTAAGTGACGGTATGGATGATGGAGAATTATCTGTTTTAATCCCTTATAATCCAATTTATCCTCCGAACATCATTATACGACAAATGGGGATCTGTATAGTAATTTGGCTTATAAATTTTGCAAATTGGCGTTTGTTTAGCAAATAGAATTTAGCCGCATTGTTTGATAACAAATTTTAATTTAGGATAGGATAATGACGTACTATTATTATTGTATCATGGGTATCGCAGTGTCATTTTTATTCAGGAAGCGGCGGAATGTTGAAATGGGCTCCACAGGCTCTCCTGATATTTTTGTGCTCTATGGGCAGCGGTAATCACTTACCATGACCGCAAGCTCGTTTGTCAATTTTTTCCATAAAAACACATAAAAAGAGTGACAATGTGCTATATTATATTATATCCCTTGCTCTCTTGTGATTAATTAAGACACATAGAAAATATTATACCTGCGATTCACAGATTTGTCTATACCGGAAACCTGTCTCTTTATGTAAGCACCCTTACACCATAAATCTCTCGCAACTAACAAAATCACGCAATATAGACTTTGAAGATTACAAATTCACGTTAAAATATAATATCACGTCAGTCTACGATCATCATTCTCTGTAACATGGACATCAATATCCGTAACACCATTATTTGCCGGCGTATCCACTGTCACGTAAAATAGACGCTTGAAGTGGATTGATGTGTACGCCTATGATTTTCAATCACAATACCACGGTTTGGGGGGCTATCTTTGAATTGATTGCGTTGCATATCATACCTAATATGCCAAATGTCTCGTACTAAAATGTCGAATGAAAGGTACGTTGTTCATTATGCATTTTTGGTACTGCAATAGTTTCTTCTTGGTACCTAGTATAGTATTCGTATTAAATTAAAATATTCTGTAAGTAATATAACTTTATTGACGTCATTATTAATAGCTTACAGATTCTAGGTGGAAGGTTTATTTATTTAATACTAGCTTTTCCTCGCGGCTTCGCTCGCGTTAATTTTATGGCATAGATCTCGTTTGACAACAAAAACAACCCATAGCGCGACTTGTGGCGCCATCTGTTGGCCGATACAGCGCCCTCTATAGTAGAAAATTTATTTTCCCATTGGAACGACATACTTTCACGGGATAAAAAGCCTATGTTGGGCTCTATACCCCTAACAATATGTATGCAAATTTTCATAATGATCGGCTGCTTAGTCAAGCCGTGAAGGAATAACAAATAAACAAACAAACAAACTCACTTTCTCATTATATAGAGTAGAATAATAATATTACGTATCACTTCTCATTGTAAATGATGTGTCTAAGTGCCCACGAGGGCCCACAGAATAAAGTATGATCGACTTTGATTTTAACTTTAAAAAAAATTATAGATTGCCTTAAATTTTATGATTTGTGTAGGTGGAGTTTGACTACCCATTTTCATTTTTTTAGATGCAACAAACAAGTGCAAACACACGGTATATTTATTGTACACAATGTATATTTATTGTTTTTTACCTGTTCAAATATACGCTGAACTAAATATTTGAACATGCAATCAAATAACGACCACAGTTTCATATTTTTGTTATTTCATAATTCATATTATGTTTATGGTTATATCAACATTTCTATATAAATGGCTGGATGGACATTATGGTTTCATTTTAAACTATCTTTCATACGCAACTCCGTCTATTTTCCTTATTCAACATTTTCACTCTCCTCTTCCCCTCATAAAAAAAACGAAGACTTCTTCTACGGTGCCCATTGTCTCATTCCAATTGCAGTGATTTTTTTTTTGCACTTTTTTTTTCATAGGTTTTTTTTTTACATCTTGCAATATAGTACCTTTCAGTAAGTATTTCCTACTTCATCTAATTTTCTGATTATTCGTTGTAAGTTCCAAGACAGCTGTAGTTTCTCCCCTGGGACGTCAAAAAGCTTCATTGCTTATTGTCAATCTGAGGCCTATTTTAATCCTGGCAATACAGGAGACACGGTGGGAATTTGTGGTGGGCACCGTGGGCATGTCCCGGATCTTGCAATATAGGTGACATAACGAATTCATCAAAAACATATTTTCCCGGAGCGAAAGCTCGCAATGTATTAGTATAGTCAGGAGCACGTTGAGCTTTACCCTTGCAGTACAATTTTGGCTTTTATGACATAGAAGTTAATAATGGTACAAAGTTCGATATGTTAAGGTCGACCTGCTGTTGACTGTACAAAGATAAAAATAGTTTTTTGCGATCATCCATTATACATAACGCTTTGACACAAAAAAAAAAGAAAATTCAACAGCCAAAATGTAAAACTAATTTAACTAAACACTGTTGAAAAATAAACAAACAAAAAAACGTAAACCGTTGTACATTTGGCAATATTCCCAAAAGGTTTGTAGAGAAGCTATAGAAAGAAATAGCTGTGTTTAGTAACATTTTACGTGAGGTCTCATCTCTCATTGCAAATCAAAATTCACATATTTTTATACAAATTGGCTAATAATAATTTTATACACGACTAGCTTTTCCCCGCAGCTTCGCTCGCGTTAATTTTATGTCATAGATCTCGTTTGGCCGATACAGCGCCCTCTATTGTAGAAAAAATATTTTTCTATTGGAACGACATACTTTCACGGGATAAAAAGTAGCCTATGTTGGGCTCTGTACCCCTAACAATATGTACGCAAATATGCAAATACGTGAAGGAATAACAAACAAACAAACTCACTTTCTCATTTATAGTATTAGTAAGGAAGTAAGGATTTTTATTTCGTTTAAATATCTTTTATTTTTAAAGCTAATTTAAATTAAAAATGTCATTGAAATTACTTATGTAACGAAGACACGGAATCATACAATAAACTATAGACTGCAATGGTAATAAATAAATAAAACAATATAAAATCTGTATCATATATAATATTTATATTGAACTACGGACAGTTACAATTTATGTTGTCTGTAAAGCGGATCTCTATTTACCGCCCGCATTATGGCCTCACCGTAAATCCCGCTATCACCAAATATTTATGCACATGCAGACCACGATTACTAAAAATATACACCTATTTATATATTTTGCTCTTTGTTACCGTAAGGTTAGGTAATGTGTTTTATTTATTTGTTAATAACAAAATTGTGATATAAAATGAAACAGAATGGATACTTATATTCGTCAGAACATAGGCTAGAATACAAAAGATAATATTTTGAATTCCGCTCTTCGGGAAGTATGTAAAGCTGTCGGTCCCGATTGTTTTCGATATGTGACAGTGTCAGGGATCATCAGATTTGAAATGAAATAAAATTAGCCCACAGATTATACCAATTGAGGGAAACACACGAAAAATGGATCAAATAAAATTCAAAGTAGATCTTTACAGATATTTTCTCTCGTCAAAGATTTCATTATAATATTTTTTCCGTGTAATTAATCTACTCTATAAACAACTACCATTTCGAAAAGAAAAGCAAAATGACCACTGGTAAAAGAAATGGCGAAAGATTTAAACGAAATATTTTCAGAATGACCATTGATGAAGAGAAAATGCCGATACACCAGTAAAGTGGTATACTCCTTGTTATAAGCAAAACCATTTACATTCGAAGATCACAAATCAAGGTTTTATCGAGAGGGTCCGGTGCAGGAAACTGTGTATCATAAATGGGGCATCGATCCATACCAGCTGCGATTTATAGCGCCAAGGCAAAGCTACGTTATGGTAATACTCACTGGATGTGACATTGATAGTCTTTCCGATTGACGGAATATTTTTACTGAAGAAAATGGGGATGGAGGGTTATAAATCAAATACAATTGTTATTCTTGACGATACGTATGCCTATACTAGTTTAGGTAGAACCCTCTGTATGTGTTCCGTGTGTGGATGGTGTCAGATGCATTTGTGATGGATTTGAGGTCAATGTTGTTTTTTTTCGTCATAGTGTTCTTGTAGTAGTTAATATCATACATAGTTGTGTAATAGCTGTCTCACCACAATACTAAGTGGGCTGAAAAGTACCTGGCCTAACTAACAAAAAAAAATCCGGGAAAGTACGTGTCGGGTCACGCACAATACAGGGTTCCGTATTTGCTGTGCTTTGCTTGCCTGCGGTTGAGCCCAATATCAAATTCTATCACATTTGTAAGTTTTCATCAAAGAAATTTTATTTCATAAGTTCGTCGGCTATTACTCGGTAACTAGTAGAGCCTACTTAACCGTAATAGTTTTCATTGAAGGTTCATCATATGGACTACTACCATGATATTTTTCAAATTTCTAAACATAAGACTTTCGGGAACAGTGCAAAACGAAAATTGACCCGATAAATGTAAATAATTCCGAAACATATCATTGTATCGAAAAATGATCTTCCCATACCCTTAATGTTTTGAAGAGACCTATCTAACGATCACCACAACATGGTGGGCGCGAAAAAAAAACATTTTCACTATACGTGTAGCGGAAGCATCCGAAAAAAAAATATTTTTCAAAATTTCGTTCCAGCACTTTGTTAGCATTATTAATATAACATACCAAAATACAGCTTTCTAGCATTAAGCGTCTAAGCGCTAGACCACGGACAACGTGGTTTGTTTTCTAATCAGTTTAAATCAGTAATACAGTTTTAATACTTTCTAATTATAAAATAAAATGTCTCTTCAATAAAATTAGTTAAAGACTTGCATTTAATTATTATTCTACATACTTTATTATCAAAAGAGAATGCCGTGGTGCAGTGATGAAGCGGTTGCCAAGCCGATGTTGGTTGCTTAATTAATTAATTATTGGATCATGAGCAATATTATATTAAATTATGACAATATACGATGGGCATCAAAATCTTAATGGCTACGGGGAGGTCTTTCTGTTTTTTTTTATTTTTATTTACGTTTACAAAATAAATTTTAATATTAGGCAGATTAGAATAATCCACTTTCTCCTCCCATTTGTGATTACCATTATAATACTTATTAGTAAAACTACTATTTCTATTATATATGCTCCATATATAATAGAAATAGTCATACGAAGTATCGACGATGTACAGTTTGATAAGTATGTATTTCAAAATTTTCAATAAGTTTACAATAAACTTTGCAGTTGAATAAGTAAATAATGTTATGGAAATAGTTTCTGATAATTTAATTTTAAGAATATAACCGAAACTTGATATGGCGAATTACTAACTTTAGAATTCCAAGTTTATGAAAACAGTCCCATAATCCAATTCTCCAGCAAATTGTTCAAAATAACAATCCCAATTCGTCGAACAACCAGTGGATTTGCGGAGACATCGAAATGACACACTGTTAAAAGAAAGCCTTATTCACATCTACTATGAAGCCTATCATGAACTTTTTAAATCGTTAACTCTTTTAACTAATAATTCATGATACGCTTTCGATGAATTATACTTCTTAGAATACAAAGAATACAGTATGAAAATAAGCTTGCTTATACTGGTCGAGAACTTAGAAAGTAAAGAGAACTTAGATAATTCTAATAATTGCGTCAATAACTCAATACGTTTTTGTCAAACTTATTTGTCATCCTTTTCATTAACATAAATACTAGTCAGGGGCAGTGACGTTTAGCGCAACACTAACTAGTATGGATAGCGTAGTACAAAATGTTGTATGCTACAATGTAATTTTTCATTGACACTTATAGATATGTTCCTGAATGGCACGTGTTGGCGCTGTGCCGGTACTGTTCTGTGTTTCGGCCTTAATAGTTGAATAGTTCTTCGGCCACATCACCCGTAACGAGGACTCCATGGAACGATTGGTGGTGCAAGGAAAAGGGCAAAAGATCTCGCGGGCGCTCTCCAACACGATGGACAATTGGACAGACCTCATCAAGTCTGTGACACATTGTGTCATAAACGAGAACCTCCTCCAAGCATAGAGCTACATGGCGTCGCATCACGAGAGAAGCGGTGACGAAAGACCCGATCTAGACATGACGACGATCACTCTGGCAAGAGTGCACAACCTAAGAAGAGAGTTAAATATCTTCTACGTTCAGTCTGTAGGTGTGAATGTGGTTTAAGAGCTTTGTATTTATGGCTGTCAGACAGGCGTGAAATGCATCCCGCGACATTTTTAATATCGCCTCCCAACTCGATGCATATTTGGCGTTTGTTTTGTATGCGGTAGAGAAATAGAACACATTTTGCATAATAGACAAGTTACGTATGTAAAGTTAAATAGAAACACTTGATATATTATTGATGATTAGCTATTGTAACAAAGTACGTTTTTAGAAAGCCTAAAAATGTACTTTGTTACAATAGCTAATTCGATGGGTTTTTTATTTATAAAGTAGAAATGACGACAACTAAATCCGGCAAATAGTAAACTTTTGGACACCTTAATAGTATAAAATACTTATGCATACAAAATGAAGAGTGATCGAAAATACCCGTCAGCAAAGAATGTATTATACAGATGACAGGCGGATAAACTACATTTTAGTTGCGTTTGATATTCCATTGCGGAGTTTTAATCAAGCAACAGTCAATTGTAGTCTACAACGAACTCAATGTATCTTCGAATACGATGCTAACGCATGTGTATGTGTACGGGGTACAGAACGGAAAAAGAAAATACATTTTGAATGGCCAGCAGCGTCGTGTTCACGAACTAGCGTGTCGCACCGATAAAGAAATAACCAACTTTAAAATAACGTATATACAATATGCACACAATTGCTTATAATAACGATACTTGATATAATAATGAACTAAAACACGCAAAAAGGAATGGAAGTGGACCTGTTAAAGGTAATAATAGTAATTCTACGAGAATCATTATAAACAGACTACTTCGAGCGAAGCAACCAACTTATATTAGGTTATTAGGTTTGTTGCTTCGCTGATATTCTGTAATTATTACAGATTGCATTTCATTCATTGAATGTGATGTTCGGAAGTCAAATTACATTCATATTCTCCTCTCTCTTTTCTTTTTCCATTTTATGACGTAGTAGCAATTTTTTTTATTCTACTCGATTATCTCGACTTATACGGACTTGACAGAGAAGTCTGAAAATGAGTCAGTAGTATCGACTCATTCTCATCCTTTTCAACAATTCTGAGAAGGAATGAGAAAAGCGGGTAACTTCAGAGACAGGTGTCAATGTCAGTAATATAAGTACCTATGTCATTAGGTGACAAATTCACACTTGACATATTTTCTACTATGGAATTTGACACACTTCAAGATTTTTCCTCTCATTTTGTTAGCATAGATATGTAACATGCGATATTGCAGCTTTCTCGAAGATTGATCACGGACAGACGGTCAGACGGACATGGTGAAATAATAAGGCCGTTTGTCCGCCGCGCCGCCACCGTCACCGTCACGTCGTCACTGAGATCGACATAATGGCGCAGAAGTAGCGATACATACATTTACTATATAGCCTCCGCATGCCCGTCAATTTCCAATTTCCCGTCAAATTCCCGAAATATTGGTAACGTGACATGAGGTGGCGGTGACCTGTAGCGGTGGAAAAACGGCCTTAGGATTTTTGTTTACTATAGAATGCTAAAAACGTAGGTACTTTGTTACAATAGTAAAGGAATAAAAAAGAAATATTACAAGTTGACATTGTGATCTTTGAATCTCAGTGCTCAGTCACTGGATCTTACAACGCATTGTGATTTTTCCGGGTGTGAATTTTATTCCGAGCTGAACATCGCGTTTTATTGTATAAAATGAAAAGGAATGCGGCCATGATATTTTCTTGTATCTTAAAGTTATACCGTTTTACTTACGTGTATTAAATTAACATAATATTTTTTTGTATAGAGTTACAACGCTTGAAGAATTTAGTTGTGCCTCCAATGTTTTTTTCATATTTTGCTTTCTGCCAAAAATCTAAAATATTATTGTCCTGAAAATTTAGATTTTCAGTATTTTTGCATAGACGCGGATTAAAATTGATGCGCCTGTAACGACTTGGACCATTTACCAGACGCCCTGTATATAACTACCTAAACATGATATTTTATCTAATATCATTATCAAATCGAAGGTTAATTTCTCAGCAAGAACGCAATCATGCCAAGACATAATTTCTTTCGCAAGACACTAAAGTTTCAAATTTCCATAGCTGTAAACGAAAATTTGGAACGCAGCCAAATAATATTTGATAAGCTGAGGTTAATTTAGCCTTATTGTTGAACCGTTGTACTCAATTGCTGAATGCATAACTAACTAAATTTTTAATAAAACTAATCTATTGATTTTACCGATTATATCAGTGACACTTAACATATAAAATCGTAATAATAATTTTTACGTTTTTACAGCTGCATGGATGACTACGTGGGTCAAGGTGCAGTACAAGCACGAATATAAAACCACGACTACGTACAGCTGTAGCGTGGCCCACTACGGCGCACGGAGAGGCTACGCATTGATTGTCATAGTTATATAGTTATAGCAGCTGTAATGTGCCACGTGGCCCACGTGTTCGTGCACAGCGTGCGCAGCGATGTGCACGCTTTGTGGAACAAGCTGTGTACCGCATTCACTGCGTGCATGGCGTTGACAGCGTTGAGCTATGTTGAGCAAGCCACGCGTGTATCAATGACGTCACTTGATGGTTAACGTGTCCGTGGGTTGCAGTGGACACAATCACGTACATCCTCTTGCAAAGCAAAGCTCACGTGCGTAGCCTCTTCGTGCGCAGCAGTAGGACAGCGCCTTAATTTAATTTCTTTTTAGAATTACAGTAGCAGAAGACTGAGAACTATTTAGCCCCATACTTTTTAAATCACAAAAGATGATTAAAGAAGTACCTATAGAGGTACAATAGTTGGGACCAAATAAAAAAAAATCATAGCCAAGCATTTTCCATTCCCGCTGCATAATGAAACGGTGTTCCTGGCGCGATTCTATGTTTATTGGTTTTAGAGTTCCGCAGTAAAAGTAAGCTTATGTGCAGTTAGGTAAAGTTCTGTGATTTTTTTCATTACCTGTCTAGCGGTATCACTGTTACGCAAAATATTCTCTTCTCCTTCATCTCTTCCAAAACTGCAACTCTCCAATCTTTCATAAATTCGTCTTCCCATCTCATTATGAGCGGTTTCAGATTAGCGTTTTATATGCGCGTATAAGCTCGTTTTTGGCATGCAAGCGCATGTAGTCACGTTTAGGCGCACCTTTTGCCACATGCACAATAAAATTCGTACGAGCATTGATGCGCTTCTAAGCTTGTATAGCCGCGAGCCGCGAGAGACACCACTACCGGTACGAGCTAACAAGTCGAAATATGATACGTAAGTCTGAAACCGCTCTATAGGTCGTCCTCTTTTCCTTTGCTCATTAAGTAGTGGATATGTGTGTCTATTTTTAAGAAGGCATGCTGCAGACGTCAATAGCCCAGTCTCAATTTAGTATCACTGCTTTCACTCGACATTAATTAATTGAGTCATGGAGCGCAAGTTTGTATTCCGGATACGATTCGTTTCATTCCCAAGCGTATTTAATGATTTAATTTGTTTAAAGAAGTTAAATGTTTTGCTGCAGTATATTCCTATTGTCAATCTACATCAAAATATATGCATGCACCCCGCGCTGGCCCTCACAGCGTAGGGGAGCGTCCCCAAGGTGGCGGATAGGGGAATGGTCGGTAGTACAGCCTAGCTACACTAACCGGCTAAGTCCGATGGACTCGCTGACCAACGACGGGTGTGGTCCTCCAGCATTTCGGGGGTTGTGCGCCGGGTTGACACCTCGCCCACGTAAAACCTATGTTGCGGGTGAAGCGTATCCCGTTAGCGCTTAACCAGCTTGCACAACATCGTCATGAAAAAATATATATATATGCATGCAATGTACACTGCTCCACATTTTACGCCTGGGTCTTGAATGACACATTTTTGGTTTTGTATGACCGGTTTCCGACCCCGGCTTTGCACAGGTTTTAGTAGTACCTAAGGTTTTAGTGAGGAAACACCAAATTTATTTGGAAGTATAAAATAACCTATGACATCCAGGGTTGTGGTAGCCTCCCAACGGTGAAATATATTTTCAAGTCGGCCTAGCAGTTTCGGCGCATTCAATTCATACAAAAAAACAAACAATCAAATCTGACTGACTGACTGACTTGACAACTTGACGACCTCCGTGGCGCAATGGTTACCATGCCTGCCCGCCTCCCAGGAGGTCCCGGGTTTGTATCCCGGTCGGGTCATGATGAAAAACGATCTTTTTCCGATTGCCCTCGGGTCTTGAATGTTTATCTATATAATATGTATTTGTTATAAAATATAGTATCGTTGGGTTAGTATCCCATAGGGCTAGCTCAACCTGTGTGATTTGTCCCTATATTTTTTATTTTTTTTAAATCTTTCCTCCTTATGTTAAAGATTTATCAATAGTTCCTACTCCGACTATCTTCTTTCTGATTAAATTCGTTGTGAGATCCAAGACAGCTGTAGTTTCCTCCCCCTGGACGTCAATAAGCTTCATCGCTTATTGCCAATCTGAGGTCGCCGTTGTTGATCCTGGCTACACAGGAGACACATCGGTGGGAATGTGTGGTGGACTTGTCCCGATTATGTAGGTAATAGATTAACATATTTATAGTACAGAATCTTTTACCTATTATTAAGGATTATGCCTGACGTTCCTCTAATCATCATTTCTAATTCGCAACAAGTATCACAATTATTGAGCGCTATCATAGAAACTATTGTTTGATAGATAGTTTTGCTACATAAAGAGTCTTGATTACATTTGTCTGATGTTCTAGGTCGGAATTTCCCGTGAGACTGTTTTATCCTTGGTAGAATAGAAATATTATTTTCACTAGAATTCCTTTACTGTTTGTAAAATGTATTTTGTATTTATTATTTCGACATGATAATGTCATGCCCATATGGCATGGATGGATATGGATAGATACAGGTGACTCAGGATCTTGGCGAGTGACTTCTAAAGGAGTCCTAAACATCTAACCTATGAAACCTACGTAAAAGGTGAATCGATCGATTTCGACCCATCCAAACACGCTTGAAACTTGTTTGTAATGTTTAGGAGTGGGAGAGGAATAGAAAAAGACAGGACTTATTTTTCCCATACCTAAAATCAAAGCGGACGGAGAGGCGGGCACTACTGGTTGAGGATATTACTGAATACAGCGAGCGCTCTTTAAAATGAAGCTGTTTGTAACGCGTCCTGTCTCGGTCTCGGATTATGTAACAGATCGTCGTCTAAACCTCGTTTCTTGTATCTATCGTATTTTCTTGGAAGACTATAATCTTAATATACCGTATGTTATGTACCCAAACATCGTCTTCTGCCACTAAACACCTAACTTTTGTATCGTAAATTTCAGTAGGTAGAATTTAAATATTTTGTATCATGTTAAACGTTAATTTCGTAATGGGGAAGCGTTCAATGTTATTTACATCGGGAAACGTAAAGACACTAAAAATATATTTTTTTTTACTAGCCATTTGTGTTCCACTGCAGGGCAAAGGCCTTACTTATAATACCAGTGTCAATTTTTAAAGAAGATACCATGTAATGCCGTTCGTTAAGAGCCATTTTACGTTTTTACGCGTTTACGAGTCTTTTTGAGCTCCTAGATTTCTATGTCAGGAATTACTTTTACATTAAACAGTACATGGTTTGGATAGCTCGGTCCTTTTTGAAATATTTTTTTATAATAGGTAATGTATATTAATAATCTCCCAAGTCAAGTTTGCGAAAAACTGCTCGGAGCAAGATTTTTGGTTCCCTTATTCTTCCATTAAAATTAAAAATATATAAATCAAAAAAATATGTGTGTACCAGAGATATACTTTTAACGACAGTTAATGAACTACTTTTTTGACAGAGTTTCGACAATCTGAATTCAGTTGAATTGCTGCGCAGTCAAATTTTCCAACTTTTTTTGCGAAAAGGCTCCCTAAGTTGCTACACTGCTCTTGCACCTAATGAGTTTGACCATCATCTTCCAAAAGATAGTGTGCGTCAGATTAACGTGATATTGAGGACGTTAATATTATAGTCTTCCGAAGATACAACTTACTGGTACCACAAACAAAGTTTCGAAGACAGTTTATAAGAAGCTGGCTTACGGCGCCCTGCCGTCGCTCATTAGACAGATAGCGGGTTGGTCAGCTGTTTCCTTCGGATATTCATTTTAAATTGGATATGAATTTTCTCGTTCAGATTTTGCGAAAATTCTGGAAGAGATTTTTCTATAAAAATATAATGAAAATGATTTAAAAACACAGAATATATGAGACTGTCAAGGTAATTTGACAAGGTCTTCTGTGCATGTAAATAAACACGCACGAGAATTTGGCACTTTCATTGACAATACAAAAAAGACAAAATTAATAATAGGTACGCCAGTTACTTTTTGTGGAACAACGTTTTCAAGTGTTAGTGGGCAACATTTGATTACAGAAAATTATTTGACATGTTGTTGAAATGTCGCAAAAGTTGAAGAATTTTACCCAATGTTATGCAACATCATTATGTTGCCCCACAAAAAGTAACTGCGGTGTGGATGCACGGTAAGGCTCCTTTCATTCTGCAGCGTGTCGCCGGTAGCTTAGTAGCGGTATTATTAACTTTGACTTTTTGTGTTGTCAATGAAAGTGCCAAATTCTCGTGCGTGTATATTTTCACGGTGTATTATTGGCACGGTTAGGAGCCAAGTTGCTATTTTCTCCTGTCACCAAATGTTACAAACCAGACGATTGCTCAATATGCTGCCCTCCAATAAGCGGTGATCTAGTAAATAAAAAAATAAATAAATGTACACTCCATTATTTATCAAGACCCATAGCCGTACGTAACAAGTCTTCGAGCAATAAAATAACGATCGACTTTGCTAATATACCTACGTAAAATCAGATTACGTTAGTTAGCCGGGAAAAATAAAATCTGCTTTAATTCATCCAGACATTCTTGTAAACATGTTTACTTCAAGAATTTCTTTCAGATTTTATTTTTAGGAAAATGACCATGATTCAAATAGAAAAAAAATATTATAAGATGAATATATTATAATAAAGCAAGGGAGAAAAAAGGCTGACAATCGATTGAATAATAAAATAACAAACAAAAAAAAGATCAAAAATTCCTAAAAAAAGGAAAGATCCTAGCAATTACAGGCCGATATCAGTTTTGCCTATTTTACCCAAAATTTTTGAAAAGGCACTGTACCGTAGACTTAATGACCATCTTACAAAATTAAATTTTATCACGGATAAACAATACGGTTTTAGACAAAAAGCTTCTACACTTACTGCCGCAATTGACCTTATTTCTCAAATTAAAACAAATATCGACCTTAAAAAATATTGTTTCGGTATTTTTATAGATCTAAAAAAAGCTTTTGATACCATAAGTCATTCGCTACTCTTACAAAAATTAGAAAACCTCGGAATCAAAGGCTCAGCTTATGAAATCTTTCGGTCATATTTAACAGACAGATATCAAATTGTTAAAATAGGAGACTATAGGAGTGAAGCAAAAAGAGTTACGTGCGGAATTCCACAGGGATCTATTTTGGGACCCCTACTGTTCTTAATATACATTAATAATGTTACTACAATCGGACTTACTGGCGAAATTACACTATATGCAGACGACACTAGTCTTTTTTATTACGGATGCAACTTTATAGACATAATTCATAAAGCGCAAACAGACCTCGATAAATTTAACTATTGGTGCCAATGTAATTTACTAACAATTAACGCGAAAAAAACTAGCTACATGATATTTGCAGCAAAAAATAAAAAAATACCACACCACCCTGACCTTATTATAAATAATGAAAAAATACATCGCTCGAATCAAGAGAAATATCTAGGACTACATCTTGATGATAAACTTACTTGGAGGTCACATATTGAACATCTGAGAGGTAAACTTGCTTCTTTGTGTGGCGTTTTACGGAGAATTAGTTCTTGCATTCCATACAAAATTAAATATATGTTGTACAATTCTTTAGTAAAAGCACATCTCGAATACCTAATTGAAATTTGGGGTAGTGCTAATAAGACTAATTTTAATTTGATACAAAGGTCTCAAAATAGAGTAGTTAAAACATTATTCAATTTTGATTATCTACTGAACACGACAACTTTGTATAAAAAAACGAAATTATTTAATCTGCAACAATTATATACATACAAAATGTGCACTCTCATTAAAAAAATTCTTGCAAAAGAAGTCAATACAGAAATAAATTTTACCATAAAAAAATATAAACATCATCTGAGAAATACCAACAAAATAAAAATAAGAACACCTCGAACAAACTATGGAAGGAGGGATATATTATGTGAAGGAGCTAAAATGTACAATGATTTACCTAATGATATTAAAGATGCTAATGCTTTGTCTTTGTTTAAGGTGAGGTTGAAGAAGTATATTAGCGAGAAAATATTGTAAAGGGTTTGATATGCACTACATTGTTTTTCATTCATATTGTCTAATAGTTTTGTTTATAAGCGTTCATTAATTTTAACATAACTATTTTCTTAATATTAGTTTTAGACTCATTATAAGTGAATTATTGTATGTATTCTTTATGAGTCAATAAAGTTCTTTAAACCTAAAAAAAGTTACAGAACGCGTCCAGTGTAACACTGATTCCGTCCACAAGAACCCTAGGAAATACGTACTACACCATATATATATTATACAAGCCCACCACACATTCCCACCACTGTGTGTCCCGTGTAGCCAGGATCAACAACGACGACCTCAGATAGACAATAAGCAATGAAGCTTATTGACGTCCCGGGGAAGAAAACTACAGCTGTCTTGGAACTCACAACAAATTTAATCAGAAAGAAGATAGTCGGAGTAGGAAGTATTGAAAGGACATATATATAGGGTTACTTGTAATTTGTCATAATATCCGAAACATGCGAATTAGGGGGCTCAAAAGCAACGAAATAATCCACCCTAATGTCCCATACATTGGAGTGGTTCCTTTTTTTGCTTGCGACGTCTAGTGGTTCTAAAGATATTTGAGTTATTGGGGTTTTTTGAAAATCACCCAGAATTTCACATTTAATTTGAAATTTATTAAAAAAAATGGATAATGAAACAGAGGAATAATGGAGGTTATTTTAGCTGTCTTTCTTTACACTACAAGTACACAAACTCTACGACAAATCATTTCCCCAGAATCATAGACAAGTAAATTGAATATAAACCATTTGTGCGAGGTACGCTTTGCATCTTAAGAGGGCACTTGCGCTCATTGTCTTTATGGTCCAACACGGCGCGTGCCTATGGCAGGGACACAGATATATTTTTTACGTAGAAACCTCAAGTAAGCAAACTGGTGGTAGGATACAATAAAATATTCTTTATTTCACAAGAATAATCTATATATCGCACTGCTATTACAAGAGTGTATCAACTCAAAAAATGATGAATTTGAGTTAACTCATTTTTCAAAAGCAAAATTCAATTCTCTATGTCCCAATAAAATCGTCGTATAAATAGGTCAAGAAACAATTAAGAGATGGCGTTATAAGTCACTTTTCATGGTTGACTGACTGTTGTAACCCCCCCTGCAACATTGCATTATCTTAAGTTAAGGTTCAAATTTCAAAGAGTGAGGACGTGTCGCCGTTCGTTTAGACTGCAATATTTTGAATTGTGACATTGTTACTGAAACAGGTATGTAATTTTTTATTATTATTTCCAATTAATACATTATTGTTGATTTATACCTAAATATGAACTTTGTGTATTTCGAGTTGTTGATTAACACATAATCGATTTCAAGTAACATTTTGACTAACAACATTTTTGTTGGTTCAGTAAGTAATTTTAGACTTATTACAGTCTTGTTGAAGAATTTTTGCTTACTGGTTTTTTCTGGTAGTTATAATTTTAAATTGAAAAGTCACTGTTACTCATAATTGAATTAAAGTCACATATTCAAACAGTCTTATTGAATTCGAATTAAAAATATTTGTCTATGATTTATAACATAATTTTTAGTTACTACATTATTGGTGACCAAAAAAAGGTTTTTGTTTTTACCTTATAAAACATACTTTTTGTTTATTTGTAGCATGAACCGTGGTGGGCGACTAGTAGATATGACGACCGGAACTACACCCATCGATGAGTGGCACAGTGATCAAAGTTATTTTAACGATTCGGATTCTGTCTGACCCTCATTTCAATCCAACGTCAATAAGTAATGTTCCCGCTTTACTTCAGCCTGCAGCCACGAGACAGCGAAGTAATTCTGCAGCAAGTAGCTCCACTAGTAGTAGTAGTTCCACTTCATCTTCATTAAGTAACTCAGCAGCAGAAAGCACATTCAATCCCGTAGTTTCTACTAGTTGGTCAGCAGCAGGTCAAATAACTACGAAGGCATCAAAAATGTAGGAAATTGTAAGAGGCAAGATAAGGGTGAGAAACGAAGCGAATTGGAAAAGTCTTAAAAGGTCATCTAACCACCTTGTAGGCGGGTGTCCTACGCTGCGCTTTCCGGTGCGTGGTCGTAGTCCAAAACCCTTTTGCCCCACCGGCCATCGGTTCTGCGCGATATGTGCCCTGCCCACTGCCACTTCAGCTTGCGATCCGTTTGACTATATCGGTTACTTTGGTTCTGCTACGGATCTCCTCATTTCTGGTTCGATCTCGTAGAGAAACCCTGAGCATAGCTCTCTCCATTGGCTCGCTGAGTGACCGTGAGCCTTTATGAGGCCCATAGTGAGGGCCCTCGTCTTGGATCCATAGGTCATCACTGGTAACACACATTGCTCGAAGGTTCTTCGTTTCAAACACTGAGGAATTTCGAGCTAATCCACAATAAAATTAGAGTCTGCAAAGTATTTTTTTTAAATACTTTCGCAATAAAATATAAAATAATGCTGATTTTTTCTGATGTTATTTCTATAACTTTATGAAAGTGTCATAATGTTTGTGAAACTTAGTATTACTTTTGGTAAATACATTATTTTTCTTTAATATTATGACTTTATTTGCGTTCTAACCTTAGTCTAAATGATTAGTGCTATATCCTATAATTATTATTAACGCATTAAATCAAAAAAAGTGACCGAAAATCACACAAAAAAAAACCTAATAAACCGTAGTAAGTTTAAATTATTTCACCTATAAGTACACAACTAAAAATAAAACATTTTTTTATTTTTATTTGCTCATATAATATAGTATCAACTTAAAAATTGGAAATATTTGGATAACCAGCAATCTTAGAAACAATTTATAAATACATAAATCCTTTCATTTAATCAATAATCATAATACCATGTTTAACTTTTTTATAATGTTAAAAGAAACAGAGTAATTAGTTTTTCGTTGTTTCTGAAAAAAACTTGATTTTGAGTTGATACACTCTTGTAATAGCAGTGCGATATATAAAAATGAAACCCGTTTTCCGTTGTCACGACATAACATGAAAACGGCTTGACCGATTTGGCTGATTTTTTTTTTGTAGTTTTCTAATACTCTGTACAAGGTTCTTACGGAAAAAATATTAAGAAAATCTCTCAGAAAGATTGAAAAAAAAAACGAAACAGTTCCCGGGCGAAGCCGGGCCGGGCAGCTAGTCACTACATAGTATAAAACAAAGTCGCTTTCTCTGTCCCTATGTCCCTTTGTATGCTTAAGATCTTTGAAACTACGCAACGGATTATGATGCGGTTTTTTTAATAGATAGAGTGATTCAAGAGGAAGGTTTTTAAGTATAAAACATTCCAAAATTCCCACGGGAAAGCGGGATACACGCAAACGAAGTTGCGCGGGTTTCGCTAGTTAATAATAAAATAGTACATAGTGGCAAAAAAATACAACAGACGGTCTCATCGTTAAACAAACTTCCAGACAACCTTAAGGTAGATAGGTAATAAAAAGAAGGAATGGAAGGTAGGAGGCGCAGTGTGTAAGGGTTAAAACTAATACTCAGACATAATAAAAATTTGGAGTTAGGTCCATACAGACGCATCGTAAGATGAGAAAAGACGTCTAAACTGGTAGTAGCACAAAGATTTTCTCTTCTTCTCAGCCGTGGACTCTTGATAGAGTGGTCGTGGTCCAGGTCAGGTCCCTCGTCACCGCCTCTCTCGCGATGCGACGCCATGCAGGTCTATGCCTCGAGGAGTGTGAGCTCTCGTTTATGGGACAGCGTGTCACAGATTTAATGTCTGTCCATCGTGTTGGAGAGCGCCCGCGAGATCTTCTGCCCTCCAATTTTCCCTGCACCACCAATCGTTCCATGGACAGAGATTTTAGTGGGTACCTATTTGAATAAAAATATTATGTAGTAGGTGGCAGCAGGCAACTAAGCAAGCGGATTCTGATTATTCATTGTTAGTGATGTCAATTGGCTGAGTAAATTAATGACACATTAAATTATGGTTGGCACTGGTGCTAATTCTGTTGTACATTTAACTAGACTAAACTAATTTTGACAGGACTAGAAGTGTTGCTATCCTTGTCACTAATTGTAAACCAAAGAAGGACAACAACACCTATGGTCCTGTCAAAATTAGTTTAGTCTAGTTAAATTTACAACAGAATTAGCACCATTGTCTGAGAAACCGCTTGAGACTTCATGGAGGCTGAACGTGGCAGAACGACACGCGAAGAACTTAAGGCTCTTATTTTTAAAGCTACTTCTATGTTCAGAACGTTCCATGTAGCTTCTCACTCCATTGTTATGCACTATCGTATTACAAAGAAGCTATCTACTTTTTATTGTCGACATACTATTATTTGTATTAAAAATCGATAAGTTTATTACAAAATAGATATAATCCATAGACACGATACCTTTCCTAGATAAGTGGCATTTTTATCGATAATTTCAAAAGAATTTGGTTAAGATATTAATTACGTTTATAAGACAATTTTGTAAGAAAATATAGCGTCAAAAATTAATCAAAAAATTTCTGATGAATTTTATTTATTCATACTCTTGCCATGCAACGTTCATCATCTGCGTAGTGATTATACAGTGTGTAAAAGATTGGCTATTAAAAATTCAAAAAATAATTCTTCAATAGAAACTAGTTAGTAATTCCTCAAGTTAATGCGCTCATACAATTTCTTCACCTATACAATATCAATATAGATAAAGAACACAAATTGACAAAACCTATGAGTAGATACTTTTACTCACACGGAAAGCACAGTCGTCCTGCAAAACTCTTCTACACATTTGTTTATATTAACAACCTGATAGCAAATCTACTAAAAATATAAGTATAGGGTGTAGTCAGGATTATTAAAAGCAACCACATACCACTAGTTATATAAAGGTTATAGATGCAGATTCTGTTGTGAGGGTTGAAGGGCACCACCCGCCACTGTTTATGGAAATCTCGGTCACGCAGCCTGTTAAAAGCTTAAAGCACAACCCCAAAACTCGTCTTAATTTTAATAGATGTAACTATGATGCCATTAAACGCGAGCTCAGGGAGGTTGACTGGTTTAATGTAATCGATCAGGGCGATGTCGATAATTCAGTGAGCACTTTCTACTTGGTCGTATATGACCTGATTAATAAATACACTCCGACGTATAGAGACGATCGTTCTAAATATCCCATATGGTTCTCTCCGGCCCTTATAAAGTGTCTGCGAGAAAAAAACAAACACCATAGGCGATACAAAAAATATCACAACCCTAGGGACTATGACACATTCTCATACTTAAGAAGTCGAGCTAAACGGTTAATGGAGGGGTGTTACAAAAACTTTATTTCTTCCACTGAAAATGCTATAGGTTCTAATATTAAACAGTTCTGGTCTTTCGTCAATAATAACAAAGGTGGTATCACCATACCCTCTACGATGAAGCTAAATGGTGTATCCTGCTCAGATGGCAAGGAAATATGCGACCTTTTCTCGCAATATTTCGCCTCTGTGTTTGAGGGTGCTAGCTCCCAATCCTCGTGCCTGGAAGAGAAGGGCTTACAGCATAGTAATACATTGTCTCAAATTGTTATTACTAAAGAAATAGTTCTTCTTAAATTACGACAACTTGACATTAATAAGGGACCTGGGCCTGATGGTATACCGGCCAAGTTCTTCAGGAGCTGTGCTGCAGAATTGTGTCTACCGCTCTCGCTGTTGTTTAACGCCTCTTTACAATGTGGTACATTTCCCACAAAGTGGAAATGTGCGCATATTATCCCTGTTCACAAATCTGGTGACATTTCGAATTGCGAGAATTTTAGACCAATCAGTATTTTGTCCTGTCCTGCTAAGCTTTTTGAATCCATTGTGTACGATCATATCTATCATCAAGTCAAACCTTTACTATCACAAAAACAGCACGGGTTTGTCAGACAGAAATCTACCGTTAGTAACTTGCTTGAGTATAAACAGTACCTCTGTGAAGCTTTTGATAGAAGGGGTCAGGTAGATAGTATATATACGGACTTCCGGAAGGCCTTTGATAAGGTTGACCATAATCTGCTCTGTCGTAAGATCGCGAGGTTTGGAGTGCACGGGTCGGTGCTTAGATGGATCCAGTCCTATCTTGCCAATAGAAGTCAACTTGTGGCACTTAAAGGATACATGTCAAGTCCTATAATGATCACTTCTGGAGTCCCTCAAGGATCCCATTTGGGTCCTTTATTCTTTCTCATTTTCATCAATGACCTGGTGGATAGGCTTTCCTGTCAATGTCTGCTGTATGCTGATGACCTAAAACTTTTCCAGAATATCAATAGCATGCAAGACTGTGACCGCCTTCAAGGGGATCTTGATGAAATTGTAAACTGGTGTCATGTCAACAAAATGTTCTTGAATATCGATAAATGCTGTGCAATTTCGTTCACCAATAAACTTCATAAAATCCAATTCCAATATCGGCTTGAGGGGCAAGTACTTTGCCGCAAGAATGTAGTCAAGGACCTTGGTATCCTCTTTGATGATAAATTATCATTTAGAGACCATTATGACCAGATGGTTAAAAAATCCTTGAAAAGTTTGGGCTTCCTTGGTAGGATCACTAAAAAATTTAAGAATGTCAAGAGTCTTATATAATTCTCTTGTTAGAAGCAATTTGGAGTATGGATCAATTATTTGGTCGCCTCATTATGCAAATCATACCGAGCATGTTGAAAGTGTCCAGAGGAAATTTCTTCGTCTCCTTTGCTACAGACTTAGACCGGGTCGTAATCGTTTCTCATATCATGACAAACTGAGAATTTTCGACATTTCTGACCTTAGCACCCGCCGCCACCAACTAGATCTGATAACCTTATTTAAATTGCTGCACTCCATCATCGATTCCCCTACATTGCTTTCTCAGATACACATTAATACAAAATACAATCCCCGACGTTCCCTCTCCACTTTCGTACTGCCTGTTTATAAAAATAATATCTCATTCTCAAATCCATTAGCAAGAATGTGTCGGAAATACAATGAGATCTCTCATAATGATGACATAGATATTTTTAATAATAGGTTGTTCCATTACAAAAAAAATATTCGCAACATCCTCAGCACCACATCGAGTACATAGTATATTATTATTATAACCACACATCCATCTCAATGTATTAAATTATTGTACACAATTGTTAAAATGTAGTATTTTTGTAACAGATTTCTTATACTTTGTTTATATTATTTGCATGATATGTATTATGTAACTTTGTTGAGTCAACGTAGCTTATATATCTGTGCATACACACGTAGAATACTAAGTTGGAATACGAACTGTTAAGCTAAGATACTATGTAAAATGTTTACTTAGTGTTTGTTGTGTTGCCTTAATAAATAATTAAATAAATAAATAAATACTAATAAGAACTGCTGCTAATTAACATCCCGGGTGAAAATACTACTCACAAAGAAAAGAATTTAAAAGGTTAGTTTCCTAAAAAACTGAATTTCAAATAAGTGTTTACATAATGTAACGTTAAAATCGATAACCATTATCTGACTCTTACGAAACGTGTTGTCCAAATTAACTTGAACCGTGAGTGCAGTTAAGAAAATTTGTTATCGTTCTTATTGTTTGGAGAATTAAGTTTAAAATTTCAGGTTCTATTTTAAATCGCGTGTCAATTTATATCAGACAACACTCATCTATGCAGCCCTCGGAATAAATTGCGTTCTTTATTAGATTAGCGTGGTAATAATAGGTTTAAAGCTTTAAGTTGTCATTGCACAGTAATGGAAAAGGTGTCTGAATTTGAAATATTAATGTGTTTATATTGTTTCCAAAATAGCGATAGCATTTGTGCGCTAATAAAGCGGTTGGTACAGTTGCGTCGTAGCAGCGTTGTTGCCGCGCCGCTGATTACGAGACCAAGCACTTACCAACTGCAAAATCAGCTGGCATTTTAAGTTTTTACTTCCTTATACGTTCGTCAGAAGATGATGATGATGATTTATGTACATCAATCAAGGGCGATTATAACATGAATTCCTCGTGGACCAACTAGTATTGTAGTCACCAAAGAAGATAATAATGGGTGCGAAGGACCAGATTTAGCAAACAACTCGCCTATCAGCAATGACGCGGTAACAAAATGTATATGTGTTGTTTTTGAATGACACTACTAGAATTCGCACTCGGTTGTAGCGCGAGCGATTTGAGAAGGACGCGAACAGGCAACATATTTTCGCGCGACTCAATACCGACACAGACCTCATTGTCGCTAGGTGCTTAGACAAAAATCGTTAGTTTTAAGTGTTCAACATTCACTGTCGGCTTCATCTTTACCTTTTCCTTTAATTTTTCTAAAAGCGCGTGGGGGAAACTTGCAAGCAAAGCTAGGTGAAACTCACCGACTTCACTGGTGCTTAACAGATATGAAGTCATATTTTTGACAAAAAAAAAGAACTTTTATTTCAGTTGGTAGTTTTTATTGCCTTTTTACTGGCTGAAAATGTGAATTAACGAAAAAACATCACCTTTAACATTCGTAGCGTGTTCTGAAACAGTAAAAGTACGGTTATTATTGCCGACAATTGCCACAACCGTAAGGCGTGGTAACTGCCAAATAGACTGCAACAGTTTAATTATAATTAACGTATTGCTTTGTACCTATATCTAACTTGATATGATATCCAAATGTGTATTAATTTTCTTCATTATCTTTTCGTGTACTTCCCGCAATTAATGTCAACTGAGTTCCGGTTAGCCGATGTCAATATTTTCAAGTCACCTAACGATCACAGACTTGACTTAGAATTCAGAACAGTCGCCCCACACAAACATATTTCGAGCGTCGTTGTTGTGCTAGCGTCGCTGGGGCGCGCCGCCAGCGCAACGTTTGCGAATGATTTTCAACAACTCACTGCTCCGAAGCTATATATTTTTAAACCCATCCAAATACTGGCTGCAGTCGTCATTCCATAATTTACACGATTTTCATATCGAGTCTGTTATATTATAATACTACATACATTATAATTTAACATTCTCTAGATAGAACTTTCTCTAGGTACCTAAAATTCTTAAATTTCATTGAAACGCAACTTTTTATTGATTGACTTATCAATTCTAAATCTTAATAAAATATCGTCTACCTGCTAATAGCATGGAAGCTTATACATTTACCAACAAAAGCGCAAAAGCCCTTAACATTATGATAGGAATCAATTTACTGATCATAACATAGAAATCTAAAAGCTGCAATCTATTACCTGCTCTATAAGTGATGGCAATAGTAACATATCTCAAGAAGATAGCGTTGTAGACCGTCGTTCAAAGCTCTGTTTTGGAACAATCTTGTCTTATTCAGTAACCATAATATTCGAACTCGCGCTTGATTACTGCACCTAAAAATTGACCTCTGTCAAAAGAAATACGAAGTCAAATCTCACTAAAACCCATAAAATTTTGCAGGTGTTGCTAAAAAAATATCCTGGAAGTTTTTTAGTTTTTGTAGACTCTTCATTCGTTCAGTACTTCAGTAAGTTTTAATAATGATGCCAGAAAGAGTTCTAAAGAAAATAACATTGATTAAAAGTGACAACTTCCACATGCTTTGGCTCTTTTCTTATGGCTCTTAAGACGATATTTACATAATATCAAGTGAACATTAAAAGTACTATTAGTACAAAAATTATGTATAGACGACGGTTCATAAGGAAATACTTGTATTTTTTCCCTAAAGACAACCATATTTCACTAGGAAATCGGCAAAGAAATATCTCCTAAAAATACCCAAAAACCCTGTCAGCTTTTAGGCACCTAATGATTCCTTTGGTTAACTTAATATATCTTTATTAATGTGCTTGTTTTGGGACAGACGCGCCTCCATTCTCCTTACTCATATTGCAACTTTATCTCTCTAAACGTGTGACATAAAGGCAATTTATTTTTCTTAAAGACATCCTACATGGAGACAGTTTTAATATTGCTGGAAGGATTTTTTTTTGGATTTATTACATTTTAAGAATAAATCTTAGTAGATGGTTATTGGTATTGGTACAGGTTTAGAGTGCTTTTACAGGTACTTTAATTAAGCACTGAAAAATCATCAATACGTGTGCAATTAGGAGAGTCATCTTAATAGCTGAGTATTAGAGCTGCTGACCTCGATGATCAGCGTGACTGTAAAACCTTCGAGGAAAGTTTTGTGTAAATATCAAAATTTAACTATTATATAAAGTATAATAACAAAAAAAAATGAGTGTGCTGTATAAATGGTCCTAGCATATTTTGAAATGTGATAATATTAATATTGGGGTTAATAAATAAATGGCACAAGAAGACAAACTTTAAAAGAGTAAATATTTTTTAAAGTTGTTTGTGTTTTTGTGTAATAATTTGGAGATTACGTACATATTATTTAACTAAAATAAAATCAACTTTTTCTTTTCATAAAACAAAATTGCAGCTCCGCATTCGCCCGCCTTGAGAGAGCTCTTTGCTCATGAAGATTGATTGCGGGAATGACGCTGCTACCGTCTGATTGACATCGCAATTTACTTCATTGGCGTTTTTAATTTACTCCACCCCTTGTCTTTTCTGGCTTTAAATTGATTCGGGACTATTTTGAGGTTCAAGTTTAATTGCTTTAGCATTTTTGTCATTGTCATTTAGAAGGGATTTGTTTAATCTGTCGATACATCTTTCATCGGGTTTAATTCGAAATTGTGTCGATTAATGATGAACTTACTTAAAGTGATTTGTTAACAAACATAACAAGGTATTACTTAAGTAATACCTTGTTAAATTGATTTTTGCAACGACTTATAATTTTATTTAATCTTACAATAGATATCTTCGTTGCCGATCCTCGGTCGCATATAAAGACCAACAAGTAAACAACAAAACATTAAGGGCCAATTTGTGATGAGTTCCATATAGCCTAATCTTGACGAGCTCCGTGGCGTAATGGTTACCAAGCCGGACCGCCACCCAGGAGGTCCCGGGTTCGAATCCCGGTCGGGTCATAATGAAAAACGAACTTTTTCTTATTGGCCTGGGTCTTGGATGTTTATCTTTATATGTATGTGTTATAAAATATAGTCGTTCGTTTCGTCTAGTTGAGTTAGTATTCCATAACAACAAGTTTTGAACTTACTTTGGGGCTAGCTCAATCTGTGTGATTTGTGAAAAAAAAAATCTGACAGATAAGTTGTCGAAAACAGTCTATTGATATGACATGACATGAACACTATTACTCCGCAACTATTTCCTACTACCTTGATGATACGCTGGACGCATCTTCCAAAACTAGAAAACTATTTATAAGCAACAGGAATTTCAAGAAAATGAAAAACATTGATCATACTTCACGCGATATCGAGAGCGTGAAAGAAAACGGATGCATTTCATTTCCCCAGCCAACAAAAGCATATTGAAAGAAGTCCACGAAACATTCAGCAAGAAATTTTAAATGCAAAAAAGACAGTTATCGTTAACCGTATGCCCCAGACTGTAGAGTACAAAGGAATTTGGTAATTTGGTGGTTTTCCAAAACCCGGGCCGCTGCTCTGTCAGTTCACACTTTTATTATTATAAGCTTTGTGCAACGTTCCCTAGTTTAATTGTAGATTGTGAGGTTATTCAGAACAATGGTCATCAGATACGGAACGCATTCAGGGTTTTATTCGAAAACTGACTGTAAATTTTTGCAGACAATTTTTAGCACCACTCTGGAAAAGTAAACTATGCTTGATAACTTAATAATGATACGTGATGAAAATATATCTAAAATGAATGTTTTCATCCGGAATCATTATTATTATCACCAATAACCACTATCATCACTGATTCTCGTTTTGTGTCACGATTTGTTTTTTTTTTATATTATTGTAAGCGGTGCAGCGGGATTAGCACTACTTATCACTTCACTAAATATTCACTTGCCAAAATTAGTCTGTCAAACGCAAAATGATGATAATTGAAAAAACATAGATTTACATTTATAGTATTTGGGAAATACTCCGTCATGCTACTGAGCCTGCACTGTGGCTTGGCAGTGCTCGTACCAACTCACTTTTGGTTACTCATTAAGTCGACTATTCTATTGTCAAATAACTAGAAACTAGGCCTAACGTATCTGCCTTTACGTGTGGAGTTTGAGATTGTAATTTTTTTTACTAGCGTCGAAGTAATAACAGATTAGCCGATCATTCCGAAATAATATAAAATAGTAGTCTGCACTCATGTCTTCATACACCTCTTGTGGCAGACCTGATTCTTTTATTAATCTTTATCTTTTTATTCTCTATGCTTGTTATACTTCTATTTTCCTTTGTCATTCTTTCCCTTTTTTCACTCTGTCCTAACTTTCACTTTAATATATTTGATTTCTTCCATTTACCATTTCTTTCTTTCCAAGTTCCTACTATCCTCAACATCTCTGTTCATACTAACTAAATTTTGTGTGGCGGGATTTTGAAACGATTTGTCGTCTAGTGAATGCAGGTTTATACATTGTTATACATAAATTTAGAGCCTTCCATCAAATTGTTCATGCCATTTATAACGCGCCGGCTGCTCGGCTCATATCGCGCGATTGATAACTCAGATATTCATCTAGCAAGGGGTGTTTTACAACTCCGCCGGCGAATCGAGTTTCGGTGTAATCGTTATGGAAGTTTGGAATTGTTTTAGACGTTCATGTAGATTTTATAAGAATTTCTGTTTGGGGTAATGTTTTATTATGCATAAGAAATTATTTTACAACGTATTGGATAATATATGTTTTAGTAATTCCACGAAATTTTTGTTGACTTTGTATGAAATCTTTGTGAAAGGAATCTTTCGTTATATTGAGAGCAAAAGCTCGTGAACGTAATGTTATTTACCTCATGTTATCACAGCTGATAATTTCTAGGAGAGCGTTCTTATTTTAATGTGCTTCTAACGTTATAAACGTATACATATAACATTAAAAATCTACAAAAAATCAGGTATGTGTCGGGCCACGCACAATGTAGAGATTAGGGGGACAAGTTAGTTCGATCGTTGCCCACTTAACTGCGATTATTGTCCATTTAGGTTCACTATAAAGACTGCCACCATGATTTTTCCGAAACTAAGCACAACAGTTTTTTTTTTAAATAGAGCCCTCTATTATGACATAAGACATCCATTGTGATTGTAAACCTTTAATTCAGGAAAAATGGGATAAGTTAGTTGTAATACTTACGGTTGTAACATATAATATAACATTTCTCTTGTGTTTAACCTCAATTTTACCGTTTAAGGTATATTAAAGTACAAGAAATTGTTTAATGCTAAATAAATAACAAACTCAAAAAGCAAAGTTACCAAAGAAAATTAACAAAACAAATTAATTAAAGGCGCGTTTACAACAGCCACTTGGCTATTCGCTTTAATTAAACTTGTAAAAGTAACTTTTTTTCTTGCAACATTCCGGTTTGACTTGCGACTGCAGTTTTAAATTTCAATTAATCTTCAATTAGTTTTATGTATAGAGTTTGTTGTTTTAGTTAGAAATAGTAATCTTCAATAATAATTAGAATATGCATAAAGTTAAGAAAAAATGTTTTAGTTAGAGAAAGTATTTCCAAAAAACTCATTGTCATGCAAGGCTTGGATTATCTCTTTCTCAAACACGTCATAATATGAATGCAATCGAGTAATAAATGGATTTAAAATGACTCCATGACCGGACCAAAATGACCGCCCCACCTGCTAGGTTACTCTGCTGCTTACATAGCAATCGCGATTTCAATTTCAATTCTGTATATGCAAAATTAACAGCAAATCCTAATTCGTACCATTGAAATTTTATACTTTACTACCTATTTGGTTAGCATACAATCCGATTTCATTTAGTTTAGTATTTAGTTAGCGCTAGTTTAGCTGTAAACAGTACCTAAAAGTAACAATCCAATAGTGAAAAGTACTGAAATTAGATCCAAAATATGAAATCCGACTTCATAGGTATAATATTATCGGCCGTTTTGATACTCAATTCGAAAATTTGGCATCAAAAAGTAAGAGGAATATTTTTTTTAACACAAATTATTTTTTTATGCTATCTTTTCGCGTCATAATGAGTTGAAATTTGAAACAAAGGTAGGAAAACCTTGCAATAATATTAGAAATCATTTACAAACGACTCCATGGGCTATTAAATTTCCAGTTTGAAATATTAGGAAATCCTTTATTATTCCTGACTCCTCTTGTTCATAATAAATCGCCTGTCTTTTGTTTCTTTACTCCAATCAAACGAAGTTGTGGCCACGAAGTCAGCGGGCAAAAAGTATGCTGGGTTAAGTAGGTCCATTTCACAATGTCTCCAGCATCGATTATTTTCTAGTTATCTTAAAATCTCTGTGGCAGGCCATATGAACATATCAGAAAATTCTAAAGTATGAAAGGTAAAAAATATACTTAATTTAGTTATTTTATCAAACTAGCTTTTGCCCGCGGCTTAATTTATAATGTATATAATGTATATAATGTATTATTTATCAATATTTTATAGTATCTATATTTAATATCATTATAAATTAATTTCTTTTTTATTTACTTAAAAGGTAAAAGAGAGTCCCGAGCACCCAGTACAAGCCGTTGGACTACTTGTAAGTTTAAATTTTCTATAGCATTTCCCTTTATGATGTTTACGGCAAGTAAAGCTGGATGATGACTGAAGTGCAAACTAATGTTGTGCGGGTTCCGCTAATACGCTTATAAAAACGCTTGTTTAATGAATGATAGAAAAGGGTGAAGCAATGTTTTGACTTTAATTATTGCTTACTCAACTTGAGGTTGTTAAAGTTAGTCCATTTTCTATGTAAAACCTTCTACATTGTGAAGGAATGGAACAAGATTCGATTTGAAATCCTTCCGCGAACTTCAACGTTCATTCGTTTAAAAGTTAATTTTAAATCTTTTGTGGTTTATAAGTAATTTATTTCTTATTACAAGATTAAATAAGTCACATAATTTTGATAAATTTGATAACATGTATTTTATAAATACACAACATGTGAGGTGTTTCCTATTTAGTCGGTTTGTTTACATGATCGAATGCAATCAAAAAATGTGTACGCTCTATATTGTCTGTAAATTCAAGTGGCAATGCTCCATATTTAATTTGCAACAACCAATAAGGATGCCAAGTGACTAACATCAAAATATAAGAGACATAAATAATAAATATCTTTGAAATTATTTAAAAAAAAATATTGTATCATAGCATCTTCTCTCATCTTCCTATAATAGACCGTCGTTTAAGTTAATTTTTCGCACGTATTGTCTCTTTTAAGAGACGTCTTTTTTATGAAATATCCGACGTGTGGTTGTCGCGCACAACAATGAGACAGTCATCATCATGTCAGCCACAAGAAGTCCACTGCTGGACATAGGCCTCCACCAAACATTTCCAATGCGACCTGTTTGGCACCGGCCTGCATCCAGCGACATGGACGCCATCGAGAGGTCCCGGGTTCGAATCCCGGTCGGGTTATGATGAAAAACGAACTTTTTCTGATTGGCCTCGGGTCTTGGATGTTTATCTATGTATGTATTTGTTATAAATTATGGTATCGTTGAGTTAGTATTCCATAAGACAAGTTTCGAACTTACTTTCGGGCTATCTTAATCTGTGTGATTTGTCCCTATAGTCCCTATATATTTATATTTATTTATTTATCTATCTAATGGGACAGTACTAAAAGAATTTTAATAAAATTATATGGATAACACTACCAGAATTCAAGAGAACCCTAAAATCGTTATTAGCACTAACGAGCCGACCTCCACTCTTGTATACGTGAGGGACTTCACTGCTGAATACGATATTTTTGGGCTATCTCAAATAAGCGAAATTGTGGATATTAGGGAAAATTAGGGTCAGGTGTTTTATTTCTAAAGGTTTCGTTGAATGTGGACGGTTCTGTTAGAAATTACTTCCGAATTAAAACGTCTTTTTTACGTTTGATGGTAACTAGAGATCTTACTGTAAGAGATTTCGTATATGTGTTTTAAGAAAGAAATTTTGTTTGTTTCTTAATATTTATTAGAGAAGTTGTTAAGAGTGAGAAATAAGTGGTACACTTTTCTAGACATAATTGAAATTATATATATTTTTATTATTATATATTTATGTACCAATTTATTATAACAATAATAAAAACAGAATAATTAGTTTAATCTGCAGTTATCGTACTAAAAAGATTACTTTAATAAATGAATAAAATAAAATATAATGAATTAGTTTAGCTAGTCGAGTGTTTCTCCATACAAATTCTGTGGGGTGATTACTCCGTTGTTTGACATCGTATGTTTAAAGTTGTTAATAATATCGATTTGTCTTGTCGTTATCCATGCTTCTATTAAAACAGAATTGTAAATGATCAGTAATTTAAAAGTTATGAGCCTAAAAACATTCCGTTTCAACACGTAATTGTAACGCACCTTTGGGCACAATTAAATACTGGAAGGAGTATGAAATCTCTAAATACAAGCATAGTTTGGTTATTCAAAAATTTTAATAACTTTATTTTTAATTAAAACATTCAGCTGTTTTATCACACGAACACTTCTCTCAAAAGCCTACTTTCTTGATAAAACCACTGTTATAGGACAAAGGCAACATAAAACTAGTAAAAAAGCCTAAGAAATATGGAAGAAGGAAGGAGTAACATAATTCCCGACTCATCCACCATCCTCAGGTTTTTATTTATGGGCCTCCGAGCGACGTCCGTAAGGTCGCCGATGTGGATATAAATCTACATAGATAATGCATTATAAAACACTTCAAAACCCCCGTTTATTTGTGGTCCTACTTTTTTCCTATTAATAGGACCACGAGGGAGAACTGTTCCTCGTGGTCCAACTATTTATAAAATCAAAAAAATAACCTCAATATTTTTAGGTTGGACTAGGATTGCTCCTAGGATTATTTTAAAGTACTTAGTAGTTTTTATGGAAACCAAGTGATTTTATAACATATTTTAAGTTTTCCATTTATAGAAGACAAATGCTATTGTTTTCCTAGCAGTATGCTACCTAACTTAGGTAGCATACTGCATGCAAAATAGATCAAAAAGCACATATTTTAAAATGTGTGCTTTTTAATCTATTTTGCTTGAATAAGTATGACTCCTCAATTAAAAAATGATCCAGCAAAATGAAATTTATTTATGGGTACCTACTTACTTTATTTGTCAAATCTTCATACTTACTTTTACATTATTCAGAATTTAATTTTTCATTTGAAAGAGACATAACACTCGACGGGTATCATGACACTCATAAAGAGTATCGAGATACGCGTCGGTGCGGTCGTGTCTTTCAGATTACAACTGTGAATTACAAAACTGTTATACCTAGATTCTTACTTTGAATAAAGATATTAGCATTCCCGGTAGCTCAGTGGTGGTAAGAGCATTCGGCCGGATATCGAGAGGACGTGGGTTCAGATCCCAACTGGGGCGGGAGGAGATGAAAAAAATATATTTCAACATTTCCAAAACAAGAATGGTTAGTTATACCGTAAATATAAAAAACAATAATAAATTAGCATAATACACATGCGTCTTCTATTTTTGTCTATGCTCGGGTAGTAAAATTAATGCTCCCCTTCGTTGAATAATTACGCTTTTTCCACAAGAACTAGCCAAGATAGTAAAAAAGTGGCAACACCATAATTAAGTGTTACGTGCCTGAGGCAACAGCTATAAAGACTTTTACTTTTTTCCCTATAAATCTAATAAGATTATGGATGAAGGGTGAATTTTCTTTGGTTGTAGAATTTAATATTTATGTTTAGTTGTAGGAGTGGAGTTTAAGGAATGTTGGAGAATTTTCGTTGGCCGTTAACTGGACCTCGGACGTACTACCCTCTCACTGAATATCGGGTGCTTTCATTTCCTACATTTCCACATTTTATTTCCTTCCTTATTTACCGATAAGAACTGTTAATTAAGAAATAAATATGTTATATGATTACCCTCGTCTCTTTATTTAATTTGGTGATAATGATCACTTATAATCAGTAAAGAAATATCAGAATTTATAAATTTATTATACAATTAAAATTAGGACGGAACTTTTCGAAATTTACAACGCGGTATAAATGTACAAACGAAGCTGAGAGAAACTCATTAGTAGTAAATAATGGATTCACATGAGCCAATCATTAATGAGGTTTAGGCTGCAACGTCTCTGATGCATCTGAGATTCAATATGATTCACATACATTGCAATTCAATATTTTTTATTGTACCAAAAATAAATGTAATAAAAAAACATGAGTTAAGTTATACAATATACTACGGTAGTACAATACGCAATGTTATCCTTAAGCAATCTCATCCAGATGGTGCGTATAGACTAGTACATAACATGCAATATAACATAATTCCCACAGTGTGGAGTGGACGCTTATACGCACGAACCGTGCACACTACGCACACGAACTTCTTTCATTGTCTTTCATTGCATGCTGCGTTACAGCAGTCTGTAGCCACCATTAGGGTAGAGAAACTTACAAGAACAGGTAAGTGTGACAAAGAACTAGCTAGACTAACAATAAATATAGCTCAACACAATATTGACAATAATAATTCGATGCTAAATCCATGTAGATATCCGCAGAACACCCACAAAATTGTGGGTACGTCCCGTCAGGCGACTGGCATCTAATAGGGACTCTTTAGGCAAAATTCTCTAAATTATTAGTATCTACTCCTTTTTTGTTTCTATAGAAAACAATTTCTTTATTATTTTAAACTATTTCAAACAATCATTAAACTGATAGCCATCCCTCTGAAGGGATATGGGTCACCTTTCAATCGAAGGAGAGAGCGTACTCTGCCACGGTGCTCTGATACGGATTGCCGGAGGCAAGTGTTCTCAAGCCGCCCTCCAAAGCACGGAGAAACTCGAAACCCATCCTAACACTAGTCGAGGTCATCCTCGCATAATTTTAATAACTTCTCAACCCGTCCCGTCACATAGTTTCAGAAATTACCGCATACAAACAAACCCCTCATTTTTAGTATAAATGAAAAATTGTCCAAAGATCTCGATTCAAATTTACATTTGGAAATAAAAAATTCAATTTAGTCAAGCGAATGGATTTCATTACTTTACGTCGTCATGGGAGGTCGTACATTGTAACGGCCATTTTATTCTAAGAAGATGTTGAAATGGAGATATAATTCCCCATAACTGACGAATTATTTCATAAAGAATATTGAATCACTAGAGATTTAACTTAATTTATTGCCTTTGGATGGGAGATCATTATTTTTGTAATTTGCTTTTCATTAAGAAAAAAATATACCTATTCAATGAGCTTAACTTTTAAACTATTATATACCGTGGTATTGCTCGTGCGGGCTCGTTACGTCTCATAGGAATTTCTGTAAATGGCCACTTGGATTGATATGTATAATTTTGTTTTTGTCCGGTATCCATTATGTACTCTAAAAAGTGTATTTATTTCATGATGATAAATATAAATTAAACCACAAAAGCTACCAAACTGGTCGCCGCAATTTACTATTGTGAAATTTGTAAATTATGTAAAACAACTGCTGATTTTGTTACCTGTAATCAAAATTAATTAACAAAAGTATAATTTCTAGTTTATTTAACAAAATAACAGAGCGCACTGAATTACAGAAAATTGAAATACCTCCGCAGTAACCTATAAATTAAATTGCAAAGCCTATAAATCTTAGAATTCTAAATTGAATAAGCAATTTGTAATTTTCATTCATTCAGAAAATTCCTGCATTCATATTGCATATTAATAAAGTAAAGGTCGACGGGAATAAGGAAGTTTTTTTTTCATGTTTTGTTGAATATTTTGCAACTTTTTTTCGGGTTTAAGCGAAGTTTGAAATGCGTTTAACGAAGGGTGACGTACAGCCAGTCGGATCAAGTTTCCCATAATAAATTTCAAGTTTGCCCGGTGCGGTCAAGGGATTTTTAATAATTTCTAACTTCGGGTTGAATGAATAATTTACTGTGTTTTCATATTACACGAAAATTAATAATGAGAGAGTAATAAAAGTTTGAGGGAAAATGGCCAAGAGTAAAGTGTTTATTTATATTTTTAATGGAGAAATACGGATGGCGACACAATCTTTTTGTTAGGAATCTTGAATATATGAGTTTCAATCATAATCATCATGTTTCGTTGGTGATCATCATCACTATCTCACCTACAAATCGACTGTCCTTCAAACGTTTCTAGTATGACCAGTTGGAAGCGATCTGCATCCAGCAGCTTCCTACAATGGATTTGGAATATCAACCATGTACTGGAAAAGTAAGACACTTGCAAGATGGTCGGGCGACCTAGGGCAAGTCGCAGGTAATGGCTAGGTTTCAATTTATAAAACTAAATTATGACTTGAAAAATTTCGAATCAAAACAGAGACAAATCATTTCCATTAAATACCTAGGAACTAGGAACTATTATGACAGACAAAATTTCATTTAAAATACCATATTCAGATTAACTGAATTAACTTATTACATTGGGGATTTAAAATTCACATTTTTTTATTCAGAATGTATTAAAAAAAAACCTTTTGCATTTTCCATTTAGTAAATCACAGTTATCACTACAACGAAACATTTGCACTATCTTAAACCCCTCGTAGTATCTTAAAGGCCACGCAAACAAAAAACTAAAGCCACGATTTTGATAGGCCAACAAAGAACAGTCAAACTTGCATGCAAACTATATCATTGTACAGCGGCTTCCAACCTTGTGAAATTAAAATTTGAAATAATTTTATACTAAATGAGCCTCCTTTTATTGACCTAATCAGCTTCTGTTGTCAATATTAATTTTTTTTGCACATTAATGTGCATTGCGCATTACATAATTATGTACATCCAAAATTACATAATCAAACAATTTTTAACATCAGATTTATAGAATTTTATTGACATTGGAAATGTCTTTTCGTTCGCTTCAGTATAGGCTTCGATTTCACGAAAAAGTGCGATCCCCTTATATCTCGGAGAGTTGTGAAGATATGATATTCATTATAGACTCAAAAGACGCGTATTCACGAGAGCTGTAAGGTGTAAAAATAATTATTTGAGAAAGTCAAAAACGAAATAAGTTATGGCCGAAATTGTGAAAATAAAAATCATTTCTTTCTGAATTTTTGATTTTGGCGCTCGATATTTTGGAATCGAAGAATGATATCAAAAATTTGAGAAAAACTCGTCTGGACAATTTACTCAGCTATAATTTGAGCCTAAAACAAAGATGATCGGGTTAAGGGCTTGCCCTGTAGCTTAACCTTTTTGAACAAAGTCAAAAACGTTGTAGTTTTATTTTGTAACCTTTTCTTTATCCCGACTTTATCGTCGCTCATCATCATCATCATATCAACTCATAATCATCCCATTGCTGGGATACGGGTCTCCCTTCAGTCGAAGGTGATTAGAGCGTACTCTGCCACGCTGCTCCAATGAGGATTGGCAGAGGCCGGTGTTTTCAAACCGCCCTAAGGCCACCGACTTGGCCTTACGACTGTCATCGATAACAGCCGGGACCGATGGCTTAACCCTTTATAGGGCATAAGCATCTAGGGTACATAAAAAAAACTATGTTTTTAGATTGCTTTTTTATGTTTTTCAAAAAATAAAAATAAAAACACGGTGGTAAAAATATTTGTTTTGAGGTCTGCTGAGTACCAGATATATTGAGTAAAATTTCAAATCTTGCTGCCCGCCTAGAACGATCGCGTTGGGATGGGACGATGGAGGACGGAGGGCTAGATGAAAAATCAACAGATGAACTGCTAGGTTCGACTTTCGAGAGGTATTATGCTGCTAGGTGGATCAGGTGATACAGTACGTATTGTATGAACCTCGTCTTCAACAGATTCAAAACCATCATCAGATACATCGGGAAGACAAAATATGTCTTCCAATTCATTGACTATTTGTAAATCTATATACATATAATAAAACAGTAGACCCCGATGTCTGAACATAATTTGGCAAAAATGGAGAGGGAACAGTTAGAGGAAGGTAATAAAAGCAAAAAAAAAATATTTTTATTTTTTTGTCTGTCTGTCTCTCTGTTTGAACGCGCACATCTTCTAAATTACTGAATGGATTTTAATGCAATTTTCACAGGAAGATAGCGTTCGGCTTGGAGCAGAATATAGGCTTTGTCGCATTTAAATAGGATATCAGGAAAATAAGTTATGGTCATTTAAAGGTCTCTACCCTGTCAATGTAAGAAAAATATTTCTCGCACTTACAAACTTGAGACTTGGTACACCATAACTACCGACAACAGACTAGACCAGACCGGACCGAACCGGACCGAACCGAACCGAACCGGATCGAACCGAATCGAACCGGACCGGATGTCAGGAATAGAAGTTACCCTCATTTAAATTTTCAACAGCCTAAGAATTTTTAAATTGTCACTCACTGCTGAGTCGGAATCGCCCGATATCTCATAACGACCATTTTTTAATTCAGTAGCACTATGTTTGAAAGTTTTTTTTTACTTGAGTTAACCATTTAAAATTTTGTTCCTCTAAAATTCACTAGATGGCACTGTTAGATTCTGAATCGCGCTATGAAAGTTTTTTAGTATAACTGAGCTGACCATTTCAATTTAAATATAATTTAAATTTTTCATACTGATTTTACATTAGGTATTTTGATTAGGTACGATAAAATTAAATAAAACACAGCGGCGAGTAAATAGACAATGAGCAATAAAGAACACTGACGTCTCGGGGAAAAACTATAGCAGTAGTAATAGGAGACTGTTAAATCCGTCTATACTATTATAGTCATAAGCCCAATTCCACTCGGGCGAAGCCGCGGGCACAGCTAGTCGTTAAGTATTTTTCTACTCCTACTCATTTGCCAGATAGTCTGTAATAAGCAAAAAAGGAAATAGGCTTAACGTGGTCCGAGAGTCTCTTCGCGAGTTTTTCAAAAGCACTAATATTCTCACGGTGGCATCACAGTGCATTCTTGACAGCATCATGTTTGTTCGTAAGAACATTCATGACTATAACCAGGTGTGGATATTCATAATTTAAATACGCGTAACAGAAATAAATTAGCTGTTCCTAAATTCAGGCTTAGGAAAGCGGGCAAGTTATTTATGATTCAAAGTTTGCATTATGTATAATAAAATTCCAGAATATATAAAAAAAAATGCCCAATCGCTTTAAATTAAATGTCAAAAATTTCTTAACCAGTAAAGCGTACTATACTATCAACGAGTATCTAAATGAAAGGTCTCCCTGGCCCCCTTGCGAAGGTGAAATGCTAAAACTTGTCGTGAAAAGCCAGTCAATGTTCAATAAATTATATATATAGGTGACAAGGATGTTAATGTGTACGGGCACGTCATCACCATACTCGCAAATTGTCCAAACTGGCGGTGGCGTTGTGGGTCGGGTTACTTTTGTTCCCTTCAATATTGTTCATAATATTGTTGATGGTGAGCCCAGTAATGGGGGCTGGCAGACTGACTCTCACGTCAACTCGAAAATACACGAGAACGGTTGCTGCCTTGCGGGCCTGGTCGCTCCTATCTTTAACACCGATTTTGCATTTTATATTTTAGATTTAATTTTATGTTAAGACAAATTAATGGCACTATTTATTGACGTAATGTTGTATGTACCTAGTTTTAAATTTTATGGTAAAAAAAACCACGATATATTTAAATGCTAAAAAAGGCCGTAACAGGTTTTCTTTCGCCATTTCTTTTACCAGTGGTCATTTTGCTTTTGTTTCCGAAATAGTAGTAGTATATAGAGTAGATTAATCCCACCAAAAACATTTTCATGTAAAATGTTGCCAAGACGAGACCATAATGACTCGTATTGTCAAAAAGTTATCAGATCTCATGTAGAGCCAAGCTTCTAACTCTACACGCCCTACCTCTACAAGGCCTAACTTCACAAACTCTACACCTTCAAGTGACGAAATCGGGGGTTTTAGGACATTAATAAAATCTAAAGTATAATAGCTACGACATTCAAAGTTTATGTTTAATGATTGTACTGGTGTTATTATATCTTGAAAATTTTAACTATTTAGCATCATCCAAAACAAAGTTATGAGAGTTCAAAAAAACGACGAAACGTTTCGAGAAAAGGTAGGTAGTGCCCTTGCGCTCCGCTTGGCTCGTCTCGTGCGAGATTTATACAAATCATTTATTACAACTGTATACTCTGACAAGAGAACGTGTTTGTGAAAGCTTATTCTCTAAATAAAAGTTTTGAATTTGAATTTGGTCACCCCACGGGCAAAGGGAATATTTTTACCACCACAAAAAAAGCGTGTAAGAAAAGCCTCGTAAATACTAGATATATGCTCCTAGATAAAAAAAAAATCACACAAAAGAAATTCACAATTTGTTGCCATAGGAATAAATTCGATCACTAGTTTCGTTTTAAAAAAAAATCGAAAAAAATATGGTGGGAAATATATTCCCGCTGCCTTATAAAGAAAGGGTCGTGCCCACGGGTCGTGCCCTCCGAAGCACGGAGAAGCTCAAGATAACAAAACCTATCCAGACGCTGGCTAGGGTCGATGTTGCTTAACTTCCGTGTTCATATTAGAGTGCGACACACCACACAGCGACGCCATCGAGCTCCTCCGACGCCATCGAGCTCCTCCGACGCCATCGAGCTCCTCGTCGCTCAGCGACAATATTTTTTCGAATTCCGTAAATTCATTTCCAATGTGCACGATAGTCGTGTGAAGCACGAAATCTGTGAATTTTTTAAAGTATATCTTTAACATCATTCTTACTCTTTCTGATCTGATCTCATAGGAATTTCTTGAATTAAGTGCTGTAGTCCGAAATATACTTTTACCACAGTGTACTTTATTTACAACATTCAGTGTTTACTTTACAAAAGTACACTATACCGAAAAAGGATTCGGATTATAACCTACAGGGACGAGAAGTAAGAGAGCTAATTATACTTATAATAATAGAAGACTATCGGTCTGATCTTGTTTTGGTCACATAATAAATAATAGTACAACGTACATTGGTGCACTAAAGGGTAAACTTAAATAATTTTAAAAGTTCTACTAACGATTTTATGAGATTGTTTTCTTAGATTTCAATGCAGTAAATGTTAAGAACCACTGCTCTAGATAATGGTTAATGGACGGATCGTGTTGTACAGGATGCATTAAAGCGAACAGTTAAAATTTACCCGTTTATTTATGAAGTTAGTGGTTTATGCGAGCGTTTTGCGGCAGTTAATGTTAAACTTGATAACTGCAGTATTGAGTTTAATGATGGCTTTTGTTCGTAATTGCTATATGGAGCCTATAAAAAACTTATTTTCACGAAACCATTATAAACTTAGGAGTATGAGAAATTGAGGGGAGAATCTATAAAAAATATAATAAAAAAATATTTGAATTGATTAGGAGAAGTAATTAAAATCGAAAATTACCATGGTCAGCCTAATCATAATCCTATCATGCTTAATCAATTTTATTATGATCTAATTCACAAATCTGTACCTTATTTGTCACTTTATCAAATATCTCAACAATTTGATTGACATTAGAAGTTGGACAAATATTAATAAAAAAAAAAATTGTAATAAAATCATAATTTGGGCCCGAAAAATATTTTATAATACATTTCAAAGACTTATCTATGATACCTTTTAACTGCAAAACCTTGCTAATGGTCATTAATTTTATTAGCTTCACGTTTTACATCATCTCATCATCCTGTATCTACCTACTATTAGATTGATACAACCCTCTCACAATGCTCTCCAGAAAATGCGATCCTCATTTACTTTTAATTAAGCATAGTCCAGTCATAGCTGTAAAATTTTCTTAAAAAAATATTGCACGAGCGTATTACTATTAACCTATATGTTGACCTAATCAATTTATGTTAACTACACTGCCACTAACAGTTAACAAAAGCGAACAAACAATCAATAACAAAGTAGCACTACAATTGGAAACAGGAAACTAAACAAACAGCTCGTCAAGCTAAGCACTTGGGAATTTTTCCATTTTGAAATCAATATTTGAAAGCCTCCGCATAAAAGAAATGCACTTACAAACATACGTTGCACACTGTGCATTCGATGCCGTGTTTGTTCATAATAAATTTTATACCTATTCTTTGTTTAGATTTGCAAATAAAGTCTGCTTTGATTGTGGTAAGGTTGAGAATACACAATGCGTACTTTGTTGTAAGTTTAATCAAAGTAAAACGAATGCTTCACTTTACAACAACAGATTTTGATGACAAAAGGGTTTAGATGTAAATGAAACGTCCGTGCTTTGGAGCAGTCAAATCAACACTGTTTTATCCTATTTTTCTACGCTACTTCCTTGCACTACTATTAAGTTATAAGGCACTGTCACAGGCGGAGCTATCACGTTAGCCACTGGAGTGTGTCACGATTATTCTTGAATAAAAAATAAAAATAAAGAATAATCGGGCAAAAAAAGAGAAATTTATTTTTCAAAAAAACTGATACGGAAATAGGGTATGGGTCGCTTGCCTAAGGTCCGATTAGGTAGTTTCCAAATCGCCTCGCCTCTATTTCACCTCCAGAATACCGCACTTCCCTCGGTCTCCAACGTCGCTCAGGGACTCCTTCAGGTGTTATCGTAGTATGTGGGTAGATGTGCAGTGGGTAGATGTGTAGTCGTCTTAACGGCCGTTAAGGTAATCCAATTTCAATATTCCGAGCGGTTTTAGCCAATCCGTTTCAGTCGGAACGGAGTTCCTGGAATTTAACATCAAACCCGTTATAGCCTAAGCAGTGACAGACTTGTGCCTGGGATGACCTATGGATCGTGAAGTACTCCAGAACTACAAACTTAGTTAGCTCAAGGTGAAAGAAAGTCTAGGTGGCAGTTTTAAAATTTGAAATCAGAAACGGATAGGTAGGTATCTTTAGAATTTGCCTCAGGAGATTTTAATACATAACACACACCATTACACCCTAACTTGGTATACTGATACATAAAAAAAACAATTTGCACAACTTACCCAAGATTGGGAAATTCACTGAACACAATATTTTTTAGTGAAAGAAATAAAATATAAAGAAAATAAATTACGTCGCGAGGTATATTGGTCCTCCTCGACACAGAGCGACGTGCGCCAGCCTTCAAAGCAAATCTAGTCTCCCCTGCACGCCCGCTCGAATGTTCTCGACACGCGTCCGCGAGCCCCTCCTAGTCCGACCAGTTCTTTGGGCGATCCTATTATTGGGCTTGCCCACTCGAGCGTCGTTGAAAACATTAAAATATAATTTAAAAATAAAATATTATAGATTTTAGTATTCCTAGTTGTAGTAAATTAAGTATTAATTGTAAATATAAATATTATTTTATTTGTAAACAAGTTATAAAGATTATTTGAAAATATACGAAGCCCGTGAGCACGCCATCTAGTTAGACATAGTGTGCCGTTTTAACGTAATTTGTTTTTGCCAGATTCAACGGTACAGTATCCCCTCCCTACGAAGAGGATTTTTCCTGGGGTAAAATCCGTCTGTACTCTTAATCACGCTGGCTACCTACTATTTTTAAATCTTTAATATGCCAAACCCCTATGTCGCGCCCATTTTCGTCCTCTAAAACGTAGACCAGGGGCGACCGCTTAATTTTTATTCTGCATTTTTGGAATTTGGGAGCTAACTTTTTACTAAAATGAGCTTCTTTATCGCTCTGAAAATAACAACGCTTCCAAACGGTGTCTCCAACATTAAACTCGTACTGTTTCCTACGCAAGTTATACCGTTGGATGTTCTTCTGATGAGCATGCCATAGTGCTGCTTGAACCTTTCCGAAAATATTACTTAAATAACCTAAATTTTCGGCATACGCGTCTCGCGGTAAAAAGATTAGGTCATTAGCGTCATCATTGTCCACATAGTGTGATCCACAAGTCACCAATTCCCTGCCATGTACAAGAAATGCAGGCGTATACCCTGTACTTTCGTTGACCGAGTTATTTATTGCAAATTGAATTTGGGACAAATTTAAATCCCATGATCGGTGGTCACTATCAACAAAAGTGGATATTGCAGTAACAATAGTTTTATTATACCTTTCTACCGTGTTAATTTGAGGAGTGTATTTAGGTGTAAAATGAATTTTGGGTACCTTGTATCTTTTAAAAAGTCTATCTAATTCGTGACTAATAAATTGGCAGCCGTTATCAAGGATAATAGTTTGTGGAATACCATGAATCATAAAGACATCATTTTCCAGATGTTTAGAAACAAGCTCAGCAGTAGCTCTCCGCAGTGAAAAGAATAAACAATACTTTGAAAAGCAACAAGTCACCACAAAAATATAACTTTTCTGTCTTCTCGTATTGGGCAAGGGGCCAATTAAGTCTATGGAAAGCACTTGAAAAGGTCGAGAAACATCTTTAGGTCTACCCATCTTTCCTAGCGTACCATGAGACGGTAGTTTATACGCTAAGCAGGTGTCACATTGAGAAATGAAATTCACTACGTCAGTATACATGCCCGGCCAATAGAATCGAAGTGCCAAACGTTTATAGGTCTTAAACACACCAAAATGTCCAGCAGTTGGTTCCGAGTGGCATTGAGACAAGGTACTTTCTCGTTGCTCCTCTGGGATAACCTCTTTCCAGTCGAATTCAGCAGTAAGAATATTTTTATTCTTCATATACCTATAAAGTATTCCATTTTCCACTCTATAATTTGGAAAACTAGTTGGAGATTCTTGGCAACCATTAAATATATTAAGATACCAGTTATCTTTAGAGGTAGGGGTAGGTACAATAGTAATATCACTATTAATCAGTGCTTCCACAGGTACGCATCTAGAAAGGGCGTCTGGGATGATATTATCTTTTCCACGTCGGTGCTCAACCTGGAAATTAAAGGAGGAAAGACGCACACCCCACCTAGCCAGTCGGCCAGTAGGGTTGGAAAGAGATAAAAACCATTTGAGAGCAGAATGGTCAGTAAACACCTTGAATGTACTACCATTCTCGAGATAGCAACGCCAGTGTTCCAGTGCTGTTAACACGGCAAGTGCTTCACGTTCAGTGGTGCTGTAGTTTTGCTCGGGTTTTGTTAGGGAGCGGCTCATATAAGCTATTGGGTGTTCGATATCATCAATAGTTTGAGATAACATTGCACCGACACCAAAGCTACTTGCGTCTGTATGCACTTCAAATGGGTGTTCAAAATTTGGGCAGGCTAACACTGGTGCTTGAACGAGACGAGACTTCAATTCAAGAAAAGCGTTCTCAGCGTCAGATGACCATTGAAATGGTGGAGCATTCTTTTTGGTCGAAGTGAGCCTATTTAAAGGTCCTGCAATTGTGCTAAATTGAGGTATGAAGCGCCTGTACCAAGAGGCGGTACCGAGAAAACGTTTTACCTCTTTCTTGTTAGAAGGGGTGGGATAGTCGAGGATCGCCTTAACTTTTTCTGGGTCAGTTCGCAAACCCTGGGAATCCACAACATAGCCAAGATATCGAAGCTTACTGCTAAAAAAATTGCATTTGTCCAGGTTAATCGTGAGATTTGCCAATTGCAATTTTTCAAGAACCCTCTTTAGAAGAGAAACATGTTCTTCAAACGTTTGACTTATAATAATTATGTCATCAAGATATGCAAAGACCTTGCACTCGAATTCAGGTCCAAACAGAAGATCAACCAGTCTCTGTTGGGTGGCTGGTGCATTTGTTAAACCAAAAGCAGTAGTCTTAAACATAAAGGTACCTCGGCCAGGAACAAAGAAAGCAGTCTTTTCCCGGTCTGGCTCATCTATCAGTATTTGCCAAAAGGCTTTAGACAAGTCGATGCTAGACAGAAATCTTGCATCTCTTAAATTATCCAAGATTTCGGATACATAAGGTAAGCTATACGCATCCTTTTTAGTAACCGCGTTAAGTTTACGGCTATCCAGGCAAAAGCGGGGTTTTCCATCCTTTTTGCCGACAACCAAAACGGGAGAAGACCACGGGCTTTCACAAGGTACAATAACATCCAAGCCCAACATTTCGTCTAGCTGCTCGGTTATGATCTTCTGTTTTTCAGGAGACATTCGGTAGTACCGCTGACGAATGGGTTCCGCGTCACCAGTATTTATACGGTGTTTAATTAAAGTCGTCCTTCCCAACCCTTTTTCGGCGAAAGAGATTCTCCGAAAATCTTCTTTTAAACCGTCGGCAATACGTTTTTGTGAATCATCAAGATTATCATACGTATGTAAGTGAATATCAGGAGGATTTGAAATTACGGCTAAGCCTGGATCAATTTTAAACAAATTTTTGGTATCAGTTAAATATTTTGGACAAAGATTAAATATATTCCAGAAGTCGACACCTAGAATAAGTGTAGTATCGATCTCCGGAATTGCATGAGCTTTTATTATAGAGAATTTGTCCTCAAATGACACCGGTAGAAAAATGTAGCCAATAGAAGCAATTTTCTGACCACCTGCAGCAGTTACAGTAATCCTATCATTGGTACATAATGTTAAACCATATTCTTGTAAGCGCTTATGAGAATTATTTCCCAAAATAGTTACCGCGGAACCAGAATCTAGTAGGCCGCATATGCCTAATGCATCATTATTATTAATTAAAACTTTAACATAAGGACGAGGATCCTCCTTTGGTTTTGAATTGAAAATTGCAGAAACAGAAGTACTACAGTTAGAAAAGAATTTTTTAATATATAACAGCCATTCATTCCATTCCGATCTATTAAAATATTTAGCTGATATGCCTCTGCAATTTTCAGTAATTAGTTTTTTGAAGCCTTAGTTGGACAATCAACTTTTTTGTTGCATTTAGGGCAGTCTGGCTTGCGAATGCCCTTTTCGCCGCATCCAAAACAAATAAGTGTACGTTCAGCTGTACAATCTTTTAAAGAATGTGTGCTAACGCGACACCGCAAACAGTAAGGTGCAGATACTTCAGAAACCCTAAAATTAGAAGCCCTCTGTTGTGAATCGGTCCTAGGCTGATTGGAAAAATTATTATGACCATAAAAAGTTTTAGTGTTGTCCTTTCGCTTGTTTGATTGGTAACAAAACTCAGGGGCCAACATTTTAGAATTATAGGATGGCGGTTCCTTGTAATTATCCGAGCGAGCTTTTATTCTCTCATAATTTCTACAAATCGTGCGCAAACTATCGACAGAATTTATATTTGGACTAGCAGCAATAATAGTAGAATAACAGGGACGTAAGTTATGAAGAATGATTTCAAGTTTATCTTCTTCAGACAAAGATTTACTCAACCGAGAAAACATACCCTCCATTATGGACAAATAAACAATAATACCCTCATCATCACCTTGAGTACGATCACGTATCTCAGATGACATACGGTAATCGTAATCAAGGATATCAAAATCGTTTTTCAAATGAGAAATCAAGGTGAACCAATCTTTGTATTTGTCCATGACGCTACGATACCAATGCAAGGCATCTCCGGAAAAAATATCAATGGCAGATTGTAGCATTTTAACATCCGAGACCCCTTTAGAAACGCGAAACTCTTCTGCCTTTTGAATAAAGGCTCTGACGCAAGATTTCCCATCGTATTTTAACTTTGACAACTCACTCAAATTTCCGCGATCGCATGTAACAGATATGTTAAAATCAGGTGCAGTTGGCTTATCTGAGCATTCAGGCTCATTGGCAGAAGCTACATTCGCAGTACGAGTAACACCGGCTGATTTAGAAAGTGCTACCAAGGAAACGTTATAATTTTCAAAAGTTTTTTTGATTTGAGATAATAATGATAACTTATCAGATTCTTCAGGTTTCTCAATTCTTTGAATTCTGTAGTATAGATGATTTAATAAAGTGCTTGTTCTGTTTACTAAAGAAATGTTATGATTACTTTTAAGAGACTCAATGTTTACTCTGATTTTATCTAAAGTTTCGAGGCAACCTCTGGCATCAACAGAAAAATCAAAAACAGACTCAACAATTTCGTCGGCAGTATACAACTGAATAAGCTTTGTGACCTGTCTCCGAAGTCCCTCCACATTTTCTGATGGAGATTCACCGCGAATGGCGACCTCGTAATTTAGTTCCGATTTTTGTAGTAATAAGTATTTTATAGGGTAAGACATTTTTTTTTTAAATTGTATGATCAGTAATATCAGTGGGTATGTTGTGCAAATGATAACCAAGATACAACACAAGAGCAAAAAAGGAAACAAAATACAATTACAATAGAAAAACTAAATAAAACAAAATAATAAAAAAATAAAAAAAAACAGCCAAAATCTATTCCGTTCTGTTACAATGATGCACTAAATCAGTTTTTTTTTACAGAACGATAGCGTATCAAAATAAAAATAAAAAAAAAACAAAGCTAAAGCAGGATGTAATGTCACAAACTACCAACAGATGGCGCTGTACCATTTATATGAGACATTCAAAATCAACTAAAATAATTACTTATATATAAAAAAAGTACATTCACTGGTGCAAATAAATGAAGATTATGTTTACAAAAGTGTTCACAAGGTATCACGACTAATACATTACATATAACCAATACAAAAGAAAACAAAAAAAAATTAGGGTAACAAAATAATTTAAAAATAAAACAATTTTTATTTTTATTTCTATTTACTTTCCCTTAACTTCCTCAATTACTTACACCAGATGAAGAACGCAATCGTTTTTACAATTACCAGCTCACCAAGCAAACCAACACCAAGATTCTAAACTAAGATAAGTATAGGCAGATAAAAGCGAAGCGAGTTACGACCTTTTTAAACCACGTATTTGGGCGCCATTGTCACGATTATTCTTGAATAAAAAATAAAAATAAAGAATAATCGGGCAAAAAAAGAGAAATTTATTTTTCAAAAAAACTGATACGGAAATAGGGTATGGGTCGCTTGCCTAAGGTCCGATTAGGTAGTTTCCAAATCGCCTCGCCTCTATTTCACCTCCAGAATACCGCACTTCCCTCGGTCTCCAACGTCGCTCAGGGACTCCTTCAGGTGTTATCGTAGTATGTGGGTAGATGTGCAGTGGGTAGATGTGTAGTCGTCTTAACGGCCGTTAAGGTAATCCAATTTCAATATTCCGAGCGGTTTTAGCCAATCCGTTTCAGTCGGAACGGAGTTCCTGGAATTTAACATCAAACCCGTTATAGCCTAAGCAGTGACAGACTTGTGCCTGGGATGACCTATGGATCGTGAAGTACTCCAGAACTACAAACTTAGTTAGCTCAAGGTGAAAGAAAGTCTAGGTGGCAGTTTTAAAATTTGAAATCAGAAACGGATAGGTAGGTATCTTTAGAATTTGCCTCAGGAGATTTTAATACATAACACACACCATTACACCCTAACTTGGTATACTGATACATAAAAAAAACAATTTGCACAACTTACCCAAGATTGGGAAATTCACTGAACACAATATTTTTTAGTGAAAGAAATAAAATATAAAGAAAATAAATTACGTCGCGAGGTATATTGGTCCTCCTCGACACAGAGCGACGTGCGCCAGCCTTCAAAGCAAATCTAGTCTCCCCTGCACGCCCGCTCGAATGTTCTCGACACGCGTCCGCGAGCCCCTCCTAGTCCGACCAGTTCTTTGGGCGATCCTATTATTGGGCTTGCCCACTCGAGCGTCGTTGAAAACATTAAAATATAATTTAAAAATAAAATATTATAGATTTTAGTATTCCTAGTTGTAGTAAATTAAGTATTAATTGTAAATATAAATATTATTTTATTTGTAAACAAGTTATAAAGATTATTTGAAAATATACGAAGCCCGTGAGCACGCCATCTAGTTAGACATAGTGTGCCGTTTTAACGTAATTTGTTTTTGCCAGATTCAACGGTACAAGTGGAAAAATGGTATTAAAATCAACAAGGTAGGTAATATCATAGCAGATGATGGTTTGGCACACCTTAAATAAGGTCAACGGCCTGTAACAAGAATCATTCAAATCTCATGTCAATCTCAATCGCACTCAAACAAAATAGGAGTTTGAAATGTGATTAAAACAGTTTTTGTTACAAGAATAGCAGAAGCAGTTACAAGAATAAGAATATAATTTGTATCAAAGCTAATGTAAGTTCATCGAAACACAGGTTTCAAAAACAGTAGAAAATATTTTGAAGCACGTCAGTCTGCCGTCAACCGCAAATAGAACAGGGCAAGGCATCGCAGCTCGAACTTTTATTAACGTCGAATCTACAGATGGTACAAGGAAAACTAGAGAGACGGAAATTAGCGGCCATAATTAGTTTCTGCAAACGTGGTGTCCTTAATGAGAGTGCGCTAAAAGGACGAAATATTTTTTTTTCGTTGTTACGTGAAATGGGAGAAACAAATATTGATGTTTTTGAAATAAGTATTTTTGTGTTATTTATTCTTCTAAGGAGTACATTACCAAGGAGTACGTACTTACTGTTCTAGTTTAGTAGTCCATCAAACAACACTGAACAACCGTGCTAGTTTTTCACATCCAAATTCCATTTACATGAGTACATGGAAATTACGGAAAGGGGTAAGGATGCCTTTGCTCAGCAGTGGAACAGTTTAGGCCACTTTAGGCTAATGACAATAGTTTTGAGAAGTCAAAGAATTTTATTCAAATAGGCATATTACAAGCTCTTTGGAATCGTCATATTTTTGAGTTGGTCGCTGTTCGGGCGTAGACAGTTTTTGGTAAACAACACTTCTGATAGAATTAGAGGAGCTCGATGGCGTCGCTGTGTGTCGCACTCTAATATGAACACGCAAGTCAAGCGACGTCGACACTAGCCAGTGTTTGGATGGGTTTCGTTATCTCGAGCTTCTCCGTGCTTCGGAGGGCACGTTAAGCCGTCGGTCCCGGCTGTTATCGGTAGATGACAGTCGTTAAGCCAAGTCGGTGGCCTTCGGGCGGCTTGAAAACACCGGCCTCTGCCAATCCGCATTGGAGCAGCGTGGCAGAGTACGCTCTAGTCCCCTTCGATTGAAGTGTTGAAGTGAGACCCGTATCCCTGCAGTGGGATGATTATGGGTTGATATGATGATGATGATGATAGAATTCATCGCTGTTTGTGCGTCTACTACGTACTGTCGACGCACGAGCGACCAATTCTTTTTTCCTACTACCAGTTCAGACGGCAGATTTGTATTATGAAGAACTGGCAAGAAACTTAGCACTTGCTTTTTTAAAATCGTATTGAAATAAGTTACAATTACAATATATGAAAGAAAAAGAGAAATAAAAAAGTAAATAGCTGAATAACGCTCTTTTTTTTGTGGCGGGGGATTAAATAACTGAGGTCTATTCTATAACAGTTTGTCCCATGATCCGGTATCCACTGGTTATAGCCGGCATTACATTAAGCGTTTTAAATCCCCAGTTAGTTACAGATGGTGCGCGATTATTCGAAGCTGCCAAAACGTTTCCTTTTATTCAGAAATTCCATTTTTGACGTTGATATTTGTTTAATAGTGTATTTTTTGAGTTTCGTACACAATGTAACAAGGAAACTATTTTATTAACCCGTACCATTATTGCGTTTGTTTGTCGTCAACTCAAGTGATGAGAAGTTTGATTACAGACATTATTCAGTTATGTTTTGAGAAAAAACAATACTTAGGTATATTATGTTAGTTGAAGAGAGGTAGGGCACAGCGGATAATTCGCTCAAATCGGAGCAGCCCGCCTGGGGAAGGACCTCCACTTTACAGAAAATCGTAGCCAAATAGCATTGGTCTCAGCCATGTTGTGTTCCTACGGTGAGTAAGGTCTCCAGAGCTCCACTTGGGAGGGTTGGCAACGTGTGAGTGATATCCCCGGTATTGCAATTGCATTGTGATGTTTACCATCAGGCGGGCCGTAGGCTTGTTTGCCACCTTAGTGGTATAAAAATAAAACTTGTAGATAATAATAATTATAGCGTTATACATGTATGTTATTATTATTTATTAAAAATTTCCGTTATTATGAATTTCCGAAAAATTATTATGGTCCCCTCGAGAACAGCTAGTTGGCAAATAAAACTCGAGAGAAACAAGTCAATAAAACAAATTAGAATAAAAATGAGTCGAGGGCGATTCTTATTCTATATATAACTTTTAATATAAAACACGAGAAAGCAATAAAAAAGTTCCGCTCATTGGTTAAAGAATTCACTTTCTGATACCTACCGCCTGACGTATTGGGAATCAAACGGCGATACCCCGCCGTGACATGGGTCGAGTTACATATTCGACTTGTGAGACAGGTGAAACGAAACTACCTGGGATAAGCTTGATTTATCACAATTTACAGACGCATTTTCATTGGTTGTTACATAACTAATACTTTCCAAGGCAAATGTACCTTTGATCTGTTCTTATTACCTCCCTTTTCTTAAATGTACTATGAATTCGGTTTGAAAATGTATAGATACAGATTGTCTAAGTTTAAAATTGATTGCTTATTGTATTTACACTTATTTATATTATCATACTAATATTATAAATAAGAAAGTGAGTTTGTTTGTTATTCCTTCACGGCTTGACTAATCAGCCGATCATTATGAAAATTTGTATATATATATTGTCAGAGGTACAGAGCCCAACATAGGCTTTTTAACTCGTAAAAGTAAGTCATTCCAATGGGATAATATTTTTTCTACTATAGAGGGCCCTGTATGGGATGGGCTATCGGCCAACAGATGGAGCCACAAATCGCGCTATGGGTTGTTTTGTTATCAAACGAGATCTATGTCATAAAATCAACCGTGAGCGAAGCCGCGGGGAAAAGATAGTTATTAATAATTAACGATTTTAATATAATTTTCCTATTCTATCTGACAAAATGATCTATCTGAAATTTACTCTATTTTAAATATTTTAAAAAATCAGATTAGATTCGACATTAAAGTGTGTTAAAATTGAACTGTATTGGTATTACAATTATATACAACAGCAAGCCTGCATTATGGCATGACAAAAGAAACTTTAACTATTGATAATATTGTTACTTATTTGTTCTTTGAAAAAATATTTGTCTTGTTCGGTGTTGTGTAAACAAAAAGAAAACAAGCCAATAACGATACACTTTATCGGCTGAAGTTTACGAATAACTGAGATTCTGGTAAGTGTTTGGTAAATTATCAATACAATATCCGACGTGGAAGCAGAACTGGAAATATCGAGTCGTGTCGAACTCCGACACAGTTATACATACGTTCTTTTTAACAATCTTCTGAGTAGTGTCACAATTACGGGTTTGGCTGATAAAGTAGCAAATCAATACATTCAAAGTATAAAAATCTTTTACATTTACATTTTAATGGCCTAACCCTAGGGCACAGAATTCATTTACTAACGTACGGAATGGCCACTCCCCGCCCCGCACCAAAACGGGCGACCCCTCCCCTCCCGCAGCATTCGCCCACAACGAGTGGGGTACTTGAAAGGCACGGTGGTCACGCGTTGCACGCACACACATGCGCGCAGTGTGTGCAGACGTTCTTCTATTCATGTAATAGTAGTAGGTGATTATAACGAGACGTTTGTATGGAGTGTCCGGGGTGTGCTTAGGGTTAAAAAAACTGTTGAGTTTCTGGCGGCACTTCATCTCAATAGACCATTCACGTTACAAGTGCTAATAGGATAAAAAATATTGACGTGCAAAAGTATTTCCTCCAGATGTAATTGAACAATCAACATTTTTAAAAACTTAAAAAAATAAACTGAAACTCAATACGAAATGAAACAAGAAGTCACTGTCTAACAAAATATGAATTCATGTATTCTCGCCTTTTTTCCTGCTCTTTCGTGCCAGTGGCTCTTTCTAGCTGCGATTAAATGACAGACAAGGACAAACGACCAAGCGGGACACCATGATAAGTAATAACAATCATAGATTTATTATATACTAGCGTTAGATTGACAATGCTAAAGAGATAGATCATAGCATACGCGTTTGTTACAGCGAGATAGATAGGCAAGACCATTCTTCTTATACACGGTATCGGCCTGTACCGGTCTGACGTCAGTCGTGTTAAAAACAAATCCTACTTATTTTTACAAAATTTATGGTTTTTAAGTGTAGTTTTGGTGTGAATTAGACGTGATTAAAATTAAAAATGGTTACCTGTGCAGTGCCTGGATATAACTCAAACAAAAAGGAAAACCCACAAAATTATATATCTTGCTTGCACACATGTACATTACACGCACACTAGTGTATTTTGTTTTTGGTCTCGCCTTAATCAAACCATTGCCGATCTATAAGCTAGTATTATAATATCTGTGACGCTAGTATATACTAAATCTATGGTTGCAATGGATACGCATGACTTCAAGAATCTTGGATGCGTTGTCCACCTACACTAACCAATGAAAAAAGAAGGAAGGTTTGATAAAAAACTAGCAAATAAAAGGGCAAGTAACTTAATATACAAACGTTGTTTTTTGTTTTTACAAGGATATCCGAAATCAGTTATTATTGTGGTAACATCAAAAAGGAAAACATACAAAATCCTTTCTGGAAGGTTGCCGAAAAAGAGTATTTCCACTATTATCACGATTTTTTGTACATTCGTAATATATTTTTTCATTGTAGTAGTTTTGTATATAGTAATGACAACACGCCAGAAAAAAATTGACGCCATTTTATTTGCTTTTTAACTAAAGGAGGAAAAAAAGAGAATATGTATTTTTATTACTGTTTTTAATTATTAAATAAAAAATGTCAGCGTAAAGCAGCAATGCGTTTCGTTCGGTAAGTGAGATATCTGGAACAACTTTCTCATTCCTATATATCCCTATTCCCTTCCTTGAAGCAAGCAACACATTGGTAGTGCCTCTGGTATACTGATATTCATAGACGTCGGCATCGAGTACATAGCCCTTTCGAATAAAGACGCCTTCAAGTCCATTGTTTGTCCAAATGTGTTAGTATTTTGTACATTATAATCGCTCACTATTTTAAAATTCCTATTTGGTCGCGCGTGCAGTAATTGACCACTGAGATTAGAGGACAATTTTTGAAGAAAATGACAAACATTACGTCTACGTACTATTGGATACATAGTCGCTGGACGGCGGTGACCACTTTAAAACATGTAGCCCGCTTGCTTGTTGTCACTAGAGTGTAAGGAGGACATGAGGATCTTTCTAACGGACACATAACTTAGGGCTTCATTAATGATTTAAGCAAGCTGAAAGCCGTGTATTTACGTTCATATATCATATAGAGCCGCTTGCACCGGACCCGGATTCGGCCTCTATGTATTTAGTTAGTACTAATACATTTCATATAGACTGTAGAAGAGGATGGAGAAAGCCGAGAAGAACTTACATGGATCAAGTTAAGGAAAAGTCAGATGTTGTTTCATATAGAGAGGTGAAGGAGTTGCCACAAGAGAGGAAAATGGAGACTGCTACACCGACTAAAGCGCGGCCTTTAAATTTAATAAAACATTTCATATGCGCAAAGTACGTAGAGAAAAAATAATAAATAATATAATAAATAGTAGATTGTACAACAAGTGCACAAAACGAACCATTTTTATCCGATTCGGCTCGGGCTGATAGTAATGTCGAGCATAAAAATGGTTTTGTAGACGAGCTATAAACTCTGCTTTTCACTTCGATTGCGAGGAAATAAATGTATAAACGCACGAAAAAACAAGACCTGTTTCCCGCCGCATTTTTTTAAATCTTACGATATTGAAATTAGGCCTAGGCTGCAGACCTATACAGCCTACTATTAAATTAATTTTTGTAAAAATCATTTTCTTGAATTAATTAAAGAACCTACCGTACTTTAATTTAAATTTTAATATCTTTTATGTCTTAAAAAACACAAAAGGCAAATAGATTTGAACTTTTTATTGTGTTTCGCTGTATGGCTCATTATCTTTGACTTAATATAGATACATTTTAGGAGTAGATACGTTTATGCACTTGTGCACAAAAATCGATTTTGTGCAGCCTATATCCTGCACAAATAAGCCATTTCAGAGCATGAGAAGTGAAAATAATATTATATAGATTTTTAACACTCGCCAAACCATTTGTCAATTTTATTGTCATTATCCGACATCTCGCGAAATAAATCAACTTTAGCTCGATAAAGTAATACCCATTTGTAAACAGTAGCACAGAATAAATAATAGTACTACGTAACAGTAGCGCGCGAATGGTTTTAGAGCTTCAAGCTGTTATGGTTCCTTATAAAATACAAAAATAACAAAAAAGTAATAGATTATGAAACATAATTTAAAGAAATCATAATGTTTGCCTCTTATAGTCATCCAAATTCCCAAATTAGCTCTATCATTGAATAAATTGTGGAATCGTATTATCAGATTAAAACTGAAGAATATACGTCAATGAAAAACGGAACCCTAAATAGCCCAGAAATCTGATTGAGTTCCTATTTGTTGTCTGATGTAAATAAATTAGAATATTTCGATAAAATCTACAAAAATGGCGTCGATTCTTTGTCCCGTTCCTTATAATGAGATATCGATTCCAATGAAGTCTTCACGAGAAATTAGTAGTTTTTATTTTTTCCAAGCCTTATACAAAGTTCTTTTTTATTGAAGTAAGACAAGTTTAATGAAAATGTTTACTTGCATTTGTTATTTAGTACAGAAACGAAGAAAATAATGTAGATAGGTATTATTATAGTGTAAAGAAAAAATAATGTGAATATAAATAAATAAATAATAAATATATAGGGACAATTCATACAGATTGAGCTAGCCCCAAAGTAAGTTCGAAACTTGTGTTATGGGATACTAACTCAACGATATCATATTTTATAACAAATACATATATATGTAGATAAACATCCAAGACCCGAGGCCAATCAGAAAAAGATCGGTTTTCATCATGACCCGATCAGGGATCCAACCCGGGACCTCCTGGATGGCGGTCTAGCGTGGTAACCATTACGCCACGGAGGTCGTCGAAAATATAAAGAAACAAAATTTTTTAGATCAAATTTTTTTGCTACATTGTTATACATACCTTTTGCTATATTGCACAAAAGAACGAAAACTGACGTAAAAGAACAACACTTAGAAAGACAGAGAGCTCGTGAATTAATTATCTTACAGGGAAACAAGTAACAACTGTCACTTGTCTTAAAATTAATTTTGTAAAAGCATCATATTTATTCGGGATTAGCACTCAGTTTAATTAGTTACGGCTCACTTCAGACTACAAAGTAATTTATCTAGTGTGATGTGAATTTATAATCCTCGAGCACTCTTAACCTAACTAATAATAAACTCTAGATTAATATTATAGCTTTGAACTAAGGTGCTTATTAATTAAAGATTTAATACCCCAACGACGATAAACGCCCCATAAGTTTGACGGATATGTGGCATTGTATCATAAATAATCCGATTTGGATGCAGATTTATATTCAACTAGCTTTTTTGCCCGTACTTCGTTCGCATGAAGTTCCGGACCCGGTCCCGTGGGAACCACATTGGATTTCGGGAAAAGCTATAGCCTATGTCACTCTGTGATAATGTAGCTTTCTACTGGTGAAAGGATTTTTGAAATCGGTCCAGTAGTGTCGGAGCCTATTCAATGCAAACAAACGAACAATCAAATCTTTCCTCTTTATAATATTAGTATAGATAACGAAATATTTGATGTTTTTTTTACAAACAAAGGTAATTTCTGGCATAATTTAGATATAGCAATGTCAGTGAACCTTGCCTTCAAAAAGTAATAAGTTTTTTCAGGTTTTCCTCAATGATCATTTCATTCATATAATTTATCTTACCTATCTGGTGTCAAAGAGCGCGTAATCAAACCCCTTAGAAGACAAACTTTTCTGTGTTGTTTTAAATGTATTAAAAAAAAGTAAAGAGACAAAGTTGCCTGAAAATACATGTATTGGAATAGAAATTATCTAATGTTCTCATTATGTAATTAAGTTTGTTTAACTTTCACGGGTCGACTAACACAATTTTATTGTGTTAATCTAATTATTCTGCGATTAGAGAAAGTTCATATAATTCGTTTTGTTCCACTTTCTTGCTATATTTTATTTCTTTTAGGCACCAAAATATAATAATAAAGGTACAATCGATTTACTAAAGTGTCTTATTTTTCGGATCAATTAGCGTCAATTAAAAATTGCAATGGGCCTTTAAATGCACCAACATTCCGATTTCATTTGCCGAAGGTTGAATTTTTCTATCAACGTAACTACTATTTAACTAGAAGTTAGTGTGTATAGAGAGTATGCATTTTTTTTTAAACTAGCGGGTTTACCTTGATTCACCTCGTATTCCCCTTGATTCCTAGTTAAAAAATATATTTTATATTGTATTATTATATTGATGAAGTTTTTGTATTAGTCAATCATATTTATCGATATCTGTTAAGTATTTAGCACGCATATTTGAAAAAAACCATCCTGTTTATTATGTAACTTGGAAACTTGAATATTACAATACGCGTCTTGAGCAATATTGTTCAACATACAAAGACGCTAAGCTAACGAAGTTTATTAGCATGCATCAGGGCTTGTTGAGTCAACGCTTAGCATAATTCTGTTGCCTATAACGTGGGAAATTCTATCTTAACATCTCATTCATCATCTGAAGACGACGCGATTAAACTAAAGATTTTTTTACGCATTTCCTTTTTATTTACAACAAACAATAGATAAAGCATTTGCGTGTTACGTTTCACGCTATTTTGAAAGATCACGTTTTTTTTCCTACTAACTCCTTTCCCCTGGGAATTTCGGAAACTCCTTTCTTTTAAAATGCCTACGTCATACAAAGCAAACTCCAAGTTTTAGGTTTTTTCTTACTAACTCCTTTCCCGTGGGAATGTCGGAAACTCCTTTCTTATAAAATGCCAACGTCATACAAAGAGCACCCTTCAACTTCAAGTTTTAGGTCTTTCGGGTTAATATTTTAATTATTGCCTTTGTCACTCACAGATAACGTGACTTTCTTGGTAAAGGAAAAATTGATCCAGAGATACACAAAACAATCTCACAAACACACAAAGTTTACCCCTTTATCTTCTACATTATGTACACGCGAAATACTGATTAATCACGAAATCTCTGAAACTACAACACCTTCAAACTTGAAATTTGGCAGGTAGTTGGCAGACAGTCAGGTTTTTAGTCGGACGACCTCCGTGGCGTAATGGTTACCACGCCAGACAGCCACCCAGGGTCCGGTTTCGAACTTACTTTAGGGCTAGCTCAATCTGTATGAATTGTCTCTATATATTTATTTATTCCTCATTGGCTAGAGAGGCGAGCCCGACCGACCTCCGTCGCTTCCCCAAGTGGCGGGACATGCAGTAATGCATTTGCCTGACTTTAAACAAAAGGTAGGCTCCTTATAGGATGTTGATATCCACTGAGAATGGAATTTCCAAAATCACGTGAAAGCGGGGTATATGCAAACAAAGTTGAGCGAGTAGTAACATTATAAATGTTGATTTATGAAAAAACTCTGTTATTCAGTAAGTTAGTTGTCGTAAGCCAGTAGCCTGAGGAAGTTGATTGGCATTCAGCATCGCTTGTTGACTTAACGTAATGCTGCTGGTTAACATAACGCTGTAAATACGTGACTGGATAGATTATATTCTGAATACCTGATAACGTTACCACACAGAATTGTTTGGTATAATCCGATTATATGATCGTGTTAAGCTTATAACATTGATAACGAAATACCTAAACAGTCTTAGCATAAGCAGTCGAAAGTTCTAGACTGTTATACTCATCGTTAGCGTTCAGGATCTAAGGGATTTTATTATCGGGGCCTTCGCTATCCGTCCGTCTGTTTCATCATATTTATTTTGTTCCATTTTTAACGGTTCGATTTTTGTTCTATTTGTTAATACCATCATCTGTAAAAATTTCAACTGTTCATAGGACACAACCAGGCCGTGTCCGATGAACAGTTGAAATTTTCATGAATGTATTTCTGTTTCCGCTATAACAAATAGCTTTCGGGAAATTACGGCATATCTTCTCGTCCAAAATTCTTCAGTGCTTAAAACGATAAACCTTCGAGCAGTGTTTGTTACCAGTGATGGCATATGGATCCGAGACGTGGTCGCTCACTATGGGCCTCATAAGAAGGTCACTCAGCGAGCCATGGAGAGACCTATGCTCGGGGTTTCTCTACGAGATCGAATCAGAAAGTCTCCTGTCGCGACACCACGCGCCACAACTTTACATTTACTATGTATGCTCTTAGTCACACAATGTCAATACAAATACAGACTTTGTAAAAAGGCATTGTCCTATCTATGATCCGTCATATTTTATTCATAAAGAACTAACAGTATCTGAAAACAAATATAAAGTTTAGATTGAGAAAAATAAAGTACGTTTTGAAAACTCAACCAGAATGATTTTAGTCGAGACTTTTCGATAAGTAAGCATGTTTCTCGTACACTGGAATATGGGACTGCTTATGAATTTCAAATTTTGGATTTGAATTCGTAATTCATCTGAGTTTCCAAGTTATTTTTTTGCACAAAAAAACTCTTATTCCGCTTTCAAATATTCTAATCTTTAATTTGTTATGCAAAGGAAAAATATTATTGATTGTGTTAGGAATTCTTGTTATGTGACAAATCTCTTCGTTCAACATGTTTTGGTTTGATTTTTTTTTCTCCTTCACGTGAACATCTTCTGTCTTTTTCTTTCCACCCTTGCCCCACATGAGGTTGGTACGGCATGTAAGTTTTTTCCACTTCGCCCTATCATTTGTCATCTCGACTTTATCATTCCTTCTTATTATCATTATCTTCCTTCGCACGCTCAATCCATTTTTTCTTTGGTCTTCCCTTACTTCCTACTCGTCCTACTTTCATGACCAACACCTTTCCGACGTCATTCGACGTAAACATCTTCTGTAATAACAGCAAAACCAATCTTGGTCCCAAAAATATTCGTTATAAAAAAGTTATTTAAAAATAACAATAGTACAAAACTGTCCGAATACTGTATATCCCAATCGAGCGCAGGTGTGCAAACAAATAGACAAGTAAATAGTCCTATAACCCCGGTTGATGGTATGATGGAACAGTTAGCGACTGTTGTCTGGACTATACACTAAATTGGACTGTCCCTACGGTAGTATTCGCGTTAACGACAGTACATTTGACGCAACTTTAACAGTTTCAACTGGTTTCAACAGTTTGCTTTGCCATTTTCAGTAATATTTGAATTTATAATAAGTGTTAACTTGTTTCAAGAGTTGGAGGTGAGAAAAGAGAATTCATCCCTCGCAATAATAATACGGCGTCAGAGGTCTGGGCACAAGACGCGTTGTTACGCTGACCAGATGCATCCTTAGATAGCCACGGACTGCGGTCTTGGGCATAATAAACCCCAGAAGGGTCGTTGAACGGTTCCAAGTTTGGGCGCACCATTTGAAGAGACACCTGTCTGTTATTGATTATGAATAGGCGAGCAAGATGGGTCATGACATGACGTTGAAACTTAAACTTTGTCAATTTTAGTTAAGAGAAAATATGCCCACTTTTAGCACTGTACGATATGGACTGTGTACCCACAAAATATTGGTGTTGATTTTGACAAGCAAGCAGTCAGTCTATAAGTAACCAGGAGCGTTGCTAACGCTCTGCAGAATTTCTACACGCCCCGATTTGTATAAAAGCATAATTCCCAAAAGTACTGCCTGATGTTTTACGTCTTTTAACCCTAAAGTCAGTCTATAAGTAACCAGGAGCGTTGCTAACGCTCTGCAGAATTTCTACACGCCCCGATTTGTATAAAAGCATAATTCCCAAAAGTACTGCCTGATGTTTTACGTCTTTTAACCCTAAAGTCAGTCTATAAGTAACCAGGAGCGTTGCTAACGCTCTGCAGAATTTCTACACGCCCCGATTTGTATAAAAGCATAATTCCCAAAAGTACTGCCTGATGTTTTACGTCTTTTAACCCTTATAAATTGATATAAATACACATTATTTAAAATCCCTAACGCTTAATGCAAAAATGGCGACAGGGGTACCTGTGTAGAGTACATCGTAAATTATGCGGGTCCCACCAATGTATCAACATTTATCAAACTTCAAACCGATTTTAGGGAAATTATGTAGATGGACGGACGGACTTTATGGGGTTTCCATGTTCACTTATAATAAAAATATCGACAAGGATCTAATAAAATATTATTTACAAACCAATGGTAATTCATCCTTTGCAGAGATATTAATATTAAGTAGATTGTTATTATTTAACTCATGTTGGTTTGTCGCATTAGATTTAACTGAATATATATTGAAATAAGTAATTAATTCTATAATATCAGTAACAAAACGGAAGTCTTTCTCCTTTTTATCTAAGTGTTCTCTCCATATTTCTTTTCTTGTAGCAGGAAACGCATTTGTAGCGCCTCTGGTGTTACTGATGTTCATAGGCGGCGGTAACCACTTCCCATCAGGTTACCCGCTTACTTCGCCTGCGGTAACACATTAAACTAGTTTTAGTTCGGTTTTAAGAGAACCCTACGCACAGTGGATAATCTGCTCAAATCGGAGCTGCCCATCTGGGGACGGACTTCCACCTTACAGAAGATCGTAGCCAAATAACATTGGTCTCGGAGATGTTGTGTTCTTACAGTGAGTAAGGTCTCCAGATCTCCACTTTTTTTACAGGGTCGGCAACGCCCAAGTGATACCCCCGGTATTGCAAGCGTCCAAAGGGTACGGTGACTGATTACCAGACGGACCGTATGCTTGTTGGCCACCTTAGTGCTATAAATAAATTAGCCCTTGCATTTTCAAGATTTTTCGAGATTCAAAAGCCCTATGTTTTGCTAGTTATATTATCTAACTTAAGTCATAAGTTTAGTTCAGAGAGTATACACAAGTTATTCCCAGGTAGTAAGGAACAAACGGAATGTCTACGATGTATCTAAAACAATGGCATTTACAAGAATATGTTACAAATACAGCCGCGTCCCGTTAACGGCCAATCAACCGTGCCCGATGGAAGGTTACACCAATAACCGACTGTTTCCAGATGGTGTATGTTACATGTAGGCGATTACTCTTATTGGATTGAAGAGACTATCACCTGCTAATATATTACTTACTTCGTGTACACAACACGTGCACAAAATTCAGTATTTTAAGAGGCCCTAACAAATTTTAATGACACACGTAACCATTTTGGTGTTGGTTGGTGGTTTGGTTGGTTGGTTTTTTGTTTATTGGTGGTTGGATGGTTGTAATTTTGCTATTGCTATACCCTGTTGACATATACTCCTTACGTGGTGATTGTGACAATGTGACTATGACAATGGCAAAGTTATTGTAGTGTATGTTTATGTTGTAAATACAAGTACTTGAGCAGGCAGTAATTAGACAAAAAGATATTTTAGAATTAGACTTATATTAAAACATAAATTTATTTCTCGTAAAATTACATCCAGTATTTTTTTTCGTTCAAGTAAAGCTGACTCGACAGAAGCCTGAAACAATTGTAATATTTAAGGTATAAAAGATCTTCTGCAAAGCGCCTTGAAAAAGGCAATGCTTTAGGGCAATGCCTTGAAAAAGGCAATGCTCTTTGGGTTGCAGAATAGCCTGTCCTCATATTGATGAAGTGTCGCCACATAAATTCTTGGATTTCTAATGTTTCTTTGAACCTAAATAGTGGTAAACTATGCGTTTCTCATACATTAGAATATTTCTACACAGTTGATAAACCGAAGTTTACCGAAGTGAAGTTAGTAGGAGTTAGAAAACAAAGGAAAATTCGCGAATAGTAATAGAGCGTTGCTTACATTTCAAAGCATCGTGACGCTGCATGCAACCGATGGAGTTTATAGAAGACCACAGACTCAAACTTACGCTTGCACAGTGGGTTGTGGCATATACTAGCCGACGCGACGTTCACAATTCGCACATAAATAATTTTGTTATTTCCGTTCACAGATAGGTTTTTGAGATAAAAATATGATAAACAATCCATAATTGACCGATAAAAACATAATTGATCCATAATTAACATGAGGTCCCGGGTTCGATCCCCGGTCGGGTCATGATGAAAAACGAACTTTTTCTGATTGGCCTCGGGTCTTGGATGTTTATCTATGTATGTATTTGTTATAAAATATAATATCGTTGAGTTGGTATCCCATAACACAAGTTTCGAACTTACTTTGGGGCTAGCTCAATCTGTATGAATTGTCCCTATATATTTATTTATTTATTTATAATATTTGTTTGACGGCAATAAGTATAGATCCAAAAGGATTTTCTCTCTCACTCATCGTACGAAACACAGCAGCAAATCAACGCTATTTCACGTCGATATTCTGTGAGAGGGTGGTACTGCCCCAGTCGAGCTAGCCTATTTAACAATTTCATAGTAGTTTTATTTATTTTATTTGTACTTTTATTTCGTACAAAAAAACCATATTTTTTAGTAATAAAATAAATGTACTTAACCTATGTTAGTAAACTTAGTATTTTAGACTGCAGTTCACGTGTTGTGGCTAGGCTCTATCTCTACCACTCTACAAAAGACATAAAACATAAATTTATACAATAAATGAATTATAATAAATACATATTAATTTCATTTACGCACATAATGATAAAGTGTTTATATAGTACTCTTTAATTTTTCTTAAAAGTGAAGAAAGAAGTACTCTTACGAATCTGTTTTGATTATTCCGAAATTGAGCGGCTCGAACAGTGAGAATTCATATAGGTAGTCAAGTCACATACAATTTTATATAGATGTATAGAACAATGTTTTCCTCATTACTGTAAAATTATTATTGCATTACAAGGATTTTACCGTTTTGTATGCGAAAAATAAAGCTTTACATGGAGGGTCATCGAGACCTACATACTTAATTAATGTTTACGATTGCCATACGTAAAATGAGAATTCCAACATAATGTAAGGGTCGGAATAATTAATTCCTGTTTTTATACCGATGCAATTTAACGAGTGTACGTAAGGTATTTTTCCTTGTTCTGTACATTTAAAATTTTAATAATAAACGGGAAATACGCAGGCGTTTTTCGAGGCGCGGAGAGGGAACAAATCTACACGCGGCCAAAGTGTTACCACAACAGCCTCCGCCGTTCGGCTCGTAGACCCCACCGCGCAGCTTGCTTGTAGGTTTCAAACTAATTGTCCGCGACAAGTGGGGCGACAGCGACAACGACACGGCGATGTATGGTGTCGCTGTCGCAGCCATCCAGTTCACTTCAATAAAGGTGCTCCTTCACCGCGAGCATTTGCGTGTAATGTAACATTTTATGATTCGACTTTGAGCATTACATTACATTACTACCTTCCTGACTGACGAGCGTTCGCCTCCCTCACTACTATAATGCTCGAATCTGAGCGTTACATTACACGCGAATGCTCCCGGTGAAGGAGCACCCTAAGAGAGGGAACGCACGAGCAACTTTGTATCCCGGAAATTTATTTGTCTATGTCGCCGTCTCCTTGCCGCAATTTGAAAGGTGCGCGCACGAGAGCGACAGCGACACAACTTTTTCTCAGTGTTGCCAACATTTTGCGCTTTTTGTAGGTTTCAAATAAACAATTTTTAACCCTTGTTTCGCTCATTTTATTTGTATTTATGTTTTTAGACGTTTCTAGCCCTTATTTTGGCAAAATTTGCTCTAATAAAAAAATCTAGCTCTTTTTAGCTCGTCCGACTGCCCTTTTTCAAAAACCAAGGTGGCAACACTGCTTTTTCCATAATATTTTAAGTTATAAGTTGGCAACCCTGAAAAATTATTTTGTAGCCGTGCGGGCTCCCGCGGACAAAAAAGTCTCCCGGTTGTTGCGTCGCTACGTGCGCGCACTTTCATACTAACCCATAGACTTGATGTAAGAGACAAAAAAGTCTTAGATACAAAGTTGCTCGTGCGTTCCCTCACTAAGAATCTATTCGTAAAGTGGTGTTGCTGTCACCGGTGTCACCCCGCTGTCGTTGCCACCAGTTTGAAGCCTTAAGCCAAATGTCGTGGCGTGGGCGTAAGCATATAAATTTAAATATTATGATTTTTCTTCCCTCATATAACGGTTGATCGGTCATCTGACCCCTACGCCCTGCGATCAGGTGCTGTTTATGATCGATCTAAAAGTTCACTAATATGAATATGTAATACGTGCTGTCGCAGAGGGTTTGTGGGCATTTATGTAAGTGATTGAATGGATATGATGGCGTAATGGTTACCACGCTAGACCGCCACCCAGGAGGTCCCGGGTTCGATTCCCGGTCGGGTCATGATGAAAAACGAACTTTTTCTGATTGACCTTGGGTCTTGGATGTTTATCTATATATGTATTTGTTATAAAATATAATATCGTTGAGTTAGTATCCCATAACACAAGTTTACTTACTTTGGGGCTAGCTCAATCTGTATGAATTGTCCCTATATATTTATTTATTTATATGACAAATTGTTATAAATTGCCGCACACTATCTTAACATTAAAAATATAAAAGTAAGTATATTTTGTGTGTTATTCTTACATGCCTTGACTATACCGCTGATGATTATGAAGATTTGTATACTAATATCCAATCACCTACAGAGAAGGATATGTCTTTCTCTGTAGGTGATTGGATATCAGTTCATATCAGTTTATGCAGTTTAATAAAATATACAAAAACATTCTTGCAATTTTTTTGAATGAGACGAGAATTATCTATATGATACATAATAAATCATTTAAGAACGGAATCCTTTTGTTCAAGTATTATAATATTATGTGGTAACTTTTTATCTTATGTTTAATTCTCAAATGTTTGCTGAGGGTTGGCTACAATGTTTGTGGGTAACTTTTCGAACGGAGTGGCTTTTGTTTGGTGAATCTCATATTAAAAAGTCATTATTTTGTAGGTAGGTATACATATAGATAATTTATTACCCGACTGCAACCGAGGAAGTGAAATGTATTTTTTGATAATCTTTGACAGGGATAAAACTCAAATGAAAAGCATTCAAATATTTCTATAATACAATCTTCCAAAAACCATAATGTATTAAAATGTATTATTAAAATGATTGTACAATGTTTTAAAATATAAAAATTAATTATAATATAAATGAATATACATGTAGGAAACATTGTTGTACCGCAAAATACAATATGTTTTTTATAAAAAAAAAATGTATGAAATATACGATTTGCACAACTAGTATGTAGTAAGTTTTGTCGTGTAAAACTACTTAAACAACACATGATAAAAAGTAAAAAAAACCTTATAACACAACTCCGATGAGGGAGAAAACTTAGGACAGTCATATTAGACAACGCGTGAAGCCATTAAAGTAATAAATCATTTGTAGTAATTATTTCCGATTTGAATCCTAAACCTACTGGTCTAAAAAGCCTGATTATATGACATAAAATATAGTATAATGCAAACGTCTTGATTCTGTGTCAATAGACATTTAGCTACGAGACGCAAACAAATTCCCGCCGCGGCTGCCAGCTACGCGACCCATGTTATTTTATACCAGCCAGCGAATAACTCAGTATTCTGGTTCAAAGACCAACTAAGATATAGATATAATGGTGAGTTGCTCAAACATATTTTAAAGTTAATGACATTGATTGTAATGATATAAAGAAAAAGAAGACAGCTTGAAACTTAATGTAGAATTATTAAATTTAAAATGCAAACAAGGCTTGTTTTGATCCATCAAGAATCAGATCAGTGGGCCTATTCATGTCAAACACAGTTACAACAAACACAGTTACAATCTCATGTAAATCTCAAATGCTCTCTCACTCATACAAAATAAGAATTGAGCGAGATAGTGCGTGATTTTGAGTTGAGATTGAAACTTTTTTGTTACGAGTATTCGGGTGCAGATGAATGGTAAGTAGAACGGTGTAGAAAGACCCGTGGGCTCCCAGTGCTATGTCGTTTTTTAAGAACAATTCCTAATAACTGCGGGAGACCACGGGTAACCCAAAAACTGGCAAGTACAATCCGCTCCACGACTTCCACGAGAGATGAGACCTGACGTATCACGTGATTTGACTGGCGCAGTAGACGATTTCTATACCATTTTACTAGAAATCGTATACGTCAGGTCTCATCTCTCGCGGCACGGATTGCGCTTAGCTCCACGTATCTCGATTTCCAATCAGCAAGGCAACGTTGCAGTTACAAAATTTTGGGTACCCTGCCTCAGGAACCTATCAACCCGGCTAAAACTACATATAAGCTAGTTCGAAGATACGTCTAGAGATGTAGATCTTTGTTGAGAACAATTGGAAATATTCCAAGCACAAGTGTGGATTTAATGTGATAAACAGGAATCGTAAAGAACGGTTTAGACGTAATAAGCACTTGGCAGGAATCTTGTTAGCTGCTGTTGCCAAAGCGAAGTTGGAATATGCTGGTTAATGTGATAGCTTAAATGCCACTATCAGAGAATATTGCTAATGAAATATTATTAGAGTGATGGTCAAACGGTGAAAACTCACCATCATCGCCTCCTAGCGGTAGGAATAACCTTATGTCATCAAATGTAGTACAAATTTCTCTAGTTAGATTATTCCTAACGCTAGGAGTCGTTGGTAAAAACGAGTTTTAATCTATTTTATTTCATTCCAGCTGTTGCCCACGGCTTCGCCCACTTTTTCAGCTTAATATTATAGCCTACACTCATAAATAACGTGGCTTACTATTGGTAAAAGTATTCTTCAAATTGGTTCAGTAGATCGGGGGAAATTTGTGAGATTGTAGGGGTACAATCTCACAAACTTTACTTCTTTGTGAAAATAATACATGGTTTTTTGCTCGCGTTAAATTTTGATTGTTATAGATACATTAAGCATCATAATCTGTAATATAGATCATGCTAGTTTGAGAAAACCAAATCATAGCATCGATTTACCGTTAGTTAGTGAAGTTTCACTGTCCGCGATGAAACTATAGCTGAATCGGTGATTGTTAAAACCCTTATGGCTGCTACACACGTTACGAAAAATCATTACGATCAAACTGCACAGGTACAGTTTAAACTTACAGGTGTTGTAGTGCCAACACACGTTACTATGAAACTTAACGATTAGTTCGTGGGAGCTATGGCTTCGACTGAGACTGAGACGCGTTAGCAGTCGTTCCATTCGGGACCGCGATCCACACGAAAACTGATGACGACATGTTACGATTATCGACACAGTTATCTTCCGATTCCGATTTATCTATCCAAAACTTCATACTGTTCCGTTTAACTGTACAGTTTTATAAAATCGGACAAACTATTTAGTTTTTCTCATGCACACATGTCGATATATCGTATCGCAGTTTGAACTGTACCGTCCAATCGTAACGATTTTTCGTAATGTGTGAAGCAGCCGTTACTTTAACCCTGCATTCGTTTTTTTTTGTTTGTTTATTTCATGGTCCAATCTAGAATATGTATGAAAATAAAACAACTGCAGTCAATTCAATACAAAAAAAAATTGCAATTATAAACATCTATAAACAACAATAATATTAAAATAAAAATTGTCTCTCCTAAAGTAAGCCGTCACCGTAGCCTATAGACGCTTGCAGTACCGGGGGAATCATATATTACGCGTTGTTAACCCTCCCAATCCCTCCAAGTGGATCTCTTGAATCTCTCTCGTGGAGACCTTACTCACCGTAGGAACAAAACATGGCAGAGACCAATGCCTGCACAGCATCGTCATGAAAAAAAAAAAATGCTATTTGGCTACGATCTTCTGTAAGGTGGAGGTCCTTCCCCAGACGGGCTGCTCCGATTTGAGCGGTTTATAATTACAACAAATTGGAATCAGGTTAACCGTTTTTAGCCCGTGGGGGCTGGAAATCATAAATAATACACCTACAAACAAATTAATTTTATACGAAATCTAAAAAGTTGGTAGCGGCATGTCAGTAATTTAAACTGAAATTCATTTAATATGTTGCGCTCATTAAAATTTTAGCAAGGCTTTTGTTCTGTTTATTAATTTTTAGATTAATATTAAATTATAAACTTAAACCTGTTATTTTAATATTCGTAAATAATGCGTAAATATAGAGAATTCGGGACAAGCCCACCACACATTCCCACCACTGTGTCTCCTGTGTAGCCAGGATCAACAACGGCGACCTCAGATAGACAATAAGCAATGAAGCTTATTGACGTCCCGGGGAATAAACTACAGCTGTCTTGGAACTCACAACGAATTTAATCAGAAAGAAGATAGTCGGAGTAGGAAGTATTGAAAGGACTTCCCTCCTTAACAACTACGTGAGAAACAGCAATTTGAAGCAAAAGGCATTATACCCTAGAGAGATGGCAAATCAAGTGAGGCTCGATTGCCGAGCACCACGGTCTATTGTTACATTACTATTGGGACCTAATGCTATGAACTGTTGTTTACTATTTTGATTCCAATAATATGTATTGCAAAACCTTCTAAATGCCTGATAATTCTCTCTGCTTGCTACGAGATCAGAATAATAAACTACGCCCGAAGTGACATGTAAAGAATTCAACATGATTACGCGTTCGTCATGCCAAAGATCACACTCCCACAGAACGTGATGAGCTGTTTGTTCTACTCTGGTATTTGCGGTAGAACACTCACAGAAAGGAGAAGGTACAACCTTGAAATAAAATAACTTGGCCTTAAAGTTTCCGTGTCCCGTTAAAAATTGAGCTACTTGATGGTCGACCTGTCTCTCACAGAGGGAAAGAACAGATACAGATGACGGCCTTTTACGGAAGTCTCCCACCTTTCCTGCCATTTTGATAGAAGAGTCTGTAATACGTCATCTAACGGATTAAATAGTCTATTTATTTTGTCACGATCACGTGTCTTAAGGAACGCGGGGGTAATTTCTTTTGATCTATAGTACATCGACGCGCGACGCTGTATCTCCAAATCGACGGGTATTACGCCAGCCAGCACAGGGAGTGCCTCCGTGCTGACAGTTCTGTAAGACTTACACAAAAATATCAAGGCAAGACGCTGACTTTGCAATAATTTTCTTCGCGCGGCCCCAATTGTTACACGATCCGCGAAAACCGCTGAACCATATGTTATACAACCCAGGTACGTCGCAGTATAAACCATTTTTAACGTTCTAAAGGTTAAACCCCAGGTTGCCGCAGATACTCGAGTTAAGGCATAAAAATTCTTTTTGGCTTTTTCTCCTACCTGCTTCATATGTTCAATGAAATTAAAGTTTATGTCTAAAAGTAAACCTAAGTAGCAGACTGTGATTTTATTTGAAACTGGAACTCCATCAAAGCGAAAGCGCGGAGGGACTTTTAAATTTCCCTTAAGCATAAGTTGATACGTTTTATGAGGTGCAAATTCGAAACGGTTACGATTTCCCCATTCCGAGATAATGTTAAGACTCGTTTCAGCTAATTTTTCTAAAGATGCCCGCGAACTAGCATTAATTAATAAAAGACCGTCATCAGCATAACCCGTCAAGGAGCATCCATCCGGTAAGGGGAGGCTGAAAAAGTCGTCAAATCCGATATTCCACAGGTAGGGACCCAATACTGAGCCTTGTGGGCAGCCTAATGTAAGCACCTTTGACGCAGCATAGTGTCCGAGTTTTAATTTAGATATACCATTTTCAAAGTACGTCATAATAAGAGAGTAAATATTACTATAACATCCTCTGGTCTTAAGTTTAAGTAATAACATTGGCCACCAAGCATTATCAAAAGCACCCGAGATATCTAAAAACACGCCTATCACATATTTACTTTCAGAATGTTCAACTGCTTTACGGACGGTAAAAGCTGCATCGACGGTAGATTTCCCGACGGTGAAACCAAACTGTCTTTCGTGAAATTTAGGGCCACCTGGTAGCAAACGCGGAACTATGAGACGTTCGAGAACCTTACCCAATGATGGTAGAAGGGTAATAGGACGATAGGATTTAGGATCGTCAGGCTGTTTATCACCGCCTTTAGGTATTAATCTAATGAAGCCTTGTCGCCAGACGGCAGGAAAATAACCTTCGTCGATGCAACGATTGTAAACCATTAAGATGGAATCAGCGGCTACTTTGCATGCTTCTTGAATCATCCTATTAGTTATTTTATCGTCACCAGAAGCCTTATTAGTTGGCAAAGCCTTAACTACCGATAGAAACTCGTCTAGTGACGGAAGATCGGATTTTGGAGTTAGAGGGCATTGCGTGGCCGAATCTCGAACGTCACGATGATATTCGCTATCCTTACTTATGTTATCGTCCGGTATCAAAACGTTTAATAAGGCATCAGCAGTCTCCTCTACACCAAGAGTATGCGTGTTATTGAGTTTAATATTAGTAACATAGGCTTGGTCAATGCGCCTATTTGCCTTAAACTCGTGGTATAGTGGAGACCACGGACCCTCATCATTTAGTTTATCTACAACGCGTCGTAATAGGTCGCCTTTGGATTTTTGAACAGCGGCCCGATAGTGAGATCTTGCAATACGTAATTCTGTTAAAGCCGTTTGATAAATTACTCCCTCTATTTTTCGTTTCTTTAATTTAGCAGTCTTACGTCGAGCACTACGAAAAGCCCTACGCAACCGCGACAAGGAATCGTTCCACCAGTCGCAACGTCGTCGATCTACCACCGCTTTACGGCCAAGTGTGACGTCAGCGCAATATGTGAAGGTGTCCGACATAAGTTCCGCACTTTCCGCGACCGTCAACTGAGCGCGAATGAAATCCTTGACATGAGCAGAAAACATGGATCTAAAAAATTCCCAGTTTGCGTTTCTGGTTTTATATTGAAAGTTGATTAATAATAATAATAAATAACGTGAATGTCATCTTATACCAGCTGAGAAATCAAGCTGAGAAAAACTTAAAAACTATAATAATAATAAATTATATTTATTTCATCTCACAAACAAATTTAGATTACACTATAGAATGCATTTTACAAATTCTTATCGATTGTGTGAGATGCTGGTGCCTGAAGTAGGCTTGAAAAGCCTGTATTACAGGTCACCAGGTTCTCACCACTCAGAAACAAAGGAAAAATTAACAGTAACATAAAGTAAATACCTATAATTTGTATTGAAGTTTGTGCGGAAAAAAGTAATCCATTTTTTTACTTCTCAATTCAATTCAACAAATTATATGTATGTATAATAGACTGCGATATGTGTAAAGTATGACTGAGTGTTTGTGTGAGTTGAGTGTGTGCATTTGAGTGTATGTTAGTGAGTATGTTATACAAATAAATAATATATAGATACATATAAATAATATATAATTACAAATTATAAATATTAAATATTCAACGAATGCCTACATAACTATATCTTTACAAAAATCGGTACTTAAAATGCAATTTAAAATGCAATTTATTATTTAGGTACATCCATGTACTTACTTAATTAAAGTAAGACCTTCTAAAAGTATTTCTTGTAAATCTGGTTGCATAGTAAATAATTTAATTTAATTCAACCCTACGCCAAAAGACTTGTTACTAGGTTAATTATTTATTTATTTCGAATAGGGGTTGTATAATCCAGACAGAAGTGATCCAGTTTTGTCGTAATTAAGAGATATAAGCCAATTCTGAACCTTTTTTTTACAGTCAATCTTATTAGCCGAATGAATAGATAAAATTTCATTTGCTTTATTGTATAGGAAACCTCCCAAGTAGCAAAAATATTTTTTAGTATAAGTTTTTTTGGTGTTGTATGGTATACAGATCTTGGTAACTCTTCTAGCCTCCCTAGTATTTTTATCATCATCATAATATGGGGTAATTGAGTGTTGCTCTCTCACTGCACAAAAAATAAAGATTTGTCTTACAGATAGTACTTGCCAGTGTTTATATAATAGTTCCGTTGAATATCGATACGGGAAAAAGGCACCTACTTTCAGAATAGCTCTTTGCGCTATCTCAATTTGTTTCATAATTGTTTTAGAAGCTCCACCCCATGAGACTATACAATACGCAATAACACTCTGAACCAATGCAAAATATATGCGTTTTAAGCCAGTAAGATCCACTACGTGTCTTAGCGTTTTAAAAATATATATAAACTTTCTTGCTCTTTTGGATAGGACTTCTATATGCTTTTTAAAGGAGAGATTTTCATCTATAAGTACTCCAAGGTACTTTATAGACATCACCAATTCTATACCTTTACACTGACACAATTGTTTCCCACTGTCAATATTGCAATAATGAGAAATAAGCGGTTTGTTTAATATATCAGCCAAACCAACGAAGGACATTTTACGCATCGAGAAGGCGATATACTTGGTCTTATCCGAGTTTAAAGTTAGTACATTAGCATACAACCACCTGTTAACGACATCAAAACCATCCTGAGCAGCACTATGCGTCAATTCCCATGAGCTATCCGAGAAAAGAAGGCATGTATCATCAGCATAAGTGATGATGTGACCCCTTTTGAGTTGAAGCGAACACAGATCATTAATGTATACAAGGAATAAGGTCGGGCCTAAAATGCTACCCTGTGGTACTCCGTAATTAATTGGTATTCTGTCGCTCACATATTCACCTATTTTTGTACTGTAAATTCTGTCAGAGAGATAATCCTTGAAGAGTTCCAATTGTGTACCCCTGATACCATAGGCTTCCAATTTATTGATAAGGATAGGGACAGAAACCGTGTCAAACGCCTTGGCAAGGTCAAGGAAAATGCCAATAACTTTGTTCGATTTATCTAAATTTTTAACCACAAAATCTGTCAAATCATTAACAGCAGCGTCAGTGGACCTTCCCTGTCTAAAACCAAATTGGTTTGGTGAAAAAAGATTCTTACTTTCGAAGTATTTAATAAGTCGATTATTAATTATTTTTTCAAGTATTTTTGAGAAAGCTGGTAGAATAGAAATGGGTCTATAGTTATCGACACGGTCTCTGTCACCACTCTTATATATGGGATGTACAATGGAACGTTTAAATACCTTAGGGAAAACTCCATCTCTGAGACAAAGGTTGCACACATGCGTCAGAGGAGGAGCAATATATTCAATGAAATCTTTAATAAAAAGATTCGAGATACCGTCCCACCCACTGGCACATTTATTTTTTAATCCCATGATCAGACTTTTAACTTCCTCAATATCTGTGTCCAAAAGCACAAAAGAAGACGCACAGATCGGTACTTGTTTAGAAGCTACAACAATCGGAGTTTGCCTGCCCTTTAGTGTTTTTTCTGCCAATTGTCCACCAACATTAGCAAAGAAGTAATTTGTGACGTTTACAGCATTTTCGGGATTAGATTCGCAGTTTAGTAACTCAGTTGAGGATGCATTTATCTTTTTAGTGTTAGTGATTTCCTTAACCACATTCCAGAACTTCTTGTTATCATTACCCGCCTTTTCAATTAGTTCTTTATGATAGCTGATTTTTCTTTTTTTTATTAGCGCATTACAGTAGTTACGATATCGTGTATAGGTTAATTTTAAAGTCTCGTTATTTATCGATGATTTGTATTTTTTATAAAGATTATCACGATTTTTAATGCAACGTAACAGACCAGGAGTAATCCAGGGTTTCAAGACTCTTTTCCTATTTGAAGTGGTGTATTCAATTGTGTTTGAAGTTATTAGTTGCTGTAGAAAAGAAACAAGAAGATCAGCAGCATTATTCGCGTCAGTACTGTTAGTTATAAATTCAAAGTTAGTATTTTCAAGCTCAGTCTTTATTTTATCTAAATTTAGTTTTTTATGTATTATTTTGACATTATCTTTTTTATGATTGTTCTTCAAACACAGAAACACTGCTTGATGGTCTGTAATCGTAGAGTTTAGAACTATTGTATTGGCCGCCTTAATAGATCGATTTGTTTAAATGTGTATAAATCATTTACAACAGGAGAGAACTCACAAACAATTAGACGGTGATCACTGCAAGAAGCATCTGGAAGTACGCGCCAATTAAGTATATGGACGTCTGCACTAGAAAGTGTGACGTCAATAGAAGACTCGCCCATTGGGCCACTAAAAGTAGGTGGTGCTTCAGGGGTGTTATGAATAATAAGGTTCATCTCTGCAATGAAATCCTCGACAGAAGTTCGTCTATCGACGTCTGTCGATCTAAGTTTACCGTACCATAAAGGAGACGAAGCATTAACATCCGCTCCAACAATTACTTTACATCCTACGAGCGCTTGCCACACGGTACGCAAATGGTGTATATGGGGACCGACAGGGTCGGAGTATTGAAAATAACAGCTCACAACAAAAACTTTAAAACGAGGAGACGTTACTTCGGCGACCGCACAGTGAGTGGACATCAAGTTTGTAATAGCGGTTACGGTTAAATCGCTCTTTGGCACATAGATACCGGCGCGTGCTTTATTATTAATCTGTACAAATTTACTATTTAAATGAGCCCGCTGGTATTGCTCTTGGACTAGAACGAGATCAAGCTTATAATCCGCAACAAGCTTATCTAACTCAGATGTCGCAATCCTATCGTTATGGAGATTTAATTGTGAAATTACAACTTTATCCATACGTGGTGTTTAAAATTAGGTATTCTAACTTAGCCGCGTACGTAGGGCAAATCTCAGACCCGGTCTGATGGTCGGCCGCTTTCTTTAGACGGCGGCACGTTGCGCATGTTGGCTTAAAGTCTTTTTCGGATTTTTTTTTACACTCGCGCGAGTCGTGTGTTCCGGCACAGTGTGAACAAGTAGGCTTGTCTTCAGAACAATATTTATGCACGTGGCCGTATTGCTGGCATTTTAAGCAACGGACTACTTCAATATCGTCGATGAATCTACAAGTTGCAAAATCTATGAAAATTTTTTCCTTGGTTGAAATTAAATGTTTCCGAATTTCCGCGGATAACTCGATACCTATCCATTTCAACACCGACAATTTGGAAGCCATCGTCGGACGGTTTGATGACTTTCATAAGGGCCTCTTTAGTCGCTGCAGACGAGGTAAGCTCAGAGGAACGCTCCTCAGTTGGATAGGCAACGACGCAAGGCATAGGTGGACGTGTTTGCACCGATTTCATCTGCTTAGGCAGCCGCAATTTTAGACGGTCGGCATAAGACGCATTATTATTACTGTTATTTACGCTTTGTACTGGCTCGGACGTCGTAATTGAGGATTTAAAGGCTAAAAGATCGCGCTCAGCTATTGCCAGCTTTGTTTCGGCGGTAGAAGATTTTATTGCTAAAAGTGACACAATAGCCGTTACCTTCTGAGTCATATCCATTATTGCCGACTTGTTTGCGATATTAATTCGTGACGACTGATCCTGCACTATTTCGTTAATGCGCGAAAGATACTCCGAAGCCTGCTGGACACATTCAACATAGTCGGAGGGCGCGCCCTGCGACCCATCAGCGCTCAGTTCAACTGCCGTGTCGTCGCTAGTTGACCGTTGCAACCTTTTCTCACATGGCGATAAATTGGTTGGAGTTATATCGCCTAAAGTGCGCTTATTATTTGCAGGTAACGGCGAATTTATAGGCGATAAAAACTGTCGCAACGGTTCGAAGGGATTGCCTCCACCGGGGTCATGCGCATTTGACGACATACTAATACCTTAAATACGTTACGCTTATAATAAAATAAACTTACGAACGTACCTTTGATGAGGTAAACAAACCTCTTTTATTATTTACGTACGGAGAATTCGGCGGCCGGCGGCGGCGGCGGCCGCGCAGCGCAGCGCGGGTCAGCTGTTAAAAGTCACTATTTCACTACCCGCCCGTATTCGTTAACCGACACGAAATATTAATTGCTTTATTAAACGATATTTACGCACAATACAATGATAAAAATTATTTATTCACAGTTAGAAAACACAGACAAATGAAATGTAACCACTCACTGCACTAAAAATTCAATTAAATAAATTAAAATCGAATAATAGCACGGAGCTCAAATCAAACCGACCTCACGTCACGGGGCGTGGGGAGGGAAGTGATAGTGATAGTAAATATAGAGAAGTAGGGAAGGCTTTTGTCCTGCAGTGGGACATGCATAGTTCGTAAAAAAAAGAGACAAGACAAGTCAGAATGGCGAGAACGACAACCTAAGTCACTACATCAATGGGTTTCAAAATATCGAGCTTTAGCATACTTTGCTGTCAAAAAAATTCAAAAAATTCAAAATTCAAAAATTTTATTCAGAGAATAGGTTTTCACAAACACGTTCTCTTGTAAGAGTATACAGTAATATATGATTTGTATAAATTAATCTACTCTATAAACTACTACCATTTCGGAAACAAAAGCAAAATGACCACTGGTAAAAAGAAATGGCGAAAGAAAACCAGTTACGGCCTTTTTTGTCATTTAAAAATATATCGTACTTTTCTTTTTCTTTTCTTTTTCAACATAGAATTTAAAACTAGGTACATACATACAACATTACGTACGCGGAATGTCAATAAATAGTGCCATTAATTTGTCTCAACATAAAATTAAGTCGGTCCGCCTGCTGTCGATGCATAAGGGTACGTCCTCGATGTCGATGTTAGACCATACAAAGATTTTATATGTAACTAGAGAAACCCGCGCAACTTCGTGTGCGTTTATCCTTTCCCGTGGGAATTTCAAAAAATCCTTTCATATCGGTTGGTCACACCCAAAAAATCATATTATGTATAGATTTTTTTTTCTATTTTTATACTTCTCATTACAATCTTTGGAGTGGGCGTTTATGAAATAGGCTAGTCCGACCAGTGAAGAGACACCCTTTTACAGAATACCCACAGAGATACCCATAGAATGGGTAATTCAGCGACTGACACCACGAGGGATTGGAACCATGGTGTCAGTCGCGGAAGGACTCTTTTTGAATTGACTGATTGACACCATGGTGTCAGTCGAGTAACATATAATTGGGACGTCGTTGATTGACACCATGGTGTCAATCACGGCAGGCGTTTTTTGACTTGCTCGATTGGAACCAAGTACATTTTATTAAAACTAAACAGTTATGTAAAAAAGTGCTAACATGCCTTTTTGAATTACCTATAAGTATCGCAATTTAAAAAGAATTTATTTCTAATGGTGTTAACTCCAAAAAATAAAATATTTTTTTTTAAATAAACCCATCAATACCGTAGCGACATACTTTGAATAATCGGTTAGTGTCAAAGTGCACGCTTTTTTTAATAGTTTTAACTTCTAAACAAATTATGTATATCCTACTTACGTTTTTAAACCTATGCATATTTTTTTTTTGTCCTGAACGACTGACTGACTAAGAATCAACGCACAGCCCAAATCGCTGATCGTAAAAATGGATACTTGAAAGGTGTGTTCTTTGCTATGATATAGGCATCCGATAAGGAAGGATTTTCCGAAATTCTACCTCTCGGGAGTAAAAAGGGGGACAAAGTTCGTATGGGACGTGATTTCTAATTTGCTTAAAATTCTTTAAGAAGACTGATGAAAGACCTCGGATTTTATTAAAATTCTCGAAAGTAGTGTGTGTAGTGTGTGGGTAATTTTCTTCAAAGTTGATATCAACACTCCTTGGTGCTTTTGATTTAAATTTTATTTTGACATCTGTCATGTCAAATATACAGGGTGTTTGGTAGAGGATTGAACATGGGATAATGGCAGAAAGGTGAGATGGTCTGCTACATGCTGAGTGAAAAAAATTTTACCTAGGGCCTATAGTTTTTTTTTGTGATTTTTTTTAAATTTTCACCAAACTTTCTTCCTTCGTGAATTTGAAGTACCTACTATAACTTTTTTTTTAGTGAATCAATCGTCCAGCTTATTTTTTTATTCTTATCCTTACTGAATGTAGCTTACTTTTAAATTGATATTTGTTGGTTAGAGTTACCAGGAAAAAAATTATAAGCCCTCAAACATCAAAAAGGCGAGAAGTCCATGCCGAGCGTTCAACTTTGGACTGCAGTTTAATAAAAACTAAAAGTGGTACAGCAGTTCTAATCATAGTAAAACAGCTCTAGTTCATGCCCTTTCGAATGGTATGTAATTTGTATAGTTTATTTTTTTCTAAGTAGTCTTTCTCGTACTTTCTACATGAAACTGACCATTTCTGACAAAAATACTTTAATGAAAATAAATCAAAAAAATGTTACGAAACATGGAGCGGGATGGTTACTACGGTTCATCATTATCAGCATCTGTTCTTCCTTTTTCACTCTTCATAGGTGGGCAATGCATCCAAGACCTTGTAGTGGTGAAGAGTTGGAGAGCGTAGCCACTACTATGAACTAGTAGTAGCTCGTAAATGGGCAGGCTCAACCGGGGCAGTACCTCGTATGTCCCCCGTGTTTTGTAGAATGAGTGAGAGAGCCGGAAGCCTGATACACCTCCTGTTTCCTACTCCCTTATTAACTTTCCTTCCCCGGTCTTTCCTTTTTCATTCCGTCATAGGTGGGCAACGCATCCAAGATTTTGTAGTCGGTGATTGCTTACCATAAGGTGCTTGTTTGTCCTCCTCGTGTCAAAAAAAAAGTTGTGCATATCTATGGGCAGCGGTGATTGCTTACCATCAGGTGATCCTCTAGTTCGTCGTGGATGCCTATGGGCAGTGGTGATTGCTTACCATCAGGTGACTTGCTAGCTAGTTTGTCCTCTTCGTGTCATAAAAAAATCGTAGATGTCAATAGGCAGCGGTGATTGCTTACCACATACCACTCTTCACCACTACAAGGTCTTGGATGCATTGCCCACCTATGAAGAGTGAAAAAGGAAGAACGGATGCTGATATTGATTAAGACAAACGTTAACGTTTCTACCTGCCTTGTGTAACCATCCCGCTCTAGGTTTCGTAACATTATTTTGATTTATTTTCTTTAAAGGATTTTTGTCAATTTCATGTAGAATGTACGAAAAAGACTACTTAGAAAAAAAAAATACTCTGTAAATTGAATACCATTCCAAAGGGCATGAACTAGAGCTGTTTTCCTAGAATTAGAACTGCAGTACCACCTTTAGTTTTTTTTTTACAGCAGTCCAAAGTTGAACGCTCGGCGAGTACTTTTCGTCTTTTTGATGTTTGAGGACTCATATCATTTTTTGTGGTAACTCTAACCGACAAATATCAATTTAAAAGTAAGCTACATACAGTTAAGATAAGAATAAAAAAATAAGCTGGCCGATTGATCCAATAAAAAAAAAGTTATAGTACTTCAAATTTACGAAGGAAGAAAGTTTGGTGAACATTTAAAAAAAATCATTTAAAAAAAACTATGGGCCCTAGGTCAAATTTTTTTCGCTCAGCATATAGCAGACCATCTCACCTTTCTGCCATTATCCCATGTTCAATCCTCTACCAAACACCCTGTATATTTTTTTTTAGAATATTCAAACAAATGGTTTCATAATATCGTACTATTCTGTTCGTGATCTCGGAAAAACAGCTAAAATTTGAACTACAAAACGGACTGGACTACGCTATTTCATCGATAATAATAGTTAGTAATTAAATATTGTTATTTGTCAAGTTAAATTGGTGAAAATGGCAATATTGATATTGTTGCTTATTCACTTAAGGGCAACCTCATTACATCTTTCGTCTCAATCTATTTTTTCGTACTGAAATTCCGATATAAATTTTTTTTTAAATGGAAATGGTTGGAAAACAGGCATACAGCTCACGTAGGTATAACTGTGTAAAAACTACACGAATTATTTCCCCTGATTGACTGTATATGACTTAATTTGTTTGAATAATATTTAATGATTTTAGTAAATATAAATCTCATTCAATTGTACATAATTTAATTATACTAATATTGAGTACCAGTAATTTTGTTTCATTTCAATAAGTATTTTCTATCCGACTGTACAAAAAACCCATTATTTAAAATAAAAAAAATCGTGGTTCCAATCAAGGAAGTCAATAAACGCCTGCCGTGATTGACACCATGGTGTCAATCAACGACGTTCCAATTATATGTTACTCGACTGACACCATGGTGTCAATCAGTCAATTCAAAAAGAGTCCTTCCGCGACTGACACCATGGTTCCAATCCCTCGTGGTGTCAGTCGCTGAATTACCCTACAGAATATTGACGTGAAGCAGCAATGCGTTTCGTTCGGGGAGTGAAATATCCGAAATTCTTGTTTGTCACCTTTGTGGTATAGAAAAAATCGAACTCATTCCTTGTACTATTTCTCGCTATATCCTGTTTTTTCCTGTTATAGGTCGGCAACGGGTTAGGGACCCTAGAAGCTATGTGCTCCATAGTGGACGGTAATCACCTAATATCAAATGATCCATATTCCTGAGCTTGCTTTCCAACCACTTCCGTAAAAAAAATGTTATATCGGTAATTTAATACCTACAACCTCTGCCTACTACAATACTACGAAATAATAGAGCGAGTCGACGTAATGAGATTTCCTATATGTGAGAAAGAGACAATATCAAAATGTATGCCATTTAACCATTGACCAATTTAACTTGAACCCTGTCAAATATTATAAAATTTAATATTTAATTACTTACCATTTATTATCGATGAATATGATTCAGTCCGCTTTATACATAGTTTGAATTTTAGCTGTTTTTCCGATATCACAAACAGAATAAATAGACGACATTATGATTGAATATTCACAATTTATAATTACATGACAGATGATACACTTCACTTCACGGATGTGTCAAAATGAAATGTAATTGAAATCAAAAGCACTAAGGAGTATGAGTATTTATATCAACTCGAAGAAAACTACCCACAAGATACATTTTTTTCAAGAATTTCAATAAAATAAGAATCACATCTTCCATCAATTCTCTTAAACAATTTTTATGCAAAATTTGAAGAAGATTGGACCAAGAAATCAAGTTGTCCCATAGTAATTTTACCCCCCTTTTTTACCCCCTTAGAGTTCGAATTTCAAAAAATCCTTTCTTATCGGACGCCTACGTCTTATAATAGTTCCACCTGCCAAATTTCAGATTTTTACGATGAGCGGTTTAGGCTGTGCGTTGATTCTCAGTCAGTCAGTCAGTCAGTCAGTCAGGACAAAGCATTTTATATATATAGATTAATATAACTTTGAGTTATCTGATAATCACACACGAAAAAGTATTACTGCAAGGTTGTGTTGACATGCTTAGTCGACAGCACATTAACTTACATTTGTTGTAACTTTCTTCAAACTTAAAACCACTATACACTGTTGCTACATATAAATCGATATTATTTCTTTGTAATAGGTATTATAAAATTCAAAGGTAGCATATACTGTCGACTGTATTTAAATTCTAAATAACGATGAACAAAATGACAGTTTAAATCAAATTAATCATGTTCTACAGTACCACAAAGTTATTTGAAATGATGGCGGGGCGCTAGGCTAGGATCAAAGCTATTGAAGATAATTGTCGAGATATTCAAGGCTAGTTCTAGTTTTGACCACCGGCACTGATAAATTTGTGACACAGTAATATTATTTGATTCGATAATAACATAGATTAGCGAACTACTAAAACCACAGACTGTAGAAACATCGACAAAATGCAATTTCACGCTAATAAAGATTGTCTTGAAAATTAATATAAGGTCGCAAGTGACTTATAAAACAAGAAAGCCGTCATAGTCCATGGTCCGAATGTAGTTTTTAACATCCATCCTTTTTTAGAATGTTGAACTAAATGTTCACATCAAATCCTACTTAAAATCTATCCAAAAATCCTCGATCATTCAAGAGTTTCTCTCAATGATCCTAGAGTCAATAATGATAAAAGGAAGGATGAAATTTTTCAAAGATAATTTTTGAGATCTGCATCTCTCAATACCTGCAACTCTTAATGCCTTTTTGAGTTGACAGACAACAACATTTAGACACTTGAATTAGGTATTATTTGTCGTATCAATGGTTATAGACTTACGAGATAATAAAAAAAGTAATCCATGCAACACACACACATCTAACACTAATTTTGCATAATATTTTGAAACGAGTAATGGTGGAATTTTAGACCTGCTTAAATCCAGAAGGCGAAGAGCAACAGTCAATTGCAAATACTAATTGTGATGGTAGTCAAGAAAATGGCTGAAAATCTTGCTTGTAAGGGTTGTAAGGATTTTATTTTATTTGAGTCATTAACACGAAAAAAGAAAAAGAAGTCTAAAAAATACGACGGGTATGAGAAACGAATCCCGGACGACGATCTATCAGTTCTTAAGGCCGGGATCTTATTACGTAATACCAAGTACTGTTCTATATTTTTAATTATCAAGACTGACAAGTTTTACGATTTAATTAAAGTTTCCTACAAACACGTAGTAAAAGGAAAACAATATGAACTAAAAAATACTTCATTCCTGCTTTCGTAATACCCACTGTATTGTCTATTGTATTTTCTTGTAGTTTCTTTAAGGCTAGAATTTCGGAGCGTTTTACTTTGTTAAAAAATATTCACAAAAACTATTTTATTTATTACTTCACGAAATTTTATTGCTGTCGTCATCAAGGAAGAAAAAATTCGTTTATTAAAAATCTTTTCTACTAAGGGCTATGCCATACCCAAAAAAAAACAATTTGTTTCAGCGCGTTTAGCCGCGCATTTCGCCAAAAACCTGCAAAGGACTTTTTGCACGCCGTTCAGACTTTTGTCTGTGGCAGACAATCAATGCAGACAACACACATTTTGTGTGACTGTGCACAAAAAGGACTTATGTTTAGTGCGATTGAGCACAAAATGTGTGTCGTCTGCGTTGCCCGTCTTTGGAACTAATAGGTTTTACTTTAGCTTAGTTTTTAATCCGCAAACGTTATGAACATTGCATTTTCTATTTTTATGTTACAGAGAGTTTATTACAATTTCCACTTGACAACACATCGGGTGTCACGTAAAGCTTTTCCAAACCATTGGTTTCAGTAAAAAATTCCGTCCTCGACTTTGAAATGCTACAATATGAAGTGCGTCAAAGGAAATACATAATGAAAATCGTGATGGAGGTGAATATTTATGAGTTTCAAAATGACTATGTAATATTTAACAACTAAGCATTAAATGTTGTTCAAATGATAGCGTGAACGTAAAGTATGATGAAAAGCGGACGCCAGACACTAGTTATGTAAAGAATTGGAATCAGACAAAAAAGAGAACATAATGTGTCTGAAACTATGTATATCTAGTGTGTGCATGCATTGGTACATAATAATACTATAGAATTTTCTTTCTATTATTGCGCGTCATCATATCCCACCGCAGGGGTCTGGGTCTCTCTTCACGACACGATCGGTCATTTTCTTAACTTGCTTTCTGAAGCAAGGAGGACGTCGATGGCGTCGCCGTGTGTCGTACTTTAACAAACACGAAATTTTAGTCCACCAGAACTTTTAAGTCAAGTTTTTCGAAATATAATTTCTTGGACTGCTACAATACTAATTCTTGTAGCTATTTTCACAATGTACATATTTTTCTCAACTAGATATCTATTGCCATTCAGAAGTAACGCTCTGCTGGATGCTTTTGGATACCGACGTTGACAGACACATCTTTTCTCCAAATACTATTTGCAATACTGTCTATGCAGGGGAACCTGGTGTCCTAAGATACAGGCTTCGGCTTAGTTTAGGCTCCAGGTCTCCCACAAATTGCATTTTGTCCTGTAAAACTGTAACTTATATTTAAGCTTTATTTATAACGTGTAATTTGTGGAGACAAATATATACATTTTTATTTTATTTTTTAATTTTTAATATTAGTTTTTAATTCTGACATAATTTAATTTTTAAGTTAGTTTAGTTTTTAGGTAATTCTCAATGTTATTATGTAGTAGTTCATTAGCATCCTTTGCTTGAATATAATGTAGGTACTAATTCACTCAGCGTTGCGAGAATTAGTACCTACAAAAAAACTCTACCAGGATTTTAACCATGGATCAGTCGATAAATAAGCTTTTTACTAATCAACTAGGTTTAATTACCTATCGTAAAATTTCTAAAATTGACAAATAGAAATGTTCTATTATAAACACTAATAACAAATCAAGTGCAGCTCTAAAAACCTGTCAATACAGCCCACAAATGCAGCAATAACAATAAAAGATAGTAAAAATACGGCCATATTTTTGGATACGCTCCAAAACTTCTAAAGTCGTGTTCCTATTTCCACTGTGTACTTGGAACATTGTTATAATGTATTGGTATTTTACATTCTTTAGCACAAAACGATACAATGTAATTCATGTATATTTTCTTTCCCTAGATTTATCTTTTTTATACCACTAAATGGCAAACAAGCTAACGGCCCACCACGCTTGCAACACCGGGAGTATCACTCGCCGTTTGGAGTCCGCTGAGTAAACATAATGTTAGCTCTACACTCTCGGGAAGTTGAGTGAAGTGAAGCAAAGTTACGCTCGAGTTAGAAGACAACGGAAAAGTAAATCGCCGTTTGGAGTCCGCTGAGTAAACATAATGTTAGCTCTACACTCTCGGGAAGTTGAGTGAAGTGAAGCAAAGTTACGCTTGAGCTAGAAGACAAAGGAAAAGTAAAGTCGAAGTAGGACGAGGAGCCTGTCCATACTCTTGTTTACGCCGAGAGATTGTAGACCTATGAGGATTTGATGAAAAGTACGATGTTTACTTGCAGCCAACTACCATTAGACCTCTGTCTATAACCCAGTGGAGAAAGCCGACCTTTCTTTTGCCGCTTTTGAAAACAATTTATTGGACGTGCGAGTAGCTCATGATATTTTCCTTCACCGCTGAGCAATAATTAGAAATATAGATAACCGCAAAGGTAATGAAACATAAACTAGTCGATTAAATTGACGCGTTACCTACTGGATCACGTTCTCATTTTTTTATACCACAAAGTTGGCAAACAAGCATATGGCCCGCCTGATGGTAAGCATCACCGTAGCCTATAGACGCTTGATATACCGGGGTATCACTCATGCGTTGCCAACCCTCCCAACCAAGTGGAGCTCTGGAGACCTTATTCACCTTAGGAACACAACATGGCCGAGACCAATGCTATTTGGCTACGATCTTCTGTAAGGTGGAGGTCCTTCCCCAGACGGGCTGCTCCGATTTGAGCGGATTATCCGCTGTTCCCTACCTCTCTAACCTACTGTTACCTACTAGATCACGTTCTCATTAATATTAAGAAAAGTATAAAAAACCAAATATTATCGAAATGAAATATTTCTCAAAAAGAAGTAGTTGTAAATGTTAACTATAACAGCGTTAGTATTCGCTTTTCATCTCGCGGAGTCACAGCAAAACTTTACATTGGGCTTTGTTAAGGGGACTCTGCGTTCGAATGCTGACTTTCACGGCTTCCGTCAAACTTTTACTGAATTTTATTTCAGTTTTTGCAACTGCATATTTATTTGACGCAATATCTTCTGCATATTAAAATAATATTTTTGTTTTATGCCTGTATTTTGTGCTCTAAATTCAAAATTTTCTGGTGAATTGCGCCGACACTATTAGATTGGGTAAACAAAAATGCTACAATGAAGAAAGTCTGCAAATTTTTCCAAGAATACAAAGGTTTTCAATTCGCTTGTGTATTAAAAAAAATCGAAATATTCATAGGAATTCCAACTTTGATAAAATACGTGCTAATTTTGTTATTAATAACTCTGCATTCAGTGTTACGACACGTGCTAATCCATGATACCTATATTAACGTAGGATTCATGTTATTAAATGCAGTTTCCATTAACTGCATAAACATGGCTAGAGATAAGTGGCAAGCTGGGTGGGGAACTGGATTATCAGAAGGGATTTGGGGCAAATTCTACATAAATAGATAGGTAAATGAAGTGTACACAATTTGCACATTTATGTGATCAACATAAATTGGTAGGGTTGGTGCCTTTAAAAAAGACGCAATAATATCTCGTTGCGCGCGTACGTGGGGGCCAGTTCGAACAAATGCGTTCTACTCACTTCGCGCGCGAGGGCATATAGCTGGCTACTAGAAGGAATAGTCCATAGATACCAGTCAATTATTTTGTTGATAAGGTTGCCTAAATACGTGACGCTAACCTTGTCGCCATAGGCCGAGGTTCGAGCCCCCCTCTGGGGCGCCCCTAGGCAGACACCGTAAATTTTGAGAGCCACGGTGAGAGCCCTACGCTCCCGCAACAGTCCGGTGTCTCAGAAGAGGGTGTTAGTACACCCGAACCTGAACATAACAATCTATATATATAAAAATGAAACCCGTTTTCCGTTGTCACGACATAACATGAAAACGGCTTGACCGATTTGGCTGATTTTTTTTTTGTAGTTTTCTAATACTCTGTACAAGGTTCTTACGGAAAAAAATATTAAGAAAATCTCTCAGAAAGATTGAAAAAAAAAACGAAACAGTACCCGGGCGAAGCCGGGCCGGGCAGCTAGTCTATATATATAAAAATGAAACCCGTTTTCCGTTGTCACGACATAACATGAAAACGGCTTGATCGATTTGGCTGATTTTTTTTTGTAGTTTTCTAATACTCTGTGCAAGGTTCTTACGGAAAAAAATATTAAGCCGGGCAGCTAGTTAACAATAAAAAAAATTTTTTTTTTTTTTTAATGACGCTAACATGATGTTTACATCTATGACAGGAAGGCATATCGAATGATTCACACTTCGTGTTGCATTTTACTACTCAGATTGCTTATAAGTTAATGCCTTCGTCTTACTAATCTTAGTTTAATCTGTTTAATGAAATGTAATTACACAATTATCTAGTTAATTGGACGTAACACATTTAATGTGCTTGCTGAGTAATAATTATAATTGCTTGTAGTGATTAAACTGAATTTATAGTTTAAGTCGAAGAGGTAATACAGCAGTTATTACCCGCGCAATATAAATTATGTATACGGTTACATCCGGTACTTATTCTCATGGGAATCCCTTAATTAAGACAGCTTACATAACTTTTTGTAGAAAAATATCTTACGATAGTGAAAATTCAATGTAAATCCGTTTAGATTAGATTATTTGATATGGACAAATGGCGAAAGTTACTAAACATATACTATTGTACTCGCTAGCGGATTCAATCACATTTTTCTTTAAAAAAAAATTGGATTAAAATAGAAAAACCAATTTTTTTTTTGTTTTGATGCTAATTGCAGGAACTACTATAATATACTAATAACCCAATTTTCTTGAAAGTCTATGGTTATTATATTACGCTTAAACCAATACATGTAAAATATCAATGTTGTAAAAAATGGAGAAAGAAAAAACTTTAATTTCAACCGTATCAAGTTTTTGCGGGTAACGAAAACCCAACCCAAATATGCAACATACAAGTTTTGCGCAATCAATAAATAGCCCTGAAATTTCAAGTGAATTTGGTCTACGCTAACTGTTTTGTGCATCAAACGATTAATGTGTTCTTCATTTTACTGCTATAAAAAAACTATGGCGCTTTTCTTTTCTAAATAAATAAAATAAAGGATATCAGAGCTACACTAGAAAAATACTCCAATAACTGTCTAAAGATAGGACATTCTTATCTTTCGATGTCCAATAAAGATTAGTGTTGAATCTTCCGAGTTTTCAAGTTGGAAATTGCTTGGAATTGGACTGGAATTTATCTCGGACTCGATATTGAGTGTCAAAAAGTGACTGGGGTTGGCGCGATAGGAATCTTTACAGCCTGGCAACTCATTTTTATCTTGTCTACTGGATATTCTTGTACTGATATTTTATTTTTGGGATATCTGGAGCTCTTATGTATTATCTTTACATAATATAAAATGAAGCGCTTCCCGCTGTCTGTCTGTCCTTATGTATGCTTAGATCTTTAAAACTACGCAACGGATTATCTATATATATAAAAGAGAAAATCACTGACTGATTCATCACGAAATCTCCAAAACTACAAGTGCCAGGAGTCTCACATTTTGCATGGGGGTTCCTTTTGGAGCGTAGGTGCTCACTAAGAAAGGATTTTTGGAAATTCATCCCCTAAGGGGGTAAAACGGGGGTGCAAAGTTAGTATGAAACTTTGCCGTTTTTGAAGTTATTCGAATGAAATTCAGCATGAAGGTTCTTTACTAAAAAGCATGAAACATGAGTAAAATATTTTTTCAAAATTCATCCCTTAGGGGGTTAAACGGGGGTGCAAATATAGTATGAAACTTTGCCGTTTTTGAAGTTATTCGAATGAAATTCAGCATGAAGGTTCTTTATTGAAAGGCATGAAACACGAGTAAAATATTTTTCTTAAAAAACATCCCCTATGGGGTTAAACGGGGGCGCAAAGTTAGTATGAAACTTTGCCGTTTTTAAAGTTATTCAAATGAAATTCAGCATTAAGGTTCTTTACTGAAAAGCATGAAACATGAGTAAAATATTTTTTTTCAAAATTCACCCCTTAGGGGGTTAAACGGGGGTGCAAAGTTAGTATGAAACTTTGCCGTTTTTGAAGTTATTCGAATGAAATTCCAGCATAAAAGTTCTTTATTGAAATGCATGAAACACGAGTAAAATATTTTTCTCAAAAATCATCCCTTAGGGGGTTAAACGGGGGCGCAAAGTTAGTAAGAAACTTTGCCGTTTTTGAAGTTATTCCAATGAAATTCAGCATTAAGGTTTTTTATTGAAAGACATGAAACACGAGTAAAATATTTTTCTCAAAAATCATCCCTTAGGGGGTTAAACGGGGGTGCAAAGTTAGTAAGAAACTTTGCCGTTTTTGAAGTTATTCCAATGAAATTCAGCATTAAGGTTTTTTATTGAAAGACATGAAACACGAGTAAAATATTTTTCTCAAAAATCATCCCTTAGGGGGTTAAACGGGGGTGCAAAGTTAGTAAGAAACTTTGCCGTTTTTGAAGTTATTCCAATGAAATTCAGCATTAAGGTTTTTTATTGAAAGACATGAAACACGAGTAAAATATTTTTCTCAAAAATCATCCCTTAGGGGGTTAAACGGGGGTGCAAAGTTAGTATGAAACTTTGCCGTTTTGTAGTTATTCGAATGAAATTCAGCATAAAGGTTCTTTACTGAAATCATCCCAGAAACTGACTGATTGGTGACTGACATATCAACGCACAGCCCAAACCGCTGGGTCTAAAGACTCCAAATTTGGCACATAGGTTCCCCATGAAGTCAAGGGGTGCACTAAGAAATTATTTTTCAAAACTCACATCCTAAGGGGGTGAAACGGGGGTCCAAAGTTTGTATGAAGAAACTAGATTAGTTAGACCATTTGAAACTTCGCAGGAATTCTCCTTCAAGATTCAACCCCTAGACTAGAGAGATGAAATGGGGTAAACTCTACACGTGTATTATAGAGGGCACTCGACCTAGAAAGCGAAATTTTGTATAGAGGTTCCCTTTATGATGTTGACAAGGATAAAGATGGGGTTTTACGACATTCCCACTGGAAAGGGAGTAATAGGACTGCAAGGGTATTATCGCAGGCGCTCAACCTAGAAAGCTGAAATTTTGTATAGAGGTTCTCTTTATGATGTTGACAAGGATAAAGATGGGATTTTATGAAATTGCCACAGGAAAGGGAGTAATAGGACTGTGAGTGTATTATCGCAGGTGCTCAACCTAGAAAGCTGAAATTTTGTATAGAGGTTCTCTTTATGATGTTGACAAGGATAAAGATGGGATTTTATGAAATTGCCACGGGAAAGCGAGTAATAGGACTGTAAGTGTATTATCGCAGGCGCTCAACCTAGAAAGCTGAAATGTTGTATAGAGGTTCCTTTTATGATGTTGACAAGGATGATAACGGGATTTTTTCAATTCCCACGGGAACGGGACAAATAGGACTGCACGTGTGTTATTGTGGGCGCTCAACCTAGAACGCCTAGATTTTGTATTAAGCTTCCCTTTATAAAGTAGACAATAAAGATGGGATTTTTTTTTAATTCCCACAGGATTCGGAATAAATAGACTACGCGTGTATTATCGGAAGCGTTTAACCTGAAAAGCTGATTTTTTTATAGAGATTCCCTTTATGATGTTGACAAGGACGGGAACGAAAGTATTGGCATTTTCGCTTGACCTTATTAAAATAATGAAACAACAGGATTTTGTACACAGTAGGTAGCCAAGATTAACAGCGGCGAGCAAATAGACAATGAGCAATGAAGAACACTGACGTCTCGGGGAAAAGTACAGTAATAGGAGACTGTTAAATCCGTCTATACTACTTAATTAGTCACAAGTCCCATTTCACGCGGGCGAAGCCGCGGGCACAGCTAGTGATGTGATATATTTATTAGATAGAGTGATTAAAGAGGAAGGTTCATATATATTATGTTTTCAGAAATTCCCACGGGAAAGCGGTATACACGCAGACGAAGTTGCGCTAATAATTGTATATATATTTACAATAATATTATATCCATTGTCTGGTACCCATAACACAAGCAAAGTCTAGCGTACTTTGGGATTAGAGTGCTTAGTACGACTTTTTTTTAGGTGACAATTCATACAGATTGAGCTAGCCCCAAAGTAAGTTCGAAACTTGTGTTATGGGATACTAACTCAACGATATTATATTTTTATTAAATACATATATAGATAAACATCCAAGACTCGAGGCCAATCAGAAAAAGTTCGTTTTTCATCATGACCCGACCGGGGATCGAACCCGGGACCTCCTGGGTGGCGGTCTGGCGTGGTAACCATCGCCACGGAGGTCGTCGTTTATAAGCCGACTGAATTGAAAAAAAAGTTTTACAAAAAAAACAAACGCGTGTTACATATCGTTGAGTTAGTATCCCATAACACAAGTTTCGAACTTACTTTGGGGCTAGCTCAATCTGTATGAATTGTCCCTTTATATTTATTTATTTATTTATTTATTTATTTATATCCAAATTAGCCGGGTTACTCACTCCAAAATTGAGCAAGTAAGACACGTCATTTTGATGTGTAACACGCGTCTTATAAATTCGCAACATGCGAATTCTTCTCTATTTGGTCGGTTTATTTACGTTGACATGATCGAATGTGACCAAAAGACTCGTACTAAGCAATCTGGTGTCATTGTGTGGTTTGTGAAAAGATTTTTAAAAGTAGGTGAAACTGCCATCTTTTGCTAGTCGTTAATCTTAGGCCCAGAACAGACGGTGAAACGCAAATGCAACAAAACTGAAACTTGTGGTTACTTTTTTATCTACGCTTCACAACTGTCTCACGCATTGACAATGATGCACAGTGAAATCCAAATGTGACGAAACTGCAAGTTCGCTTCTACGAGAAAAATTCAAATGCAACTCAAAAGTAACTAGAAAAGCAGTTTCGTCACATTTGGGTTTCACCGTCTGCTCTGGGCCTTATTGTCAATGCATAAGACAGCTCTGAAGCGTTAATAAGAATTTTAATAAACTTTGAAGTTTCTGAAATAAGGGGTTCATTAAAAATAGGGGTTTATGAATGTACCAGTAAGGAAACAGTTTGAGAGGAATGGCGACGGGTAGTGAAGCGTACTGCCAACCCTCAATCCACTACCACGACCGCTATTGTCAAGAGTGTAGCGAAATAGAAGAAGATTAAAAGCATAAAGAGAAAGTAAATCAAGATAAAATGATACATAAACAAAATACTGCAAAAATAACGTCTTTATAAAGTTTATTCAAGTAGAATTCTAGTTATTTATACCTTTTGTGAAGGCAGGATAAGCATCTCGCAATACAAATACCTTTAAATATAGATTTAACTTGAAGTAGTATTCGAGTTAAGTCTGGAAGTTTTTAATCCTTGTAAGACGGTCCTTTCTATGAGTTAATTGTGTCTAAGATTTTGAATATCGCTTTTTGGCTATGTATATTATTATTAGTAACTTTAAAATTCATTAAAATTTCAGAGCATTGACTAACGCATAGTTTTATTTACTCGCTTATGGTGTAATTGGTTTGTGCTTCGGAGGGCACGTAAAGCCGTCGGTCCCGGCTGTTATCGGTGGATGACAGTCGTTAAGCCAAGTCGGTGGCCTTCGGGCCGCTTGAAAACACCGGCCTCTGCCAATCCGCATTGGAGCAGCGTGGCAGAGTACGTTCTAGTCCCCTTCGATTGAAGGGATGTATCCCTGCAGTGGGATGATTATGGGTTGATATGATGATGATGAAGGTGTACCTAAATGTAATTTTTGAACGATATGTAAATACTGTTGGTGTACATTATTAAACGAAATAAAATAAACTTTTACTGCGGATTCAACTACGAAATAATTGATATGTTCCGCTCCCGACTAAAATTGTGTCACACACGGCACCGAGCACTGTGGCGGTGAAGCGATGTCATGTAGCATTGGCCTCTATGCCTAAAGAACACGTTTATACGACACGCGAAAATCCGCTGAAGATTTTCGTGTCATCAAAACGCACCCCACTGCCCGACCGAGCGCGGGCCGGGGTGTTAGTGAGTGTAAAAATGATGGTCCCCACTGTTGTCAATAGGATAACAAGCATTAAGCCAAGCTATTGATTATTTTAAGAGAGTTAGGGCATAGCGGATAATCCGCTCAAATCGGAGCAGCCCGTGTGGGGAAGGACCTCCACCTTACAGAAAATCGTAGCCAAATAGCATTGGTCTCGGCCATGTTGTGTTCCTACGGTGAGTAAGGTCTCCAAAGCTCCACCTTGAGGGGGTTGGGAGGGTTGGCAGCGCGTGAGTGATACCCCCGGTATTGCAAGCGTCTATAGGCTACGGCGATCATCAGGCCGACCGTATGCTTGTCTGCCACCTGTGTGGTATAAAAAAAAATATATCAAAGGTCTTAAAAACTCTGACACTAGAATTTACATTTTACACCAATTTTATTATTGTGAAACATGTGAAGTAATAATGTGAATATGGGTAGGTATGTATGTACATAATATTCGAAAAGAAGAAGATTCGTTTGTGCCTATATTTTGTTTTAATATTAATGTATAAGATCTCATGCATAATTTCCTTAATTTTTAATTACAAATTGTTACTTTTAAAATACGTTATTCGTTGTTTCTTCAAAATATTTTCAAGGTCAACATTTCATTTTGGTTTTATTGTAAAAAGTAATAAACGAAAAATAAAATTGTTTATTGCAACAATGAAGTTTCGCTTGACTCTAAGTTATAATAAAGATTATTTTTGTATAGCCGAGTCGTGTTCAAACTGAGATGATGAAATTCCCTTGAGGCTGAAATTAATACTTGATCTTAGACCCAACCTTCTGTAATGAAAGGAAAACAAGAAAATTTAATAAGATGGTTTACATTTTGGTACGTGTGTGTCAAACGACTGATAAAATAAAACCTAAAGAGCTCTGCGCTATGTTGTTTTTTTACATCACGACTAGCGCAGCGGATGACGGATCTTCTCTCCTTCCTGTCTCCTATAAATTACGGATTAGTGACAAATGAGCAAAGAAATACTAAAAACAAAATGATGAAGTACAAAATAAATGTTGAATATTTAAAATGGTTGTCAACGTTTGCCTAGTTTCATAGAAGGTAATTACTAGCAGAGCCACAAAGCTATTTCAAAATGTTTTATTTATTATTGTTGAGATGTTACCTAATCATAATTATCATTTTCTTTAAACCTTATTCTTTTCAATGCTACTACATCCACTGCTGGCGCCTTACTAAAGGCCAAACTGCAAGTGCAAACACGATAATGTGAGCGGCAGCTTTAAGCAGGGCGAAGAAAACAAAATGTACTAAAATGTTGAACGACACTACGAGACGCGTCGCCGCAGCGCGAGCATTTTTCGAGGGACAAGCGGCGAGGCGCGTATAGAGGGCAAATTGTATGCTTGACACGATGTATGCTTAAAACAAAGCCGGCAGAGTAAAAAAATATATTCGCCACTTGGCTCGCAGACGACATCCGCTGCATGCCCCTAACGCTAGAACCCAATATGCGAATTGCGATCTCAATCCTCTACCGACGATTGATCGAGATTGACGGAAGTATTTATTAGTAGTTTACTTCGATGCATCATAAATATAATGTATTGATTGGTTAAAGAGACGCGTGATGTAACTTTTACAATGTGACATAATGAAAAAAAAATGAGATCGCATATTGGTTTGGCCAAAAGCCGGCATGGCCACAAGACAGCGCACAATGAGCCGCTCAGCGTCCGTCCAATCAGAGCACAGTTTAAATGTAAAACGATGGTTATGTTCGCAGAACAAAGTTTGGCCAAGTTAATTTCCCTTCGGCTAACTTCTGTGGGAATCTTACCAATAAATCTCATCAATTTGTTGGCTATGACTCCAGGGCTATCGGCCCTCGGGACCAACCCTTTCTTATTCAATTACGTACCAAAAACTCGGCGCAATTTTTTTTTGGACGTGACATGCTCGTAATTTATTTACGACCCCTTGATTTTTGTGTGCTAAATCATCGTTCCGTTTAGGTAGAGTTAAAACATAATACCATTTAAATTTAAACTTTGCATAGTTATTATTATTAAATATAAATAATATTAATAACAATTGAGTTTTTTATTGGTAAAATGTAATATTTTGTTGAATAACTAACGACATTTTTATGTATTTTTCTGTAGAATATGCAAAAAAATTACAACGAATAAGCTGTAGATATTTTTATTTTTTATTTAAGCTTCGATATTTTTAATATTTTCTTTTGTATTGCAAATTAAAATTCCTTAAAATGCACTGCTGAATTCATCAACTCTCAGAAAGTTCAAGCTTAATGTATGGGCTAAATACTTTCGGCAACAGAGGTGTTCGTCATAATACACACGCTGAATACAAAATAATAAAATTAAAGCTTCTTATGTGTTTAGTGATTGAATTCTCATGCTAATATTATAAATATAAAAGTTTTATATATATCTCAGTTTATTCCTTCAACTCTAGAGTATGCCGCCGATTAACTAAAAATAATTCGCTAAAAATAAGATGGAACTGTCAGTATCTTTAGCATTTCAAAATGGGGCTTACTATAATTACGTTTGTGGAATTCTCACAATTGAAATCGTCGGTAACAGTTAGTTTTTCATAAAAGTATTTTTTCAGTAGCTGTTTAGCGGAAATAATACAAATTCAGCTCCCTATCAGTATGATAAAACAAAATCAAATTCTTGATAGATTTTTCCATGACGAATTCGTCAATCAATTATATTTATATTTTTGACATAACGAGTAATTAGATTTTTATCGATATTAAGAATCTTAGATTCGATTCTGGATTCATTAATAAATTCTATTACATAATACTTACTAATATTATAATCGAGAAAGTTTCTAATTGTGTATTTGTATGGATGTTTGTAACTCTTTCACTCAAGAGCCGCTTGATAGATTTGTATGAAAGGTACATTTTTCACTCCCACTCGATCTTCCTCTCGCAGTATCAACGTAGGTTGAGATTCGAACTCTCTGTGCCCCCTATAAACTGCTAGGCCATAGATATTATAATGCATATAAATATTTTCTTTAAATCACACAGATTGAGCTAGCCCCAAAGTAAGTTCGAAACTTGTGTTATGGGATACTAACTTAACGATACTATATTTAATAACAAATACATATATAGATAAACATCCAAGACCCGAGGCCAATCAGAAAAAGTTCTTTTTTCTTAATGACCCGATTGGGATTCGAACCCGGGACCTCCTGGGTGGCGGGCAGGCATGGTAACCATTGCGCTGCGGAGGTCGTCAATTACAGTAGCTAAGCAAATATTGTAAACGTGTCATTGCTCGGTGTACTAGTAAGTCTTCAGTGGAAATACAAGCGTCCATTAAGACAATAAGAACAATACACGGATTTAGTCGTAAATACTTTTTTGATAGAGACAGCTAAACTTTTACTGTCTCTGTGACTCGATTAACTTACTAACTACTTATTATTTTATATATACACGTAGAAGAGACAAAATAAAAATAAAGCCGACTCCCTGAACTTCTGATCGAAGCGAACCATCCAGCCAGAGTTCTTATTATACTGTTCTTGTACATTTACAAGCCAAAAGAATTTGCGCTGTTATGATAATGTGGGTTCGTCACAGATATATATTTAAATAGATGACAAGAGAACAAATGGTAGTCACGTATTCGTGAAAGAATTACTAGAAGGTCTTCCAGTAATGATGGGAAACGGTGAAATAAGAATGAGAATGAAGACTTAGTTGAAACCCACTGTGGGGATGTTTACCATTGAAACGGAAATTTTGCTACTACCTGTTTTTGTTCCATAATACTGAAAGTATTAAACAAATGCACCACTATATACATTTTTTCATATTTCCACGCCGCAGATATTGCCGCTACTTGCCGACTGACCCAGGTCAGGCTTTTGGCATGGCTGGTCAGGCTTTTGGTTTGTTAGTAGTTGATTTTTGCAAAATAAATGCAAAATTTTTGACTACTTACTTACCTAGCACTTGTACTCCAAGTGATTTTCTCTTTTTATATAGATTTATGTCCGTGTCGTTCGTCAACGTATGTCGATATCCACAATACCATCCTGTCTGGCTCAGATACCTTATTAGAAACATGATACGGATAACATAGAAAATAATAACAATTTTGTGGGATAACATTTTTACGTTATGATGTTTTTATCATCAGGAGCTTGAGGCCAAATATTACTTCCTTATTATATTAAAAATACATTTTGCTAAACAAAGAACTTATTTTTTAAACGTTATTTTTAAAGATAACTATTTATTTCTTCTTTGCAATTAAATGTATAACATGCTATTATTCTTAAGTCCACATAGCAAAGTCTAGAGCTACGCTATCATTGCACGTGACTGTACTGTTTTGTAGTACAAGCTAGTTTACTTTGAAACAGAAATAATATATTACGTCATACTCCTTTATGAGTCTGTAGCCAGGAATGTCAGTTATTGCATCCACAACCGTCTGTTGTTAACGTTATATGTATTTATTGTTTCATTTGTAAATATTCTCATTACTAACAATAATGACTTTAAATAAAAAGAAAATTTCTGCTTTATTGCGTACACCCTTGGTAGAATTTTTTGAGGCATAATATTATTACGAATAACCATATAACAGCAGATGGCAGAAACAGCATTTCGCAGAAATCAGTTTGGCATACGCTCAAAACACAGAATTTAGCTAGTCAAAATCATTTTCAGGCATACATTTAATTACACAGAATAAATAGAACATGCTGAATCGTGACATCAATTATAAATCATGTGGGTTTCTATATTATATCAAATCAACTAATAAAAAAAACAATCTTAGAAATTGAGAAACTTGGCATACCTACCACCAGCAAAAAGAAAAAGAGTTCTTGATAAAAAATATCGCATAGAACCTATTAAATAATCAGTCAGGCTTCTACAAGGCTTTTTTAAGATAATAATATAAGCAGTATTGATAACATTGACAGTTTTATCATTAGGTTTAAGTGAGTATTTAGTAAATTTTTTTATATTAATCAAAAAGCAATGCTATGATACTTCCCCTTTAACCCATAGCGCGCGTACGTGGGGTCGCGCGCGTACAAATGCGTTCTAGGTTAATCATTTCGCGCGCGAGGGCTTAATATTATATTCATGTCTTTGTCTGTCATCATAAATTACTACCGTCTCTCTCACACATCTTTTTTCTTATCGCGACGACGACGGAAGAAAAATGACGCTCAGTTATACTCTAAGTTGATAACTTAATTTGTTGTTTATTGCCCAAACGGTAACTTTGGCAAGATTTATCTCAACCCAAGTTTAGACTAAGACTGTACTAAGACAGATCCCAGGTGCAATCTCCGTAACTATATTGTAAGGAATAGAAATTTATAGTCAGACTCTTGTACTAGAAGTGTTATCACACCGTACTGAATGCAAAGTTTTGGGAGACCAGCTCAATTAGTTTGTTATCTCTTGTTAAATTTAGCATTTTGAGGTATTTTTGTTGAATGTCGACAATTTCTAATTTTATATGAAAAATGCTTATGTAAAATTGTGTAATAATTTGTTTTTATAGAATTTTATGATGAGATACTTTTTGTAGGTCAAGAGATAATAAGAATTCAATTTAGATATTACTCTCCGCATTCAGCTAAAAACTTTCAGTGTTCCTGTTAGGAACGACAAGTTGTAATGACCAAAGTAACCACATGTGCTACAACAGTTTTTAAATACACACAACATTGCTAGTTGCATTCTCAAATCCTCTTTTCCATGCAAAACATCCCATCGATCGCTCTATTGTCGATGTGCTGACAAACAAGCACATTTGCTGAAGTTCTCGGGTGAACTCAATAAATATTGATTTATCAGACACCGGACGGTGTGATTGCGACCAACTTTTCAGTCGTGCCATGTCAATTGGAGCATTTGGAATGCAAATTCGAGAGCTGACGTCGGACCGTCCCTCCGTCCTACACTATTTGTACATTGCTTACTTGAACTGTCTCTCATTTCGTATCTGATGTTACTATTACATCAAGTATATCTTGCGGTTGATGGAATGCCCGTCTATTTTGTATTGTTATTAACTTTAGAAATGAACCCAAAAATGTTCATATCTTTTTTCCTAAGAACAGTAGAGTGATGCGAGTTCGTCACCCGCCGCACCCCGTGACAAAATGAGATTAGCTAGACGGCGAAGTTATACGAAATTGTTGGGGTCATTTTAACAGAAGGAGAATAATTTTTTTATTGTTTTCTTTAATGGGTTCTTCTGGATTTGTCCCAATGTTAATTCGTCCCACAAAAAAAGTATATGCAAATTTGCCCCAGTAGTATTTTTACAAAGTAAATTCGTCCCACTTTTCAAATAAATCAAACAGTAAAATAAAAACGTATTTATTTTGCCATCATTAAAAACTTGAGACGAATTTACACATACACTGTTTTCTTTTTTAATGCATGAGACGAACCAACTTTTAATGTATGGAGTTTAAAAAGGGGACGAATTAACTTTAGGGCAAATCCACAACAACCTCTTTTTATTTTACAAGACCAACACAAGATCATTTGTATACTTATTGACTACTAGGTATACTTTGCGTGTTTCCCGCTTTCCCATGGGAATTTAGGAAAATCCTTGATTATCAGATGCCTACGTAACACAAAGAATACACTCTCCAAATTTCAGATCTCAAGTATGATTAACGGTCTAGGCTATGTGTTGATCCCTCTGTCAGTCATTTACTGGTACCCCCCCCCCCCCCCCCGGGGTAAAAATTAGCCAATGTTGGGCTATGGACATCAGCAGACTCTCTGTGGAACGCACTATTGAAGTGTCCTGTGCTGAATTGAAGAATTGTATATTGATATGTGTTTATAGACCACCAAGTGGTGATTTTACTCAATTTGAAATTGCAATGGAGAACATTTTGAAAAAAGTTTTTAATTCCAAAAAAACATAATAGTTTGCGGTGACTTTAATATTGATTTACTAGTAGATTCAGTAATGAGTGTTAGATTTATAAATCTATTTAAATCATTTAATTTATCGAACATTTTTCTGGAACCCACACGTATTACGGCTACATCAGCCACTTGCCTTGACAATATTTTTTGTAATTGTCGACATCTCAGTAGTTCAATAGTGAACAACTTGCCTTCCGATCACTGTGGCCAACTTGTAGTCTTTGAACATGTTACCGACGAAATTGTGAGTCATACCTTTGTTTGCAGGCCTTTAACTTCAAATAAACTGAATAAATTCAATAATGTAATTAAGGAAAGGCTCACACTTTTGGACTACTCTGTAGACGACCCTGACTTGCTGTATAATAATTTATTTCTGTCTTTGCTTGAAGAATATGGAAACATTTTTAAACAAAAATCTATAAATTAAACTTTATTGATTGGGCAACTCCTGGTATATTGATAAGCAGAAATAAATTATTTGACCTATACGCTCAAAAGTCATACAGATTCGAAACTGATTTTGTTAGTTATGTTAGAAATTACTCAAAGATGTTTAAAGCTGTTTGTCTAAAAGCGAAATCTTTATAAATTAAGAAAAAAATTTCGGAATCAAGTAACAAAATTAAGGCTGTATGGGATGTTATCAATAAGGAGACGGGAAAAACAAAACAACGAGATACCATCTGCTCCCTAAAACTTAATGATCGTACAATAACAGCTACGAATGATATTGTAAACGCCTTTGAACACTTTTTTACTAATATCCCCATCACATCACAGTTACTGATTCTCTTAATTCCTCTCTTCATAGTGCGAATAAATTGTTAATGGAAAATGTGGAGCCATGTGCAGAAGATTTTAAATTCAAATATATTTCCCCTTGTCAAATTATTAAAACTTTTAAACAACTCAATGTTAAAAATACTGAAGATCATTGGGGAATGTCCATTAAAGCACTTTATGCTGTCATAGACGCCATCGCTCCACATTTAGCCATCATCTTTAATGCTTGTGTAGATACTGGTCTGTTCCCTGATTTAATGAAATATAGTAAATTGATACCTTTGTTTAAGTCTGGTGAAAGACATGAATGAACCAGGTAATTACAGACCAATATCTATTTTACCAATTTTGAGCAAGATATTCGAGAAGGTTATGCTTGGACAATTGCAACAGCATTTTAATTTGTTCAATATTATTCATAATAAGCAGTTTGGTTTCACCGCCGGGATGTCCACCACTGATGCTGGAGTCGCTCTTGTCAAGCATATCCTTAATGCGTGGGAGGGGTCGCAGGATGCTATCGGGGTATTCTGCGATCTCTCAAAGGCCTTTGATTGCGTCGACCACCAGACATTACTGCTCAAATTAAAACATTACGGAGTAAGAGATAATGCGCAAAACTTGATTGCCTCTTATTTAGCCAATAGATTGCAAACCGTTGACATTAACGGTGTGAAATCTAATGGTGCTAACGTGAAAATTGGGGTGCCTCAAGGCTCAATCCTGGGTCCTTTTCTATTTTTAGTTTATATTAACGACCTCCCCTACATGGTCCAAAACATGGCAGATATTCAAGCAGTGCTATTTGCTGATGACACTTCTTTGATTTTCAATATTAACCGCAAGTGTCCCAATGCTATCAAAGTAAATGGTGCACTCTCTGCCATTCAAAACTGGTTCACTTGCAATAACTTATTATTAAATTCAAATAAAACAAAAATAGTAAAATTTACTTTGCCAAATGTACGTCAAGTTGATACGGACATCAAGCTCAATGGTAATAAATTAGATTTTGTTATATTTCTTGGTATTACCTTGGATTCAGGCTTGAAATGGGCCCCCCACATTAAAAAACTTGCAAGCAGACTAAGTTCTGCTGCATACGCAGTCAGGAGAATTAGGCAAATGACTGATGTACCGACAGCGCGTCTAGTATATTTTAGTTACTTTCATAGTATCATGTCGTATGGCATATTGCTGTGGGGTAAAGCAGCCGATATTGAGGCAATTTTTATTTTACAAAAAAGAGCTATCCGCTCCATTTATAATATGGGTTCCAGAGAATCATTACGGGAAGTTTTTAAAGAAATCAATGTTTTGACCGTTGCATGTCAATATATTTATGAAAATATAATGTATGTACGCAGAAATATAAACACATTTGTAAAGTTTAGTGATTACTCTGATGTAAATCTTAGAAATAAACATAAATTGATTCTACCTAGACACCGGCTCGCCAAGACCTCAAAATCTTTTGTTGCAAGTGGTATTCGATTTTATAATAAACTGCCTGAAAACGTGCTGAATTTGCCAGAAAAAAGGTTTAAATCCTTCATTAAACATTCACTCAGCAAAAAGGCTATAAGGCTATAAGGTTATTATAGAATTGAAGATTATTTAAATGATAAGAATAGCTGGAATCATCAATTCGGTACAGACACTAAACTCAAGTCTACCTACTGCTAGGTACTTAATATATTGCGCATATATATATATATATATATATATATATGCGCAATATATTAAGTGTAAACAGTGTGTGTATATAACATATATATATATATATATATATGTTATATACACACACTGTTTACACCTTTTTTTTACACCTTAAAATGTATATATGTATACCAGTATAATATTGATACGCCTTTTTTTTTCTATTAATTTTACTTTATTGTTTTAAAAAAATTGCAGTTTTTTTTTTTTTGTTATTCTTGTTTGAATGTTTACTTTTATTTATCGTAATTGTAACTTATGTCATTACCATTTTAAAAGAGCAAGTGCTAAGTTTCTTGCCGGTTCTTCTTAGCACAAATCTGCCGTCTGAACTGGTGGTAGGGAAAAAAAAAAGTGACGATTCGAAAGTGCTTGTAATATGCCTATTTGAATAAAAATATTTCGATTTGATTTGATTTGATTATGTACCCCTAATGAAATGTATGCAAATTTTCATAATGATCGGCTACTTAGTCAAGCCGTGAAGGAATAACAACAACAGTTCGCCTGTGACCACGGCCGGTGCAACCTGGTCGAAACGTCAGGCAATATCAAGGTATGATCGCGTTAATTCCCGGTATATTATTAATTTATAATAATGCAACGCGAAAGTTTAAAAGTTATTAATAACAAGCAAACAAATAAACGAGTTAGTATCATATCGGTGCATATTTGTAACTCGCCTTTGTTGTAGCTCGCCAAATCAATCAGGAATATTTTATCTTTATACCATTTTTTTATTTCATACGGCAGGTAAACACAAACCTGATGGAAAGTAGTTAAATGTGGATGGTAATTCGTATTTTACTACTTTGTTATTGCATAGCAACTACAAAACAATGATTTAGAGAATGAAAAAGAACTTGTGAATGGAAGTAAATTGTTAAACTATTTTTCTTGCTGACCGTACAATACCTTTACCTACGTACGAACGTTAATGAGTTTCATTGTTCATTACCGATTTGTGGTTACCGTTGTTAATTCTGACTAAATAGGAACAGTAATGGGCATACGAAATTAATAATATGGTATGCTATTCCAAGGTAAGTTTTGTACTTTACATAACAAAATCCAGAGTTTTAGAGTGGTAGAGCCTAGTATGGGAATAGCTCCAGAAGAGTCGGGATATAGCAATGAAATCAAACATTATCAAATTACTTGTTTATTTTTCAGTTTTCACAATTCCTCCGTACAATACTTTTTTTAAACACGTCTACACGTACACCTTCTCCTACGATCGAATCGGATGTGTCGGCCGTGCGCCGCTGCCGGCCGTCGTATAATTGTAATGTAATTGTATAATTCAGAACAGCTGATATTCTTAATTTAGATAAATCCTTTAAAATAATAACAAAATCTGAGCTAGTACAAACAATATCTGTCATTTATGGATATTACTAATTAACAGTGTACCAATTTATTTATAAGGCTTACAGCTCGGCCTTCCTGCTATGAGCGAGACTCTTCGCTCTGGTTTATAAATTGTATACCTACTAATATGACATAAAAGAATCCAAAAATGAATCATCGAGTAAACAAAAGGAAATACTTTATGAGGAGAAATATATATAAAAAATATAAAAAAAACTAATACCCATTAAATAATAACTAACACTGAATATAAGATTCGTGTGATGTACATATCGTGGCATCATCTATTTTTAATTTAGGTAAATCTACTTACAATAATTAGTTTGTTAATAAAAATATGTGACATTACCTTAATCTAATGATTTAGTTAATCTAGTTTTATAATATAGTTTTAAATAAACATTACAGACGCTTTAAAACTTCAGATAAATCAGTAGATAATTGTACCTAACTATGTAATGGTAAAATTATAGTATTCATACTTAATTAACAATAGATACTTATACTTTTATTTTAATCTAGTTATAGTTTTATAATAATACGAGTACAAATATATAATTTTATTATCAGTCACTATCGGTGTTACTTTCATTGCAACTACTCTCTAAATCTCTAGAAAAGTTAAGCCACGGCTGCATTTTGTCCACTGCAACTATGCCTTCGTAACGGCGGTTATTTTTGCGAGATAAGGGTGTATCTTCATAACGTACCATTAGGGAGGGCTTTCAATACGCGGTACGGTCCTTGGTACTTGGCGACTAATTTTTGTGACTGTCCGTCATGAGGGACTTGTCTTTCTACGCTTACTAAATCTCCTAACGAGTACTGCTTTCTAGTTCTTTTTCGAATGTCACCTTAACAGTGTCATCTAAACCATCACTTCGGCATTTTATATTAAATCCAAAGAGTAGTTCAGAAGGTGTCTTTTGGGTTGTTTTGTGAGTCACAGTGTTAAGTCCTAGTTGAATATCTAAGATATATTCGTCCCAAGACTTTTCATCCTTACCATGTGTTGAAGTGGAGAGTGCATCTAAGATGGTTCTGTTGAACCTCTCCACTTGGCCATTTGTCCTTGGGGTCGCAACAGCGTTCACGATGTGTTTAAAGCCATATAGCGCTGTGAATTCTTTAAACATTCCGCTCGTGAAACTGGTGCCTTTGTCAGTTGTATAAGTGAACACTAACTGCCTAAATCCAAGTGACAATTTACATCGTTATCGTTTACTTTAATGCACATAATATATTTAGAAGTTTAATTCTTAGTTGAATTCAGTTGCGCCACTTCTTTTTCATTTTTGTCTTTGGTTTGATTTACTACCTTTCCTTCTTTACTGTATGTGTTCCTAAAACAATATTTGAACAAATGGCCTAATCTATCGCACGTGGTACATTTCGCTTTATTTTCATCGCACTTAAAACTTGGGTGCCCAGATTGGTCGCAATTATAACACGTCATTGTCGCAGTATCCGTGTTTGAACTGCTAGGTTTGGTGAAAGAGGCACTAAAATCCTTCCTTTCGCTTTTAAATTTGGAGAAGTCGTGATTTTCCCTACCTTGACCTACTTTAACTGTTCTAAAATATTTCAGTAACTTCTCCGGTTCAGAAAATTGTGCAGCTTGAGCACCCACTTTAATAGCCCTATCCTCTACACCGTTCAGTAGACAATCTACAGCCTGTAGCCCATAAATTTTACATCTATTTAACAGATTAATTTTAGCATAATAATAGTGTTCTAGTGACTCTCCGTATCTTACCTTTTTAGCAAGCATTTCGGTCAAAAGTTCAGCGAAGTCTTCACGAATTGGGAAAGACTATCAATTTTCTCTTCCATTCTGGCCACGTAAATAACATACTAGGTAAACTTCGGTACCAAGATTTGGCTAAACCCGTTAATATAGGTAAGGCAAAATGGATAATTTCTTTGTCTTCCCAGCCGTATATTTCAGCACACTCTTCAACTTTTGTCAGGCATGTCAATATAGTCTGCTCCTTAGAAATTGGATCAAATTCAGGGACTATGTTAGTGTTGAAAGTTATCGTTGGCTTAGCTGAACCTTTGACAGATTGCAAAACTGACAAAAACTTATCCAATACATTATTAGCTTTAGAACTATCGTTTTTACAACGCTTAGAATTAGATGGTCGTAGCTCACCCGAGTCACCTGATGAGTCACGACTCCTCTTCCAACTATGCCGGGTAGCAGGTCCTATATTCTCGTTACTTTCTCGCCAGACCCCGTGCATTAGCGGGCTCCTCCCTCCGCCGCTACCCTGGTTTCCAGATTCGGCGCTCGGCGAACGGTCTCGCACTTCTCGATCCGGTGTATGTAGGGACCTTTCCGCAGTCCTTCGTGTGTGTTCGAATTGTTCAACCTCAGTAACGCGCATCCGCGTTACCCCTGGTCGCTCCGGACAGTACCTCCCTCTTGATCTGGCCCGACCCTCATTCCTGGGTTTCCGGGATGAACTAACCTCAGTATCGCGCACCCGCGATACCCCTGGTTGTTCTGAATAGTGTCTCTCTCTTGATCTGACCCGACCCTCATTCCTGGGTTTCCGGGATGAACTAACCTCAGTATCGCGCACCCGCGATACCCCTGGTTGTTCTGAATAGAGTCTCTCTCTTGATCTCACCCGACCCTCATTCCTGGGTTTCCGGGATGAACTAACCTCAGTATCGCGCACCCGCGATACCCCTGGTTGTTCTGAATAGAGTCTCTCTCTTGATCTCACCCGACCCTCATTCCTGGGTTTCCGGGATGAACTAACCTCAGTATCGCGCACCCGCGATACCCCTGGTTGTTCTGAATAGTGTCTCTCTCTTGATCTAACCCGACCCTCATTCCTGGGTTTCCGGGATGAACTAACCTCAGTATCGCGCACCCGCGATACCCCTGGTTGTTCTGAATAGTGTCTCTCTCTTGATCTGGCCCGACCCTCACTCATGGGTACTCCTGGATCTGCACTGTTCCTCTCATAGTTTTGGTATTGAACCTCTCGTTCGTCGTCACCCATGGTAACTGAAACTGACACATTTTGCAGCTTAGTAAGCTATATTGATATTACACACACACACACGTAGGTATTATTATTTTATATTATTCTACCAGTTATTACTGCGCATCTCTCAGAATTATCTCCATTGGCAATATATATTATATCTCTGTTAAACTATAAAATCTTATTAAGATAGGTAGGATGCTCAAATTAAATACATCGTATCAACCCACAATCATTCCACCGCCGAGATACCGGTCTCTCCTCAATCGAAGGCGACAAGAGCGCACTCTGCCACGCCGCTCCACAGCGGATTGGCAGAGGCCGGCGTTTTTCAAACCGCCCCAAGGCCAAAAACCCGGCACAACGACTGTCATCCATCGACAACAGTCCTGACCGACGACGGCTCAACGTGCCCTCCTAAGCACGGAGAAGCTCGAGACAACGAAACCCATCCAAACGCGGGCCAGGGCCGACGTCGGCCAACTTGCGTGATCATATTAAGAGTGCGACACGCAGCGACGCCATTGAGCTCCTCTAATTATTAAAATTCATCTAATTTAAATTATATACGAGTAGCCATAAATATAGAGTTGAACTTTTACTAAACGTCAATATTAACAAAGTAAAAAATAAATAAATGATAGATGGTACGGTAACGGTCATCCTTAAAATCGATTCATGTGACTGATTAACTCAGGTACTTTTACTTTATAAATATATTTTTTTTTTAAGTTAAAACCTTTGTTACTTTAATCTTATAAACTAAAAAAATAATAATAATGTTCACCTGGATGGTACTGTTTGTTTGGAAATCTGGAGGTCTAGCTGCGTGGTAATGTTACTACCACCTGTCCGACTTCACTCACCACTTTTCGTAATAATCGATTTACATCAAAGTACAATCGTATATCGACAAGTTAACGTGGGACGTACTTTCCATTCGAACTTTATAGTCTGAATAATAAAAGATCTCCAACCCAGGCAGCAAAGCAGTCGTAAGCAAAGCTTTTTCCAACTAATGATCGAGAAATAGTCGTAAAAAGGAGTCAAAGATGCCAAATCGTCGTTTATATGAACTATACTCAACCAACACATTAGCATTTTTGCATTTTGGACGTAAAACTATGTCGACTAAACGTTTACTCGACAATTAAAAGATCCTTTTCTCAGCTTTAGATGAAAAAAAAAAAAAGAAACGTGCTCCTGACTTTTATACGACTTAGTTTTGCACATATCAGATTCGGAGAAACATTATATTATAATACAATTAACAAAGGCGCTGTTGATAGCTATTACTGAGGCCCGATTTAGGGCGTCTGAGATTTTCGTAACCAATTATAAAATGGTTACAACGCTCTAGGGCTTGACTCTATCTTAATGATGTTTTCATCCGGGCCTACTTTCAGCGTCCGAACCTACCTAATTATTCATAAAAACATAATGTAACGAACGGTGTACTTACGTTTTCTTTCTTTTTTTTCTTTTTTTTCCCTCTTGTGTTTGTGGGCGTAGTACGAAAAATCTAGTTATTTTTCGTCGATCCCACTTCTGAAGCTATGGGAATAGCTCCAGAAGAGTCGGGATATAGCAATGAAATCAAACATTATCAAATTACTTGTTTATTTTTCAGTTTTCACAATTCCTCCGTACAATACTTTTTTTAAACACGTCTACACGTACACCTTCTCCTACGATCGAATCGGATGTGTCGGCCGTGCGCCGCTGCCGGCCGTCGTATAATTGTAATGTAATTGTATAATTCAGAACAGCTGATATTCTTAATTTAGATAAATCCTTTAAAATAATAACAAAATCTGAGCTAGTACAAACAATATCTGTCATTTATGGATATTACTAATTAACAGTGTACCAATTTATTTATAAGGCTTACACTAGTTACTACTAATTTCTGCCCCCCTATTCTCGTAACGGCTCAACTCACACTGGCGCAGAGTCGAAACGACGCGACGCGCGGCGACTCGCAAATCCACTCGAATCCAGCCGAGCGCCGAAGCGCGAAAGCGCGCGTCAACGCGCGATTCCATATTTACATAGCACAAATTTGTACTTAAATAATAGAACAATAGAGATGAATATGCTGTAGGCGGAAAAATATGACGCGTCGCGTCCCTTCGACTCTGCGCTAGTGTGAGTTGAGCCTGTTGCAATCTCATGGCGCTGACTCACTCATACAAATTCATTCATAATAATTCATGGAGATAGTGCGGGAGTTTGAGATGATATTGAAACTGTTTCTTTTACGAGAATAGCAATTAATACAATAAAGCAACACTTCAAGATTTGGTAACCTAAATCTGTATAAGTAATAACCTAAAATAATATAACTAAAAATCTCTAATATTACTCAATAATAAATCTATATTTAGAAATCTAAACGTCTTACTTGCGATTTCAAAAACCAAGTCAGACTTTAAACAAAAGCCGGGATGAGCAATTACTTGCGAGAATTCGTCCCGGTATCGACGCGGCCCCAGCGAGGAGATATCTCATTTATTTCGCTTATCATTGCCCCGGGAACGAGTATCGTCAACACGACAGCCATTTCTTACAATATGGCCATAAAGTCGACGATTTTGAAATAATAAAACTTTATTCATTAGCTTGTTTTTAAATTCCCTCAACATTGATTGGGGTTCTCTTTTGAGTATAAAAATACCTGTGTTAAAGAACCCTCAGAGTAATAAAAATATTATTTATAAATAGAACAGAAACGACAAGAAAAGACATCAGTAGATAGTAACATGTCATTACAAAGATCCAATAAACAACTAACAGGCAGCTGTCTATATTCTCAAAAGCACCATTTTGATTTGTAATGTAAAGTGATAATTTACTTCTGTTGCTAAATGTGCCACCCTTTCACGAAATTATTGGCAAAGTTTTCCACGACTTATTCAATAAATGAGAGATCCTTTTTTATACCATTTAAAACTGGACAATGCTCCCAGAGGAATCTATCTGTGTACAGTCAGCCAATGAAAGAGGTGAGCGGGACGTAAATATGAGCCAAGTTTTGTAAATGTTGCATAGAGGGATTTTTTCGAATTTTTATTTATATTGTACTACATAGTACTTTTTAATATTGTACCATGTAATTACAAAGTTTCATAACGATGATTACATTAGCATAATAATCTTTCTTTTGTACATCGAAAGCTATGATTGTTTATTCTGATTAGATTTTTATAATAAGCTATGGAATAAAAAAAACCTTTTGAATGAATACGGCCTCTCGTTTCGTGGCCGCAATTTCGTCGCCACCATCTCCCCTCCATTTTCTGGGGAGTTACAAAGATGCAATGAAAAATAAAAGGTGCACAAAACAAAATGAACAAGCATTGCTCTGTTGACACTGTCATTCGTTTGTATAACATTGTCGTTGGAACTTGTGATTTATGAAACATATTTCGTAGATGAATTTGAGGTAATTTACACGAAATGAAATATCTAATTTGATTGAGTTTTTTCTATATAAAATCTTTACATAAAGCCATGAAGAAGAGCGACATTCTGGAACGTATAGTGACGGAAAAGATCCAATTAAAACGACCAAGAAGGATGCCCATGCGATGAACTGACGCGAGCCTACTCATGAAGCCAATCCTAAGCGATCGGTATTGGATTTTTTTTTTATATACCACAAAGTTGGCAAACAAGCATACGGCCCGCCTAATGGTAAGCATCGCCGTAGCCTATAGATGCTTGCAATACCGGGGATATCACTCACGCGTTGCCAACCCTCCCAAGTGGAGCTCTGGAGACCTTACTCACCGTAGGAACACAGCATGGCCGAGACTAATGCTATTTGGCTAAGATCTTCAATAAGGTGGAGGTCCTTCCCCAGACGGGCTGCTCCGATTTGAGCGGATTATCCGCTGTACCCTACCTCTCTTAATGGATTGTTACGTTTAGGTACTCTTGAGAGGCTATTATAGCTTTAACTAAATACTACTCCAAATGAAATCGGATTATACACTAACAAATTAGTTAATAAAAGTTTAAAGAGAACGAATTAGGATTTGCTTGAAATTTAAATTTCGTTGCCGAGTAACCTAGCAGTTTTTCGAAGGACCACCAACTTTCCCGACGCAATGCGTGCTGCAGAGGACGGAAAAGGATGGAGAGCGTTCGTTCGAGAAATGATCCGTTGAGATCACGACCCTTAGTAATGAGGGGTTCTTTTCACAAGAAGAAAATATCGAATAAACCACAGTAATTAGTGGAAAAGATTCTACTAAGACACTACAAGTCTGATTCGAATCATATTAGAGTTTAATTTAAATAATATTGAAATATCGTGTCGTAATAAACAATTTTATTAGTATAATTACTTACTCATAAAATTGTTTATACAAATATTTATAAATGTGTACCTATTGTTACATATCTATACACAAATCAGCTCTTTTGAAATTTATATTATTTCTAGATAACGAATCTGTTTTATTTCAGATTCAGTTGATAATAAATAAGCAATACAGGCTATTTAAAAATCTGTGTTTTCAACAGTTACAATAGATTGTGAAATTAAAATTTATCAGTGATAATGTTTAGAGATAATGTTAAAAACGATTGGTGGTCGCAGTGTGTGGTGGGCGCAAAGGTACGTGACAAGGTCGTGGAGTTAGTGATATGTAGTCTCATTGTATAGCATAGTTAAGTGCCCTTCATTCGATGGAATACTTATGTTACAGCCAAAGTGATTAAATTGCTCTTATACATAATGACTGGTCATTCTATATAATAACTAAATTGTCTAGACAAAGTGATAAATTAATCACTTTGTCCGGACATTATTCATAACTGCGGGTCAATGTTAGCCAAAGTAATAAAACGCGGAATCGTAAGAAAAAATTCGCGCCAAACTCGCTTCGCTCGCTCGGCGGTGTTATGATCACAAGGTAACCCTAACCTAAGCCCCGCGCTGGCCCTCACAGCGTAGGGGAGCGTCCCCAAGGTGGCGGATAGGGGAATGGTCGGTAGTACAGCCTAGCTACACTAACCGGCTAAGTCCGATGGACTCGCTGACCAACGACGGGTGTGGTCCTCCAGCATTTCGGGGGTTGTGCGGCGGGTTGACACCTCGCCCACGTAAAAACCTATGTTGCTGGTGAAGCGTATCCCATTAGCGCTTCACCAGCCTGCACAACATCGTCAGGAAAAAAAAAAAAAACCCTAACCTAAGACAGTGTAGGGGAGCGTCCCCAAGGTGGCGGATAGGGGAATGGTCGGTAGTACAGCCTAGCTACACTAACCGGCTAAGTCCGATGGACTCGCTGACCAACGACGGGTGTGGTCCTCCAGCATTTCGGGGGTTGTGCGGCGGGTTGACACCTCGCCCACGTAAAACCAATGTTGCTGGTGAAGCGTATCCCGTTAGCGCTTCACTAGCTTGCACAACATCGTCAAGAAAGAAAAAAAACCCTAACCTAACCCACCAATGTCTGTCTGAATACCAACAGACCTCGGTGGGTTAGGTTAAGTTAGGTTAGGTACGCGAATTTTTCTTACGATTCCGCGTTTTATTACTTTGGCTTGACTCGCTGCTGTTATGAATAATGTCCGGACAAAGTGATTAATTGACTTGTGTTATTACTTTAACCATATCTTCGAAGATATTATATGTAATTGCTAGTTAATGTGATTAATTCTGTCTCATTTATCACTCTGTCTAAATTAAGTAGACATTATAAATAATGGTTGGATAGGATATCCGGATCCGGATATTATATATATATCCGGATTTATTACTTTGGCTGTAACACTTATAATGAGACAAAACAGTCTTATGCACGTTTTTACCAACGACTCCTAGCGCTAGGTTTTTTTTTTAATTGCCATTGCCTCATGTCATACCAATTGTTCTAGTTCTGTTATTCCTACCGCTAGGAGGCGTACTTAGTCATATCCGCACTTTCGACGTTGGAATTAAATATTTTAACAATTTACTATAATATAATAGGTACAAGCTGTTTTGAATTGATAAAGATATTTCTAAGTGTGATTGAATTATTTGAGAAAATTTAAAACCGACCTATTAGAGCGCCATTTGGCGGGCATAAAGATTTACGTTAAAAAGATTTTTCTTATAAAAATATTTTCAAATCAAATCAAAATATTTATTCAGGGTCCTCACAGACACTTTCTCTTGTCAACGATTCCAATACAAAACAATAATAAATTATTTACTTTGCCCGCGTAATAATTTGCCTATGTTGGTCTCTGTACCCCTGACAATATGTATACAACTTTCATAATGATCGGATCGGATCGGATCGAATAACAAACAAAGAAACCAACTCACTTTCTCATTTATAATATTAGTAATATGATAAATCAACTCTATAAACTACGACTATTTCGGAAAGGAAAGCAAAATGACCACTGGTAAATGAAATGGTGAAAGACAACGAGATACGGCCTTTTTGTAATATACCCAACAATAATACATTTCATATTTTTAAAATATAATATTTTTTTAAATAAAAATAAGAATGGTTAGTTGAACCGAAACAATTTTATTATAAAAACAATTAAAAACTTAATTCTCAGTTTAAAGTGAACATATTATACATTCACGCATTCGTTAAACAGTACACAGTATATCATTCCATTGTTTTCATGATAATTATACAATTTCTTCAAGAACCACTGTGTCGTTTCTTTGTCTTACTCGTATCTATGCAAACGAGGTCCTATTTTCAAGTAATATATGAACACGAAGGAAAAACTTCGGCGAATGTAAGATCACGTATCGTCATCGTAATATTACAAAGAGGAAATATTTGTTTTTTTGTAACGAATGAACTCAAAAATTACCTGTGATATGTCATCGGCTATATTATTATTATTCTTTTTTTTAAATAATGATCCTTGGGCGGTAGGCTATATATGGAATTCAAAGTCCTGACTGACTTAACTACTTATATATCAACGTACAGCCTAAACCACTAAGTCTAGAGATTCCAAATTTGGAATATAGGTTCCTTACGACGTCTAGGGGTGAACTAAGAAAGGATTTTTCGAAATTCCCACGGGAAAGCGATAAATACACAAACTAATTTGCGAGGGTTTTTCTAGTCCTTTAATGAAAAAACTCTTTGTTTTGAGCAATTCGCACTTGTTTACCGCCAAGTAAATCGCCAAATAGATACTTAATATATTTTAAGAAAATAAAAATAGACAAATCGTATGTATATTTTGTATGCACAAAACACGCGTAAATTATGTAAACTGCAGTTTTTAAGATTTTTTTTAAAATTATTTAACCCGTAGGTACATATGCGACCTAAGAATTATTACCCAACGACCATCCGACATTCAGGTTCATAAATCTGTTTAAAATCATGTATCTACAGTTATATATAACTCTTTAAATAGAATTTAAAGTAAAACAATCATAACTAAACACTTAAGATTTTTCATTTAATCCGTATTGCAGATAAAGTGTTTTTTCTGTAATTACTTTTTTATCGTGATAATCGATAACATATTTTATCTAATGCTGAGAATATATTTTCGCATTTTTTTTTTTTTTTTATGTCTGGTAGACAAATGAATATTGCTTTTACTGGCCATAAATATTTAATGTAAAAATAATTTACTTTTAACAAAATACCTATAGTTTGTTGTTTAATGATGGCCGGCTTGTTATTTTAGTACATTCACATAAAAATAATAATTACTTCCATCACATATAAATAAAACGTGTTGTTTTATATACCGAATGTATTTTTTTTATGTATGACTCATATGAATGTAATGGCTGGTTTACATTCAGGTCAAATGAGCAGAGTTAGAAGTGAGCAGTGCGAGAGTGTAAACACGATACTGCCATATCGCTACTCTGCTGTGTATGATGGGTCTCTTCTTCTTCTTTCCTCCTTTCTTTCTTTTAATCGGGTCTTTTAATCTTTTTATCCTTTTTAGGGTTCCGTAGTAAATAAACTACAAGGAACCTTTATAGTTTCGCCATGTCCGTCTGTCCGTCTGACCGTCTGACCGTCCGCGGTCTAGCGACTAGACGCTTAATGCTAGAAAGCTGTAATTTGGTATGTATGCTCATATTAACAATGCTAACAAAGGGGTAGAACAAAATTTTTAAAAAATATTTCTTTTGGGGTACCCTACAGGTAAAGTGTGAATTAAATTTTTTTTCGCACCATCCCCATCTTGTGGGTTATCGTTAGATAGGTCTCTTAAAAACGTCGAGGGTGTGCGAAGATCATTTTCCGATACAATGATCCGTTGGCAAATTATTTACATTTAACGTGCCAATTTTCGTTTTGCACGGTGGTTCCCTCCCCCTCTATCTCCGAAAGTCTTGAGTTTAGAAGTTTGAAAAAATTCATGGTTAGTACTCCATATAGTGAACCTACAAGGAAAACTATAACAGTTAAGTAGGCACTACTAGTTACCGAGTAATAGCCGACGAACATACGAAGTAAAAATTCTTTGACGAAAACGTACAAATGTCACAGAAAAGGGCATTGTACTCATCTGCAAGCAAGAAATGCATAGCCAATACAGAACCCTACATTGTGCGTGGCCCGACACGTACTTGCCCGGTTTTTTTATTTATTTATTTTAATCACCTACAGGTATCCGCATGATCGTTTGCAAACATCTCCCATAAAAAATATAATACTAACATAATAATATCTGAATCACAATGAAAACGTATTAAATACCAAAAACAACAGCAGTCTTAACCTGTCGTCAGCTCTTTAAAATGGAATTAACCCACCCTTTTAAGGTAAAATAGCTGAAACATTTTTGTCCGTTTCAATAATTAATGTGCAAACGGATAGGGACCAGAGATACTGCGGTCAGGGGCAAGGGCAATAGTCATTCAGGGATCAAGACTGGCTTTATTGGGTCGATTTGACCCCATTCTTTACCAGTGGGTCAACTTTGAAGAATTTTCGCATCTCAAGACTTTTTCAGTCAAGGTTAGTAAGTAATCGAAATAATGTGTGGCATGATATAGCACGTGTATGTAGTCTAGATTAAAATAGGTAATAATGTTATAAATATGTGTATGTATAACTAACCCTAGTTTAAGTCAATTTGTAATACTAACAAAATATGGATTTTTGGTCTGAAATAAATTAATAATATTATTATTTTTATAGCATTTTTTCAATGAATAAGGCCGGCGTACTGGAAAATTTCCACCTTCTTTTAAAATATCGGCGTGAAGCATCAATGCGTTTTGTTCAGTAAGTAAGAGATCCGGATAACTCCTCAAACTCTTTTATGCTTATTTTATTTTTTCCTTTTAAAAGTCGACCACAGCTCAGGGATAGTCAGAGACTGGTGTTTTATACTTTATAGGCGTCGGTCATCACTTACAATCATTCAAATTTTTTTTTTGCTTTGCATTCTTTGCGGATATCGTTTTACAATATTTTATAGATAAAATAAGGAATAAAATGCAATTACCAAATAAAATTCTTTGATCAAGCCGATATAAAAATTATCAAAATTTTTAAACACTGTTACTTAGTTATCTTAGATCATCTAATCACAGATTAGGACATTCTTTTGAAACGTCTTAAAAACATAGATAACTACTATTGTCAACTGTATCACAATAATATTTATTTCATAAATAAAAATAGATATAACGAGCTGTTATATTACCGTTATTCTTAAGGAGTATTAAATGAAGTAGGAAAGTAAATAATATTAAAAAAAAAAATATATAGGGACAATTCATACAGATTGAGCTAACCCCAAAGTAAGTTCGAAACTTGTGTTATGGGATACTAAATCAACGATATTATATGTTATAACAAATACATATATAGATAAACATCCAAGACCCGAGGCCAATCAGAAAAAGTTCGTTTTTCATCATGACCCGACCGGGGATCGAACCCGGGACCTCCTTGGTGGCGGTCTGGCGTGGTAACCATTACGCCACGGAGGTCGTCAATAAAACAAGTTTTAGTTAAACCGTGGGTGATGTTTTATAAGAGAAAGGTAAACAACGTCGGCATCGCAAATAGCAAGCGTCCATACCCTACGGTGACCGCTTACCATCAGACGTTTGCTTGTTTGCCACTTTGCCAGCTTAGTGGTATAAAAAAAACTGAATGGTTTGCTCCGGTGAGAACGAAGCATTAACAGTTTCCCTTGTGGACAGCAACCTTTAAACGATTACTATAGAGAAAACTAAGAAAGTTCTAAGAGCTAAGATCTCACAATAATGGAGTCTCACTCAAACATACGTAGATAAATTTATAAATATCGAGACTCGAGTTCACTTGGGTACTTATCTACTAATGAACCTCCGAGACGGATCGGCTCCGACTATCTTTTATTGTCCTCTGAATTACATTTTCTGTTGAGCTACTTATTAGGGAAGTACGCTGTCGATACTTTATTTTAAAATATCGATAGTTTTGGTATGAATGTTTTTTTTTAATTATTTAGTACGTTGAACCGTGGCAGGTGGAGAAGGGGACCTTTGTCCAACAGTGGGACTACACTATTAATACACTTATTTAGAAAATATGTTATTTTATTGCTATCAACTCATAGTAGTAATTCTCGTAGTAGTATTGAGTTGAGACTATTTGGCGTAATTTTTCTACTATAGAGGGCGCGGCCAGCAGATGGCGCCATAAGTCGCACTATGGGTTTTTTTGTTGTCAAACGAGATCTACGTTATAAAATTAGCCGCGAGCGAAGCCGCGTGGAAAAGCTAGTAAGCAAATAATATAGGAAAATTACAAATTACAACGGAGAAAACAAAATATTGATACGAAATGCAGTACCGTCACAAGACAGAGGTCGTCAACTACCATGACTGTCGTTAAGTCTAATCAATCAGTGTTGTTTAAAGTGGTATTGACAGATGTCAATATTTATCACCATTTCATAATTTAGTTTGATAGCTTAAAAATTAGCTAGTCATTTATTTTATAAACCATTTGCGATAACTGTAGATTAAAAAGATATTTTCTTTACGTGACCTGCAAAATGTGGGCGTTGTTTTTAATTTATGACCAGTTATCAAGAAGTATTAATACATTTAATTATAGTCATTAACTTTTTATGATATCCGATAAAACTGACAACAAAGGTGTCATTAGTAAAGTAATACAAATTTGAGTAGAACTCCCGAGCAAGAAGGCCGCACGACACGCTGCAGCTGCCCAGTAACAGTACTGGCCGACACAGTGTCATCTTTTGTTTTTTATACTTTTTATTTATTTATCATAAGCCAGTAATTTTCTTCATAATACGCGTTTACAGTGCAACAAATTTATCTGTACCGACCGATGGTTTTTGGTTTTTGGTTTGTTAAAAATGTAAATTGTATCTTGTAATATTTTTATAATAAATATAAAAAAGAGGTTTTCAAGGCGTATTCATTAGTTCTAGTTTTCTAGTCAGATAAATTTGTTGCACTGTACAAATTATAGTAATTTATTCAAGTCAAGGACCATGTCCTAAAGTAAATTTATTTTAGGACATGGTCCTTGACATACATTTTCTTTTATAAGAGACTGCTTCACTCAATTCGTGCCAACTGCAGTTTAACAAAAATCAAAACGTTTACTCAGAGAGGCCTTAACATACACTTTCTCCAGTCAAAAAGTACATAAAATAATAAATGATTCGTGTAATTAATCTACTCTAAAGCTACCACCATTTCGGAAACAAAACCAAAATGACATATATCATATTTTTTCTTCATACATGTGCCGGATGCACATGTATGAATAAAATATATCATGTGACTGTCAATAAAAATCGAGACTTATGACCGACAACAAGGCACTACAATACAGAATATAGTTAAAGGTACTGTAAAAACGAGCGTAATATTGTCCGGAGTTGTTGTTGCTCAATTCAAATTCAAATTCAAAACTTTTATTCAGAGAATAGGTTTTCACAAACACGTTCTCTTGTCAGAGTATACAGTAATAAATGATTTGTATAAATTAATCTACTCTATAAACTACTACCATTTCGGAATTTGCTTGTTCATTCAATTTTAACACGCGTAACGACGCCATGGTACTAATTAAAAACATATTTAAATGTAACAAATATCGATAGTTGTAAGTACAACACTAGCAGATGGGGGAACATTGTTCGTTGAGTGGTCGATACTCAAACAATGATAAGAGAAAATAATGACATTTCACAACGATGATACTTGTTTCTGGAGGACCGATTGCGTATTTCATTGATTGCGGGGAACGTTTTCAACTTTTATTTAATTTTCAATTTAAAAAAAACAGATCATTGATTGTTTTTTAATTGTGTTATTAATGGAGAGCTTTTTTTGGGGTTGAGGTTGCTACGCCTATCAAAGTGAAAGAACAAATAAGTGAAATCGTCGCTCTTAGGCTCGTCTGGGCTGCGACACGGATCTGCGACGGTGGTGGTCAGCGACGGATGAGCCAAATCTTAAGGTCTCTGCATACGCAACGGGATAATACCTCGGACGGGACGGGGACTGTTTTTTTTGTTCGACACGGCCACGTTCCCGTCCCGTCCGTGTATCCGCGACATATGCATATTCATATACATTTTGGATGGAACTATACTTATATTTAACTTCCCGTCCCGTCCCGTCCCGTCCGGGAAAAACACGTTACGTATACCTTTATTAAATACGCACGCGGGCACAGCCCGGACACCTATAACCTACTACAACATAGGCCAATGTCGTCTGTACAAGCGCACACGTATGCGCACACGTATACACATTCGTTCACTAAACGCACACCTTTGCGACTGAGGGCTCCTCGAGGGCTCCTCTGGTGCGGCAGGGGTGCGGTAACTCGGTCCGGTGCGGGGCGGAGAGTGTCCATTCTACCTCGGGTTATTGCTTATTCTATGACGCGGGCACTCCACGTGTCGCATTGAACTCACTTTACCTATATGCTTTAATGCATGTGACCGTCCGTCACGGACCATCCCCGTCGCATGGGCCTTTACCTTAACTTTGCGGACGCCTATCTTCGTCAGTGTCAAATCAGTCAGTGATAAATCGCGCTATGGTTAGGTTTTTTTTTTCGCGGGTGGAAACTCCTTTGAAACTGCGCAGTACGCGACCATTTTGGTTCAAGCGTGTGAGGTTGGATTCCCCGCCGGTGACGAGCAGATCGGTTTTCTCATTCAAATGAGAACTACCACTCAAAATTTAGAGCGAGCGAAGCCACAAGCAAAGGCTTGTTTCACTTTATTTGTCAGTAACCTAATAACACGGTCTAAGATCAAGAGCCATTTGGTAAGCGACTAAACGTTCGCATTAAAATAATTTATTAATTAAAGAGGAAAGTATTGAATTAATTATTGTTGGTGGGGCGCTCGCGCACAACCGGAAGGTACGAAAGAGCGGCGGCTAAGATTTATACCTTCTAACCGAGAAACTGGGGATCATAATGTGGTCAAATTCATAAGATATAGCGAAAAATCACTTCTACGTACGACGTACAGGCAACTAGGTAGTTTTCGCTAGAGTGCTCGTGCGAGCCTGGCGTCCAAGCGCGATGACCAAACGGAGGTCGCCGTCGAAGGGCAGTATTTTTATCTCAAAGAAATGGGCAGTGTCTTTATTTATTTATTTATTTATTTATTTATTTATTTAACTTAAGGGTGGCCAACAGCGTTCGATGCATATTAAGTTGGAAATAATAGAAACAAATAGCCAATGATAGGCCTCCGCGGATATACATCATCTTAATTCTAAGCAAGAAAGGGTAGCCGTCAAATTGAGAGCACCTATTTCAACCACACCAAATGAGAACATAATAATAAAAGAAAGTAGACTTAATTGTGAAAGAAACTTTTAGTGAGCATCCTCCTCACCGACGCGACGGATGTACAGAAGAGATCTATATCGTGATGTTTAGAGCAGACGTTATAGATCTCGCTAGCGCGCCGCAAATAGGCATTCTGTTGGTAATTTAAGGTGACGACGGGTAACTGGATTAGATTGAAATGTCTAGTGGACTTGTTGGGAACACGTAATTTAATTTTAGAAAGGAGATCAGGGCAGTCAACAGTACAGGTAGCAATTTTAACAAGGTGAGTAACGTCAGCAAGTTGTCTACGAGTAGATAACGGAAGAAGGTGAAACTTCTTACATAGTACTTCATATTTCTCTGAACTATAGTTTAACTTTAAACGAAAACACAAAAATTTAACAATTTTTTTCTGAATATTTTCAATTCTTTGGATATATTTTAGATAGCATGGATTCCAAATCTGGGAGGCATATTCCAAAGTACTACGTACAAATGTACAATAAAGAATTTTTATTGTCTTAATATCGTTGAAGTTGGTAGAACTTCTCATTACAAATCCGAGAGCCCTCGTTGCTTTCTTAACTATATAGTCGACGTGATCATCAAACATAAGCTTACTGTCATGCAAGACACCCAGATCACGAACGACATGAGTACGCTTATCACAAAGAAACCGAAACTTCCTTATAACGCCAAACATTAATCACGCAGCTTACCTACACGTTGAAAACACTGCTCCGAATACACCAAGAAAGCAGTTTATTGGTTCTGTCATGTGTGCACGCTCATACAGCGCTCAATAGCAAGCGCCGACGGCATCGCACCGTTTAGAATTTTCGGACAAAGTGTACCTAGTGATCAAATAAAAGTATGTAAAATGCTTTTCACTTACAACTTGGACCATACCATAAACGTGGGACTGGATTCATTAATTAATACGTACGTTATACACACAGGGCTTCCTGATTTACTGTTCTACAAATATATGTACTCCTGGTGACACAGAGTACATTTACAGGAGTTCTACGTGGCCCTGATTACTAAGTCAGAATTACTCAGAATCTCAATATTTGTGGCATAGTGAAAAAAATATTAAAATAACGTAAAAAATATTGGAGTGGTAGACTTTTTCACAGGCAGACGAGTCATTGAGCGTGCTAATGATAGAACCGTGCCCAAATGATGGGTTCATAAACAACAAGGCTGGTAGGCAGGTATCACAATTTCCCGCAACTTCTAAGTTAAAGCAGAAAATTTGAGTCAGTTTTAGTCGGTATGCCCTCGGTGGCAAAAAGAATGTACAACCCACAGACCTCCGTCACTTTATATGCCAAGCCGAAATGCAATTATGTATTTTCCTAACTAAAAACAAAGCTGAAAACATTCTTAAAAGAATATTAAAGCTTTTATCAAAATTTTATTTATAAATTTTACAACTCTTTATACACAGATGCACAGCGAACTGACTAACCCAATTAGTAACTTCAGTGCAGAAAAGAGAGAAAAATATACTGTAACACAAATCACAATTAATCGAAGTGAATAACAGGCGGGCGCAGGGTTTTTAAATGTATTCCTCACAGACCATGAGATTTTAACGAAGTTAGTTAACAGTTACATTTTACAGTTCTACTACACTTGATACAAATTTCCAAGCTATCATCATTATATAGATCGATATGCCACTAATATTATAAAGCCGAAAGTTGGTGTGTATGTTTGTTAAGTCTTCCCGCTCAAATGGCTGAGCCTTGATCTAAGGGCTGGCCAATTTTTATGATATTTGGCATATATAATAATAATAATAAATAAATAAATGTATAGGGACAATTCATACAGATTGAGCTAGCCCCAAAGTAAGTTCGAAACTTGTGTTATGGGATACTAACTCAACGATATTATATTTTATAACAAATACATATATAGATAAACATCCAAGACCCGAGGCCAATCAGAAAAAGTTCGTTTTTCATCATGACCCGACCGGGGATCGAACCCGGGACCTCCTGAGTGGCGGTCTGGCGTGGTAACCATTGCGCCACGGAGGTCGTCATATAGGTAGCTAAGTTAAAACTGCGCGCGGTTAGTTAGTTTTCTATAACGCACAGACAACATTGAAAAGTAAATTTTATACGAGGAAAGTTTTTCCACAGGCAGACAGACCCGTTATGGTCGAGTGGCTAGCAATGGTCACTTTATCCCAAGGGCCGCGGGTTCGAATCCTGCGCAAGGCAATCATTTGTGTGCATGAACATGTCTGTTTGCCTTGGTCTGGGTGTTTTCTATGTAGGTATAATAAGTATTTATTAAAAAAAAAGTATTTGAGTATATTTATCAGAATTCTAGTACCTATTCTAGTACAAGCTTAGTTGCTTAGTTTGGGACTAGATGGCGTTGTGTGATTCGTCCAAGAATATTTATTTATTTATTCCAGAGAAATTAAAATATTGACTAATTTGGTACAATTATGATCTTAGTTAATTACTACAAAGTCACACTCATCAAAAAGTTTAACATTGCATCATAATAGGCCGGCTTTTTGTCCAAAAGTCTTCTAGAAATCGATTTTTGCACAAGTCATCTCGGATATGAGTATATTTGGTATCATGCATTCAGTATTTTTTTTTCACATTATTACAGGACATTCGGATTTCAGAGTCACTTGGTATGAATTTTGGAAAAATCTTTCAAGGTTTTTCATCTAGAGCAGTTCAAAGTCAACTCTGAATTGTGCAATTTTTGGGCGTTTTCTTATAATTTGTTTGACCAAATTGTGAAAATGTTATAGTGTGTTATATCTTTGTAATCTACTCACAAAGCCATTTGATACCCCACACGATACGTTTAGAAGAAAAAAATATTTTTTTGTGTTGCCGACTTTATGACGTCACAGTTACTACCCTCACCATTTTCGCGCTTGTCATCTCATATATTTGGGTTCAGTACATCATACTGAATGCAATGATACCAATTATACCCATATCCGAGATGACTTGAACGAAAAATAACCTAAAACATCATTTGCCGGCTTACTATCAGGCGAACCTTGTTGAAACAGCTCAAATATCGATATTGTTTCGAATACACTATTATAACCACTTCACAGTACTAAATACAAGTGCTGCTTACAGAGGCTTATTGGCCTCTCTACCTAGGCTATACTCTGTACGTTGGCGTATCTACCTGTCTCATGAGTTTTTAAAAGCTTTTATTTAACTTGACCTGTATGTATGTATGTATGTATGTATGAATGTATGTAAGGGCGGAATCTTGGAACGAAAATTTGAACCACTTCCCGAAGACCGATTGAGCTGAAATTTTGCTTAAAACTGTAGATCAGATGACAATACAATATTATGATAACAAAATTACGATACAGCCGTTTGTGTTCCGTTTTTCGTACAAAACAGTTCCGACCAAAAACCTATAGGGTACTTCCGGTTGTCCTAGAATCATGAAATTTGGCAAGAAGCAAGATGATGTAGTACAAGTACAGGAATAAATCTGAAAATCGTGAATTTGTAGTTACTTCTTCTTCTTTAAACAACCAGTATAATTTGACCCTACCCTTGGTACATTTTACATTGGTACATGGCTCTTTTTATACCGGTTATGAATTAAAATGTATTTTATCTATTACTAGCTTTTTCTCGCGGCTTCGCTCGCGGTAATTTTATGACATAGATCTCGTTTGACAACAAAACAACCCATAGCGCGACTTGTGGCGCCATCTGTTGGCCGATAGCATCCCATACAGCGCCCTTTATAGTAGAAAAAATATTTTCCCTTTGGATTGACATACTTTCACGGGTAAAAAGGTAGCCTATGTTGGGCTCTGTACCCCTGACATATACAAATTTTCATAATGATCAACTGATTAGTTAAGCCGTGAAGGAATAACAAACAAACAAACTCACTTTCTCATTTATAATATTAGTATATGACTAGTATGAGGAGCTCGATGGCGTCGCTGTGTGTCACACTCTAATAAGAACACACAAGTTAAGCGACGGCGACCCTAGCCAGCGTTTGGATGGGTTTCGTTATCTCGAGCTTCTTCGTGCTTCGGAGGGCACGTTAAGCCGTCTGTCCCGGCTGTTGTCGATAGATGACAGTCGTTAAGCCAAGTCGGTGGCCTTAGGGCGGTTTGAAAACACCGACCTCTGCCAATCCGCATTGGAGCAGCGTGGCAGAGTACGCTCTAATCACCTTCGATTGAAGGGAGACCTTAGACCAGCAGTGGGATGATTATGGGTTGATATGATGATGATGATGATGACTAGTATGATTATGGGAAGGAACCCTCACGTACGAGTTCTACTTGCCCTTGGTCGGTATTTTATTTTTGATGGGTACATAAACCCGTTTAGTTTGTCGCAGGGTGACTGTAGTAAAAATCAGGAAATTATATAGGTATTCAAATTGCTGGTGCTAGTTATAACAAATAAATTCATTAGACAAGTACTCGACAATAGATGGCACTGCGAAACCTGTCCAGTGATAACTAAAAAGTAAAAAATAAATTATAAGTAAAAAAATATATTTAAAGACAAGCTTTTATTTAATTGCGCTAAAAAGAATAAAATAAACTTTTCTTTTAAAATTTTAACTATTAACTTATAACGTCATTACACAATTTATATGACATAAAAGCTTGTCGCGAGATTTACCTGTTTAGGAAAACATAATTATCGAACTAACATTTATTCGTACTACGTACGTAAATGTTAGTAATTAAATCTCGCGACAAGCTTTTATGTCATATAAATTGTGTAATGACGTTATAAGTTGATGGTTAAAATTTTAAAAGAAAAGTTTATTTTATTCTTTTTAGCGCAATTAAATAAAAGCTTGTCTTTAAATATATTTTTTTACTTATAATTTTTTATGTTCATAACCATTAGACAAGCCCATTTCCAGATTATTTTTTAAATTAAAATAGATTTTTTATTCAACGCGCGACTGCTATACTGTTTCATATTAGGTATTGTTTATGTAACCAAAGTGCTTCGCACGCATGCGTTCGGATCCCATCCTCGTCATCAATTAGATAATTTATGTATTGCAATGAAAAACAAGCAGCTATTTACTGACTAATTATATACTTATTGTGACGTAATTCCGGTTACCTACTCACAAATAGGGCATGTCGGTATTATCCTTTTGAAAATACCGGTATTGATTCGGTATTTTTATTTTAAATACCGGTATACCGGTATTTCGGTATTATTTCGGTATTTTTAAAATTTTCTTTCATAAATATAAATTACTCTATTTTTCATCGTTATTTTCTTTGACGACTGGTTACGAAACGTATAAGGACATGTTAAAGTAAAATTAACAGTACTGCATAGGGTAAAGTTAAGGTAAGAAAGGAAACACTCTAAGAACTATGGATTCCATCATCCATGCAAAAAAAGTAGTTTATTATTCTGGTCTCACTTTCCCAAATATCACAATTAGTTTAAATCAGCCTTTGTCATAAATCAAATAAAATCAAATCAGTGTAAATCTTACACATTATTATAATTGAAAATAAAAAACAATTATTGCTAAACCACTAATAAAATTAAACATAATCCACAACTCAACAAATTCAACAACGTTAACGATACGTTTTCATATTATGTTGTTAAATCTTACACATATTATAATTGAAAGTAAAAACATTTACTGCTACATCTATCTATATATATAAAATTCAAAGTCCTGACTGACTTAACTATATATCAACGCACAGCCCAAACCGCTGGGTCTAGAGATTCCAAATTTGGAATGTAGGTTCCTTACGACGTCCAGGGGTGTACTAAGAAAGGATTTTTTCATAATTCCCACGGGAAAGCGAGATATACGCAAACGAAGTTGCGAGTATTTTACTAGTCACTAATAAAACTAAACATAATCAACAACTCAACAAATTCGACAACGTTAACGATCCGTTTTGATATTATGCCATTACATAACATCATCATGAAAAACAAGACATAAATCAGTCAGCACCAGTAGCAGACACACACTGCTGTTGAAAAATTGAGCGTAAAAAAACACAATGCATCTAAACTTTCATCGTTAAGGGAAGATCTTCGTACTTCGTACGTATGTGTGTACACCATACAATTTACAGGACAAGCCACAGCTTCGTTTGTTAGTTAGGTAGTTATTTTGGTATAAAATGAAGATTAAGTAAATGCCAGCCATCCAATAAAAAAATTTAGGTCTGATTCAAAATACCGAAAAATCGGTATTAAATCCATAAATACCGGTATACAAATACCGAAAATATCATCCGGTATACCGGTTTTTCGGTATTACCAAATACCGGTGTCCATGGCCTACTCACAAATAATTATGAAAATACTCAAAAGTATGCGGCCATAATTTTATTTTATTGTTTTAGAGAACTACATTTACAATATGATATCGAATCGAGTGCTGTTCTGGAAAATCGACGTTTTTGAGATAATCCCCGATACATCTAAAACAACAACAATGATGAGTTCGCTTGGAGTTTTAAATATATTTGTATACTGTTTGTTGAGCCCGAATAAATTAAGAGAAATAAGTGAAGCATAAAAAGCGGCCTTAAACGGTCGCAGTACATCCATTGTGCGAGAAATAGGAGAACAATTTTTTGCGATTATCTCCGCGTCGCGAAACTCAAATTCCATTGAATGCGAACAGGAATCAAGAAACACTGTCGTCGGGCGACAAAGGAAAGTCATTGAAAAAAATGAGGAGAAGTAGCAAAAATGCCTCTCGTTATGCAAATGAAAACATCTTTTGTCCATTGCCATTAGACTCTTGTACCAAAGAATTATTTCTAATTTACAAACAGGATCTTTTCCAATTTGTCTAGAGAACCTTCCACTATGCTGCCTTTTTCCATACTAATGAGCGGATATATTTTTGCATTACATTCCACCGTTGTTTCTAAGGTCGTTTAAAAAATGAGCAACAATTTTATAAGTTTAAGATAAAAGCTGGCCTGTACTCCGCTCAAATTACACGACACAATCGAGGGTGGGCTCAGGAACTCGAAACGTTTCATCGCGTAATGTTGTTTTTAAAAATATTAAATTGTAATCCAATAAGGTACTGGTATCGGTAAATAAACTAGCAGGCGAGCTAGGATTTTTAGCTGCATAACAGTTGTTTCCAAACCGTATGAAAGTCCGTTCGAGTGCTTTTTTTGGGTAATCTCTGGAATCTTGTTTTGTTTTATATGCGGCAGACGGAACCACACCCACTAGAGGGTTTATGATGATGATGATATGCGGCAGACAAATAAGTAAGAGGGCCACGTAAAAACGAGTCTAATTCGCTCTTTCTTGACAAAGTCTTAGTTCCTACACAGGGGGTTTCTCGCTGCGAATCCTTAAGAACAAATTCATACGCGTGCACGAGGGGCTCGATACGCCATCGATGTGTGTCGCACTAAACACGTAAGTTGGGCAAAGTCAACCCTAGCCAGCGTTTGGGTAAGTTTCATTATCTCGAGCTTCTCTGTGCTTTGGAGGGCACGCCGCACGTTATGCCGTAGGTCCCGGCTTTTGTCAATACATCCATCGGCAGTCACCAAGCCAGGCCTTCGAGCAGCTTGAATACACTGGCCTCTGCCAATCCGCATTGGAGCAGCGTGGCAGAGTACGCTCTAATCCTTTCTATTGATGGGAGACCCGTATTCCTACAGGTTGATATGATGAAAAATATGAAAACATTTTTTATTTTTATGTTGATTTGAATATTTTTGAATAATATTCACCTGTGTCAATTACAAATACAAATACGTTTATTTCTCCCACAAAAGTAACAATTACAAAGAAAATAGTACCAACTGTTACACACAAAAAAATAAAATGAAAAGCAACTTATTCATTATACAAGTGAAATGTGGGAGACTGGTGCCTAAGCTAGGCGAGGCCTGTATTATAGGTCACCAAGTAAATTCATATGTGCTTAACCTTACCTTGCGCGTAGATCTTTATTTTATAAAATTATCACAGTTATGACGCAAGCCGGTATGGATGATATCCAACATTACAGAAGTCATCAATCAACATACTATATATACTTACTATAGGTTTTATATGAATCACACCAATTCCGTGCGTTCGTGATGCGTCACATCAGATAAATATAAATCCGTATATCAAATTGAAATCGATACAAATGACACGCATTGCTGAGGCTCTATTATGAAAAATCTCTTACAAACCTCTCTTGGCAAGCGGCTGTCGCAGCAGCGGGCTGCGCTAAAAAATTTTTTTTTTCTCCGCGCGCCATGCCAAGTAGTTTGAATCTAAATACAACCGGTCGTCATACAATGGTTTATTAGCCGGCGGGCAACTGAATGTACGAAGGGTAGTGCCGCGCCGCTGACTTTGACTTGGTGACTTTGACTTTGACTTTGAGACTTTGGTGTGTAGACAGCATTAGATCTTTTTTTCAATGTAGTTCTTAGCGATGTATATTCAATTTCTGTGTCTCCTTTTATAAAATATTTTAATCCTTTCCTCTACAATAAAACATTAATATATTCAAAATGATATCATTGTATTATTTTGAATAGTCAATTCTAGCTATTCGATCCTAGTTTCAAAATTATAATTTTCTATGATCACGAAATGGTAACAATTCAGCTTCGTTTCAAAAATTAATTATTATTGCGTGTTCGGAAGACTAAATAAATTTTGCTCAAGTAATTATGTTATCTACTATGAGTAAATGAGTGCTACTATTATTGCGAATTAAAAATTATTTAGTGTTGCTATTTAAAGCACTTTTACGTTGTGTGTATATGATAGCCAAGATAACAATGTTCTTCAGTCAAATTCCGAATGACATATCCTGCAGGCTGCAACATCCCACTACAACGAAGGGAGGGAGAAAAGGAATATGGGCTTCCTGACCTCGCACTTACCGAACGATATCGCAGTGCTACTTTAGACTGCTTTTCCACCAGAGATGTGCTGCGAGGATGTGTCAGCTAAGCTATGAAACTACGTGACCGTTTCCACTGATGCTAAGCTAAGTATAAGTAGCGGGGCGAATAAGATGCGCTATGAAGATGCGCCGCCGCAAACTAGCTGCGCGAGGAAGATGCGCAGCTCGAGCTATGCGATGTATATAGATACACCAATATAGCTACACCACTCGCGGCCATTATAGCCCGCATCCAGAGCACGCATCCATAGCACGCATCCTTCCATATAAAAAACATAGCTTAGTTGAACCCGTTTCCACCAGTGCTATGCTATGTGGACCAATGAATTTGATTGGTGAATATATGGAAAAGCACCCTTACGGTAATATACAGATTCATACAGATTGAGCTAGCCCCAAAGTAAGTTCGAAACTTGTGTTATGAGATACTAACTCAACGATATTATATTTTATAACAAATGCATATATAGATAAACATCCAAGACCCGAGGCCAATCAGAAAAAGTTAGTTTTTCATCATGACCCGACCGGGGATCGAACCCGGGACCTCCTGGGTGGCGGTCTGGTGTGGTAACCATTACGCCACGGAGATCGTCTAAATATACTATGTTACTTCCCCGATCGAACTGGCCCATTTCATAAATGCTCTTCCACTTCTAAAATTTGCATGATAAACTTCATGCACTTATACCTAACTTTATATTTTAATCTTCATATTCCTACTGTGTCATATTGAAAACCTACTCTTGTAGAATTGTAGTTTCTCAGAAGACAATGGGAAACTTCTAAGAAACTACGGATAATAATTATAAAGTTAAAATGAGTCCCAAAACAAGCGAGAAATGATCTCAAAGTGTGAAACTTGAGTTGTTATGAGATATCAAACTACACTACAGGTATATTTGTTTTTATTCGAGTGAAAGGCATCCAGTTGCGGAAACGCATTTCTCTGAAATACTCTGAAGAAAAAAAAGTATGACTCTGTTAGATTTAATTTCATGTTTATACAAATTAATAGAACTATTTATTGACTTTCCGCGTACGTAATGTTGTATGCCCCTAGTTCAAAATTTTATGTTATAAAAAATTTGAGAAATATTTTTGAATGACAAAAAAGGCCGTAACTGGTTTTCTTTCGCAATTTCTTTTACTAGTGGTCATTTTGCGTTTGTTTCCGAAATGGTAGTATTTTATAAAGTAGATTAATTTTATACAAATCATTTACTACTGTATACCTCTGACAAGAGAACGTGTTTGTAAAAACCTTTTCTCTGAATAAAAGTTTTCAATTTCTCTTTTTTTATCACACTGGAATTTCTAAAGAGTATCCGATTCCGCAGAATAGTCACTACCGCTAGTTAGTTAGTTATTCTAAAATGCGAAATACTCTCGCGAAATTGAGCTAAGTGAAGTAAAGGGAGGAGTTGGAAGACAAATAAAAAGTGAAGCCGAACTAGGACGGAGTCCACACTCTCGTTTTCTTCGCGAGAGTATAGAGCCGGCAAAAATCTAGATCTAGCCAAAATAACAATGTTGTTGTTTTTTTTAAGATTTGACGGTTGTTTCTAGTCTGGTATATAAGTAGTATAGTGCCATATTTGCTTGCTTCCCTATTCTCGTAACAAAAAGAGTTACAATCTCATGTCGATCTAAAGCGTTGTCTCTCTCATACAGAATGGGTATTGAGTACACGAGTCTGCATTACTATTGACATTTTTTTTTCTTTGATTAAAACGTACAGAGAGGAGATTACAGTCATTTGTAGGCGTGGCATTCCAGTAGCATTTTCTGTTCGTAGCGTCGCCTACGCTGCGTAGACCCTCGTAACTTCTACGAACGCCTACGCTACCTTTTGTAACAATGGCATCGAGAAATAATGATATGGTATTAGAGTTGTAAATAATTGAAATTACATTCTCACCTCCACTTACTTCGTTAAAATTGTAAATGTAAAAGTGCATTGTGCAATAGAGTGTGTGCCTCTAGTGCATAAATGTTGCACTGTCAAACAGGGTCCATTGAACTAATCATCATCATCATCATAACCCTCTAGTGGGTGTGGTTTCCGCACTTAGTCCTGTACTGGACCATTGAACTAATATTAGAGTATTCTTAAAACTTGATTATATTTTAGGCATTCTAATGTCTATATGTCTGGCATCTCCGTTCATACATTGCCGTATAACTTAAAAGACTTTATCATAATATATTAGATCTTACTTTGTCCTGTCAACGACAGGGTCGTAATAGCTTATCCTTTGTCCGTTTTTTTACATTTTTAGTATACATTAGTCAGGCCTGGTGGTCCAGTGGCAATGGTCACTTTATCCCAAGGGCCGCGGGTTCGAAACATGTCTGTTTGCCTTGGTCTGGAAGTTTTCTATGTATACTAAATATTTATTTACAAAAAAAAAAGTATTTAAGTATATTTATTCAGCAATCTAGTACCCATAGTACAAGCTTAGTTTGGGACTAGATGGCATTGTGTGATTCGTCCAAGAATATTTATTTATTTATTTATTTGACGTTACTTAATTTGGTAAATAGCCTATTCGAGAATTTATTAGCAAGTGGTGAAACAGTTAGCCATTTTTAGCGGACCCTAAAAGCGACCCCATCCGTCACATGTCTTTTCTGATAGCGTAAAAGCTTTTGGGTTCAGTAATTTAAGTGCCACTACATTCATAGCGTAGCACACAACGCAAGACGTCCTTTGCGTTACCGCGGCGGACGTCTGCGCTGCATATACGCTCACCGAACGCCTACGCTGTATGTGAAGGAACTCTTACTACAGTGACACGCACGACCATACGCAGTGAATGACGTCTGAGGAAAAAATCGATAAAAAAGAGTGTCAGATGAAACGTAAAAGTGAACCACGATTAAACAAAATTTATCAATGTGAATCTGATAACGTCGATTACAAATTCCTATGGGATTTATTTGATAAGTCCTCTTTGTGCAACTTTATTAACATTTTTATCGCGAATGAACCTGGATTATCTCTTATGAATCATAGTTGTAAATGTTTAATACCTTTTTGGTTTTATAGTTGTTGTTAAATATTGGCTAATTAAGGAGCTCGATGGCGTCGCTGTGTGTCGCACTCTAATATGAACACGCAAGTTAAGCGACGTCGACCCTAGCCAGCGTTTGGATAGGTTTCGTTATCTCGAGCTTCTCCGTGCTTCGGAGGGCACGTTAAGCCGTCGGTCTCGGCTGTTATCGGTAGATGACAGTCGTTAAGCCAAGTCGGTGGCCTTAGGGCGGTATGAAAACACCGGCCTCTGCCAATCCGCATTGGAGCAGCGTGGCAGAGTACGCTCTAATCACCTTCGATTGAAGGGAGACCCGTATCCCAGCAGTGGAATGATTATGGATTGATATGATTGGCTAATTACATTTTTTATTACTAAATTAATTGATTAATCAATCAAAAAAAAAGGCCTTCAAACATACTTCTAGTAAATATAAATACATATATTTTTACTAAAATTTTTCACAATGAAATATTAATTGATCATCGTCATCTTCATCGACCTACTGTTTTGCATTAACCTTCCTTCGTCTTCGTCATACATCTCTATCTCTTTCTTATGTTCGTCCATCTCAATACATCAAAAGTTAAAGAATCAGTTCCTTCATAAAGTAAATCAGAAATTACTTTCGCATTTATAATTTGGTAGTAACATGAGTAATATTTATAAAAAGTCGCCGAAAAAACTCTTGTATCCACATAATAATTCATTGTATCTTATTTTATCAGACAGGTGATACCAATCATTGATAAAATGTAATAAAATTGTATTATAACTTCAGTCTGCGTACACAAGTGGTTGGTGCCTATGTTTATTCGTGTCTATTCTGTATCTCGTGTGATTGTGTCTACTGTCAAATATATAAAAGGATTACAGACTAAACAAAACTGGCGGGAGGAAACTACATTATGAATAAAGCAAGTAATTTTTAAAATATTTGTTATTTATCTGTGAAAACCAACTGGTTTTTTTTTTGCCTTTTTTTACTTTTGAAAGCCTTTATGACTCGAATCGATTGTGATTCTGTCTCATCGGAGTACAAGTCAATGAAAGAGATAACCAGGGCAGAAAACAAAGATTTTTACGTAGTAAGCATCGTTATGAAATTTTGTAATTACGTAGTAACAATATGAATAGGTACCTACTATAGATTATACAAAATCTCGATATGCAATATTAAGAAAACTTAAATCACATTTACTACCTTGAATACTTACAACATCGTTATTTGAAACAGCGAGGTGCGAAAGTGACAAAACAAGTTTTATTTAAAACTTTTATCTGTCTATTAAAGGGTTTTCTGTGAAAAAAATGGGGGATACTTTTTTATACAAACAAAACAATTTTATTTATAAATATACGTACAATCAGCGGCCTAAATGGTTGTCATTTCAGTACTTTGTCACTTCGTGTTCACTCAAAATGTATGCAGCAATTAAAATGATAAAAAAGCGACAAAGTGATGTCACTTACGGTGACTGTTTGCTTATTTTAATGCAGCTTTCAGAAATAGAGTAATTTGAAAAGGGAGGTTTATTATACAGGGTGAATGAAAATTAGTGGCGGATCTTTGATGGTGGTATAGTAGCGGTAAATACCAATCGTTTTGACTATGGCACACACTATCCTAAAATGAACCGTTTCTGAGATAAGGTCTCGCACCGATAGAGGTTATCCAGAAAATCTCTCAAATTTTTGTACCTAAGTAAAAAAAATTACAAAAATCTGGAAACTACTTTTCAAATAGAACCAACTTATTATTTATGCCTCTTACGATTTCCTATTTCAACTATTGCAACTGTTACAACACATTGTATTTTCAACAAAAAAACTGAGGGCCTTACAAAACCCGTGTGATGCTGGGACGGGGCGCTTGTAGTGAATAATTCACACGTGCACCAATCCATCATGCATTTGTACATAATAATCTTGAATCGCCAGAATAATTTGAAATCTATTATCATCATATTATAGGTATATCGATTGTTCTTTATTGTAAATTGATTGTGATATCTTCAGTAAACAATATATCGTAAATGTTAAATCAATTTTCAATGAAAAAAAAACAGATTTTGCGATATCCAATGTTGTCATATTAGTGAAACTAAATATAAACAACACCATCTAGTCCCAAACTAAGCAACTAAGCTTGTGCTATGGGTACTACATAGATTGCTAATAAATATACTTAAATACTTTTTTTTTTGTAAATAAATACTTCTTATTCAAAGAAAACATCCAGATTAATGCAAACAGACATGTTCATGCACACAAATGTTTGCATCGCGTAGGATTCGAACCCGCGGCCCTCGGCATAAAGTGACCATTGCTAGCCACTCGATCACTAGGCCTGTCGAAATAAACCCGTTATGTATTCGTCAGGAGTTAAATAAAAGTTTCACAGGCTAAATAATTAAGTATGAAATTCCAGAAACAGTATACATAATGTAAATTTAGAATAAGATTTAACTTTGGTTGCACATATTTTGTTATAGCTGATGAAACCAAATTTTCATTAGTTTGAACGTTCAAGTTAACTTCTACCGACCTTACACCTGCAACCCAAAGTTATCTCAAACATTAACAAACCAGTTACCAGATGCTCTGAGATTCTGAACGATCCAAGAGTAAGTGGGATCTTAGTAGATAGTTATACGATCTAAAACGTAAAAGTAAAATAAACCAAGGTTTTTCATTCACTTAAAAAAATTATAACAGAAAAAGTGTCAGATTTGGCGGCAGATTTCGCTCAAAATTTTGTCACTTAGGTACTTGAAAATCTGCACTTCCGAAAGGTTGACTGGTAAATAATGCTTTAACCGTAAAGACTGACTATTGTATCCAAATATTGTGGTTAATAAAGTTTAAATATTTTTAGTTTTTACAAATACCTGTAGTGGAATAAGAAATCCAATAAAACACGTAAAAAGAAATGTTTGTCAGTCAAGAACAACACTAAACTTTCCGTTACTTTGCGTCGCTTATTTTCAGTATCGGCTTTACCGTACTTGGCTAGACCACTACCGTGCCTGATATTCTCAGTACCTAGTGTGTTCGGAAGCAATTTAAAACTTCCCCGGGACCCTAACTTACAGACAACTTAGCCACAGGTGCGTTTCCTTGCATACGTTCATAGAAATCAGACAAGTTTTGTTCAGCTCACTCCTGGCGCTTATATAGACTTGTGTTTAAAGCAATTGCCACGGAGTCGTTAACGCTGTTCATTCATATTTGTATTTTATTTGTGAAAAGTTATCTTAATATCTATCTACCTTGTATCAGGCAACGCATTGGTAGCGACTCTGATATTACTGATGTTTGTACCATAAAAAATGTTTACAATAAAACCTAAATCATCAAATAGATAACATGTTGACTGATCAAATATTTTTTAAAATAGAACCGACGAGTTATTTACGCCTCTTACGATTTTGTATTCAAATATTGCAACTGACTAAAACAACATATTGTATACAAAATCTTCCGAGCTACCACAAAACAAGAAAGTTTAAGTAACATATAGTCCAGCAAATCGGCTCTATTCATCTCCAATTCCGAGTAATAAACATAAAGCATGTGGCCAAGAAGTTAGCCGGTAGTTGTGAGTTAGCAAGACGAACTCCCGCATAATGTTATTTGAATAGCGGGAGCCGAATCGAAGGAAAAGTTGGCGACTCCATTGTCACAATCCAACTCGAATTAACATACAAACGAGGAAGATTATTCTGTCGAAGGGATAACGCAGGCCATACCGCGAGCGAAGCTAGTGTCACGAATTAAAGCACATATCTAACATAACTATCATAAGAAAACGAGCTGCCTTAGTAAAGCCTTGCCTATTCTAGAGAAGCAAACTGAGCTTGCTTTTGTTGAAAAATAAGAAAACAATTAGGTATTTGGTGCAACACATACGAGTCGACGGCAACATTCTATGTAGACAAACAACTAAACATAATAAAAAATAACTACCAGATAAAAAAGACTCTAAATCTAAACTAAGACTAAATCAAGTTCCAATAAAGAAAGGGGAAATTGTTTGCAAAAAAAAACATGACATTTATGAGACTATTTTCCGAGTAAGCATGTTTTGTTTATATGTAAAAAAAGGACGGGTTGCACTCCGGGAGTGCCGGCAGAAGTGAAAACTTAAACATCAACGTTGTGCATTTCTGAATATTTTGGAATGGTTATCTTACGCTTTTTCGATCAGGTTACGGATGGTGCCGAGCGCCGCTAAAGAAGTTTTCACTTAAAAAATAAAATAAAATGTGGAATTACACTAACTACCTCGCTCTGTCGCCCGCTGGCGTCCTGGCCTCCCGTTCAGTTTAGAGCACCCTGATTCCTTGTCCCAAGAAAGTTGTGTAATTACTTTATTGGGAATCACTGTTACTTCGGTCGAGATTACATTAACTGGTTGCTTTGGGTAAACTAATTTGGATTTTATTGTGAGCCGTTGTTAAGAATTTACTTGCAACATTGTCAAGTGATTTTACATTAGTTAAAATCTAATACATATTGATGAACAATATTTTTTTTTATACCACAAAGTTGGCAAACTAGCATACGGTCCACCTGATGGTAAGCATCACCGTAGCCTATAGAGCTTGGAATACCGGGGGTATCACTCAAACGTTGCCAACCCTCCCAACCCCCCCAAGTAGAGTTCTGGAGACCTCACTCACCGTAGGAACACAACATGGCCGAGACCAATGCTATTTGGCTGCGATCTTCTGTAAGGTGGAGGTCCTTCCCCAGACGGGCCGCTCCGATTTGAGCGGATTATCCGCTGTGCCCTACCTCTCATAAAGCATAACAGACAATCTGTAAAATTTTACGTAGATACTAACATTATTACGTAGCGGCAAGCAATTATCAATTTTGTAAGTGATTTTTTTATTCATATATTTGCAACATAAATTGTACAACTTATAAATTGAAATCAAAAGATTAGAAACTTTTATTGAGAGAACAGGGGCCGTACCACGACCTTTTACTATCCTTAAACGATTGTGTAAAGCGTCGTCTTACATCATGTATTGCACTGTCTCCCTTACTCAGCCGTTCTTGTTTTGTTTTAAGCGATCGTGGTAGGGGCTCAGGTTTTTACAAACACTTTCTTTTGTCAGAAAGTACATACAGTAATTAATTATCTGTGTAATTAATCCACTCTATAAACTACTACCATTTTGAAAACAAAAGCAAAATACCACTGGTAAAAGAAATGGCTAATAATAATATATGTAGAGTTTTAAACAGCTTAAAAAATCATCTCGACAAAATCTCCAAGCATCAAAATGCACTCGCATCACCTTTGTAAGCTGCTAGTGTGTTGAAGGATATAAATAATAATAATATTCTGTTCCCGAGATGTTTCTGAAATTTCTCGAGTAAAAGTCCTGTCTCCTTACAGTAGATTTTATGTTTTAGGCCGAAACCAATGGCACCCTAGCCTCGCCAGCATCAGAAACATCTTCCAATCCAGAGAGGGCATCATGGGGCCGACCAATAGAATTCATTTTAGCGTGTCTCGGCTACGCAGTCGGTCTAGGAAATGTTTGGAGGTTTCCATATTTAGCTTATAGAAATGGCGGTGGTAAGTACACTTTTATTTTTATTTTATTTATTAAGGCAACATAACAGACACTAAGTTACATAGTTTTTAAGCTATTAAATTATTACACCAACTTTGTATCCTAAACATTTGATTAACCTATTGAGATAAAAATTACAAAATTTAGACGAAAATTACTATTTTAATGTGCACTTGATTCAAAAAAATTATGTTTTATATCAAAGTCATAATCGATCCGTACTTATCCCATTGATAAGATGTGGGTTTTTCATTCAATAGGATTCTAAAACATATTTATATTATGTTATACCATGCTTTGAATGGCTGGTCGGTGAATGTCAGTGTATTTTCAAGCCATTATAAATCACTAGCTTTTTTGCCCGCGACTTCGTCCGCGTGAAGTTACACACCCGTTCCCGTGGGAACCACATTGAATTTCGGGAAAAGCTATAGCCATTGTCACTCCCTGATAATGTAGCTTTCTACTGGTGAAATAATATTTGAAATTGGTTCAGTAGTTTCGGAGCCTATTCAATTCAAACAAACAATAAAATCTTTCTTCTTTATAATATTAGTATAGAGTATTGATAATTACTAATTTGGCTTATTGTCTATCAGTTCAGATGTTGACTACTTGGCATTCCCATCCCACCACATCACTACAAGAGAGTCAACAAATATTCATTTTAAAAAATGCTATTTCAAAACGAAGTATTAATACTCGAAACTCAAGTATTAGTAGCAATACATTTATTGATTCATGGATCCACTTCACGTGAAGAGCACTAAGATTATGTTTGAAGAGTCCTTACATATTGTAATTAATAACGGTACCTTCGTTAACATATGATTGTTAATGGTTTACTGTTTGTAGCTAAAATTCGTTGGAAATAAACTGATATTTAATTTAAGAGCAAGGATGAATAATAGATAGACTGTGTTATCCGACTCAATAACAGTTACATTTTTACAATGTAGTTTGTCATTTTCTTCTCACTTTTATTATTTTTTTGGCATGGATAGTATGGTTAGTGGTTTGTTAAAAATGTGACAATAGGCAGGCAATACGTCCCTATTGTAGACAAGTTATTATTTAACTTAAAAAATACAGCAGATGCTTAGGATAATTTTTGAAAAAGCAAGCTTACCGAAGCAAATCAAAGAGTAAGTCCTTGACTATGTTTAAATTTAAACTAAAGGAATTTGTTCGGAATAGCATTGTTTAGCACCATTCGGATTGGGATACTGCACTGTTTTTGTATTTGTTTATTTTGTTTTCATTATTATTTTTCCTTTTGAGCGCATTGTATTTAGTTATATTCTGTATTCAGTACTAAGACTCATTATAAGTGAATGTAATGTTCTTTATGAGTTAATAATATCTTTAAACACAAAACAACACTGATTGTAGTAAACTGTAGTTCACAACTTATTAACAAGCAGTCAGTTTCTGAAACACATTTTAATTCCACATTAAGTCTCATGCTATCTTTTCTTTCTTTAATTTGACAATGACAACCATAATATAATGTGTCGTCAACTTTAAAAATGGTTTTGAGAAATTCATCGTGTAACATTATTTAGACTCAGTATTATAAAAATAATGCGCACACGCCGCGCCGCGCGTCGTGTATCTGTTTAAAGTTTGTAATTTTCGTGTACTAGCTATAAGCACATGAGTCAAAATTTTATTTACTCATGTGCTATAAGTAGGTCCATTCAACAAGTGACAGCTAATAGAGGGGGGAGACAGAATGAGAAACAAAAAATACTAAGCCGCTCGTCTACGAGTACAACACGGTCACATTACAAACGGGGCAATTTAATGATGATGACAGTTTATTAAACATTATTTAGATAAAATGTATTTTCCGTTTTTTGCGAAACACGAGCATTTTTTTCTTTTCGCGTGCTTACCGCAACTCAACTGCTTGTAGTCAGTGTTTTCAACTAACGGTCACTGACTTGACGAATGTTAACTATCCACAACAGAATATTAAAACCAGTTTTTCTTAACTTAACCAATGTTGTAAACAATCTTAGCGTGTCTTTTTATTCAATAATCCATGTGTAAAATCGATAAATCGCCAGAATAATAAGAGTGTAGTGTTAAATGCCATTTCTAACTATATTATTATTATTTGGGTGTGAATGATAATTTTAATTGCCTATTTTCGTTAAAAATATGTGCTAAGATTGTTTACTACATATTGGTCAAGTTAAGAAAAACATGGTTAATACTTTTTTATTTTTACTTACCACAGTTTTTCACAAAAAGTGTCATATAACTTTGTTTTGTTACAGGAGCCTTCCTTATACCTTTCTTTATAATGTTAGTAGGTATTGGTCTGCCAATATTCTTTTTGGAGCTGTATATTGGACAATACACAGGATTGGGACCTCTAAAGGCGTTCAGTTCCATATCACCGTTCTTTAGTGGTCTTGGATATTGTACATTAGTTGTCATAAGCATAATCTCGATATATTATATGATAATTGTGGCGTGGACCCTGTTTTATGTTGTGGTCTCAATAATCGGTCGCATGGACTGGGGGTCATGTGATAACGACTTCAATTCTGACTGTAAGTAAATTTTAAATTTTTACTTTCATGAAACATCCTTTAATTTAGGATATGTATCCTAAAATATTCTAAAAGTTCTTAACATTTTCAATCAGAGATGTCATATTCGGGTGACAGGTCCGGTGGTCGAGTGGCTAGCAGTGGTCACTTTATCCCAAGGGCCGCGGGTTCGAATCCTGCGCAAGGCAAATATTTGTATACATGAACATGTCTGTTTGCCTTGGTCTGGGTGTTTTCTATATATAATAAGTATTTATTTACAAAAAAAGTATTTAAGTATATTTATTAGCAATCTAGTATCCATAGCTTAGTTGCTTAGTTTGGGACTATATGGCGTTGTGTGATTCGTACAAGAATATTTATTTATTTATTTGTTAATCAGTAGATATTCTACTTGATAGAGTGATTTTTGATTATTTTTGATTAGATAAGATTCCAAACTAAAGGATATCTCAACGTACGTGACTCATTGTACGTGATTTTAATTAAGTAGTTAATTTTATCAATACCTTTGTCGTCTTTTAAACATGATTCCTTATAAATTTCTTTAATTATAAATAAATAAATATATAGAGACAAATCGCACAGATTGAGCTAGCCCCAAAGTAAGTTCGAAACTTGTGTTATGAGATACTGACTCAACAATACTATATTTTATAACAAATACATATTATAGATAAACTAGACATCTAAGACCCGAGGCCAATCAGAAAAAGTTCGTTGTTTTTCATCATAACCCGACCGGGATTCGAACCCGGGACCTCCTGGGTGGCGGTCTGGCGTGGTAACCATTACGTCACGGAGGTCATTAATCAGATAAATAAAATACCTAAGTTTTTTGATTTTATTTTAATTTATGTTTACACTTTAAAAAAATATATAATTGATGGATAATGAATTCAAGTTATTAAAATCAATTTGTCGGTTTTTATTGTTTCCAATGACTAACTTGTTGTAAATAAAATATGACTATTAAGTTAATCTTAAATTAAATTAACTAATAGTTAATCGTATAACCTGGCTCTAAGTTCTTAATTGACTGAAAAGCAAAAACTTCTTAGCTTTGACACCTACCACAAAGATTCAATACTTTTTTTTCAGAGAATAGATCTTTACAAACACTTTCTTTTGTCAAAGAGTACAAACATAAATCATGGACCTAGAAAAAAAGGCGGACACCATCACTGAAACTAAAAAGTAGAGCACCCATAGTAAGCCACCTCGCGTATACGTACGAACCGGCCGGCTTACTATGGTGTGAATGTGTGCGTGCCGGCCAGCCATTTCAACTGGCACCTAGTTACGCGGCCGCCATTAGGGTGCTTCAATTCTTTCTTAGCAAGATTCCGTCCACCTTTTTTTTTAGGTCCATGACCTAAATGATTTGTGTCAATTTGCTCTTTAAACCATTTCGGACTCAAAAGCAAAATGACCACTGGTAAAATAAAGGACGAAAGAAAACCAAATACGACCACTATTCATGGAGAAATATTTTTTTGCAGACTGTTATAGTGGTTCATATGACGCTGAATGCAGAGGTAGGAACTACACAGGAATTGACACACAAACTTTTTATAGAAGGAATTGTTCAAGTATTGGGGATATTTGCATTGAAACAAATTTTCTGCCATTGAATTCTACGCATTGCATCGATGGAACGACACCTGTTCCGTGGTATACTAACATTACGAGGGTCTTAGCTGCAGAGGAATACTACAAGTAAGTGGTGTTTTTACTTCTCCATCTATGGCTAATATTATGAAGATGAAAGTTTGTGTTAAAGCTTTTTTCTTCATTTATTGTGTTAAAATCTTTAATTATTTGTAAAAAAAAATTTTCGTCATCAGAAATTGCAGAATAACAGATATTCTCTGTTATTTTTATATTTTCTGTCATCGTAATTGTATCTTATTAATACCATTTTAAAAGACCAAGTGCTAAGTTTCTTGCCAGTTTCTTCTTAGCACAAATCTGCCGCAAAAAATTGTGACGATTCGAAAGTGCTTAAATTAGGCCTATTTGAATAAAAATATTTTGAATTTGAATTTGTGGCGATGTATAGATGTTTGTTACTCTTTCACGCGAAAACGGCTGGATAGATTTGCTTTAAAGGTACAAGGATAGTTTATAACCTGAATTATATCATTAAAAAAAAAGTAGGACTTTTAACTAAGGATCCAATTTTTTTTTTGTGTAATGTAGCCTATTTCGCCCGGGTATAATGTAGCTTCCCATTGGAGAAATATTTTTTTTAATCTGTGCAGTAGTTTCGGAGCAAACAAAACAAACAAACCTTTTCTCTTTACATTAGTCTAGATAAATTAAAACTTCGACAGAAATAATAATAAATGAGCAATAAGAACGGTTTCAAACTAGCGTTATTATATGCGCGTGCGCGTATACGGTTCTTTCGGCACACGCGCTTACACGCGCGATACATTGCGCACTTAAAAAAAACCGTACACAGAATATTTCGGCTTCCAAAAACGAGCTTATACGTGCATATAAAACACTAGTCTGTAACCGCTCTAATAAAATGTACACAAACGTTTTACATATAACGACATCTATAAACGAATTAAATCAAATTTCATCAATGCATACGTCCTATAAGATATTCATTCCGCTGGACATTAGATTAACTCCGAGATCTAGATAGGGTCACGTTGTGTCCATAAAAGTAAATACTGGGTATGTACGTGCTTCGAAACCAGAGAGAACACAGACGACGGTTCAAATTGAAAGATACTTCAGGGAACCACGGCGCTTCCAGTTTTAAAATCAAAGTGTAACTTTTATGAAAGTTTTTTTAGACTACATATTTTATTGATTTAAGTCTATTTTATTAAGAATCGTGTACCGAATTTTTTTACTGAGTTGCTATTGGTCCACATAATAAAAGAGCGTGGCTATTGGTTGATTTGATACAATGACTCATCACACTGTGTTAATATCGGAAATGTACTCAGTACCTATGTACTCGTTTGTTTAAAAAAATAGGCTAAATTCGAGATCTATATATTCCTTCTTGTATGTAACTAAATAAATAAATGTATAGGAACAAATCACACAGATTGAGCTAGTCCCAAAGTAAGTTTGAAACTTGTGTTATGGGATACTAACTTAACGATACTATATTTTATAACAAAAACATAATATTTATGTATAAACTTCCAAGACCCGAGAAAAGTTCGTTTTTCATTATAACCCGACCGGGGATCGAACCCGGGACCTCCTGGGTGGCGGTCTGGCGTGGTAACCATTACGCTACGGAGGTCGTCAATTATTATTATAATAATATAAATAGAATACCCGCCTGTAATTTGCGATTTATTATTAGCCTAAACTAACTGTGTAAAAAGGCCTTCCTATAAAAGACTGTAATCGTCGAAGCAGTCGGTAGACAGTACTAAGTCCTACACCCAAATAATAATAGTAGCACAATCCAATAATACGGATTTATTTCCAATATTGTTTTTTTTACAAAAATATAGACTTTTAATATTATTTCATCATCTTCAAGAGATAATATAATCCCCTATTTTTTATCGATGAAATTTCCTGTATAATAGCAGATTGCAATGAGAAAATTACTGATAAAAAAAAAATATTTTCATCATTTTCAATTATCAATGTCTACAAATTTTTATTATGATTTTAGACATGATTATTTTGAGTTTAATTATTTACAGACGGGCTTTTTAGATAACATTGTATTTATGGCTAGTCCCTTGTCCCATAGGTCTCAATTCTTGATCGGAATGTAGAAAATTCTATCTCCTGATAAAATTAAAAATATTTTTATCTTCACTCTAACCTTATTCTTTTCCTTCAGTCACTTAATTATTTTGCGAAAAAAGTAGAACATGATAACAGCGATTCGAAAAAAAAAACAGTACAACTGAGACCATTCGGTCGTTTTTTAATTAACAATTAAGATAAAGTTTGACGACCTCCGTGGCGTAACGGTTCCCACACCGGACCACCAACCAGGAGGTCCCGGGTTCGAATCCCGGTCGGGTTATAATGAAAAACGAACTTTTCTCGGGTCTTGGAAGTTTATACATATATATTATGTATTTGTTATAAAATATAATATCGTTGAGTTAGTATCCCATAACACAAGTTTCGAACTTACTTTGGGGCTAGCTCAATCTGTATGAATTGTCCCTATATATTTATTTATTTATAATATAAAATATGCAGAAAACTGATTAGCCTCGCTAGAATTGCAGTCTCTAATATCTTCTCCATAATCCTAACAATAATGGTGGCTTAATTGGCCGGTAGTTATTCGATTCCTTTTCTTATACAATTGTTTTACTGTTTTTCTTTTAGGTAAGTTTCTCTGGGAACTTGTCTACTCTTTAAAAGATAGATTAATAAATAGTATTCGCCCGTAAACTTTGACTCTATACTTTACTATTATTTAGTGATATAGGTAATAATAGGCTGTCTCGATCTCGTTATCGGGGTTCAAAAAAAAAAGATTTTTCTATTCTATTTTTTTTTTGTTTTTCTTTACATTAGAGATTATGATTATTAATTAATAGACTGTGATGTAAATAGATTACAAGTGTCTTTAGGATTCGTATAAATATTATTTAAATCAATGATTAAAATCGATGAGGAACTGGCTCGGAGGCTGGCGGGAATGTCGTCCCTCTCTGTACCATAAAATCATTATCCATTGTTGAAATAATATCCGGTATATTATGACGTTTTCGTTGCAAAATTGAATTAACAGATCCGTGTAATAATAATGTTCCTTACATCACACATAATAAATCACTCATTATTATGTTAAATCCAATTATTTATACAGCAATAAATATGTCGATCAACATAAATGATTAGTAATGATAATAATGAATAAATAATGACTAAAATTTGGAATACAATAAATCCGCTAGAAAACCAACATATTCATGAAATTTTGATCTAATTAAGGTCCGGTTTCCCTTCTGGATTATGGTAGCCCGTCAGTAAAAATATGAAAAAACGGTCCTTACCAAATCTTTGAAATCGACAAGCCTACAAAAGATTTAGAAGACTAAATAGAAAATATAGACAAAAATAACTAGGTATGCAATATATTCTGATGCCATGCAACTCATAGTAGGTACTTGGAAGTGCACATCTTGCAGAAATCTTGGTAACCCAAATAACTCCAAAATTCCTGCCGGCACACTGCGAAAGTTTGAAACTTTCTCTACAACTTTTGTCAATAGAAGTGCTTTTACACCTCCAAATTCACTCCAAAACAACAAAGAGTCTAATTCTTGTAATAAGACGCAAGAAAATTATTAATTGACTGAAAATTTGTATTATATTAAGCCAACATTATAATATCCCGATTATGCGTCATGTTTGTCCAAAATTACATCCAGATTATGTATTAGGTAGACTTTAAAATCGTAAAATAAATAATATAATTATCTTTTCAGTGAACGCGTACTTGGAAGGGATGGCGCCACATGGGAAAACTGGGGTACTATCCAATGGCACCTTGTTGGGACTCTTTTCGTCTCGTGGCTTATTGCATTCTTCTGTGTTATAAAGGTATATACAATGATATTACTTTTTTTTTCTCATTACTGTTTTCTAATTTATATCTATCTGTTGGGAAGTATCCCTGCCTAAGGAGGCCACATGCCGCTCAGCCGCCCTGTTCTAGCCAGCAACATCTTCTTTTGTTTTTTATTATTTTTTATTACTTTTTGTCAATTATTTTCTTCTATTATTAAATGTTTTACAAAACGTTATGTTTTTGTGTATGTATGTTTTTATACATGAAAAATTAATGGACTTAGTCCTACACTGTCCCATACTGTCCATACACTACCTTGACACCCTCTTGTCTTGTGGGAGTGAACCATAAGTAATGCTAGTTTTTGCTTTATTGCCATTAAAAAATAATTTTTGGATATTTATAAATATTATTATTATAAATTTTATTTCAGAATTAAATTCCATATTTAGGTTAGTAAAACAACGTACTTAGAAACTATGGCTAGTTAATAAAAAACAACTTATTTTATATTCACCATAGGTGGTCTTGAACCAACATGGGTCTAGTTCCAATGCCTAACAATAGGACAACAATAACGTCTCGCTATCCCTGCCAGAAGGCTGTTGGAGCTGTCTCGGACACGGCGCCTCACCGAGGCTACTCGCTTGCGCATTATAGTTTCTAAAATCATCTATACGAGCCTCGGCAAACATTCTCGATATTCCGACATTCCGAATATGATAAGCCTCTCAGCTGTTTCACCATCCAGTTACTCAAATATATTAAAAAAAAACAACCCACCACCAATAAAACGTTGAGCTGAAGTTATGGTCTGAAGTAGTAAATGTTGGTCAGCTTATTATGTATGCTAATATTTATATGTCAAATTTTATATTGATTTTCTTCTAGGGTGTACAATCAGCAGGGAAGGTAGTCTACTTTACGGCTCTATTTCCTTATGTCATGTTAACTGCTCTACTGGTCCGAGGTGTGACGTTAGAGGGCGCTGCAGATGGAATATTGTTCTACTTATCTCCCGATTGGGATACTTTACTTGAAGCAAGAGTATGGGGAGACGCAGCATCGCAGGTATGGTCTTCATAATAATACATACGATAAATAAATCACTTATGGTTGTTTTCACCAACAACGCCTAATAGCGTTAGAAATAACTTAACTAGACAAAAGAGGTGAAGTGAATAAACAAACGGACGGAATATATTGAATTTCGCAATAATAATTTTTAAATTAATATTTCAGTAATGCTCTTTTAACGAATATCACTATTGAGCCACTCATATTACTTTTCAATATATTTTTTTATACAAGTTCGCCTTTGATGCTGCAGATAACATTTTATTAAACAGTCCTACTAAAATCGTAATTGATATTTTTTTTCAATATGCAAAGTAAAATTGTAATAGATAGGAGTCACACAGAGATTTTATAATGCGCCGGTATTATAATATAAAATTCTTACGTAAATCAAGGTATATAGTAGGTATAAAAGTTTATTTTTTCCTCTAAAAATATCATTCAAAAACGACATTTGAGTACAAGTTTTAAATGAAAAATAACCTTAGAACGTTTGCGAAAGTAATTTTTCTCATCAATTTACTATTGAATTTTTCTCCTCTGATAAAGTAGATTTGACAAAAAAAGTAATTTCCGTTAATAGAGTAGAGTACTCTACAGACCCCATTTGGAAATGTCATTAAATTTTCACGAGCTTAGAAACAAACATCGATCTATACAATGGATGTTACTAAGCCCTGTATCCGTTGATAGATAACGACACGAGAAAAACCATGCCATCGCCAATCGCCATACTATTTTATGTATGGTGTTTATTAAAATGGAATAAGGGGTCTTCCCTTTCTATAAGGGTGTGGTAACGTGATGGTATGCATCGTAGATAAGCATACCAAACGTTCGTGATAATAAGAATCGACGTGTTTTACGCACCTGTCATTAAATAGTATTTAAGATAATAGGTTGAGAGTTGCTGTACCTGTAGGTAAATACAACATGTGTACATAATAATGTACCTACGTTTTGCGGCTGTCCGTTGTATCAATGCCTCTCCTGACTTCGCCACACCATTAAGACACCGTGCTGACTGAGAGGCCCAACATCACATTATTGAATGGCGACCTCTCGTTATTGAAAGGGGAAAACTTGTGGGACAAACATTATACTATAAGACACGACAAGTTTATAAGAAATATGTAATAAATAGCAAAAAAAATATTTTTCTAGAAAGACATTTCGGAAGTTTTAAGAAGATAGGTTTACCGGATAAGATTTTTTATTAAGATTACCGAACAAGTATCACTCACGCGTTTCCAACCCTCCCATGCTTTTTATAAGTAATCTTTACAATATGAATAAAACAAAGATTAGAATTAGAAATTTAGATATAGAATACCTAAGCTCTAATTCTAATTGACGGAAGATTGTTTCTTTTAGGTGTAATGGATACATGGTTTCTCTCTTAAGAATTTTGTCTCTAAAGGTCTTCAATAAATAAATAGACTATGTAATTATCTCGTAACTTTGGGATTAGGGCAATAAATAAAATTATTCCTTGCCACTGCTTTTAGCTGCTTTCATTAGGAAGTTTTGGGATTAATCTGATTTAGTTTGAGATTTAAAATATCACGGTACCACGAGATGAATCTTCATTTTGCTTGCGATTACATTTTTTTTTAATAGTCTATTCGTTTCAAACGCCGATATCTATGGCGACAGTTTTACAATTCATTGGTCATAAATCCGCCCGAAAATAGAAGTAATATTAGGTTCTGTATAATAAAAGTTCAAGTTACTTAGAAACTGCTAGATGCCTAATAAGCATGAGTGAATTACACTGTACAAATGGATAACAATCTATATACTGAATAAAAAAAATATTCTTTGACATTTATGTTTATCATTTTATCGTTTGTATATTTTGTATGTCTGATTTTTCAAATATATTTCCTTTCCTTGCCAGATCTTCTACTCTTTCGGTGTCGGTTGCGGTTCGCTTGTTACTCTCGCCTCTTACAATAACTTCTATAACAACTGTCACTTTGACGCCACCTTCGTCAGCATCACCAACTTCTTAACGTCAATTTATGCTGGATTTGCGATCTTTTCTGTACTCGGATTCCAGGCTCAAAAGATGGGAGTCAGTGTTGACGGTAAGTTTGTGAAACTTCTATTAAATTCATTCATCATCATCATCATAATCATTATCCTTAGACAGTATCTACCCATTGCTGGATCCGGGACAAGCCTACCACACATTCCCACCGATGTGTCTCCTGTGTAGCCAGGATCATCAACGGCGACCTTAGATTGATAATAAGTGATGAAGCTTCTTGACGTCCTGGGGAAGAAACTGCAGAAACCATTGCTGGATATTAAATTTCCACTAAATTGCGATCCTCCGCCTTTCACATCCATCCGCCTCCAGCCGCTTTTTTGATGTCGTCTCTTCATCTGGAGCGCACGGTACTTATTCAATCGTTGTTATTATTATTGACCGATTTTAATAATAGCCCTAACAGCTAGGTCCATTGTTCTTTTCCTATGATAAAATTTTACTAGAAATTCTGAGTTGTTACCTTTTTGTATAACTACAAGGTTTACGTTGTTGATTATAATATATTGTTCTTTACATTTGGCAAGTTGCTTCACTAATAATCTGTCTGCTCTACGTTTTTAAATTTCAGTTGTATTCTATGAATGGTTTATAATCAGTGCATTCAGTTAAACTAGTATCCAATCAGAATCTGTTCAAGTATATTAATCCATTGCAGATTGGAGTTAGGCAAGCAAACATTTCGTTGTGTATACAGGAGCATCAATAATAAACGTTGCTCTTGTTTCAAAAGCGATGAATAAACTAGCAACGTGTATCCAGGCCTTATTTACACTATGTTTGCAAGTCCGAGAATTAACTTTGTTGAGTTGACATTTAGCTCCACGACTCCATTTAGAATTAATCAATGTTTTTAGGATTTGCCGTTGTGTTTGTTTAAATTTCTAACCCTTACTGAAAAGCCAATTAGCGTACGTACATGATTTATGTTCACATTGTTTGACAACGCCATCTAGTTTAGAATTAGGTTTGACATCACATGCATATTTTATGAATAAATTATTCCCGTTTATAAATACAAAAAACCGTATTGGCTACGCATTTCTTGCTTGCAGATGAGTACAATGCCATATTCTATGACATTTGTACGTTTTCGTCAAAGAAATTTTACTTCATAAGGTCGTCCCCTATTCCTCGGTACCTAACTAGTAGTGCCTACTTAACCATTATAGTTTTCCTTGTAGGTTCACTATATGGACTACTACCATGATTTTTTTCAAATGTCTAAACTCTAGACTTTCGTAGATAGAGGGAGGGGGATCACTGTGCAAAACGAAAATTGACACGTTTAATGTAAATAATTCGCAAATGGATCATTGTATCGGAAAATGATCTTCGGTCGAAAAAAAATTTCTTTCCCACTTTAGCTGTAGGCACCCCAAAAAAATAATTTTCCAAATTTTGTTCTAACACTTTGTTGGCATTGTTAATATGAGTGTATATACCAAATTACAGCTTTCTAGCATCAAGCGACTAGGCGCTACGACCGCGAACGGGCAGACGTACCTGACGAAACTAGAGTTCCTTTTAGTTTACTACGGAACCCTAAAAACTAGAATATGATTAACGAATTGGTTTCTTTAATTTATTAATTTACTTAAATTAAAGGTCTTACCATTAAACAAATTTAAAGTATCAGATTTGTATTTAATTTTTTTAGTTTCTATTTAACTATGTCATAGTCGTCTTCTGTTACTTTCACGTGTAAAGTGATATTGATACAAACATTCTAAATGTACTATTGTGACATGGAGATATATCATAAAACAGGCTACATGCGTCCCAGTATAACTTATCATTTCTTTAAAAAAATTGTGATATTATATTATAGAATTTAGGTCCTTTTTTTGAATCTGACAGACATTATCAACATTCATTTCAATGCCTACAAGTAACTGATAAAATAAATTAAGAGCAACAATAGCAATACAAAATACGGCATCACAAGACAATGGACATAGTTGTTCACAAAATATTACTTCGGTGAATTTGACAATGATAAGGATATTAGACATTGACGAGTAATTGACTGTAGATACGGGTTTATTACCGACTAGCGAACCGCCTCGGCTTTGCACGGATTTTACTAAAGATTCCTAATTTTTTTGACAATATAATATAGTCTATGTTACACGGGGGTATTGTACCGGGTGAAAGAATTTTTGAAACGGGTACCCAATGGTGAAAGAATTTACTTTTATTTTATTTATTTTAAGAGACAGGCCAGGTGGGCGAGTGGTTAGCAATGGTCACTTTATCCCAAGGGCCGCGCATGTCAAACATTTCTGTGCATGAACATGTCTATTTGCTTTGGTCTGGGTGTTTTCTATGTATAATAAATCTAAAATAAAAAAATAAGTACTTAAGTATATTTATCAGCAATCTCGTACCCATAGTACAAGCTTAATTGCTTAGTTTGGGTCTAGATGGCGTTGTGTGATTCGTCCAAGAATATTTATTTATTTTATTTTTTAATAATTTTATCTACGTATACAGGACTGTTCATTGCCCAGGAGGTCCCGGGTTCGATCCCCGGTCGGGTCATGATGAAAAACTAACTTTTTCTGATTGGAGTCGGGTCTTGGACGTTTATCTATGTATGTATTTGTTATAAAATATAATATCGTTGAGTTAGTATCCCATAACACAAGTTTCGAACTTACTTTGGGGCTAGCTCAATCTGTATGAATTGTCCCTATATATTTATTTATTTAAAAATAAAATAAAATAAAATAAATAAAAAATTTGTGTCAACCCTATTCAACGACAACCAGTTAATTTGTTCCAAACTATGTTTGAGATAATGGTCTGATTGAACAATAAATATTTTATTTTGTTGAATGACGACAATAATTTCATGTGTCAACTTTACATTGTTTTTAAGTTGCTTTATTATTGTTGAAAGTATCGTAAAAAATGCGCAAAGTTCTATATTTTAATGGAGAAAAAATATATTAAAGAAGAAATAAAGTAAAAGACGTATTCAATGAAGAAGACAATTAATTTTAAAAATTGTAATACGATAACGTAAAATGTGATTGCACCACACCAATGTGGATGTGGCCATGTCGTCAGTTATCTTGGTCGTCACGGTTTATCGTGTTGCAGGAGCGCCGGGCGCTTTTCAAGGCACGCGGAGTTAAACGATGTTATCCGTCAGTCCTTTGCTACTGCTGGTTCTCCCGGCAGTTCTGGAACCCAATGGTTTGTCGAGAGATGACTGAAAAAGACCTGACGGAATGACGCTCGTACCCTGGAAGATGGGTCGGTGTTTGGTATAGGACGCTACTTGCGTTGATACTTTTGCTCCGTCGCATCTTCCAGGAACAGCAACCAAAGCTGGCTCCGCTGCCGCGACCGCTGAGAGCGCCAAGCGCCGCTTGAAACTCTCGGGCCTTGGGGACCAGGTGCTCAATTCTCTTTAAGGAGATTTCTGAGCGCTTGGTCAATGCGTCCTATGATCGGAAGGCTGCCCTGTATTTCGCGCAAAGGATAGCCTCGCAATACAGCGGGGTAACTCTGCCAGCCTTCTGGGAACGCTCCCGTAAATAGTAGTTGAGTTTTATTTCTTTTAATTATGATCCTATGTTTTGTTCTTTGCTTATTTAAACTATTTTTCCTATAACGTAAAATATATCAAAATAGATAAGACGCCAGATATCCCTTTTCAAATAACAGCAAGTCTTTCAAGCCGAGTGAAAAGATACTGTACCACAACAGCTTCACGTGTGTTTACCATCAGAAAAAGGAGAGCTATAAATACTTGCTAATATAAAGAAATAAAATCGTAAATGATTTACACACGATTACTAATCAAAATGTCTGCTACTACGCAGTTACTACTACGTTATCAACTACCGAAAAATCATCCATTAGGTGTTTTTACTGATAAACTTGTTAATCATGTTCTACAGATAACAATGTTCATATTGGACGATAAAAACGCCATAATGAAGTCATAACACGAGATAATCACACTATGATCCATAATATTGACAATACCCTTGTATGATGCCGGTATTTTTGATATATTATTAATGACAGCTATTTGCATTGTTATAATAATATAGTGTCACGTGATTGATAAATGATATTTTACAATACAAAACATCTGTATGGCACTAAACTAATATACACGGACAAATTTCTTTACTTCTTTATGATTAAAATAATGATGATTAGTTAAAACATTTAATACCAATACTGTCCCGTATCAAAAAAAAAACACAGATTTCGTGCCTCACACGACTATCGAGCTCATTGGAAATGAATCTACGGATTTTGAAAAAATATTGTCGCTGAGCGAGGATAAAGTCGGGATAAGGAAAATGTTACAAAATAAAACTACAACGTTTTTGACTTTTTTCAAAAAGGTTAGGTACAGGGCAAACCCTTAACCCGAACATCTTTATTTTAGGCTCAAATTATAGCTGACTAAATTGTCCAGAGGAGTTTTTCCCAATTTTCTTATATCATTCTTCGTTTCTAAAATATCGGGCGCCAAAATCAAAATTCGGAATGAAAATGATTTTTAATTTCACAATTTCGGCTATAACTTTTTTCGTTTTTGACTTTCTCAATTAATTCGTTTTACACCTTACAGCTCTCGTGAGTACCTACGCCTTTTCTGAATTTCATATCTTCACAACTCTCCGAGATATAAGGGGATCGCACTTTTTCGTGAAATTGGAGCCTACACTGGAGCGAATGAAAAGACATTTCCAATGTCAAAATAGAAGAATTATTTTCATGTATTCTGTTTTTATCCTTATTTTGCATTCAGTTTTATCAGATGTAAATGCATCAAAAGCTAACGACCTAGCTATACCTACTTTATGATATTTTACGTTAGGGTTGTTTTATAATTTTAATAGCCACTTGACATTACCAAAACTCATGACTGAATTCACTGAATTAAAATAATGTCTAAATACATAAATCAAGTTTGTTAACAGATGTTGCTGAACAAGGCCCTGGCTTGGCTTTCGTTGCATACCCTGAAGCACTACTCCAAATGCCAATACCTCAGCTGTGGTCGATTCTGTTCTTTTTGATGCTCTTCATCCTTGGCCTTGGAAGTCAGTTCGCTGGAATCGAAGCTATCAACACTGCTATTGTCGATCAGTGGCCACATTTGAGGAAAAACTATTGGAGGGTGTGTAAAATACTTCATTATAATATTCTAACAGTACGGTCTGGTTTCCACCAAAGCGAAGAGGAGAGGAGATGTTCCGCCCGGCTACACACATCTCCGCTCGGCCGTGTCCAGCTTGCTCACGGCACAAGACTCTATAGAAAAATAAGACATCTCCACACTGCTATGGTGAAGACCGGACCTGCTTCTTCCCAGTTTAGCATTTTTTTTAAATGCTATCTACTTTTATAGAAAGCTCATTTACGAGGACTTTAATGAATTGAGACTTACTAAATTATTGGTACAAAGAAAAAGTAGTTGTTATTACGAGTATAATAATTTCGCTATACTCTATGTCCATGATAATAAAAATGTCTTTACATTCCGTTTGCTTATCGGACAAATTTGTGTTAATTTCATTTCACCTTGTGTTTATTCCGCTAAATAAATTGTTGAAACCTATTATGACTTTATCTGACCGATAGGCTGTTAAACTTGAGGAGGGGTATTCATATAAACAATGTACATACTAACTGTCCTAATATATTTTTATTTAACCGCGATCGGTTAAATAAAAATATATTTTTATTATACGCGATCGTAAGCTACCGACAATCGACTGCGTCGCGTCCGATGTCATTAGATTTGGGAAACTAATAGTAACTCGACATTATACCTTTGTGTGTAACCCCTACAAAACTAAGCAAAAACATGTGAAAATTAACCTCTATCTATTCACTTTGTTGGCAGGTAACAGCATTTACATGCTTTACTTGCTTCATCCTTGGGCTGCCGATGTGTTTCAGTGGCGGAGTTTACTTATTTACTGTTTTAGATTGGAATACTGCGTCATGGGCTATTCTTCTGATTGGTATGGCCGAGGTAAGATCACAAATTATACCACTGTTTTTAATGAACCGAAGTTCCGCTGCTAAGTTCTTGCCTCCTTTTTTGCTGACTATCCTTTTCCAAAGCTGCAATTTTGTCCACAGATTAGGGAAATAATCACATTACTAGTGTTTTATTCTTATACAAAGTGACAGATTGTTTCTTAGGATATTGAAGTATTTAAACCGGTATTTTAATTGAAAATAGTTCTTAGTTTAATCAGTTTCCATAAATGTGCCGGTTATATGCCGAAAAAATGTTCTAAGACAAGTTTAAAAAACACGAATAACCTGTTGATGGAGACTAATTTGTCGCAAATGATTGAATGAATTTAACCACTTCTAAAGTATTGGACCATTCATTTCTCAGCCTGTATCATAATAATATATTATTTATTAAAAGGTCTATCTATTCTCTTTGATCATAGTTTGTTTTGTTGCTAGCTTATCAAAGCAATTATGAACTAATTACCAGATTACATCACTGCTCCTTCATGAATCCGAAGTGACAACCTCGTGTTTTACAAAACTAAAGTTTATTCTTGTATCTATCAAATTAATCCTCCAGACAGCACTGATAGAATTAAGATTACAAATTCCAATCATATAATAAAATTGCATGCGTATAATTATATTCCTTTTAATTTCTAATCATGGTTAATATTAATTATATTATTAATATTTGCAAAAATTTCACAGGCCACTTCAGTTTCTTGGAGCTACGGAATCAACAGGGCAATTGCAGATCTTGCGACAATGGGAATGAAATTGAACAAAGTACAAAGAATCTACTGGAAAGGCGTTTGGATGTTTATCGTTCCAATTGGAAGTATTGTGAGTATTGTCATAATATTAACGAATCCCGCGCAACTTCTATTCAACGTCAACTACTTAAAACGCCATTGTCTATTAGATTTTTGACCAAATCCTACGGGATTCGCTTACTTTTCGGGATAAAAAGTACCCTATGTGTCAAGGTATCAGCTATCTACGTCCCAAATATCATTAAAAATGCCCAGCTATTTTAGCATGAAGAAATAACAAACATACACAAACTTTTGCCTTTATAATCCACTAGCTTTTCCACGCGGCTTCGCTCGCGGTTAATTTGATGACATAGATCTCGTTTGACAACAAACAACCCATAGCGCGACTTGTGGCGCCATCTGTTGGCCGATACAGCGCCCTCTATAGTAGAAAAATCATTTTCCCATTGGAATGACACACTTTCACGGGATAAAAAGTACCCCTGACAATATGTATAGAAATTTTCATAATGATCGGCTGATTAGTCAAGCCGTGAAGGAATAACAAACAAACAAACTCGCTTTCTCATTTATAATATTAGTAAGGATTATTTGGACTGTACAGTTGTTAAAGAGCCTTCTATAAGCATGTATTATTCAAATGACTTTGAAGACAATGCCAAAGACAATTTTTAGAGTGGTAGAACCTAGAAAGTTGCCCGTGCATTGCTTACTATCAATTATGCTGTCCCATTTCGACAGAGTAATATAAAAATGATTTGAAGTAATGTTACTAAAAGTGTAAAAAAAAGTAAGCCGTAAAACCATATATTTGCCGTGGAAGGAACTGGGTAGCTACCAAAATCGCCTCATGAGAAGTACAACTAGGAGGAGCTCCACAAATTGTATAAATAAGTCTACAAGTTGTTTCTGATCAATGTTTACCTATTCTATGTCAACGTCCCTGTTATTGACATAGTACATTCAAGCCAATAACGCCATCATTTATCGTTGGCTGCGCTTCATTCAGTGAATATAATAGATGGAATCCTTGATGCTAATGCTAGCTTTACCTAACAGTCTATGCCTAACGATTACTACGCTACGTATAAGTTTATTAGATCAGAGTTGCTGTTGTTCAGATGGAGAGTACGACTTAAATTATGTTTTTTAATGAAAAATTTTTGAACTTATAAACGCATAATTTCTATGTTTTCGTAGAATATGTTACAAATATTATTTTCCACTTTAATATGCAACAAACATAATGTAACACCCTTTAAAGTCAACAAGAATCAATGCCATAAAACATTGCAATATGCTGGGCATTTTGACAATGTTCCATCGACCAAACTGTTCCGGTATTCATAACATGAAATACATGATTTCGATATATTTTTTCAACGAGCGTTTACTGTTCACTATCCTTAAAAGCCTTTATAAGACTAGTGAAAGTAAGTTTTAGTAGGCGTGTCCTATATGGCGTGATGTCATTGATAAACACTCCCACTTGTCAACGAAACTCGTGGATCAACGATTACTGAATGATAACAGCTGCTACAATCGAATCAATTATCACTTAATGTTAATCCTTTGATTGATTATTTATCTTCTATCAGTACTATAATGGTTTTGATAACTACTTTTGGAATTATTTCATCATTCGTAGACAAAAAAATGTAAGAATATACATTTTGTTTTGACGACTTCGTCGTCAAAATAACTCGTCAAAACAATTTATTATCAACAAAGGTATTATTTTTACGTCTACCTATACCTGAAAACCCAGGAATTTTGGTTTAGATGCCCACCTTCGAAGAAGATCGAACAGACGTTGATCATCTTTGACAGGAAAAAGAAAAGAATATCATAAGGCTTGATTTTTATAACAATATCTGTTTTAATTTCCAGGGTGTCCTAGTGTTCATATTCGCCGATTGGTCGCCACCTGCATATGAAGACTACGTATTCCCGCTGTTTGCTGATCTCCTCGGTTGGGCTGTCGGTCTATCTACCCTAGTACTGTTTCCAGTCGGAGTTTGCTGGGCGTTATATCAAGGATATGTAAGTTAACGATTTACAATCGCTGCATATCTACAGATGATATTCTCCTAAGGTTTGGACTGGATTCAACATGACTTCATTAGATTAATATCCAAGGGCGGTAAAAAACAACCTGACTATTGCAAATTCTATCGTCATTTAACCTTCATTGGGAAAAGTTCTCGAGCGTCTTATATGTCGTTCCTCGTTTGCTAACCGGTGGTAGGTAGCCCCAAATTTCACGAAAGACAGTTTGACTTCGACCGTCGATGTGACTCTCACCATCAGTACCTACTTTCAGATCACGTGATGACGCGTTAAGCGTCTGATTACCGCATGGTCTGATGATAACAGACTTAATAAATTCTAATCTTTCTAATTTCAGCGCGGGAAAGAACTGTTCAAACCAACAGCTGCATGGACATCGGCTGTCAAAACGGCTGACGCACCTAGATCGGATTCCATCATGACAATGGATTCAGTACAATCGGCTAGCCCCTACGACAACGTTGGATTTATAATGTGATCTTTACAAAACAATATAACATAAGGTTTTAATATACCCCTGCAGATAAAAGAATTGATAGTTCATATCGCCCTGTATTTGCAAATAGTCAATAAATAGTTTGCATGAAATCTCGCTACAGCGCCTCTGTCGGTGACAGGCTGAACTAAAGTCGTATTTTGATTAAAGAGTTTCCAATCTGTAACTCTCTGTACTACGTTATGTAGATCTCATACTATAATGTCATGAGTTTGAAAGAATGTTTTGAGATATTTTACGTTACTTTTATTACGTTAGTATTTTACATTTAGGTACTATTGAATGTTAGCCTTTAGCGCAGACTTACGCGGTATATACGACTCATGTACTTGTTTCCCTTTTCATGGGTATTTCGAAGAGTCTTTTGTACATAATTTTTTTCTGTTACAAATTAAAATGACAGTGAAAACCTCATGAAGATCTAATGATAAGAATCAAGTGGTTTACAAACAGACTTTTGTTTTTTTTACTATGTATTTAATAAATGACGTCTAGTTCATGTGTGGTTGAACCATAATGTTAAGCATACGTGTAATAATTATTTTTGAAACTGTGTTTAGTGATAAAAAATGTATCACGTAAATTATTTTATTTGTAAGTAAATTATCTGATTTGATCAGTAGGATAAGATATTTCACAAAAATGTTTTATGTTTTAATTATCTCCAATAACGTCATCAGTCTGGTTTTAGACGTAAATGGTTAAGCCTTTCGGACATTTGCTTTAATGAACATTGTCATAATATTATCATAATTATTAATATTAGACAGAAAACGACTATAAAAGTGTTCAACTTTAATTTTCATACGGCGATTGCTCAAAACCATTTTAAAGTTTGGCACATATTATTATGGCTGTCACTCTCATAATAAAGAAAAAAAAGAGATGGCTTGAGAATTCAAATTAAAATTCGTTTCCGAAACTGACTGTTAGGCAAGTCACTGATGTTATTTTTTTTTGGAATTACGCTAACTGCTTAGTTGGGCATTAAACGACAGGAATTTCTCGTTAGCTGTGAGTTATTCGCAACTTTAGTCATTGTTGTGAAGTCACAACGTCCGACTTCAGTGTAAATTTATATCAGTCATATGAAGTCAGTGTCATAATATGAAGACCACATTAGTACTTTTCTATACTAAGGTCGGCTCCATACTCGAATTTCCGTTTCGGAATTCCGATTCTGAATCGAAATTCCGAAACGGATTTCCGAGTGTATGTGGTTGCCTAATACTGCGTTCGATATGCCGAGTGTATGGTGACGTGACAGGGGCTAAGCATGATGTAGGTATGTACGGCATCATGTAGGCCGCCGACGATGTATGGAGTAGGTTAATAAAAATGACAGTTGCCACGTAGGTCCATCGCTTGTAAAAAAAAAACTATAGTCATGGTTAATTTTTTTAATTAAATGTGTATCTTCGCAAAAAATCTTAAACGAATCTAGTGAAAAAGCACCTCGGTTCTACGCCTCAATAACTCTGCCCTGTGCAAACGTACCGTTCAAGTTGCTGCGTTAAAATCTGCTTTACGATGGTAATAACAAACCTGGAAAACTCCTGTGCTAACAAACAGTTCGCAAAAAAATTAAATTTTCCGTAAGTATTCAGGTTTTACTAGAAGTCAGTACGTTACAAACTATGAGGACAGAACTAAATGAACATGCAGTTAAGCAACAAGATGTGCAACCTGGGGATAAATCACACAGATTGAGCTAGCCCCAAAGTAAGTTCGAGACTTGTGTTACGGGCTACTAACTCAACGATACTATATTTAATAACAAAAATACATTTATAGATAAACATCCAAGACCCAGGACAATCGGAAAAAATCGTTTTTCATTATGACCCGATCGGGATTCGAACCCGGGACCTCCTGGGTGGCAGTCGGGCATGGTAACCATTACGCCACGGAGGTCGTTAGTCATTTAATTATCGTATAAGCACATTGGATACACCATAAGCTCCTTGAATATCTATAAGGCGCCCATCAATCGTATCTATTCGATCTTATTAATCTGTTTATTGATTGATCTGCACATGTAAGGGATTCTGCTGATAATTCGACCTTTATTGATATGCAAGACATTAAAGAAGCAAATATAGTTATAAAATATAGTTATATAGTTTGACACATTTTTAGTCCCGGCTTTGCACGGTTTTAATGAAGCAAGGCAAGGATCCCAATTTTTTTAAAAGTTATAATATAGCCTAGGTGTAGCTTTCCAATGGTGAAAGAATTTTTGAAATCGGTCCAGTAGTTTCGGATGTAAACAAACAAACAATCAAATCTTCCTCTTTATAATTAGTATAGATTCCTATCACAATTGTTATGATAGCTTACAATTTTAAGCATTATATCCAATTAAAAAGTTATAAGCAATAGCTGTCGTCAAGTTTCATCTCATCCAGTTATTAAAGTAATCGCGAACTCGACGAGAGATAATAAAATGGAAGGAAATCCTTAGGATTCTTAAAGAAACTGTTGTGATTAAATCCACATTAATTTGGTTCAATTTAAAAGGGATTAGGTGTGCGACGGATCCAGAAAGTTTTGCATTCCAAATCCCTAATGGATATTTTCTCTCGAGTGTTTGATGTAAAAAGCCGCAAGATTTCCTATCGGCGGCTTAATATAAAGATTATTCATTAATTTGTTTGTTGCTCGTTTGTATTTAGTTATTGGTGTTACAGAGTAGCTTATTTAATAATATTTTGAATTATACAGGGTGTATCGGATGACGTGTAACAAATTTAAGGTAGATATTAAGTGAGGGGTGAACACTTCAAAAAAAATTAATTCACATAATGTAAGTTATTATGTATGGTATTATCATGAAAAGAAGAGTTCCTTAAATGGACCCGCCGACACGGACATCGTGCGGTCGTAACCTCGTAACAGCGCGCACTACGAAAGTTACGTGGCGCCTGAGTTTATCCGGACGGGGCGATGCTACATTATGTTACAGATTAGATAATGAATACAACATGACAAAAGAACGTGCCTGTGAAAGCCCTCTGAATAAAGATTTTCTGAAAAATCCCCTGCACCGAAACAAAACCAGATACTGGGGCATTCTGGTCGACATTTTGAGGGGCGATGCCAATACTCTCTACGCTTGGCTGACAAGTTGGTTGAGTTGGTCGAAAGTTTCAAGTACAGGAATGCTACTGCTTTTTTACTGACAATACAATTGGCATCCCCCCTCAAAATGTCGACCAGAATGCCCCAGTATCTGGTTTTGTTTTGGTGCAGGTTTTTTTTGGAGGAGGACCTGAGGAGGAGAAATGGTGATATCGGCGGCATACCGTCACCACACGCAAAGTGATCTTCTTCTTTCTGCCCGAATTCCACTTTACACGGGGTCGGTACAACATGTAAGTCTTAGTCGCCTTCTATGACACCCGAGGAGGAGAAATGATGATGTCGGCGGACATATCGTCACCGCACGCAAAGTGATCTTCTTCTTTCTACCCGTATCTTTACACGGGGTCGGTACAACATGTAAGTCTTAGTCGCCTTCTATGACACCCGAGGAGGAGAAATGGTGATATCGGCGGACATATCGTCACCGCACGCAAAGTGATCTTCTTCTTTCTACCCTTATTCCACTTTACATGGGGTCGGTACAACATGTAAGTTTTGTCCATTTTGCCCTATCATTAAAATTTGTCATCTCGACCGTAACATTCCTTCTCCATCAATTCTTCTTTTCTATGGTCTTCCTCTACTTCAGACTCCGTCAACTTTAATGTCCAATACCTTTTTGACGACATTCCCCTGTTATTCTTATAATATGCCAAACCATTTCAATCTACCCCTCATCTTTTATACTATTGGTGCTAGTTTCGCATCCTTATCTTATCTCTTTTAGTCACTCCACATCATAGCCTATCAGTAAATGGTTCAACCTTCCAAATATACATCGTCCATTAAAAAACCCGTAAACATAAACGTTTTATATTGAAAAGTATAAAACCAAAGGCATTATTTACAGAAAACCAATCATTTATTTTGCCAAAACAGCAGTAAATGAGTTGGGTTGAAACAAATCGCGCGTCGCTTATCTGCGAGCCATTTGTAATTAAATAAAACAAGGTGGCGACCGATTTATTGAGCCCCCGGGTAACGTTGTCGTGGTTGTGACCGTGTATACCCTTGAATAAACAAACTGCGTTTAGATTTTTCCCCCTTTTTTTTTGTTGTCGGTTATGTTGATAACAAAGTTTGAACAATTTTTTTTCGAAAGCCTGATTAATGCTAGAGTAACACTATATAACTAATATGTGGATAGTAGCCCGCATACATTTAGTATGACTAGAAACTACATTATAATAATGTAACGTGTGTTCTCTTTAACTTGTAACCATAACTAACTTTTACCGTCTGAAACACAGGATTTTCCTAGTTCAGGCGCAGAATGTTATATTTTTTTACCTCAATTCTTTTTATTGTTAACTATTATCTACATATACTTCTATACTAATATTATAAAGAGGTAAAGTTTGTGTACTTGTTAAATTGTAAGGGGTAATCTCGGGATCTACTGAACCGATTTTAAAAATTCTTTCACCAATAGAAAGCCACATTATTGCTGAGTGTCATAGGTTATATAAAAATAAAAAAAGGCTTTTAACATTATGCCTAACGAAGTGGGCACGGGTCAGCTAGTTACTTATAACACAAGTAGGTTCATATGGCTAAGTTAACTGGGTATACAATGTATTATTCAATAAATAATACATATTATACAGTTATAAAGAGTATAAAATGTCGTCATTAAAAGTAATTTAATAAACATAAAAGTAATTATTGCTCCGAGAGCAAAATTAGCGATATTTTAGTACATTCAGAAAGTCATATTTCACACAGAAATTGCACGTAAATTTTAATTTGTTACCAACTCATAAAAGTTAAGATGGAGAAAATTTGATAGCGCGATGGCTCAGTTCTACGTCCAATGCCATGGGACGCTTTGATCCTCAAAACGTTTAAAATCAACCTATTATATACAGCTGTAGGTTCTCCTCCGGGACGTCAATAAGCTTCATTGCTTAATGTCAATCTGAGGTCGCCGTCGTTGATCGTGGCTATACAGGTGACATGAGAATGTGTGGTGGGCTTGTCCCGATACTGAATTATATTGTTGGAGGAACTCAAATAAGACACGTCAATACCAGACAAGATTAAAACTGTCCGATTATTTAGCGATAAGATATTAATTAAAAATAGATAAAACAACCCTTAACGTCATTTAAGTGCACAATACTTATGCTATTATTAGTGATGGTATAGCATAAATTGATTGAGTGCACGCAACAATTAATATACGCCACGGGAGACGACCGCTGTTGTATTAGCATTAATGTCGGAGTGGTAAAGCATTAAATATAAAATGGGCTAGATTGATTGGGAAAGTGATAAATAATAAACATTCTTGGACGAATCACACAACGCCATATAGTCCCAAACTAAGCAACTAAGCTTGTCGACAAAGAAATGGGCTGACCCACCAGCTAAAAAAATATGATTAAAGATCTAATTTTATTCATATTGTACTATAAATTACAAATTTTCAAGTGAATCCATTCACGCAAAATATTTAGAAATCTTTAATCATATATACAGAGGGGTGGCCAGCCCATTCCTTTGTTGACTGGACAATGGATACTAGATTGCTGATAAATAGACGTAAATACTTTGTTTTATATATAAATAATTACTATAGGTACATAGAATACCTACGAACCCGCGGCCCCCCGAGATAAACTTGACGACTTGACCACCAGGCCTGTTAAAAAAGTGCCAACCTTTCGGAGTAAAAGCTGCAACGTGTTACGTTAAGTGAGTATGGATCAATCAACATTTTTTTTTATACAACTAAGGTGGCAAACAAGCAAACGGACCAGCTGAATAGATAGACTCTAGATGGCTCTGTAAAGTAATTTATTAGTTATATATCAATCAATACTACTTTAAAATAAAAAGATGATGAGAGAATGAAGCGAATACTAAGTTAAATGACTACAGAAGGCGGACTTTATCTGAAAACCCTGTTCCTGCTAAGACCATAGAGTGACATATTTGTAGAGCGACATTAATTTGGACGTCTTCTATTAACAAAAACAGCTTGTAAGGTTTCACAAATATTTTTTGCAATTAAAACTGAGAGCGAGAGATCTGAGTATTCTGTGAGAGGATGGGAAAAAATAAAAATAATTTTATTGTATGGTGTACAGTCAAAAGCAGGTCGACCTTTACATATTGGACTTTGTACTGTTCTTAAGTTCTATGTCCCCCGTCATAAATTGTATAGCCACATTGCTGTTGATACTCTCAATGTGAAAAAAATCGTAGCAGTAAGGTTATTCATAAACTGGCATTTATTTCGGAACTGCCGGGACAGATTTAGATGCCCCTCCCCATGAGTGTCTAGGAGAGGTACCCCATCATAAATTGCATATCTACATTGCTGTTGATACTCTCAATATGAAAAAAAACCGTAGCAGTAAGGTTGTTCCTAAACTGCCATTTATCTCGGAACTGCCGCGACAGACTTTGATACCACTTACCATGAGTGTCTAGTGGAGGTACCTCGTCATAAATTGCATAGCCACATTTCTGTTGATACTCTCAATGTGAAAAAATCGTAGCAGAAAGATTTTTATAAACTGCCATTTATCTCAGAACTGCCGGGACAGATTTTGATGCCCCTCCCCATGAGTGTCTAGGAGAGGTAACCCATCATAAATTGCATACCCACATCGCTGTTGGTTCATAGACCACTTCCCATTCAAAACTGCTCAGTCTCCTTTTTGAGCCCTCTAACACTTTTGTTAATCAATGCGATTCCTACCAATAGATTCCTTCGGGATTCAGCGGCTTAAAGTTTAATTAAAGATGCATCTCAAAGAAAGAACGTTTCGTTTAATCCAATAAGTTTTTGCCGGTTGCAGACCCTGATAATACTAATTGACTTTGTCGAAGTTCACTCGGTGCATACAAAGGTTGATTTGACATAGAATTTATAAAAAATATCGTCTATTCGTTTGAAAAAATATTGGTTAAAATATTGTTCGATTGAAAATTATAAAAATAGTCAATGTGAAAAGATACAAAGAACTAGCTGTTACCCGCGACTTCACTCGCGTTGTCCAGAGGATCTGTCATTATTTTTCCCGTGGGAATAAGATTTTTTCGGGATAAAAAGTTGCCTACGTCACTCTTCCGACTTTAACCTACCTATACCGAAAAAAAACATGTCAATCCGTTCGTTACTTTCGACGTGAAAAAAGTACAAACAAACAAACACACTTTCGCTTTTATAATATTAGTATAAAAAATTCAGTTTAGAATAGAAAAACAGAATTAACTGAATAAAACGCAGAGCTTTTGTATTAATGCCTGTATTTTTATAAATGATCGCATTAGACTACATAGAAATATTATACACCTATCTGCATCGATCAGTATCAAGATTGTCAAACGAGAAACCTGTGTCTTTATGTAAGCACCCTTACGAACTAGCCGTCAGACTGGGAGTAAATACTTTTTGACATTCTACGAGTATTTTATACTTTTTTTTTGTTTGATATCTGTCATAGTGTATTTTTGTTTCTCTTGGATTCTTGTTCACTTTAAAATTGATTTTGCTTTCCTCTGTAAAGTGTGAGGGCTACTACGAAACGTAAATCCGATACTTCGTCCGAAGTATCGGAAGAATTTTAACCGTGAAATACAAGTTATTTCATGGTTATAATTCAATGAACTATTAAAATAACCATAAAGTACAAGGTATTTCATGGATAGAATTCAAGGAATTACTAAAATAACCATGAAATACCTTGTATTTCACGGTTAAAATTCTTCCGATACTTCGGCCGAAATATCGGATTTACGTTTCGTAGTAGCCCTCGTGTACCTCTATTAAATTTTATGTTTCAAATTTTTTACCATTCTAATTTTTATATAACTTAAAAATAGAATTTTATTTTTACACCTTATCCTTAATACAGTTTTGAATAATTTAAAACTAATAAACTTACTTTGTGACCCAAAGTCTGACCAGTCAGCAATTCGACGCTGTGTGTGAGCATGCAAGTATTTTGGTTACCTTGCCACAGGGATCTTCTTTATTACATTTTTAGGGTTCCTTATTAGTATTAAACAGAAGGCCAAAGGCAGTGTGAATCTATAAAGTTTCTCAAAGTCGTCCATATTAATTTGAGAAACGGTTCATTTAGCCGTTGTTCGTAAGATAAATGATCGCAACATCATATTAGGTAAGGTAATTGTTCGCATTTAGCAAACTAGTCAAAGTTCATAATAGATGATGTAACTAATGGGTACTATTAGGTTGTAACAGCGATAAAACAACAATAAACGACAATAAAGCTTGCACACGATAACTTCTATGATAAGGTGGTGCCTCTATTTTGAAGACTATTCTCAAATTGCCGTATTGTTTTTCCCACGAACTAGCCGGGATGTTATTGTGTGACGCTGACGACCGCGATATACCGTAGATTTTAATATGCAATTTGACAATCTGTTGAAATATATCTTTACATTTTTATTTTTTTAATTCAAATTAAAAAAACTTAGAGTATAGATAAGCAAGCTATAGAGCGCGCTTGAGCAAGTATGAACAGTAAGCACGAGTATGAACAAACAGACGAACTCAAAACAGCAACAATGAAGACAGCAACGAACGAAGCTATTAGTCACGCAGCTGATTGTTTCTCCCGATGTTATTTATTCGGATTTTAAGGAATCATGGTGAAATGTGCAGTGCAGTGCTGTAAAAACGACGAAATGGAAGCAAACTAAATTAGCACTACAGAACATCTGCTTACGCTTTGCACAATGGTCAAAGAGCGATGCCCGCTCGAATAGCTTGCTTATCTATACTCTAAGTTAAAAAACACATGAAAAAAATTATTTGCTGTTTGATTGAATGAAACCTGTAGTACTGTACGCAACAGAATTTTGGATTACTTCGCTTTAATAAAGTACAACATTAACACGGGAATTATTTGTATCAGAATAATACTGCAAGTCGTGTTTTGAAGCCCCAAGGCACACAGATCTAACGCACTTGCTAAAATGTAAACCGGATTTCAGTAGTCAAGCCTCCCTGGTTTGTGAGCACAGTCTTGTCAAACGGTCCCATGTTTGTATACAATGTGCTTACTCTGTGGTGCCGTTATTTATTTATTCATTTCATATTGCAAGGGCAATTTTATTCTTTTCGACAACTTTATATACGAGTACATAATTATAATATTCTGGTAAAATAATTGAGGGTGTAGAATCAAAATCAATAGACTTAGATATTAATTGTAATTATAATATGTATTATCGACATGATATTATTATTTCACTACAAATAACATTTATATATCGCATTGAAAAACGACAGTTTTCGATCGAGCAGGACGTGTCGATAATTATATGACTTTTTTATAATACTTAAATGACCTTTTAGGATGGCTGCTGCAGATGGCTGCAGCAGCCATCCTAAAAGGTCATTTAAGCACAGAGGTTGTTAAATGTTGTGTCGTTTATTTCTAATCGATTGTGTAAAATAATTTTATTTTATGTAATAGATAGTAATAGTAAGCAAGGTAGATTTCTGCGCACATTTTTCATGAGCCAACTTTTATGCTTAATCATAACTCAGAGCCGTAAAGTTTATTCAAACAATAATTAAGAAAGTAACGTGTAATTCACCAAAACGATCTTTTATTGCATAAATAGTAAAAAAGGTCATAAAAGTAAGCCGTTATAATTTTTGCGGCACGCAATATTTTTTTAGCTATAATTCTGTCCACAAAGTTATAAAGTGGGAGTTTAACTTTTGATGATTTGAATCCTTATGTTGAAGGATTAAGGGTGATTATTGATTGTGACGGTTTGACGCACACGAAGTGTTTAATCGGTCAGTTTTCACGTCGCATTTGATGTGCCGCGCGTGATACTGGTGACACAAAGTAGGGAGAGTTAACAATCAGGAAATTATACACCACAGTTCATCATTAGTTCGCCATACGACATAATTATAAACTACTGTTAGGAGAAATAAGAAAAGTATTTTCAATTTTTTTATTAATTTAATAAAATAATAAAAATAATCTTGTTTGTTAGCTAACAATGGACTTTAAAACGAAACTCAAGTTGTTGTTTACACTTTTCTAATGTAAAATAGACTATGTCTTAACTAGTTACTATGTCACACCTCCCGTTTTGTTTTACAGACGAGCGATATGTTTGGACGACTGATACAACTGCAGGCGTCATCCGCCACCTATACCAACAGCCATCTCACAATTTCGGCGGCAGCCAGCAACGCGTCAACGGCTGCCGTCAGTGGGTTATAGCTGCAGATATATCGGCCGTCAAAAACGTGGCCATCTGTAGATGGGAGCGTCGCGTCGGCGGCGATGTCATATAATGTTGTTCATCCCAAGCGTCGCCCGACTCGCTACCCATGATAGCCGTCGACTCTTTGCTGGCTATCGTCAAAGCGTGAGAAAACTACCTCCATAAAGTGGTTACAACGGCTGCAGCTGTATGTGCCGTCAACAAAATACCGTACTGTATGAGCACTTATTTCTAGCACAGGTTGACGTCATTGGTATGGTTTTGTTACCTTTCCTACAAACCAGTGTGTATCAAAGTATATTGCAATAACCTCTCTGTAATGTGTTTTGATATTAAACCTTCTCGTTTTAATAGCTCAGACAGATGTTGTTCCTTTTTGATTGGATTCTTTCCTCGCTGGAATATAATGACAGCCAATAATAAATTCTATAGCCGTATCTGTCGTTCAACGGTGTTTGCATGTTATCTCTTGATTAAAATTTGTTTTTATTCCTTCAAAGAGGTCAACGTTGTAAATTTTGGGATAGAATTTTTAAATTCAACAAAGAAACCATTTTCTCAAAGCACACAATAAGTGACTCACCTGTCGGTCTGTTAACTACTGTTGATGAGTTGTAGAAATACATTTTAACGTGGAACAGCGTGGCAGGAGAGAGACCCGTATCGATATGATAATAGGTATATTAAAACTTACGTCGTCATAGTCTAAGAAAGGGAGAAAAGACTTACTAAAAGAACTGACTATCTGTTATTAATTTTAATTTTTAAGTTCATCTCGCTGTTATATTGTAAGTAGGTACCTATTTCATGTGCTACCATAATTCACAAGCAAAACATATATCCCTTGCTATATTTTACATAAGGGTATCATATGACAAACGCTACCTTAACTAACACGATTATAGCGAACTAGCTGTAGGCTCGTCATCTACAATGGTGCCCTCATTTATCAGAGCCCCCGCGGGAGTTAATTCTGAGTGACAGGGACGTGTGGCCGCGATTGTATTTCACGTGTTTATTGTTGGGATTATCTTTTTAGGGCATTTCCCTTATATCCTTGAAAGATGACGTTAGTTGAGCAAGATTTATTTGTAAGGATTAATGAAGAATAAAGGTAGAATTCCGGGACGGACCGCACGCTGCAGACTCGGCGACACTGCGGTCGGCGGCACTTTCATAGAGATACATAGAAACTAGTAGTTCGTTTGCAGTCTGCTGCTGCAGTCTGTGGCGTGCGGTCCGTGCTGGAATTTTACCTTAATGCAGAAGTAGCTACCGAATCTGGCTAGTTTACATTTAATATGAGAATAGCTTTGATAGCCGAATCTTACAATACCGTGATAGGGTGACTGACAGGTAACGCACAGCCTAAACCTTTGGACCTATAGACTTCAAATTTGGAGAGAATGTTCCTTGAGTATTCTAGGGGAGGAGGAATTTTTTGAAATTCCACCCCTAAAGGGGCGAAATGGGGTGCCAAAGTTTGTATGGAGAAACAAAAACGCGTGGCCCGATTCAAACAAAACAGGGTGGATCTTCCACCACGTAATGTATCCCTTTCTCTTTCATTTTTAAACATGTAAAAAGTAACTCTGTCTGTTACGCCTAAACGACTAAACTGCAGAACCGATTTTGATAGATTTTGGTTTAAAGATAGATAGGATAGGACCTTGGAAAAGAAAATAAACTACTCAAAGTACTAATCCTGAGCAGACGAAGTCGCGGGTACCAGCTAGTTAAATTATATAAAAGAAAAAATTAAGTCAATCTAATCTAATATCCCAAGAGAACAACGAACACGAAAGTATCGTCCGCAAGTAAATCTCAAAATGTAAGTACTCTCTTTAAAAAAAAATGTATTTTTCATTTAATTACGCCAATGTGACTTTCACGAATTTATTTCGCTGGCAACATGATTACGTTAAAATTGGAGAGCGAAATAAAAAGTTTTTTTTATAAGGAAATCAACGACAGCTGCCCAGTTCATTTTTCCATCGTAAACAAATGAATCAGATAAGTGTTTTCGCGACGGGAAGAGGAAATGACAGCGAGGATTTTCAGCCCTGAAATCCAAGATGGCCGCTATCATTAATCACGCGGGCTGGGCAAGGACGGAGTTGTGGACGCGTGTAGATTGACAGACAACACCGAGTTTTATGTAGTTAATTTGATTTTCAAAAAGGGAGTCTTGTGACATTGTTTAATTAATGAATCGTGATATTTTATTTTTATAAACAACAATTTTATTTACAATTAAAATTTGGTAGCCATTTATGCTAAAAATCATTCAAAACAAAATCAATGTACAAGGCCATTATTCTGTCACACTCATTAGACCTACTTGAAACTCGGCCAGCATCCGCGACGCTTGAGAGTCTCCATGTCAAACTAATATTACAAGAAGATAAAATTTGTGAAGGATTACAAGAAGATAGAATTTGTGAATTTGTGTAAAGGGTAATCTCTGTATCTACTGAAACTGAATCAATTTTGAAAATTATTTTACCAATAGAAAGCCATATTATTTGTGACCACGCGGGCAAAGTCATGGGCAACAGCTAGTGACGTATAATTTATACCGATTGTACCGACCGATATGTATTTGACGCGTCCGCGTGACATGATAACATGGTTGAGCTAGCCCAGTTCACGAATGCTCTACCTCTCCTTTGAATTTGAATTTTGAAATAATTAAGATTCTCATACCGTTTCTATTGTTCCTTCAGTATAAAGACAGTCTATTGTCTAAAATCTATTCTAATTAAATTTTAAGCCGCTGATATTTTATAGGGTTTGAAGATTACCATCTAACTTTTGTACACGGACTCTTGTTTTGGTTTTCTCATTCATAAAATGTTCTTACCACTTCAAAATTAAATAATATATTGAAAGTGAAACCCGCGCAACTTCGTTTTTATCCTGCTTTCCCGCCGAAAAACCTTTCTTATTAGATGCCTTGCGTCATAAAAAAACACACCCTCTATGTTTCATGTTTCTACGATCAGCTGTTAAAGCTGTGCGTTACCGACAGTCACAGTCATTCAGGAGAAAGCATTAAATATGAATATAAATTAATTAATAATGACTTGGAATCATCAAAGAGCGAGGCTTAAGTGGGACCGGGTGATCTGCCGAATGACGCCGAAAAAAATGTGCACATATATGGACCACCACCTGCCCCAGAGAGGACGACCTAAATACAGATATGAAGAATAAACTCACGTATTTGAATAGGTTTCGAAGGTCCTTATGTGTATCTGGAAAAGGAAAGGGGATGATCGGAGGGAAAGAGGGAAGGCATTTGCCCAGAAATGGGACATGGTTTAAAAAAGGTAATTTAAAAATTATATTTAAGTAAGCAGTAAATATTGCCTCAATAGCCTGATGAAGTTATAACCCTTAATATGTCCCATCAATCACTCACAAATTAATCGCGAAGCCATTTTTAAAGGCAATCAATTTTGTAGGCATTTGCGTGACAAGCTTACGTTATTATAATATAATCACAGTATACCATAATGTATTATTACTAGATAATTATAATACGTAAGCACAGTCAACTAATGAAAGAGATGAACATGGTAGATAACTAAGAACAAAATTTTCAAATCAAATCAAAAATGCTTTATTCCATAGGCCCTCGCGGGCATTTAGACACGTCACTTACAATTCAATTCAATTCTTTATTGCTCCTCAAATTACATGCAGATTACATAATACACTATACAGTAATATAATATAATACAATAATTCTACACTCACTTAAGGGCCCTGTTGGGCGCTGCAAAAGCAGAGAGGAGGAATTTCGCCAATGAATCTGTATTAAATAAAATTCTACTTACTCTATAAACTACCACCATTTCGGTAACGAAGCAAAATGGGGACAGAAATGACGAAAGAAACCCAGTTACGGCCTTTTTTGTCATTCCATTTGCTGATACCTTGGACTACACAGGGTACTTTTTATCCCGACAAGAACGCGATTCCCGTAGGATTTCTTCAAGTCTGATATAGATGGCGCTTTGTAAAATAGATGGCGCTGTGCATAAATAGTTCCGCTAGTTAGTCATAAGTAGGTATATCATCAGATTATTTGAACATAATCGTATTTTAATTGAATATATGTTACATATCCGTTGTTTATACATAATTAATTTTGCTTGGATGATATTACGTAATATGCATTATTTTTAATCGGATAACCGCATACTGGATCGTATGTTGATACCGGAATGACTAATATCGGATTGAATAACAAATCAGGGGGAAATATTTAAATTTTAATACACATTTTATTAAGGTGATATGTGTCAATCCGTCATACCTTTCACATTCGATTGACATAAGCGACAGATCTGTGGTCAAGTGATTAGCTACTTTATCTCAAGGGACACGGGTTCAAATCTCGCGTAATAATGACATTTTTGTGTGTATCAACATGTGTATAGTCTGGATGTTTTATATCATCCTTACTTCCTTACTAATATTATAAATGAGAAAGTGAGTTTGTTTGTTTGTTATTCCTTCACGGCTTGACTAAGCAGCCGATCATTATGAAAATTTGCATACATATTGTTAGGGGTACAGAGCCCAACATAGGCTATGCTAGGCTTTTTATCCCGTGAAAGTATGTCATTCCAATGGGAATATATTTTTTCTACTATACTTAGATGGCGTTGAATGGGATGGGCTATCGACCAACATACCCAACATATGGCGCCACAAGTCGCGCTATGGGTTGTTTTGTTGTCAAATGAGATCTATGTCATAAAATTAACCGCGAGCAAAGCCGCGAGGAAATGCTAGAGTATTAAAAGTATTTTTTTTAAGTATTCACCGACCTAGGAAGTCACCGCTCTGTCCTGCATGCGCTACCGCTGCCCGCACCGCCTTCACTACCCTTGCCCGCACGGGCTTCTGGTGGTACTTGCTAATTAACTATAAATCTCGGAAACTAAGAATGCTAGCTTAATAAAATAAACAGTGTCTAATAGACAATATAATATTTATAGGTTTCTTTATGTGACCCGCATTCATTGCTCTCAAGTGTATTATTTATTCTGTCGCTCTGGCGAATGGAGTCGCGCCATATTTTTCTTCCCACGACTCCAAAGTACAATAGATATTTTTGCTATTATTTATTCCAAATTAGAAAATTATGTTCTCTGAATAGAATTAAGTAATAAAACTAATTATTATTAGTAGTAGTTATCAATATAATATCGAACATGACTTAGCCATCAGATTTACCGGAAATCAAGATAATTATCATATACATAAATCAATCTACTTCAATATCCCAACACACATTCCTACAATGGCTTGTATAGCCAGGATTAACAATGACGCCCACATATTGACTATATTTGGAATGCAGTACATGCAGTGCAGACAATAAGCTAATTGCCACCTTGTGGGAGTAACTACAGGAGTTATCTGGGAACTCACAACTAATTAATTAGAAAAATACTGGTACTGTTGGGTATCCTACGTTAGGTACCAAAGAGCGCCGATCGATCGTGTGATGACATTTGGATTTGTGGATGTTTTCTATAAATTATACGAGTAAATTTATATATTAAGAGAGGTAGGGCACAGCTAATAATACGCTCCGCATCTCTTGCAGCCCGTCTGGGGAAGGACCTCTACCTTACAGAATATCGTAGTTAAATAGCATTGGTCTCGGCCATGTTGTGTTTCAATGGTGAGTAATGTCTCCACAGCTTCATTTTTACAGGGTCGGCAACGCGCGAGTGATTAGGCTACGGTGACCACTTACCATCAGGCGGACCGTATCCGAGTTTGCCATCTTAGTGGTATGAAAAAAAAATGTACCCATTGTCTGGTATCCATAGTGTTATGGGTACCAGACGACTGGTATCAATGTCCAATTTATTATTTACTAGCGAAACCCACGCAGCTTCGTTTGCGTGTATCTCGCTTTCCCGTTGGAGTTTTGGAATGTGTTTCACATATAAACCTTCTTCTCGAATCGCTTTATTAAAAATCCAAAATCCCATGCGTGTAATCATGCAATGTATCTTTGTGAACAACTGTTGGTAGACCTTATAAATAAATAAATAAAAATGCGTGGTTTTAAAGATTTAAGCATACAGGGACAGACAGACATCGGAAATCGATTTCATTTTATACTATGTAAATATATTATACAGAATTTGTACAGTTTTCGAAACTATGCAGTTGATGCTCGCGGTTTACCTGCATGCACGCCAAATCCCGTTGTTTTCGGCTACCCTTCTTCCATTACCCGGAATATTCGGCTAGGTGCTATTAGTAAATGTTCAGGAATTTAGCCTAAGCTGTTAACAATCATACTAGGGAGCAATCTAAAAAAATTTTTTTTTCGGATTTCGACCTATTTGAAAATATAAGGAACGTAATGCTTACTCCCTTGCTAATTCACTCTACATTGTCTACATGCGACAATTTTTAAGTGTAGCAAGAATAAATTAAATCATGTTCAAATACCACTATCATAATAATAAAGTTTCTCCACTTAAAGAGACGATAATGCTGTCATCTTGTGAGAATATGGCATTTTAAGAATATACTTTCTATAATAGGATATTGTTACTAGAAAGACTCGGTCGTCGAGTGGCTAGCCGCTGCTTTAGCTGAGGGCCGTGAGTTCGAATCCCGCTCGAAACAAATGGATGTGTGCATGAACATTGTATGGTTTTCTTGGTATAGTGTTTTTTGGCTTTCATGTTCCACGGCTTTTCAGCTGCAATATATATGTAGTCGGGGTTAACATCGAGGGTTGGTGCATCAAATTAAAATCCACTGTTAAAACCACAACACATAATAATCTGTTACGTTACAATCTACTTCTTTCTTTATACACGGAAAATCAACACGATTATTAATTAACGAATAACCCATAAAAAAACATACATAGAGTTTATACTGTGTAAAAACAGGTTAACAAATTATTGTATTTTAATAATATTCATAAAGAACACACGAAAAATGAACATAGTAGGATACTGGACACTGAAAAAGTTGTAACAAAACATTTTAGGCACCCCCATTTGTTTCGAGAGTTAACTCGATCCAACGCAACGGATTTATTGCCCGCGGCTTAAAACAAGGTGGGTATGCCTTCGCCTTTATCTCTACCGTTATATTTTATTTACAGTGGAAAAAAATTATAGCCATCCGTCTTGCCTTCGCGTTGAGATGTCACAAAGTTTTGTACATCTGTACTCATTTTTTGCGCGTCAAAAAGTGTAGGTGATAGTCGCAGATGTGAAAAGGAAATAGATGTCGCGATGTGGGCTCAGCAGTACAATTGGCGTATAGTGGGGTCAGCAATACTCTAGGCACACAAATAGATACACTTTCGGCTGATTTTATTTCACATAGAACGTATACTAAAATTGTTATTCTACTTCTGTCCCCGACCTATTCCCAGTGTCCAAATTTTATTTTATTTGTAAATAAATCGTGTTCTTTTTCAAAGTAGTTGAAGTGAATCTAATAACAATTATAAATTGTCTGAAGGTCAAATTGCAAGACGGACCGCACGCCGCAGACTGTTAGCAACATTACTGGTTGCAGTGCCGCCTCGCTTGGAATCACTTTAGAGCTACATAGAAAAAAGTATGTTCCGGAATTCTACCTTTATTATGCTTGGGTAAACTTAAAAAATCTACTTAACAATAGGCTTCATCTATTTGGGTTTGTATCTGCGCGTGTAAGTAAAAATGCAAGTTCGCGCCGTCAACACCTCTCGGGAGCTGAATAAGTTTCACGTGAAAAGGTATCGTTGAATATTTTGTGTATTTTTTTTCATCTCTCATTGTTCTTAACAACTTGTTAGCCTACTTTCCTATGCAGTTCAAAATTATTATACCAGACTTATTATTCAGCTCATACTGTTATACAAGAACAACAAGAAAGAAGTACATTGTAATTATGTAAAACTAAATAATACTATCATAATACAGCAAATCTTTAAACTAACATCGGGACAAGCCCACCACACATTCCCACCACTTTGTCTCCTGTGTAGCCAGGATCAACAACGGCGACCTTAGATAGATAATAAGCAATGAAGCTTATTGACGTCCCGGGGAATAAACTACAGCTGTCTTGGAACTCACAACGATTTAATCAGAAAGAAGATAGTCGGAGTAGGAACTATTAAAAGGACTTCCCTCCATAACAACTACGTGAGAAACAGCAATTTGAAGCAAAAGGTATTATACCCTAGAGAGATGGCAAATCAAGTGAGGCTCGATTGCCGAGCACCACGGTCTAATTGTTACATTACTATTGGGACCTAATGCTATGAGCTGTTGTTTACTATTTTGATTCCAATAATATGTATTGCAAAACCTTCTAAATGCCTGATAATTCTCTCTGCTTGCTACGAGATCAGAATAATAAACTAAGCCCGAAGTGACATGTAAAGAATCCAACATGATTATGCGTTGGTCATGCCAAAGATCACACTCCCACAGAACGTGATGAGCTGTTTGTTCTACTCTGGTATTCGCGGTAGAACATTCACAGAAAGGAGAAGGTACAACCTTGAAATAGAATAACTTGGCCTTAAAGTTTCCGTGTCCCGTTAAAAATTGAGATACTTTAAACTACCACCATTTTGAAAACAAAATAAAGTAACCACAGGTAAAAGAAATGGCGAAAGAAAACTGCTCACCTGGGGATCTATCAATGCGTTTGCCCGCTACAAGGAAAGTGAAAGAAAAGGTATATGAGATGAAAAAATACGTTATTTTGTCAATACATACAGACATACATTTTATATAATATCAATAGATAAACGATCAATAAAACAATAAACGTTATATTAGATCTTTAAGTGAAAATCTCCCCATAATCCAGAGCAGTATAAACAATATAGCGAGTATACGAGCAAAAGTTGATTCTTTGGGTCAAAGAGCACGTAACTCGAGCTATAATCACTGTTTAACTCTCAGTTAAGTGGAACAAAACACGCATGAAGTACGCCAGCCTTTTACAGGATTCATGTTTTATTTTGTAAGTGATTATTGTGTTGTTTGCATACAAATAATAGACAGATCGAATTATCTTTTTATTGCAATACACAGCAAAATAGAACATCAAATATAAATAAGTTACACAACAAGGCGAATATTATTGCTAAAAGCAATCTTTACAAATAGATGATGGAGTGGTAGAGCCTTGGTAGAGCATTTATGAAATAGGCTACTACTGCTAGGTACTTAATATTATATTATATGTGTGTATTATATATACACTGTTTACCTTTTTTACACCTTATTATGTATATATGTTACAGCCAAAGTGATTAAATTGCTATTATACATAATGACTGGTCATTATATATAATTACCAAATTGTCTAGACAATGTAATAAATTAATCACTTTGTCCGGAAATTATTCATAACTGCGGGCCAAAGTTAGCCAAGGAATAAAACGTGGAATCGTAAGTAAAACTTCGCAAGTGTAATGATCACAAGTTAACCCCCTAGCCTAACCCACCAATGTCTGTTGGTATTCAGAAAGACATTGGTGGGTTAGGTTAGGGTTATCTTTATAATTTTTCTTACGATTCCGCATTTTATTACTTTGGCTAACTTGACCCGCTGCTGTTATGAATAATGTCCGGACAAAGTGATTAATTTACTTGTTTTATTACTTTAACCAAATCGTCGAAGATATACCTAATATATAATTGCTAGTTAAAGTGATTAATTCTGGGTCATTTATCACTTTGTCTAAATTGAGTAGACATTATAAATAATGGCTATATGTATAATATCCGGATTTATTACTTTGGCTGTAACATATATATGTATGGATACCAGTATTTTAATACGCCTTTTTAGGGTTCCGTAGTAAACTACAAGGAACCCTTATAGTTTCGTCATGTCCGTCTGTCTGTCTGTCCGTCCGCGGTCTAGCGCCGAGACGCATAATGCTAGAAAGCTGTAATTTGGTATGTACACACATATTATCAATGCTAACAAAGTGCTGGAAAAAAACAAAAAAAAAATTTTTTTTAGGGTGCCTCCGCTATAAGTAAAATTTGAAATTAAAAATTTTTTCACGGTAGCGTGATACCGAATACATCAAACAATCGTGTATTAACTCACATCCGTCCGATTTTATTTAGCACGATTACCATGCTGCTTGTAAACTGCAGGCAGTAAGCAAGTAGGAATTTGAAGCGACACGCAAGTTAAGCGACGTCGACCCTAGCCAATGTTTGGATGGGTTTAATTATCTCCAGCTTCTCCGTGCTTCGGAGGGCACGTTAAGCTGTCGGTTCCGGCTGATGTCGATGGATGACAGTCGTAAAGCCAAGCCTTAGGTCGGTTTGAAAATACCGGCCTCTGCCAATCCGGATTGGAGCAGAATGGCAGAGTACGCTCTAATCATCTTCGATTGAAGGGAAACCCGTATCCCTGGATAGGAATGATTATGGGTTGATATAATGATGACTCCAGAAATTTATTTACACGTTAGGTCTTTTAATATTTAACAAATTTTCAGCCAATTATAAGGATAGTAAATACTAAGTGGAGTATTATCTGGCTTTAGTACGAAGGTGAGAACATTAAGGCTTGTTTATTGTATACCGCTATCAGCCTCCGTGTTAGTCGTTTAGGGAATTGCTGCAAGCAGATAAGCTTTGTATGTAGTTTAAACGCTTAGTTGTAATGCCTTAATTTCTGTTTTAGAAGCTATATTGCATAAGCTGTCAGACATTTAAACATATTTGTTGACATTTGCAACCAAAATTGATAAATAACACATTTTATCCAGAGAAATAATTTTAGATTTTTTTATGCCGCAAAGTCAGCAAACAAGCGTACTGCCCGCCAGATGGCAAGCATCACCGTAGCCTATAGACGCTTGCAATACCGGGGGTATCACTCACGCGTTGCCAACCCTCCCAACCCCCGCAAGTGGAGCTCTGGAGACTCACCGTAAAAACACAACATGGCCGAGACCAATGCTACGATCTTCTGTAAGGTGGAGGTCCTACTCCAGACGGACTGCTCCGATTTGAGTGGATTATCCGCTGTGTCCTACCTCTCTTTACCTCAGCTGTGTCAAAAGTTACTTTAAACCAACTTTTTGTGAGTTCCTAGACGAAGGTATTATGCTGGACTGCTTCTTCAATGACACACGGCCAAGTTGAGAACGCATATTAAATTCACAGTAAGTCTCAAGCTATCTCTATTTTTCTTCATTAGTAGACAGTGACAGCCATTGCCATGTACCATTAACTTTAACAATGGTTTTGAGCAATTCACCGTTAATCTCTGAATAGAGAATTTTTCACGTGATCGTCTAATTGTTAAACAGCAACTCAAACATTGGTATTTCGAGGGCAGCCATTATTAATTCCCAAACACTAAGGAAACAATACGGACAGGTTTATTGTCTTTAATTGCAGGCTCGATAGTGATCAAACAACTTCCTGAACTGATAAGTGGATGTTTACATCCAAGGCAGAGATTCCGTGATAATGTTTTGATAGCTTGTGATCTACAAATCAGGTCCTGGAATTTGTAATGGCTCTGAATGACAAGAACAGGCAATTTCTAAGTAATTCAAATCGATGAAAGGATGCCGTGCAGGCTGATCTGAGCAAACTTGGAGCCATTAACTGCAGATCGTGCAGGACGAAAAACAGTGGCGTTCTCTGGTCGTAGAAGCCAAGATCAAACTTTGGACGTTAGGGTAGAGGGCCGTAAGTAGTGAGCTAATCCACCATACAAGTCCATTACTATGTTTCTAAGAAAGCATAAAAATGAAGCGAGTCGAGGTAGGTTGAGTCTGATCTAAAATCTATTTTAAAATTTCAAAGTGATAGTAGTATTAACTTACTTGCTATATGCAGAAATAATCGATGTCGTGTCCACCTGCTTTTATGGGAAAACGATAAGCAAACTTCGTCACAACGACAATTCATAATTTTCAGGGTTGCCATCTATATCAAAATGAGGAATCAAAATTGACACAGAACATGTAAACTATGTTTCATTGGCGAACTAGATGCAATCTTAAAATTTTTGTGTAACGTGCGATCAGTGACCAGTCGTACGCGACTGGTATCAGTCGGGTAGTAGACGCGTCGCTTCTTCCTGTGTGGACATAGGCGAATTTGTTTGAAAGCTACTCATGAACAACTATCGAGACACGCGTTAGCTACTCGAGTCGCAAGTGAATCATGTCATGGACCATCATGTCATAGGGTGAAATAACAACAAGCGTCATTCAACATTTTAATTTATTTGTTTTTATCGTGCAAGCTGTCGCTCACAGAGCGGCGTGTTCGTGGACTGGGCGTTTACGCCCACTCAGCCCCCACAGTTCTTCTGGTCCAATGCAACTAAAGCTCTATGGTCTTCAGTAATAGATATGTGTATAAAATAGATTCGTGATCCTCAGTTTATTTTGTTCCGCTCATGTTTACCGACATAGTCTGTAATTACTTTAAATCAATAACAATTTGAGTTGCCGTCACGCGACCGTTGCGTGCCATTGTCGCTCGTAATGCTTTGCATCCACGAAAAGCTGATAAGTGAACGTTTAAAAATAATTGGAAACCAAATCTGTTATCGGTATTATCTACTATGCTTAACTTGACTGATCTATGTAAATCTTTTGGGTTTTGTTAATGAAAAATAATCCACTGACTATTCGCATTTCCAACATTTTGCTACTTTTTAAATCCTTACTAATCCATAACCTTACTAATATTATAAATGAGAAAGTGAGTTTGTTTGTTTGTTATTCCTTTACGGCTTGACTAAGCAGCCGATCATTATGAAAATTTCCATACATATTGTTAGGGGTACAGAGGGTACACAGCCCAACATAGGCTACTTTTTATCCCGTAAAAGTATGTCATTCCAATGGGAAAATAATTTTTCTACTATAGAGGGCGCTGTATCGGCCAACAGATGGCGCCACAAGTCGCGCTATGGGTTGTTTTGTTGTCAAACGAGATCTATATCATAAAATTAACGCGAGCGAAGCTGCGGGGAAAAGCTAGATGTTTTATAGTTGTTTTGGTTCAACTATCCATTCTTATTTTTTTAAATGTTTGAAAGAAAAATTTCAAATCTCACCTGTGGCTACGTTGAAAGGTGTTTTGCTATCATCAAACATTTTTCAAAATTTTGTATCCAGTTTTATGTCGTCATGCTGAGTAGAAGCCTAGGTAGGTACTCTGTTGTTATGTCATATAACTGAATTATCTGACATAATAGCAGAGAGTATGGCTTTCAGCGAACAGATAATTTGATTGAAGGGTAAATGTGTCGCTGTCATTTTTGAGGAAAATTAAAAAAACTAGTCTAATATAAAAGTTTTAGTTAATTCTTAGCTCATCTTTGTTTATTATTTACTCAAATCCTTAGTCTGCATTTTATATTCTACCTGTACATAATTTTTTACAAGTCGTGTCAGTACAACAAATTAAATAAACTACGTGTACATGTTATACTTATTGTTTTTATTTTTTCTAATTATAATTTTTCTCCGTACCATTTCTGCATCAAATCGGATAGTTCAGGGATTTAAACGTGTCGCAGACTTGATAAGACATAAAAAACCCAAAGTAATTTCTATCATACAATCGATCATAGAATGTGATACAATCTAATATAAACTACAAACCAATGTAACCCCTAAAAATAGTAGATTAAAGTTCACAATTTATCCAACTATATAAAATTTTTCGGGCTTTCCAGACGTTCGCGTGATTAAAGTACGTTTTTTCATGTAGATTCTTATCACAAAATGAGATGTAACTTATTTGCTCGTTTTGATAAAAGCAAAAATACAGTTTGTACAATCTAAGATCGCTTAATCAAATCGTAACTGTTTCCTTGGGTTTGTCTTCACGCGAACTTTTATAATAATTGTTGAAAACTAAAGTATAATATTATAATGGCCGGTAGAAATAAATTTTAACGTACAGTCAACAAAATGAAATGAAAGAAGAACTAAGAAAAACTAATATGCCAATAAGCATCGTCATCTAAATACTAGCCTTACTAATATTATAACCGCGAAAGTTTGTAAGTATGTACGTTTGTTATTCTTTCACGTAAAAACGGCTTAATCGATTTGCTTGAAATTTAGTACATAGGTATTTTATAACCAGGATTAACATAGATAACATTTTTTATCCCAAACATCAGCTCGGTAACGGGGACAATTGGATTTCACGGTAACTAAAAATTCTATAATACTGCCCTGGCTACCTCTTTCATTGTATTGTCATGTAACTGTACACCAACATTGAATTTTAGTTTCTCTGGTAATTGCATTACCGTGCATCCCTACTATTAGTACGCGCCAAAATGTGGGCTCATCTATACTTCTATACTAATATTATAAAGAAGTAAAGTTTGTGTGTTTGTATATTTGTTAAATTGTAAGGGGTAATCTCGGGATCTACTGAACCGATTTTAAAAATTCTTTCACCAATAGAAAGCCACATTATTGCTGAGTGTCATAGGTTATATAAAAACCCGAAAAATAAAAAGTCTTTTACGTGGTTGTCGGTTTTGCAAAGTAAATCGGAGAAAAAACGGTCGAATGAAAGCGTTTCTTACGAACGCCTGTACTAAAAAAGGATTATTAACATTATGCCAACGAAGTGGGCACGGGTCAGCTAGTAGTTTATAAAACAATTGAAAATCGATTGACGTTATGCACTGAGTAATTGTATCGAACTTCGTTTTACGTCTACGTCAGCCATGTTGGATATAATACATAAACTGCTTTGATACCAAGCCTCAAGTGGTTGTTGTTGGGCGATCTGAAGTTTCAATTGGCATTTGCAATAACGTTATCTAAATCAAATTGATTGTTGAAGCTGTGCGTTAGCTAAAATTGTAGTTGGCATACGTTTCATTTTCATTATGCTGCCGACAGCAAAGAGCTGCTCGATCGTATATGGGTTCGTTTGTATCTTCATCGAAATTCATGTTACAAATAATTACATGTGAACATTAGACCGTTTGCCCACGATGCGATTCACGAGTGACTCGAGTAGCATACGCTTATCCTGTTGCTCGTGAGTAGTTTTCATATAAATTCGCCTATATCCGCACACGACACGATGTGTCTGCTTCTATACCAGTCGTATGTGACTGGTCACGTTAACATTACGATTAATAATAATCACTACTCTTCAATCTATTTTAAAGAAAATTATATATAGATAGATAGATAGATAGAATATGCTTTATTTGCAATACACATACATACAACAGAAAAAAGAAATAACAAATAACAATAACAATAAGAAAAAGATGTAAATAAAGAAAATATTTAGTAGAAGGGGGTCATTAGACAAACAAAAAACAAACGAGTTCATGAAACCACCTTGTAAACTGAAGTAAATCAACTATTAAAACGGTAAAACAAGTTCAATTTCATTCAATAAATTCCACGTCTCAAAGGCCATAACAAACAATATCCTTTCCGATACGGTGCCTCCCTAAAGCTTTTCGTAAGCTAAATCGAGTCTGGATACAATATTTGTAGTAGATACCTACTCAAAATTTACTTATATATCACTTTATTGGTGATCCACAGTATTTTCGTTCCCATAGGAAACTTGGAAGATTAAATAGCTTAAACATTTTTTTTTTAGCCCAACATGTTTAAAAGTTTTTGAAACCTTTTATTTTTGATGTGACTGACCTTAGTCCACATGCAATCGTAAAATTTTTAAAACGATATAATTACGCAACTAATAATATGTTCTTTATTTATTAGTTTGTTCATCAAGTTGTTAATCATAAGGTTAATGATTATTCGATACAAAAGAGGTTGTCTGAAAACCCCCAATCAATAATTAATAATTTATTCAGACTAATTTGAGTCCATAGTGGTGTTAGTTACAGTGATACTTAATAGCTATGTTAGTAAAAATATAATAATGTCAAATTTATAATATGCCATTGTAACAGAATTAATATATTTTTTAAATAAAATGAAATCAATTAAGAATATTAAAGAGAAAATAATAAATAAATGTCATATTTAATAAATTTTAAATTAATTAACCAATTATAATATTTTAATCTATTTACCAACAAGCTGGGTGCCCGTAATACACAGCTGAACCCACTGCTTTAGGATAGGAGAGTCACATCTCCAAGCCATAATGAATGAATGTAAAAACAAGTTAATGAAAATAGTTTTTATTATTTACTAGCGAAACCCGCGCAACTTCGTTTGCGTATATCCCGCATTCCCGTGGGAATCTTAAATTTTTCTCTCCGTAAGAACCATCCTAGTACTTCAAGGAATATTCTAAAAAAAAAATCAGCCAAATCCGTCAAGCCGTTTTCATGTTATGTCGTGACAACGGAAAACGGGTTTCATTTTTATATATATAGATAGATTATAAAATACCCAATGTTCAGTCAGTGAATACAACAACCACCATAATTATAATATGTTTACATAATACTAGGTACTCAAACAAAGGATTTCTCAGAGATATAAACAAACAGATATAGGATATTATTATATGTGTAATTTATGTCTCTTTGCTCATAGACGGCAATCGGTGCGGAATCTGTGTTCAGTTGGCTGGATATTGTCTAAGTGTGTATCAATACCTTCTTTGAACTACGAGTATCTGTTTATCAGTAAAATATATATTTATTTATATAAAGGTAATATGCATGAAGATCAAATTAGATTAGATTTTTTTTATGACAGCACACAGGAAAAACAAGCTGGCGCATCTTGGACCGTAAGCAATCACCGCTGCCCATGTATGTACAGTACATCGACGATTCCATAAGTCTTGGATGCTCTTATGGAGGGTATGGAGGTATGAAAAAGGAAAAAGGATATGAAGCTGGGGCCCTATTCTACTAAACAAATGCACCAATATACTCTCAATTGTGTCTCAATCGTGTCTCAATAGAAACTTAAACTATTGTTTAACTTATTAGTTAAACATTATGTTATTGTTTAAGTCCATAACAAATGTCAAAAACTATTCCACTGATACACTATCGGCATTCTCTTGAGACACGATTGAGACACCATTGAGAGTCCATTGGTGCATTTGTGTTAGTAGAATCGGGTCCCTGGTTGGCTACCAGCTTTCTGACTCGTACAAAACAGCGACATGTCACTATGCAGATTATCACGTCGGTATTCTGTGAGAGATAATGCCCCGATCTAGTGAGCCCATTAATGAGACACTACTAGTGCAATCTGCCACTCAAAGACTTTATAAAGTTTATTGCTTCAGAATTATGTTTATCTTATCATTTAGGGATTTTCTTTATTTAAAACTAACCCCGCCTCAGCTTCGCACGCAAATATAGACCATGTCACCCGGGAATAGCGTATCTTTCCAAGCGCACCAACGGTGAAAGTATTTTTGAAATCGGTCGTGTAGTTTTTAAGTTTATTCGTTGCAAACAAAAAGACAATTGCTCTTTACAATATTAGTACATGGGTACTAATATATAACTTGATATAAATCTATAGAGATTTATTACCAAGGTATTACAAGTAGCTTTAATTTTATCAGTAATCCCGTCTCTTTGTAGAGTAACCTTAACTTACATAAGTTCTGCACATTCATATCAATATATACCTTAGATTAAAACAACCACTCATTACTCGTTGAAACTCTGAACTCTGACAAAGTTGAACAAGCAGAATTAAGATTTGAAGACAGTGTAAGGTAAGACGTGTGCCTTATCTCGTGAAGGTATGTAGATTTATTTCGCCAAGTTTCCCCGCTCGCGACAACACCTACAAATCGTTAGGATTCTTATGCATAATATACAAATTTATACTTTTGTATAGGTAAGTATATAAATATTGTAGATTCAAATATTTACCCACATGTTACCATGCGAACATGTTACCATGCGAACATTGACCAGGCGGCGACCCAAATCCAACCCCGAGTCAGCACGATGTGACGTCCATCGTACCACGGCCAGCCGCGGCCGATTGCACCACCACCGCGCACTTTGTCACCAACTTTGTACATTGTCGCTTCCATATAGTTGTAATTTTAATTTAATTTTAATTAAATTTAATTTTCAATAAGTCTAATCTTGTTATTTGCATCCTCGTCTGTTGCCCTAAATATAATTGGCGCAGTCTGAAGGATAGTCGAATCAGTGCACAGTAACTGTCTGGTTATCAAGCCTTTGTCGACTACCATCGAACCTACGGGAGCAGCAGCGAGGAGTATCCAGAAATCGATACCGCAGAAAAATGAGATTATTGTAAGTACACTTGAATTTTGTCTTGTGTTTGCTTTCCTCTAAAGTAGTCCTTTTATTTTTTCCAAAATTTTTCGTCCAAGGCAATCGGGGTCTCCCAACCCCAGGTCGGACAGACAGTCTCGATTAGATTTAAATAGGGATATAAGTAGTGAAGTAGAAGATATATACATAGATATGGCACAACCAAACCAACTTGGAACACCTGTAGTTTCTCCTAGGTCGCAACCCGACGCCCTTGATGCAATTTTTAAAGCGTTACGCCTAGTCCCGGAATTTGACGGGAACCCAAATATCCTCACAAGATTTGTTAATCTGTGTGATCAGTTGGTGATAAGACACCTTAGCACTGGTCCAGGTTTCGAGTTAGAAAACCAATCGTTGCTTAACGGGATTCTTAACAAAATTACTGGTTCAGCTGCACGTTTGATAAATTCCAATGGTATTCCGAGTGATTGGAGTGGCATACGTAGTTCTTTAATAAATAATTTTGCTGATCAGCGTGACGAAACTGCGCTGTATAATGACCTTTCGTTACTAACTCAAGAACAAAATACGCCTCAGGAATTTTTCGAACGCTGTCAAAATTTATTCAGCACAATTATGACATACGTAACATTACATGATACCTTAGATACCACCATAGAGGCCAAAAGGCAGCTCTATAAGAAACTAACTTTGCAGTCATATTTACGTGGTTTGCGCGATCCGCTTGGAGCACGCATTAGATGCATGCGTCCTGAATCCATAGAGCAGGCTTTACAATTTGTGCAAGAAGAAACCAATACGTTATATCTACAGCATCGTAATGAGAGGTTTCCGGATAAAAAAATTCAGTTATCGAATATGGTTAATTCTAACCCACAACCTATGTCTAACCCAGTCATGCAACAAGCTAGACCGTTTACGTTTAATATGCCCGGCCCTTCGCGTATGCAATCTCCATTACGTCAACAACCCCACTACTGGAGACCGAACCAATTCAATCAATCTCAACCGTCACGGACTCAACAGATGTTCCGAGCTTTACCTCCAAATTATAGACCACAAAGTAACGTTTTTAAATTACAGCCGCGTAATATACCTTTTACAGCTAACACTCAAGGCCCTAAGCCTATGAGCGGCGTCAGCAACTTCGTAAGCAAGCCCTTACCTCCTAGCGGACATGATTGGCGTAGATTCGGGAACCCTCCGCCTAGTAATTATTTTAAAACTCGCGAAGTAAATTATAATGATTGTTTTGATTATGAACACGACTCCTATTACGATCAGCTGGACAATAGCGACTCGTATTTCGAATGGTATGACCACGAACAGTGTGAACCTATACCATATTCGGATAATTTTTATTATGAGACGAGTGATAATTATGTTAATACTGAACTTCCTAGGAGTTGTCCATCTGTTAAACCGGAGGAGGATTTTCAGAAACCAGGCCCATCCGACAAACCAAAATAGAAGTTAACTTACAGACACAGAGGCAGTTGCCATATATCATTATTTCAGACCCCCCACTAAAACTTCTAATCGACACCGGGTCAAATTCATCGTTTTTAAGTCCCGATTCTGTAAAAAAATATTTTTCTCATTGTGAATTAAAATATGATCCGTTTGAAGTAGTTAACGTACACGCATCGAGCACCTGTAGTCATTCTATCGAATTACCGTGTTTTACAGAGTTCAAGGACAGTGATGACATAACTTTATGTGTATATAAATTTCATAATTACTTTGACGGCTTAATAGGTTCTAATTTATTAGATAAATGGGAAGCTAATATAGATTTTAAAAATAAGATTTTAACTACTCGTTACGCTAGGAATCCCATACATGTTTATGACTCATGCAACGTGAACTTATATGAGTGTATAATACCTGCCAACTCATCTAAGTTAGTGAGACTACCGATTAATATAAGCGATGGCGATGCATTTATACCGGAGCAAGTTATATCTAACTGTGTTATAGGGGAATGCTTGACGAGTGTTAGGGACAATCGTGGTTACATAGAGGTATCGAATCCTAGCCACCACGACGTCATATTCTCCGTCGATCGTCATGTGAGCGGAGAGGTGTACAATGTTGAGTGCACGCGCACTGACCGCCTTGCGTCGCGCGCTAGTGACGTGCTCTCGCGCTTGCGTACGGATCATTTGAACGTCGAAGAACGCGCTAACTTAGAAAACTTATGTGCGCGCTATTCCGATGTATTTTATATCGACGGTGAGAACTTAACATTCACTAATAAAATAAAACATGCAATAAAAACATCTGACGAAGTACCAGTTTATACAAAAAGCTATCGGTATCCATTTATCCATAAACAAGAAGTAAGAGAGCAAATAAGTAAAATGTTAGAGCAGGGTATAATAAGACCATCGTATTCGGCATGGAGTTCTCCTATATGGATAGTGCCCAAGAAAGCGGATGCCTCCGGGAAAACTAAATGGCGTATTGTCGTTGATTTCCGAAAGTTAAACGAAAAGACCATAAATGACAGATATCCGATTCCCAACATTACGGATATCTTGGATAAGCTAGGGAACTGTCAATATTTTAGTACTCTCGATCTAACATCAGGATTTTTTCAAATTCAAATGGAACCCTCAGATATAAAGAAAACTGCATTCAATGTAGAGAACGGGCATTATGAGTTTCTTAGAATGCCAATTGGACTAAAGAATGCACCATCTACATTCCAACGCGTGATGGATAACGTCTTAAGCGATCTCCAGAACGTTATTTGTCTCGTGTACCTTGATGATGTTATTGTATTCAGTACATCGTTACAGGAACACATGGTTAACTTAGAAAAAGTTTTCCAAAGATTTAGAGATTCGAACTTAAAAATCCAGATGGATAAGTCCGAATTTCTAAAATTGGAAACTGCATATTTAGGACATATAATTAGTAGAGACGGAATAAGGCCTAATCCAGATAAGATTACAGCAATAGAGAATTACCCGTTACCAAAGACCCCCACTGAAATCAAGAGATTCCTAGGTTTACTTGGTTATTACCGCAAGTTTATTCCCGATTTTGCTCGAATAATTAAACCTTTAACACAAACACTTAAGAAAGGATCTAAGATAATTCTTAATCAAGATTACATCAATTGCTTTGAAAAATGTAAGACTTTACTTACTAATGACCCTATATTACAATATCCGGATTTTTCCAAAGACTTTATACTGACTACAGACGCTTCCAATGTAGCGATAGGCGCGATACTTTCTCAAGGTACTATAGGTAGCGACAAGCCCATAGCTTATGCGTCTAGGACTTTAAACTCCAGCGAAATTAACTACAGCACAATCGAGAAGGAATTGCTGGCTATCGTATGGGCAACCAAGTATTTCCGTCCATACTTATTCGGTCGTAAATTTAAGATCGTGACCGATCACAAGCCGCTCCAGTGGGTTATGAATCTTAAGGAGCCTAACTCCCGGTTAACACGCTGGCGATTAAAGTTAAGTGAATATGATTACTCCGTGGTTTATAAACAGGGTAGATTAAATTCGAACGCAGATGCTTTGTCGCGGATAGAACTACATAATCAGGAAGTAAGTTCCATCGTCGTCAACCCTAGTGAAAAGGCACCCTCAGTGGCAGATGCTGATTCAGCTACCCTTACGGTTCATACGGATGCTGAAAAGCCGATTTTAGAAGTACCAATCACTGACGATTCTTTAAACAAATTCCACAGACAGATAGTGTTCAATATAGTAGGCGACCTTAAGGGTAAAACGGTTGTATCAAAGCCTTTCGAAACCCATACTCGTACGGTTATCCAATTGTCTAAATCCACCCTACGCGAAGATGTAATTAGTGCTATAAAAGAATTCGTTAATCCAAAAGTAAAAACTGGTATATTAATTAACCCTCCACTAGAGATGTATTCGATCATTCCGATAATCCAAGAAAACTTTAAAAGCTCATCCATGAACTTAGTGTTAACCAAATTTGAATTGGAAAATGTAAAACAGTTCTTACGTCAGCAAGAAATCATTCAGAATTACCATGATGGTAAAACAAATCACCGTGGGATTGATGAATGCTACCTTGCTCTTTCAAGTCGGTATTTTTGGCCGAAAATGAAAGAACACATCTCTAAATACATAAATGAATGTACTATCTGCGGCCAAGCCAAGTACGACCGTAATCCCATAAAACAAAAGTTAAATTTAGTTCCACCGCCAACAAAGCCGTTCGAAATTATACACTTAGATTTATTTACAGTAGATACAGAAAAATACCTAACTTTAGTAGATGCGTTCTCAAAATATGCGCAGGCATATCACCTGAGAGACGGTACCGCCATTAGTGTTGTTCAGGCTTTATTGAAGTACTGCACTCACCATGGAGTACCTTCAATAGTAGTTTCTGACCGAGGCACTGAGTTCACAAACCAACTCTTCGCAGAATTTACTCGAACTCATAAAATTCATCATCATAAAATATTAGCTCACACCCCTAATGAAAATGGTATGGTAGAACGTTTTCACTCCACCCTCTTAGAGCACTTGCGTATACTAAAATTACAGCAACGTGGAGAATGTGTTGCAACGCTTCTACCCTATGCTATACTAGCTTATAACAGTTCATTTCATTCTTTAACTAGATGTAGACCTTTAGAAGTAGTAACTGGTCATTTTGATCCCCGTGACCCCATAGATATAGACATAACGCAGCATTTACTACAACAATACATTCAAAATCACCGCGCTAAAATGAGGGAAGTTTATAGGCTAATAAATGAGAGTTCTCTTAACACCCGTACAAATATAATTTCTAACTACAATAAAAATCGCGAACCAGAACAGGAATATAATCCCGAGCAGCAGGTTTTTATTAAGAATCCCATGGCAAGTCGTCAAAAATTAGCCCCGCGTTATACTCATGACACTGTTTTAGCGAACCTCCCTATACATATTTATACCAAGAAAGGGCGAGGCCCAGTAGCTAAATCGCGCCTGAAACGCGTTCCTAATACAGAACGGTTGTTACAGGGTACTGATGGTCCTGCCCCTACTGGCTGCCCGAGCGCAAGAAATAGTACTTGACAGCTTAGAAGATAGTCCCGGTATACTACCCTTTAAGCTAGGTCCCACTAAAATAATTTCTCATTACCATTCGTTCCTACAGTACATAGATATAGATGCTATCAAATCAAAGGTTGAGTTAGTTCAGTCTCAGTTAAGTTCCGTGCGTCCCCAGCTAAATAATAATACTCTTTCGTTATACGAGCCTCACTTAGAATATCTTAACACTAAATTAAGGAAGGTATCCGAGCAGTTAGAAACCTTTGAACCAACCCGTGTTAAAAGAGGACTTCTAAATGGTCTTGGATCAATTATAAAAGACATCTCAGGTAATTTAGATTATACAGATGCGTTGCGCTACGATAATGCCATCGATTCACTCCGGAATAACATGGGAAAAATTGTTTCAGAATATAATAATCAGTTGAGCTTAAGCAAAGAATGGATGACGGAACATACCAATATACTAAATAATATTACATTTAATCAGAATAAAATTAACAAAATCATATCTTTAATAATGAGTCATGATTCTACCAGAGATACAGAACTAATTAAATATGCACATCTGGCACAATTATTACTAATTTTAGGTGATAACATAGAAGATTTATTTGAAGAATTAGTTAGATTAGAAAATCTTTTAGCGTTCATACGTGCCAAGAGTACTCATCATTCCATGATAAGTATGAATTCCTTAAGGTCTATGTTAAATAGGTTACGAAATTTATATCATAATGAAAATATATTAGAGATAAGCCCCAGAGAATATTATGACGTAATCAAGTTAGGATCTTATTACAGCAATAGTAAAATAGTTTTCATATTTAAATTACCGATTGTCTCTCCCGATACCTATTACCTATATAAATTATCTGTAGTCCCCAACAAAAATCACGACATCCTCGTTCCATCCTATCCTTACCTAGCAATACATGGGCAACAATTCATGTACATTGCGACAGAATGTCCGAAGACCAGTACTACATATCTCTGCGAGAGGAAAGATGATTATCAACCACGAGACCAAGCCGATTGCATTCACCAACTGATAATCGCACAAACGATCGGCGCAATGTGTAAAACTTCTAAAGTCAGCCTTTCTAAGGAAGCCTTGGAACAACTGGATGATAAACATTACGTCATCAGCCTCCCGAAGCCGACAAAGATTCAGATGGTCTGCGGAAGAACTCAATATTCCACCTTACAAGGCAGTTACCTGGCAATCATACCGCACAATTGCTATCTACAGACGCCTGAGTTCACAGTAGCTAATAGTGACGACCGTGTAAGAGGACAAGCTATAAAGATAATGGATCTACCTATTGAGACCACGAGATCATTCCAAAATCAAGAACCCCTTATAAAACTACATTCTATTAACTTGGAAAATCTTCATGCCAGTAATGCAAAGATATCGATGACGCCACCTGTTACCATGCCATCCACGAACGACATCGTTTATCACACTACCATCCCCATATATGTGATACTAATCATCACTGCCGCAATTGTCATTGCCCTACTTATCAGAAGATACCGCTTGAGAAAATCCAAAGAAGAGCAGCGATTAATTGAGATGACACCAGTAGTTGGGTCTAGTAATGAGACTCGAGATGACACCTATACGGAGATCTCCCACCACCGATCAGTTAATCCAGATTCCATCGCAACTAAATTTTCGAAGAAGGTTCTCAATTAGTTGCTCATCTACGGGGGGAGGTGTTACCATGCGAACATGTTACCATGCGAACATTGACCAGGCGGCGACCCAAATCCAACCCCGAGTCAGCACGATGTGACGTCCATCGTACCACGGCCAGCCGCGGCCGATTGCACCACCACCGCGCACTTTGTCACCAACTTTGTACATTGTCGCTTCCATATAGTTGTAATTTTAATTTAATTTTAATTAAATTTAATTTTCAATAAGTCTAATCTTGTTATTTGCATCCTCGTCTGTTGCCCTAAATATAATTCACATTAAATTTTATATTTTCATAATACTGTGACAGCGTACAGTAAACAAAATTGTTTTTGTTGCGCTGCTAAATGTTCATTTTGTATTGATTTAATCTAACGTTTTATAAATAAAATAAAGAAATAAATAAAATATACAAATACTTATTTAATGATATTTCCTTTATACTAATCTTGTTATAAAAATTGTTTAGTTACGAGTCGTACTTTATGTTGAATTTGAAAAAAAAACATTGAAATTTTTATGGTAATCGATGCATCTTCGATGATTACTTAAAATTATACGATTTTCAAATTCATCCGTTAAGTATATTTGCATGTTTGAAATACCTATTACAATAATTTACGCATATTTTGTTCATTTTATCTTTTTCTTCTCTTCGTTTACTTAATTTCGTTTTATCGACTCATGGTCAGACCACACGACTAATTTAGGTAATCGTCCGCGCAGTATTTTTCTTTTTACTTGTGCCTACTACATTATAATAATATGGATTAAAACATTAACAGCCTTTCGCTCATAATTTCAAAATCCAATCGAATTACCGAGATATGGTAACACACCGAATGTTTATGTTGGCAACACCAACGTGTTGATTTTACGTGATTAATGTTGTATAACATTATACGCGAATAAGCAACGGTCATTAATTTCATAAATCCTTGGTGTCGACTCAGCGACACGCCTATACGATTATTTGAGTAACATACCTAGATAGATAGGTACTGTGTCTATTTTTTATACCACTAAGGTGACAAACAAGCATACGGCGCACCTGATGGTAAGCGGCCTATAGACGCTTGTGTCAGAAACTCCCCAACTATATCAGACAGTGTACCTAAGTGTATAGCGTGTTGATACTGTTGCTAGTCGCTTACAGCTTGTTTATTACAATTATATTATGGGTAATTAAGTTATCAATCCCATGAATCAACAGTTTATTAGTTCTAATACGGCTGTTGATGGATGACAGTCGTTAAGCCAAGTCGGTGGCCTTAGGGCGTTCTGAAAACACCGGCATCTGCCAATCCGCATTGGAGCAGCGTGGCAGAGTACACTCTAATCACCTTCGATTGAAAGGAGACCCGTATCCCAGCAGTGGGATGATTACGGGTTGATATGATGAGGTACTATCCAGGGGAGTAAATATCAAGAAAGTAAATTAAACAAAATACTTAGTAAATTGTATATTTTTAGTAAACAATCCATTTTTAACATAAACTACTCTATATACTACTACCATTTCGGACATAAAGCAAAATGACCACCGGTAAAAGAAATTGCGAAAGAAAACCGGTTACGGCCTTTTTTTAATAGAACTTTCACAAATACATCGAAAATTATACCAGCACATTATTACAATATTACGACCATAATAGATAAAGAAACAAGTTTAGTACTTAACTTAATCTGTTTGTTGCTAGGTGGTAGGAATACGTGCCAACAACGCGACTGACAACTTATTTGACTATTTTAACTTTTACTTTGTTAAGTACCAGAGAATAAGTGTCAGTTTAGAACTTCGATAACTTCAGTGCGAGCCAGGCTTATTGGCGAGTCAACTCGTGTCGTCTCCGGGGGTAGAACTGTGTCTAATTCGCCCATGCTATCGCTTATAAAAACTCTTTTCCCACCTCGCAACAGACGATAAAAATCATCTACCAATGACAATTGAGCAAACGTATAACTTGTTATTATTCAAAATATAGAAACATTACAACAGTTTAAGTATATTTTTTACATAAAATATAATGCAGAGTATCTTATGAATTACATAAACATTAGAATAATCTAATTAAATCACAGTTTTTGATGAATAACGTCTAGCCAATAGCAATCAAGATTTAGCGACATTAACCAATCACGACAGACTTTGCTTTACACAACACAACTTATAAAGTTAATCTATAAAATTTGAATTTAATATTAAATTTAAATAATAAAACAACATGATTTATTAATACAATAAATCATGGTAATCATAACATAATATTTGGTGAACCAATTCTATCTAGCTAATCACACGACCTTCGGATTTCCGGTTTTTCAAAAGTCATAATTATTAATTTGAAATCACTACAGTTTTTAATTCTGTTATTACATGAATTTCTAATAATTCATAAAATTATTTTTAATCAATATATTACTATATATAACACTTGCAATACCGGGGGTATCACTAGCGCTGCTAGTGCGTTGCCGACCCTCTAAAAAGTGGAGTGGATGAAGTCGCTTATTTTGTGACTGTAGGACAATATTCCTGTAAAAACAAAAGACTTCGAGAGAAAGAGTTTCATAGTTTCATTCTCACACTCAGTGACGTAACAAAAGAGTGGCAGGGCGGACAAAATAGCACTAGCCCCTGGCTTTAGGGGCCCCTGATAAGAAGGGTTCGATCGAGTATAAGATTTTTTTTTTATCATTTATAATACACTTCCGGACACTTGAATCGAGCCACCCAGCAGTTTCAACTTTGATTGCTGGTAACTTAACAAAAGTATATGATCAACGAAAAAGTTTTTATGCAATTTGGAAGCTGGTACACTTTACATTAATAAGGTATACTTAATTCCAAATTTAAATTTCAATAACTTGATAAAATTACAATTTTAAGTGAAACTTGTCCTGTATAACCTTTCTCAAAGACAAGACTCGGGTTGAATTTTTGAAAAAAAAAAGGAATTATTGAAAAAAAAAATTATTCAGTAACTTGTATTGCCTCCGAGAGCGTTTATGATTGCAGTCATGCGATTTGGCATGGAGTTAATCAACGTCATTATGAAGAGTTGTGGAATGTTCTCCCATTCCTCCTCGATGACAACTCTCAGCTCTTCCAAAGTTTGTGGTGTTGGTTGGTGAGCTCGAACACGCCTCTTTAATTCGTCCCATAGACGTTCGATGGGATTCATATCAGGGCTCCTTGCTGGCCATTCCTTTGTCGTGATTCCAACATCATGAAGGTATGCCCTGACGATTCCTGCAGTGTGCGCTCTTGCATTATCATGCATAAAGATGAAGCCTTGGCCTACAAATCCAGCATATGGCATCACATGAGTCTCTAGGCAATGGTTAATGTATCGACGGACATTTAGTGTTGGTAGACGTGGTCCTGTCACAGCCTCTGGCCCAGTTTTACCATCGGCAGATATTCCTCCCTAGACTATCCACGAGCTCCCGCCATAACTCACTCTCTCTTCAATACAACACTGAACAAAGCGCTCTCCCCGCCTTCGGTAGACCTTCCTCCTTCCATCATTACCATAAAGCATAATCTTAGTCTCATCAGTAAAGAGTACCTTGCTCCATTGGCGTTGAGTCCAATGCAAATGTTCGCGTGCAAACTGTAAGCGCGCCATTCGGTGAGCTCTTGTCAGTTTCGGCCCGTTGGCTGGCTTATGTGGGCTCAGACCACGTTCTTTAAGTCTTCGTCTAATTGTTCGCGCGGATACAGCCACTCCATGAAAGTCTCGAAGCTGTTCTTGGATCTGTACAGAGGTGAGGTGACGATTTCGTAAACTGGTTGTCGCGATAAATCGATCCTGTCTTTCTGAAGTTACCCGAAATCGCGGTCTTCCTGGACGGCGCACGTATCCACCAGTGTCGAGGTATCGATGGTATACCCTTTGCACAGCAGAACGGCTTAAAGCAAGCTGTGATGCTACATCGCGCTGACTTCGGCCCGACTGTAGAAGCGCCACAGCTTGCGCGGCCAGAAGAGGCGGTGTATCCATAATTTTAACGTTTAAATGGCTCAAATTAAAAAAACAACAATTTTACGATGTCTTAATTTCAAAACAATTACGGTGAATTCAAAATTATGGAGTTAAATAAAAAATTTATGTTAACTTAGATCAACTTTTCTTTTCAAAAGAATGCACTAATTTGGATTTTGTTTCGTTTTTCCATTTGATAAATTCAAAATTGGAACAACAGCACTTCAAAATCATTATGAATATACCAGCATCAAAACTGCATAAAAACTTTTTGATTAACTTAAGAATATTTTTATGTTCTATGTCATTACACATAAAAATGTAGGGTGGCTCGATTCATGTGTCCGGAAGTGTATTATAATGTAAACATGTGTAAACCCATGAGCAGGTATATATATATACATAAATAAAATATACGTGCTGTTATTGTTTTAGAGTACGGACGTTTCAGTCTGATCAAAGGACAGGTTATTCTAGCTCAAAATAACAACCGCAACGCTCAGGCACTATTTGCAATTGCATTTTGAAAAGTTTGGTAGAAAAACAGTGCATATTGTTCAATGTATTAGTTTATTTTATTTTTAACCCCCGACGCAAAAAGAGGGGTGTTATAAGTTTGACGTGTGTATTTGTGTACTTTTGTATCTGTGGATCTGTCTGTGGCATCGTAGCAACCAAACGGATGATCCGATTTTGATGCAGTTTTTTTTGTTTGAAAGGTGACCTGTGCGGGAGTGTTCTTAGCTATGATTCATGAAAATCTGTTCAGCCGTTTGAAGATCACCAGCTTTTTTCTGAATTTGATGAAGGGAAATGAGCAACTTCCACTGGTTAGATCGATTTGAAATTTGGTATACTGTTACTGTCATGATATTGCAAGAATATGGTAAACTTGATCTGATGCTGCAGCATCATCTGGAACCTGCAGTATACTCAACTCCTCGTCAAATTACAGCAGATGTATCGTGTTTGGGTTCATTGGAATGGTCTCATTGAATAGTTCATTTTTTAGGTATAATTCACTAGCTGGGCTTGCGGCTTCGCTCGTCATACTTAATGTTTATTGCTTTGCTATCGCGCTGTGTGTTTATCTCCGACCCAAAAATAGGGGTGTTATAAGTTTGACGTGTGTATCTGTATACTTTGGTGCTAGAGGTAACCAGGGTCTGATGATGGAGCTGGGTGGTTGCCATAGGAACTCAGTAATTAAACGACATAACCCCATCGAGTTTGGGCTCGTTTGATCCGTCTTGATGAGTATTTTGGTGCTACATGGTAACCAGGGTCTGAAGATGGAGCTGGAAGGTGGCCATAAGGAACTCGGTAATTAAACGATATAACCCCATCGAGTTTGGGCACGTTTGATCCGTCTTGACGAGTACTTTGGTGCCAGATGGTAACCAGGGTCTCATAATGGAGCTGGAAGGTGGCCATAGGAACTTAGTAATTACACGACATAACATAACCCCATCGAGTTTGGGCTCGTTTGATCTTTATTGACGAGTACTTTGATGCAGGATGGTAACCTGGATTTGATGATGAAGCTGGATGACTATCTATGATATTCCGCCGTTGCTGGGTTTGGCTTGTGACCATCAAAAACCGAGCGAGCGAAGCGATCGAGGCTCGACCTACTCTTGGTCACACACATTTGTTAAAACAGTTATGGAGCTGATCTGATGATGGAGCTGGAAGATGGTCATGGGTAGGAACTCAGTGATTAAAAGACATAACCCCATCGAGTTTGGGCTCGTTTGATAAGTCTTGACGAGTACTTTAAATACCTCTCATACATATTTCGCAATACCTCTCATACATATTTCGCAATACCGCTCATACATATTTCTCAATACTCTTCATACATATTTCACGCATTAACATTCATACATATTTGGTAATACCTCTCATACATATTTCGCAATACCATTCATACATATTTCACAATACCCTCATACATATTTCGCAATACCTCTCATACATATCTAAAATACAAATTAAACGGATAGGGATTAGAATAAAATAGGAACGAAACTATAAAAAACGCGACATAACTATGTAGGTACTATTAACAGACAGTAGATATCAAATTGTCAGCTAGTAATAAATTTTTACTTAGCGGTCCCCCGACGGGATGACGCTTTGGAAGTATTATGACTAACTAATATTAACTAATATAAATATTATATCATAAAATTAAAAGGTCGAATAGGGGTACATAATTATTATTTATTTACTTTTTAGAGGTTTTGAGTCGGGGGTTTTTTAAATTTTTAATTTAAGTTTTATTTGTGAGTAAAAGCATTTGCGAAAAAACAAAATATCTAACGGTTTTACCACTTAAACCCAATTTCTCAGAAAAAATACTTTATTATACTGTCCTTTGCCCATGGCTTTGCTCGTGGGAAAATTAGAGTAACATAGATCTTGTCTGATCAAGGTAGTTTAAGAAAATCAAACCTTAGCACAATCTGTCGCGCTATATATTGGCTGACACAATAACTATTAAAATTTAGCAATTGCAGCGCCATCTAAAATAGATTTTTATCAAAGCGTGAATGATTAACAAACGACCCTTACAATATTATAGTTAGGATAGTTAGAATTAGGTAGGTAGGTAGAGGGCTACCATGAAATGAAATTCCGAAAAAACGGACTGACGTTTTGTTGAATTCTAACCAGCTTTGAACCTTATTTCATGGTTGCCTAGGTTAAGCGTTTAAAACGTGCGATATAAGCCCATCACACATTGACACCATTGTGTCTCCTGTAAATCCAAGATCACAACAGCGTTCTCAGATTGACAATAAGCAATGAAGCTTATTGACGTCCCGGGGGAGAAACTACAGCTGTCTTGGAACTTACAACGAATAATCAGAAAGAAATTAGATGTAGTAGGAAGTATTGACATCTGATTAGCAACTACATGTGAGACAGCAATTTGTAAACAAAATATAAACTTAATTGCAACCCAACGTCATTTAAAACAGATTCGGTAAATTAACGTGTACGGTAAAATCACGATTTAAAAATACGTAAAAAAAAACAGAATGGCGGCATCCACTCTCTGGGGCTTTTCAAAATTTACTATTATTGCCACTTTAATGTCTGCGGGAGACAATATGTCCGTCATTGTATGTAAACAGCTTTTTTGTAAATACAAAAAAGCTTCACTGAAATCAGCCTAATGGTTTTTATACATAATTCAATATGAATGCTATTGATAAATTCGAGGAAATCCTTTCATGAAATATTTAGAATATTTTTAAATTAACGAACCTGTTAATATTTAAAACACAACGAATTTAATCAGAAAGAAAATAGACAAAGTATGATAGATACTTTGTCTATTTTCTTTCTGATTAAATTCGTTGTGTTTCTCCCCCGGGACGTCAATAAGCTTCATTACTTATTGTCAATCTAAAGCCGGGTCCATAGGGAATTATTTTTTTAAACATTCAACAAAAACACATACACAAAACTTTATTTTTGAAACATGTTTCTCTACACACGCTGTCCATAGCGGCTCGCGGTCGCGTAACTTGTTTTGTGTAGCGAGGCGAAACAAAAATGGCGGATGATATGACAGTACCCTGCCCCTCGACCCGCGCCCGGTGTTTTGTGTACGTGTTTTCCATCGGGAATGGAAAACAAAAACATTGTTGATGTACACAAAAATGTGTATTGAAACAAAGTTTTGTGTAGGCGATTTTGTTGAATGTTGATTGTATAGGGCAAAACACGCGCTATGGACGCGGCTTAAGGTAGCAGGTCGTGGATTCTGTTTTTTTTTTTTTTTGACGATGTTGTGCAAGCTAGTGAAGCGCTAACAGGATACGCTTCACCCGCAACATTGGTTTTACGTGGGCGAGGTGTCAACCCGCCGCACAACCCCCGAAATGCTGGAGGACCACACCCGTCGTTGGTCAGCGAGTCCATCGGACTTAGCCGGTTAGTGTAGCTAGGCTGTACTACCGACCATTCCCCTATCCGCCACCTTGGGGACGCTCCCCTACGCTGTGAGGGCCAGCGCGGGGCGTTGATCCTGGTTATACCTGAGACACAGCGGTGGCAATGTGTGGTGGGCTTGTCCGGCTTGTCCCGATATTACCCAACCTGGTTTAGTCTTTCGTTAGTTGACTGATACTGTCGATAATGTGCGTATCATATTTGCTGTATTTCTTAAACTGCAAGTGTGACACGTACAGTATGGAATAGAAAACAAAATGACTTAAAAAAATCAAACACTTGATTGCAAATCAAATGTCGTTGCGAAATTTGTTCCTATTTTGACAAACACAACAACTTTATCATTTTTACTATCTCTAGACTCTACCATTCCATTCTAATACTCAATATTTTGAATTATAAATAATACAAATGCTATTACACTATACATTGTACAGACAGTACCCGAGTAAAATCGTGCCTCTTTCTCTGGTAACCTAATAAAAACAAAATAGGCCGACTAACTCGTAGAGGCATTTTCCTCCATTGAATTATTTATTGCAGTAATACTTTTTATATATCAGGTTTACTGTGTCGCGTTATTTTGTTGTACTCCCATGAGGTTGGGGCATATTTTGTTTTATATCGAAGAAAATAAGCTGTACTCTTGAAATATCGGTACAATTCGGAGGTAGGCATTTTCTATTTTATTAATCTTACTGGCTTTGGACCGCGGCGTCGCTCGCGATAAATTTTGAGTGATGATCGTGCCATGGTTTGATTTGTATCGCTGTTACTACATTAAATCAATGTAGTGAACCATGCCAAGGTATACAGGAGTAGTTTACCCGTCTATTAGTAAACACAACATTAATTCAATTATACTATTATTTATCCAACAACAGAAAATTAACAACGCTGTTGCGTTTTGTTAAATACATTTGCATATTATTATTGTAAGTAAAGGATGGAAATAGGAGAGAGTAGCAGAAGAAAATATATTGAAAAATAAGAAATACTCGAGATAAAGTAGCCATAGCAAATGATGATGATGATGACTGCCTTTCTTCACTTTAAATGTGGGAAACGGTACTCCCCTAGCGTCTATGTGCTCAATGCTCGAATAGAAAGATTTCTATTTTATTTAAAAGAAATGTCTGTCTTGGCCTTCGGCAACATTTCTCGGAAGTAATTAAATATAACTCCCGGGGCGCGACTTTCCTCTCAATGCACCAATGCAATTCCTTTTCAATCGGCAAACCGCTACGAGAAACTGGTTCGAGTACAGATTAAAATATCTTCCTCTTACTTATACACCCATCTCTTTTTAGAAAAGGAATAACCACAAATAAGGTAAACGATATATTGTTAGTTACAATAAAATGTTATTGTTATTCCTTGCTATTATTCTTGCTAACCCTACTCGTTTTGTAGAATAATAATGCCTGTATTTAATACATACATGCCTATTATATAGGTATAGAAAAGATACAACTACTAGCTTACTCTTCAATAATATCGCGATTTTAATGTATTAATTTAACTTTAAAATTAATAAGCAATCACACACAACACTGCGTGCGGTTCGTTCCTGGTTTGGTTTTTACTATTAAACTATTAACTATTAAACGAGATACCGAATCTGAATTCGAACGATTGTGGTTCGGATTATGGATATGAATCGATGTTTCCTGAAAAATACAATCCAGGGGTTTTTAAATCTGGAGTAAATAGGTTTCAGCGAGGTGAGCGTGTTACGTCGTAGACCACAGCGATGCTTACCATCAGGCAGCAAACCTATTTTCTGTAAAAAAAAAATGTTGCATTGCCGAACGCTCTTCGTGAAATAGAATTGACTGTCGGAGTGCCGACTACCGCAGCAGCCGCGGCGGTTCGTGTGGCGCGGCGGTGCCGTGTGTAAACCACCATAGATGGCCATTATTCAATTTTGTTATAGTTTTTATTCAGTTACCCTTCAGAACAATAACATAATATCTCTAATATGAGTTGGAAAACCTTTTGGAAAAACCCTAAACCTTGACTGATGGCCAAACAAAGGTGCCCTTCGGGTAGTGTACACATTGGAATCTGAAAACGGATAGGGGTCGAACCATTCCCAAACTTTTACTAAACTATTAACTTTTGTTTAGTTCAGAGAGAAACATTTTATCATTTTGAAAGGGAATCTGTCATAGACCATTTAAATAATGTAGTTCACCTTATTTACTTTACTTTTAAGAGAGGTGAGGCACAGCTGATAATCCGCTTAAATCGGAGCAGCCCGTCTGGGGAAGGACCTCCCCCTACAGAATATCGTAGCTAAATAGTGGTCTCGGCATACTGTGTTCCTACGGTGAGGAAGGTTTTCAGACACGGTCGGCAACGCGCGAGTGGTACCCCTGGTATTAGAATAATATCTGTGCCCCGGTATTGCAAGCGTCGATAATCTACGGTGACTGACTACTATCAGGCGGGCTGTATGCTTTTTTGGAAAAAAAAATGACGGGTTGCACTCCGGGAGTGCCGGCAGAAGTGAAAACTTAAACATCAACGTTATGCATTTTTGAATATTTTAGAATGGTTAGGGAATCTTACGCTTTTTCGAACAAGCTACGGATCTGACGCGAGTTTAACATATTTTACCCATCTAAAAAAAGTGTCAAGCGCCGCTAAAGAAGTTTTCACTTCAAAAAACTTTACTATTATTCACCTCGCTTACTTCGATAATTGAATTTCTGAGTCTGAACTGTAAAAAGATGAATTTTAATTTGATTTTAGAAATTTTCGAAACTACAATCCGGTGCTACGTCAATGAAAAATAATCATGGTTCCAGCTCTTGGAAAATATAGAACTTCTAAGTTACTTAATCTTAGAATTTTTTTGGGAAAAATAAGAAAAATGTGGTACTTTTTCTCAAAGTAATTAATTAAGAATGGAAAAAAATTGTAAGAAATACTAATGTAGATAAAGATTTATAACCAATGCTTAATTCACAATCTAACCAGAATTTTAGATGCCTACTTTTCGAAAAAATTTGAGTATGTCCTAGAACGTTTTTTCTTGAGTTTCTTAGAAACGATTTTTCTTGAGTTACCTAAAGTAGTTGGTCTATGAACCTAGAAATTCAGTTCGCTGGCCATAAATCTGAATGGAACTTGGATTTTTCTGCTTGGCCGTGTTGAAACTATAGCGAACGCACTTTCTCACTGAGTCTACGTCGCTGGCCCGTATTTATTCTCACGGACAAGGGAAAAATGAGAATAATTCATAATATTACGCTTTGCACACATTTTGCAACTTGTTTTATTTTTTTCTCTAATAACTATTACACGTTTTAGTATTTAACCATTTAGCCATATATTGAATGAATGAATAAATAAGAAAGGTTAACACAGGCAAAATGAAACTTTCAGGAAATTTGATCTGAATCTGAGGACTCATTTTCAAACCCATTCAAGGCGTTCCCTTAGGCCGTTTGTCCACCGCTACCGTCAACGGAACGTCACGGAGAACGACATGATGTCGCCCGTCACCCGAGCGCCGCCGCCGTCATTTCCACCAAAATATTGTTCGGCCGACGGCCTTACGCACGACAATTACAACGAACAACTTACTGAACCACCGAGTTTAAAATAACGTGACATCCCGTTGACGGTGGCGGTGGACAAACGGCCTAAACGTCCCGTCCGCGAAGCAGTAAATAGGTAGTAAGTTAATAAAAGGACACCCATCATCTAAATAACGTCCCCGGCAGCTTAGGTACTATTGTACAATTTCCTAGACACGTTTTTATTAGATCTGCTTTAGTTCTATTTTCATCCGAGGGAATATGGGCTATTATTGCAGTTATGATGATCCATAGTCATTCAAAGTTTAAAGTGTTAATCTTTTGACCTTGCTTGCCTATAAAGAGAATATAGTTAATACTGTCGCCCACATCGCTGATCGAATGTGGGACCAGCTTACCACTATTATTTTTAAAAGAGGCCATCGGGATCAGTTGTACGCAGACCAGTAGTCCACTAATCAGTTTTTAGAGCGTTTATGAAATGTGTGGGTGGGAATGCGAACCAACATTTATGAAATGGGTCAACTTCTCCAAAAATTTCTTTTCTCCTTGTTTCCTATTTAAAGTCGGCAACGGCTCATTGACTCCCAAGTGTTTTAATGCTCCATAGACGGTGATCACTTACCGTCAAGTCACTTACATACTCTCTTGTTTGTCAATCCGTGAATTTTGAAACATCCCATTTGATCTCCACATGCATATTGTAGAGGACGTGGGTGCGAATGAAAAAGCGTATTAGAAAACTGAAAATCGGTCCCGAAAAAAGGGGGCTGCAGCGGTCACAGCGCTCGCGCATAGGTACGCGTGGCGTGCGCGCGGACTTCGTTTTTGCACTGTCGGTTCGGGTTCGTTCGCCGCGGACGCCGCCTGAAGGGCGGGGGCGCGAGGGGTGCAACTGCAGCGACCTCTTTGGGACCCGCACTTTATTAAAAACAGTAAAACATAACAAAATTACGCACTGCTACCAACATCACAAACATTCAACCTTTTATGAGACAGCCACAGGTAACTATATTATTATTTCTATTATAATATTTATTGACAACTAATTTTTTAATTTATTTTTCAGGACGAGCCGCCTTTCTTCGCATCGTCAACATCCTCCCCCTTAGTGTCGCGTTTCCGACACTCAAGTAACAACGCTACGCGAGTCGCGGGACGCTTCATTACTCCTGTTTTGGTTTTAATGTCGACAACTCTGACCCGTCCGTCTGCCCCGGGATAGATTCTCTGCACAATACCTTTAGGCCACACGTTTCGTGGCGTTGCCGGATCGATTATAACCACAAGGTCTCCCACGCCTAACTTCGATCCTTCGCCGTCCCATTTTGGTCGAGGGGCCAACGTGGGTAGGACTTCCTTCATCCACCTCGACCAAAATGAGTCGGCCAGGCGCTGTGCCACACGCCATTGTTTTCGTAGGAAAAGATCGCTATCGTCAAACACACCCGCTCGCGGAAGGTTGCTCGAGGATCCCAGCAACAGATGGTTCGGCGTTAACGCCTCGGGATCCTGCGGGTCAACCGAGACGTGCGTTATGGGACGACCGTTCACCATGTTCTCTACCTCGCATAAAAGTGTGCTCAAAGTCTCCTCTCTGGGAGCCCGCTCCTTGAGCACCACTCTGAGAGCGCTTTTAATACTCCTAACTAAGCGTTCCCACGCCCCGCCCATGTGAGGGCTCGCTGGTGGTATGAACTTCCAGTTTACTCCTTTATTCGAAGCCTCAGCTATTAAATGTGGCTGATCTCTCAGCACCTCTTGGTAAGCTCGTCGTAATTCGGTATCTGCGCCGCGCAAATTAGTACCGTTGTCGGAAAACACGGTATGCGGCCACCCTCGACGAGCCGCCATTCGGCGTAAGGCCATGATCATCGAGTCGGTTGTTAAAGAACAAACTACTTCTATGTGCACCGCTCGCACCGTTAAGCACGTAAATAGAACGCCGTACCTAGGAACTCTTTGTCTTCCTACAGTAACCTCTATGGGTCCGAACAGGTCAATTCCGCACATGGTGAACGGTCTCTGATGGTGAGTGAGTCTACACTCGGGCAAATCTCCAAGTCGCGGGGGTGATGGCAAGGCTTTCCTAAAACGGCACCCTAAACACTGCTTAGAAACAGTTCGCACGGTAGGTCTCAATTTAATGAGCCAATATTTTTGGCGCAACTCATTAATTACCATTTCATTACATGAGTGCGCTGCATTGACATGATAACGCATGACAATGAGTCGCGCTATGTGATTTTTTCCATCTAATATTATAGGATATTTTGTCGCATAATCAACGTTTTTTTCCTTAGCGATTCTACTACCTACACGCAATAAACTATTTTCGTCAATTATGGGCGTGAGTGTACGTAGGCGACTATCGCGTTTTAACTTTTCGTTAGTGCTAAGACAATCGATTTCACATTGAAAAGACTGAGCCTGCGAGTGTCGGAGCAACAGTATCTCCGCTCTGTGCATTAGTTCAGTGTCTATATACTTTATAGGTTTTTTTTTACATTTCTCAATAAATAATAATATAGAAGCGGTAGCGCGTAATAACTTTAACCAACTAGAAAATCGAGTTGGGTCCGGGACTGGTAAGTTACACGCTTTATTTTTTGTCACAACAATATTTACTTTCTCTAATATTTCATCACTAATTTTATTTTTAGTTTCAGGGTGTTGCGGCCAACTGGACGGCGGAAGACGCAAGAATGCCGGTCCCGTGAACCACTCCGATTCGCTGTTCAAAACATAGTCCGTGTTTTTCTTTGTACCGAGGTCGGCTACGTTCAAGTCGGTCGGCACGTAACGCCACTGATCGGGTGTGCTTACCTCGTCTATCTCTCCTAGTCTGTTAGCTATAAAAACTTTATATGATCTATTTTGATTCTTAATCCAATGTAAAACAGTTGTAGAATCGGTCCAGTATTGTATAGAATTTGGTTGTAAACGATGTTCTTTTAAAATACTACTAGCTAATCGGCACGACAACACGGCTCCTTGTAACTCTAGACGTGGCACTGACACGGGTTTGAGAGGCGCGACCCGGCATTTGCCGGCCACGAACGCCACCGTGACGCGTCCATCGCTGCTTTGCTTACGCCAGTATGCTACCGTCGCGATCCCGCTCGGCGAGGCATCACAAAATAAATGTAAGTCGAGCGTGTCGTTTTCACTGTTATTAAAATTCGAAAAATACCACCGTGGGATTTTAATATTATTTATCTCGCTAGCTTGTCTCATCCAACACTTAAATGACTCAAATAAATCGTTAGTCAATACAGTATCCCATTGTAAATTACTTTTCCAAATATCACGCATTAATATTTTTCCTGTGATCGTAAATGGTGCCAAGTAACCGTGGATATCAAAAATGGACATTACTATACTTAACACTTCTCTTTTCGTAGGTACTCGGTCTAAGCGCAAGACATCGTTTGGCACACGCGTGAATGATAAGTCAAAAGACAGCGTATCGGAGCTCGGATACCAAAGGAGCCCAAGTGCCCTCTCGGGTTGCTTGTCGATATCGAACCTAATAGCCTTGTCATTAAGTATCTCTTTAGGTATGTCACTAAGTACGGTCGGCTCATTACTTAACCAATTACGCATTTCAAAATTACCTTGTTTGTGAATATATGAAATTTCTTTAATTATTTTTGAAGCTGTATCTTTATCCGAAAAACTGTCAATATAATCGTCCATGTATTGATTAGTTTGGATTGCATGGACGGCGTCTGGCATTTTCTGTCTAAAACGTGAAGCGTTCAAATCCTGATTAATTTTTTGCGCAATGAAAGGTGAACAGTTAGCTCCGAAAATCAGTGACGTCATACAACATTGCTGGATGACGTCGCTGTCCTTCTCTCTGTATAAAAAACGTAAAGCGTGTTGATCTTCGTGGTTAATTTTAATACGTAAAAACATATCTTTGATGTCTCCTAATATACCTATTTCATTTTCTCTGAATCTAAACATTATTCCAAAAAGCGTGTTCAACAGATCAGGACCTCTTAGTAAAAAATCGTTAAGAGACATATCGTTACACTTTGCGGCGGCGTCGAATACCAATCTAAGCTTTTTCTTATTCGGGTTGCTTACCCCGAAGTGAGGCAGATACCAACGGCGCTTAATAGACAAATCATTACATTCTAAAACGCTAATTTTTCGTGCGTAGTCATTATCAAATAAATGTTGAACGCGCTCTCTGTACTGTGTCTCATATTCAACACTGTGAGACATTTTTCGTTCAACCGACTGTAATCTCTTTAATGCTAAATTGTAGGAATCTGGCATTGTGGAAGGGTCATTGTCCTTCCAGGGGAGGCGGACGGACCAGCAGTTGTTGATCAACTCAGCTGATTCGTTGATTTGGTTGACGGCATTGACCTCGTCAATGTTTTGTCGTGGTTTACTAGTACTACAGATACCTATTGAATCTAATAAGAACGAACGGCGTACTAATTCGTGTAAGTCTGCGTCAGTATTACGTAAATTATCATTATCGACATCTGTAGGTATAACCACGGGGGATGGAGGTTTTAATGAGTCGTGCGTGCATGGACAATCGGGCAATTGTAACTGTGCAGTGCTATCTTGCGCTGAGTGTACGCGGTCGCCGACAGAGGCGTCGTCGCGCGGCGGGCGATCCCGCTCGCGCGTCTGCAGTGCGTGTACTGCGCTGCTGCTCATATTATTATTACTACTTTCCAGCGTATTTATTTTATTAAAAGGTCCATGCATACACCACCCTAACAATGTTTGCGTAATGAACGGCCCGCCCTGCTTATATCTTTTACAAACTATTGGTGCAATTAAATCGTAATTATCTTGGCCTATTAACAATTTAGGCTTTATATCTTTTGTGCAACAGAAATTAGGCAATTTATCGATATTACAATTTTCTAACTTAGTGATAGATTGCGTAGGTAAATTAAGTTCCGTCATTTTACGAGCACGTAATTTAAATTTATCACCGTCACTGTTACTAATGTCTAAGTCAATTAATTCAGTTCTACATACCATTGTGTGGTCCCATGCACCAGTGGCGCGCATGGTAACGCTCTTACCATGGAGCCCCGCCAGGTCTGCGATATCCGCAGAGAGGAGGGTCACCGTCGCGCCGTCGTCTAACAGCGCGTGTGTCGCAACACTTTGCTTTGGGCCGTGGATGGTGACCGGCACTACTTTTAACATCACTATAGGCGATTTGGTGGGAACACTGGGGGCACTTAACACTGGACACTGGGACAGAGTCGCGTGCGCGACAACTTCGGCGTCAACTTGTTGCTCGTGCGGCGGAGACTCGCGCGGCGGCGTCGTCGCTCCGCGCCTCACCCAGTGGAGGAGGCGATGATGCATGCCTCCACAGCCGTCCACGTCGCAGCTGTCCGCTGTACACGCATCAGCGTGTCGCGCTCCAAGACACTTGAAACATAGCTTATTCACCCGGACGTGTTTCCATCGATCTCTGCGGAGGGCGCGCTTGAATCTACCACACTCCGACAACTTGTGGCTGTGGTTTCTGCAGAATGTGCAGTTGTGCGGCGCGGCGTTAACTCCTATTGTGAATACAGCTGGACTGAATGTATTCTTCTGTACAAAATCCTTTTTTATTTTACTGTCACTCGCGTAAATGTAACTCAATCCTGAGTCTGCTACTTTCTTTGCTTCTGTGTATAAAAATTGTGACAGTAATTCCAACTTAGGGGTGTCGTTGTCCCGTCTCTCATGTAGGTAGTTAGCCCAGGTGTTGATCAGTGCGGTGGGCAACTTTGACACAATTATTGTGACTAACTCGGGACTTCGTAAATAATCACTTTCCTCTATTTTCTTAGTAGCTGTTACGTAATTCTTTATCTTAATTGCGAAATTAACTATTTCAGTGTTGTAGGCCTGTGGCAACGGCTGTAATCTCTTCAACTGAACAATAATTTTTCTCATAATGTTTTCAGGTCTGCCAAATCGAAGTTCCAAAGTTTCCATAATCTCCTGGGGTGAAGTGGCACTCATCAGTAAGGAAGACGTCGCCTCTTTAGCTTCGCCTCGGAGGCACTTGCGAAGGCGCCATAAGTTCTCCTGGTCACTGTATTTACACAGGCGGGTCGACTCATAATAGGCCTCCTTTAGTTGTAACCACTCCATGGGGTCTCCGAAGTATAGTGGCAGGTCTTTTGAAGTAGCTAATCGTGATAACAGCTGTTTGTCGTTCGTATTCGAGGCGGCTGCGTTCACTGCGTCCTTGATGACGGTGGATAAGTCCGCGATGGCGCGGTAGGTCGCGTCGGCCGCCGCGATGGGCCGCGGCCGCGGCGGCGGCGGGTCGCCGTCGAAGGAGGTTCCTGGCGCGGCAACAGACCGCTCTAACCAATCCTCCACTTTGCTGCGGTATGATGATGCAACAGAATAACCTATGTCGGCCATATCTGCCGCCAATTTCTTTTCTAACAAGCTTTTTTCTATTTGTGCTTTCTTTTTAATTAAATCCGCTTCGGCCTGAGCTTCCGCTAGCTCAATCGCCGCTTTAGCGTGGGCTGCCTCGTATTCCAATTGTTTTTGGCGGGCGGCAGAGGTCGAGGCGCGCGTGCTTGTTCGTTCGTGCACGCCGCCATTTTGTTCTGAACCGACGACGCCGTGTGGAAAAAGGTCTGATTTCGTCACAAATCTAGTTTGTTCAGCGGTGCCTGAAGGAGAAAACTGCACTTCCGACTTCGTATCCATTTTCTTAATACTTTTGTTAGCCGTTAACTCCCTTTTCGACTGTGCGCGGGTTGTCACACCGCACGGTGGAGTTTTGAATAACGACATGCCTGCCACACAGGTTTGGGCTGCTTTTTCCTCGCTGGTTACGATCCGGCTCGAAGGACCACTCGAATGTAGAGGACGTGGGTGCGAATGAAAAAGCGTATTAGAAAACTGAAAATCGGTCCCGAAAAAAGGGGGCTGCAGCGGTCACAGCGCTCGCGCATAGGTACGCGTGGCGTGCGCGCGGACTTCGTTTTTGCACTGTCGGTTCGGGTTCGTTCGCCGCGGACGCCGCCTGAAGGGCGGGGGCGCGAGGGGTGCAACTGCAGCGACCTCTTTGGGACCCGCACTTTATTAAAAACAGTAAAACATAACAAAATTACGCACTGCTACCAACATCACAAACATTCAACCTTTTATGAGACAGCCACAGGTAACTATATTATTATTTCTATTATAATATTTATTGACAACTAATTTTTTAATTTATTTTTCAGGACGAGCCGCCTTTCTTCGCATCGTCAACACATATAATAAGCAAAACAGCTGTCTTAGCTGACGTCAGCATCATGAATTGGACTTTTATGGATCACTTGTAGCATTACTAGAGCACCTTAGATTAAACGGATATATTTAGAAAGTAGAAGACGTAAGTTCTGTTAGAGTATACTTAACTGTGTCAAAGTAAGGATTAGATAAAGACGGCGTTGAATGTCTCAAAGGCTGCGCCAACTCTGGAATAGCAACAATCGAGAACTAGAGTATTGTACTAATCACAGATACAAATCACGGTAAATCTAGATGACGCAAATTATTGCTCTAGAAAGATGCGAGCGTGACGATAAAGATAAAAGCATTTGTGCAGACGTTATTTAGACGAGGAAGAGGGAGAAGATAAAGAGAAAGGAGATGATCGGAGAAGGGTGACAAGCTAGATGAATATGTGAAAGGGGAGGGGAGATGAAAAGTGCAGGGTAAGAAAGGTGGAAAACTAAAAGGGTAGAGAAGCTCGGCTTGGTTGTCTCATTATGAATTCGATACTATAGTTTATTCATTTATTTTATTCCTATGACTAACAGGCTCTTGTGATATTATAATAGGAGAAAATGACAGGGTGTTTTCATATAAAGAGTTAACAAAACCAACCACAACTCATACCAAAACAATCCTAGAATAGAATCAATCATAAATAATACCAAATAATGGACTCAAGTGGAATTTCAAGTCACCTAGGATCCATTGATGCATTCAAGTGGAATAAAAAAGTCACCTAGGGTCCATTGATGACGACCTCCGTGGCGTAATGGTTACCACGCCAGACCGCCACCCAGGAGGTCCCGGGTTCGATCCCCGGTCGGGTCATAATGAAAAACGAACTTTTTCTGATTGGCCTCGGGTCTTGGATGTATATCTAAAATATGTATTTGTTATAAAATATAATATCGTTGACTTAGTATCCCATAACACAAGTTTCGAACTTACTTTGGGGCTAGCTCAATCTGTATGAATTGTCCCTATATATTATCTTCTTTACATCTTCTTTATCTTTATCTTTACATTGATGGATCAAATAATGAATCCAAGTTGAATGAGGGTATGTCTACTTTAATTTTTATCTGTATGTGTATTTCACTGAACTAATAGTAAAGTTACCAGTTCACTCAGTCTGTCTTGAAACGCCCCGGAACGGGCAACTTGTGAACTAAAAGTTCTTTGTATTTTGACGTTGTTGTTTTGTACAGTGTCGACTGTCGATTGTCAAAAATAATAGATTTACTTTTATTAAGTTTATTTATTGTTAATATTATTAGTAATTTATTTATATACAAGTAAAATACTCGCAAATTCGTTTGCGTATATCTCGCTTTTCCGTGGTAATTTTGAAAAATCCTTTCTTAGTACAACCCTAGACGTCATAAGGAACCTACATTCCAAATTTGGAATCCTTAGACCCAGCGGTTTGGGCTGTGCGTTGATATATAGTCATCACTTCACTTCATCCATTATATATATATACATTCTTCATACTGGTTGCTCGGACGTAACAGTGTGCTTTCATAACTCAAACATACAAACTCCTCATCTACAAAAGTGTTCTGAAGCCCATATGGATGTTTTCCCCAAAGCTCCCTTTCCCCAAAGTTTTCCGCAAGTAACTCTAACATTGCAATCCTACAGCGAGCGCAAAACATGATCTTGCGATCCATTGCAGATGTCCCGTGGTTCATCACTAATGACGAAATACATGAACAACTTAATATGAGAACTATTAAGATGGAGATCAGATCAACTGCGGAAAAGTACCAGAAGCGATTGGCAATCCATCCAAACAGGCTGGCAGCACAGCTGACCCATCAACCGTACCCGAAACGACTGAAAACAAACCACATTTTGGAACTACATCATCGACCGTAAAGGAACTTGCCACGGGGGAGATGTCTTTGCTGAAAGACACACTCCGAAACCGCCACAAGCCAGAACAAATTTGCTTATAGTTCTAGGACCGATTGCAAATGTACTTAAAAAAAAAACTTCACTTTATCAATCAATCAGAACTTTGCAATTTATAAATATAGATATTGCAAGAGCTAGTAAAATGTGGAGTCGAACAGACAAGTGTACTATACTTAACGCTTCTGGCTTACAGTTTATAAAACAATTGAAAATAAATTGTCGTTATGCACTGACTAATAAGTATGAGTTTCGAACTTCGTTTTTTGACTACACGCACAAGGAAAATCGACGTTCAGTATAAAACAAACCTTTTCCATATACTACAGAGTAAAATACTGAAAATAAGAAAATATTTTTAGGATTTTCAACAACGTACACTGTTGAATAGTGGGTGAGATCATATAATAAATCAACGCCAAAGTCGACACACAGTCCCCTAGGAATGCTCATAAAGTGAGCATCTGTCACTACTCAACCGAAATAGCTACGTATTAAACAACCCGTGTTATTGAGTTAGTAACTTGCCATAGTTCAAATCAGTCACACACTTCTGAGTCGTCACTATTTTTCTTAATTTTGATTACGAAAAAACGTATTTTAATTCTGATTCCACAATATGTCTCGAGCTATCTTTTTTCCTCTTTAGTTTGACAGAGACAGCCATAATTTAATGAGCCGTTAACTTGATTTTTTTTTCCCCAACTAACCGTAATACCACCAAAATAATTACCTAATGTATATCAGTTTTTATTTATTGCTAAAAGGATTTGATTTTACAAAATGATTTGTATTTAAGTTTCAAAATGATTTTGAGCAACTCAATATTACGATTATTAAAACAAAACTGAACTATAAGTACCATTTGTAGTACTGTTCGTTTCAGAGGAGTTTCCTCCCGCGAACGCTGAAGCTGTGCAATGAGATCCCCGCCGAGGTCTTTCCTTTAGACTAGGTATAATATGGGGTTCTTCAAAAAGGGCATTAAAAGATTTTTATAGGGTCGGCTACGCACGAGTCTCGGCGTCCACGGTAACCTAACAGTAACCGCTTACCATCAGGTGGCCCGTAAGCTTGTTTGCCACCTTAGTGGTTTAAAAAAATCTGTGTTTTGTCTTAATTCGTAATTTATTACTTCTGTAAGCTATGTGTTAGTACACACTAATCACTATTAAGTTGCTTGCTCTTGATGACGTCCCTGGGATCACATTGAATTAATAGGCCGTGAAAATTATATGATCCGTGACCTAGGATAGGTTTAATGGCTTATACCCCTAGATCTGGCTTAGACATCTGATTTCTGTATCTATGACATATACAATTTATAAGTGAACCAAAGCGTAAAGTTGATTACAAATAAAATAAATATGATGGATTCATTGTTGGTTCTTTCTCGTTTCCTAATTACACATGATTATGTGTAGATAGTAGAATCCATTAGACATCTATTAATCTATACTAATATAATACAGAGGAAAGATTTTATTGTTTGAATTAAATAAGCTCCGAAACTACTGGACCGATTCGAAAAATTCTTTCACCGTTAAGAATATATACTATCCCCGAATGACATAGGCTATGTTATATTTTCAAAAAAATTAGGAATCCTTACTTAAACCCGCGCAATGCTAGTTTATAATACCTACCTTTGAAAAATTTTATGAATTGGCAGTTCACCTGCGATCAATTTCCCATGGGACTCTACTTAATAACGCTGCACACAGCCTTATTCAAAGCAGCTCGCCAACTTTATAAGCAACTCACATTTTGTTTATTCGAATGCATTTTTAAAAAATGCAGTTTTATTTGAAACTAGCGAACCCCGCGCAACTTCGTTTGCGTGTATCCCGCTTTCCCGTGGGAATTTTTTAATTTTTCTCCCGTAAGAACCATCCTCGAACTTCAAGGAATATACTAAAAAAAGAATTAGGGAAATCGTTTTAGCCGTTTTCGAGATTTGCGCTTAGCAACACATTTTGCGATTCATTTTTATATTACAGATGATTGGAATATACGAAAATAGGCAATCTATATTTCCATGAAGCTCACTGAAATCCTATACTTTCAACTCATTAAATTTTCTTTCTGTTAAAATTCGTTGTGAGTTCTAAGACAGCTGTAGTTTCTCCCCCGGGACGTCAATAAGCTTCATTGCTTATTGTCAATCTGAGGTCGCCGTTGATGATCCTGGCTACACAGGAGACACAGCGGTGGAAATGTTTGGTGGGCTTGTCCCGAAGGTCATTGAAGTCCCAGTGGAGAAACTAGGTACAACTGTCTTGGAAGTCAAATCAGAATACTGTAAAAAAGAACGGGAATCAGAATCTTCGGTGGAAACACTCACTAATACTGGATGAGATATATTTTATTTTTGTATAAACAAAATAAGGAAACATTACACTAACATTACCACGTACGTCTTCCATCAATATTTTAATTCAGCACGTGACATTCATTCAACATGTTTGGGGAATTATGTCGGATCCTGGCTTCAAGCAAATCCCCGAATTCTGGCCCAATTGAAACACGCGCGCGGTTAATCCGCATACAAAGGTACTACCTACTTGTTTTCTGTTACACGTTACACACTATTTCAATATGGCGACAAGCAAGATTGAATCTGTTATTTGCACTGTTGAATAAACTCGTCCATATAATCTTAAAGAACAAATCTATTTAAATATAGAGAAAAGCTGAGTTCACGAAACCCAATTTGTGAGTAAATACCGCATTAGAATTTGTTATTCCTTCGGGCTTCGACTATCCATAGTCGGCTGACCATTCTGAACTTCTGTACATACGTATATAATAAATAAATATATAGGGACAAATTACACAGATTGAGCTAGCCTCAAAGTAAGTTCGAAACTTGTGTTATCGGATACTAAACTCAACGATACTATATTCTATAACAAATACATTTATAGATAAACATCCAAGACCCAAAGCCAATCAGAAAAAGTTCGTTTTTCATCATGACTCGACCGAGATTCGAACCCGACATCTCGTCCCGGGATCCGGGCAGTCTGGCATGGTAACCATTACGCCACGGAGGTCGTCAAGAATCTTTAATTGTGAATCTTTTACTTGCACTGTTGAATAAACTCGTCCACAGAATCTTAAAGAACTAATCTATTTAAAAAACTATGTAGAAAAAAGCGGAGTTCACGGAAACCCATTTTATGAGTAAATACCGTATTAGAGGAAATTGTTATATATTTTTTTTTTTGTTACTAGATACACTATATAACACTACATTATACAACACTATACAACACTATATATATACACTAGATAAAATAACAGTCTGAGAATTTTCCAATACGAACAGGATAATATTTTTGTAAGAAAATTTTCACCACCCCGCCCTAAATTTTCTTCCAAAATATTTTCTAAATAGAATGGTTAGTTGAACAGTAACCACTATAAATAAAACAGTCATGGCTGGCGTCCGTCACATGCCGTTTCCTAATAAAAATAAAACATAATCAGGATAGTGTTCATACATTTTTTTTACATAAGTGACTTTAGCATAATTTGTTGCAATAATACACATTAAACTTTTGCCATAGACATTACTGTCGTAAATGATGCTGTTGATTAGAAAACGACTATTCAAAATACAGTTAATTAAAATTGGCCATGCATACTGCCCTTTGGTAAATAGCAAATAAATAAAGCCATTCCAATTAAGCCAATTTCATTGTAATTCATCGTGCGTGTTGCGTTTGCGTCACAGGGGTTGCGGTCAGCAGCAAATTTTCCATTTTGTCCATGCCAATATGAGTAATTTACTTTATGGATGCACTATATTTAGGAGGCTACAAGGGATATATGAGATACTAAATAAATAAATATATAGGGACAATTCATACAGATTGAGCTAGCCCCAAAGTAAGTTCGAAACTTGTGTTATGGGATACTAACTCAACGAAATTATATTTTATAACAAATACATATATAGATAAACATCCAAGACCCGAGGCCAATCACAAAAAGTTCGTTTTTCATCATGACCCGACCGGGGATCGAACCCGGGACCTCCTGGGTGGCGGTCTGGCGTGGTAACCATTACGCCACGGAGGTCGACAGGTGTTTGCGTATATCTCGCTTACCCGTGGGAATTTTGAAAAATCCTTTCTTTGTACACCCCTAAACGTCGTAAGGAACCTACATCTCCAAACCCAGCGGTTTGGGCTGTGCGTTGATATGTAGTTAAGTCAGTCAGGACTTTGAATTTTATATATTTAGATAGGTTGTAAATTAAAATCACAAACTATTGGCTAGTTCCGATTTTTTAACATGTTAGAGCCACTAATAATCACCACTAATAAATAGCACCTTATATCCAAGTATACTTCCAAAGACTAGCGCTAGTATTTTCTTACTTTTATTGGTATTCTTACCATAAGTTAAAGTTTAACTATATCAAACCCACAACACATTCCCACCGATGTATCTCCTGTGTAGCCAGGATCAACAACGGCGACCGCAGATTGACAATAAGCGCTGAAGCTTATTGACGTCCCGGGAGAGAAACACAGCTGTCTTGGAACTCACAACGAATTTAATCCGAAAGAAGATAGTCGAAGTAGAAGGTATTGAGAGGACTCCTTAACAACTACGTGTGAGACTGCAATTTGAAGCAAAAGGGATTATACCTTAGAGAGATGGCAAATCAAGTGAGGCTCGATTGCCGAGCACCACGGTCTATTGTTGCATTACTATTGGAACCCTAATGCTTTAAGTTTAACTATGAGTCTAAACCTTATTAAAGAACAGAATAAACTCTATAGATTCAATATTTATTACGCCACGGAGGTCGTCAACTAGCAGTTACCGCTTCGCCAGAGTGACTCAGAGTATCTTACAAATACTTGTGATTGTTTGTTACTTCATCACGCTCAAATGACTGGGCCAATATTTATGATATTTGGTAGGTATGTAGGTAGTAGATACTTTTTTTTTTATGTCATACAGTAGACAAACAAACAAGCGGGCCACCTGATGGAAAGCGGTTACCGCCGCCTATGGACATCAGTAACACCAGGGGCGCCACCAATGCGTTGTCCACCAAGGAAGTTGGAGGAAAGGAAGGAGGAAGGGAAGGGAAAGAAGGAGGGGGAAAGAGGGTATAGGGAAGAAGTTGGGCTTCCGGATTTATTATTATTTTTTTTTTTTTTGATCTCTCACTCACCGAACGAAACGCATTGCTGCTTCACGTGGATATTCTGTGAGAGGGTGGTACTTCCCCGGTCGAGCTAGCCCATATACCTTGGATTAAACGACCTTTTTATCCCAAAAAGTACGAGATTCCCTTAGGATTTCTTCAAAAGTCTGATATAAATGGCGCAACTGTGCATAAATAAATACACGCAAACGATGTTGCACGGTTTTCACTAGTATTTTATAAAGATAATAATATTGTAAATGACGTGTCTAAATGCCCGTGAAGAACAAAAGGCATACTTTGACTTTACAAATAATAATAAACATTTTTCTCGTGTAAAACAACATGTTTTTACTGGATAAAATGTAGCCTATGTCATTCTACAGACCTCCATCCTATCCCAAAAAAAAATTCTAAATTTTTTTTGACATGAAAGAAGCACAAACAAACAGACTTTCGCATTTATAATACTAGCTGACCCGTGCCCACTTCGTTGGGCATAATGTAAAAGCCTTTTTATTTTTTGGTTTTTTAAATAACCTATGACACTCAGCAATAATGTGGCTTTCACCAATGAAAGAATTTTTAAAATCGGTTCAGTAGATCCCGAGATTACCCCTTACAATTTAACAAATACACAAACTTTACCTCTTTATAATATTAGTATAGATTAGAATGAATATAATTTTAAAAGAGGTTATTAGGTGGTGGATCTTGACGTCCAACCCCCTTCCTATCTATGAATGTAGGAGACTCATGGTAAAGGGATACTGAGGCCTTTGCCCAGCAATGGGACAATTTTGGTTGGTACAAACGAACTCAAGCCATCAATAAGCAAGAAAGTCGGCTTAAAAGTAGTTCTATCTATTTTTGTTACGAGAATCGGTCCACAGGTGTCACTCACCCTCTGGCTTAACAAAATACAAATATTGTTTTCCATTTGTGAATGACTAAAATACGAACAGTAACAATGGTGCGAGTGAACAAAACCAATTTTAATATTTTAATAAATATAACTCCCGCGATTTACATTTAATTGGAAAAGAGAGAATGACAACGAACATTGTAAATATACATTCGTTTTATTTCAACACAGTCCGCCGAATTTTTGTTCGCATAATATTATATTTATTTAGATTATGGCTTTACGAAATTTCATATCTTTTTGTATACAGTCAGCAAGAGAAGTCGATTAATACTATGAGACCTGGCGTATCACGTGATCGACCTGCGCAGTAGACGATTTCTGTGCCTTTTTACTACAAATCGTTTACTGCGCAAATCAAATGAGCAATGAATCAGGTTTCATCTCTTGTAGCGCGGATTGTAACATTGTGTGTCTCCACTTCTACATTCTACGCTATATGAACACTAACGTGAATATGGTATAGTGAAGATATGCAATCTTATAGTTAAAAGGATTCAGAGTAAGAACTCTGAATCCTTTTAACTTTAAGATAATAACTTTAACATATCTTTTATTTCTAAAATGTACTAAAAAAAATTAACATTAAAATGCGGATGTTCTTTTATGTGCCATTTTACTAAAATAAAATTCAGTTACCAAGACGCATACACTCGTTTTTATGCTATAATAGTCTGCGTTGGCTTTAAGATAGAACCTTTTTATTATCTTATCAACATACATAGCAACTTTACGTGAAATTCTTGAAAGCACATTTTTTAAAACGTAAAAGAGAGAATGTAGGTAAAGACTAATTAAAATTTAAAATGTCTCAAATGGTTTGATTGAATGCCTTTATTTATTTTATTTATTTCGTAAACAATACATTATTGTGTTGATAATTGGTTCTTAAAAAAAATACAGACATTAATATAAAGAGAGGTAGGGCACAGCGGATAATTCACTCAAATCGGAGCAGCCCGTCTGGGGAAGGACCTCTACCTTATAGAAGATCGTAGCCAAATAGCATTGGTCTCGGCCATATTGTGTTCCTACAAGCGTCTATAGGCTTTGGTGATGCTTACCATCAGGCGGGCCGTATGCTTGTTTGCCAACTATGTGGTATAAAAAAAAATTATAAAATGAAATAATTAATTAAAAATTTGTACAAAGTAGAACATATTAAGTGAAATTCCTCCTCCAATTGATAGGCCTTTAAACTAGGCGCTATCTCAATAAGATAGAAAAATTAGGAAATTCCCACAACATTTGACTAAAGCGATAGTGAGTAATACTGTGAAAGGTAACTAAATTTCTGAAATTACACAAGATTTTTTGAAATCTTAAAGAATAGCAATATTGTATGTATCACATTTTATTTTATTTAAAAAAAAGTGCCTGTAATTCATGTGATTTAGCTGATGTACCACTCAAATTCAATATATCATACAAAGCATCTGTTTTCTAAAACAAAAATGACTTTGAACAGCGTCCCGTGAAATATTTACTCAATATTTCCTAGAAGACGCCATATCTCGGATATAAGACTACAATATTCTTTGAGGCTGCCCTAACTAAGCGTCCTTTGAGAGCTTACTGGCTCTTTGCCTTTTTGACATCAGAATCCCACACTGACCGTATCTCGTTATTTAAAATTTCAAGCTTTCACTCAGTTGTTTTTTTTTATTGGATAAGTAGCTTATTATCTCTTTGCCACTGTGTTAATTTATAATAATACTGGCTGCTTCCCGGTTGTGTTACCCGCGTTTAATATTATGCACAGCAGCGCCATCTATTTTATTAAGCGCCATTGATTATAAGACTTTTGACCAAATCTTCGATAATCGTATACTTTGCGGGATAAAAATCACTCTATGTGTTAATCCAAGGTATCAGCTACCTACATATAAAATATCATTGGCCTAGCCATTTGAGCGTAAAGATGTGACAAACATACTCTCAAACTTTCGCCTTTATAATATAATATTAATAATAATTTTAAAAAAATATATACGCAGATCTCCGAGAAGAAGTGATTAGAATATGGAAACAAGAAAAAGTCTATGAGTACCAATAGTTTTATGTACCACGGGTGTGATACCAGCTTAAAATTAATAGATCTTCCACCTTCCCTATATGTGACCCTACAAAAAGCAGCAATTTTAAATACCTGCAGGATTGTTCGAAAGTTCATGCAAATTAACGAAAACGAACAATAACCTACATTACACACTACACGCTACACTTACTTGGTCTAACCCGTAAGTGTGGTTTAGTCACCATAGCATGGGTTCCAGGCCACCAAGGAACATTAGGTAATGAAAGAGCAGACGAGCTCGCAAGAGAAGGCGCCAGCTCGAGACCCATAGGACCAGAACCTCAGCTTCCGATATCAGCCACCGTTACTAAGGGAGTGATAAACGAACTTATGAAACGCGAAGCACAGGACGCGTGGGCCGGGAGTAACAGCTGCAGACAAGCAAAGTTGTTTGTTAAAGAAAAGGATCACAAAAGAACCCGGACACTACTATCACTAAGCCGGGAAAGACTGGGCATAGTCATGGGCATCATCACGGGGCACTGCAGACTCAACCGACATATGTTCCTAATAGACAACAGCATAGACCCCGCTTGTACTGAATGCGGCGAACCAGAGACCAGCCAGCACTTCCTGGCTGAGTGCATTCACTACAGCAGGCTCAGGTGGGAGACTTTCGAAGTCGATAGGATCGAAGAAGAAGAACTATGTGACCTGGACACTGGTCGCATAGCGGAGTTCTGCAAAAGGAGTTTAAGGTTTTCTGGTGGGAGGTCATCGGGGCCACAGTAACAACCGTATCCACACGGGAATAGGGTGTAATGAGTCCATATAGCGACTTGAACACCCGCCTGTGCCCCGCAGGCGTCCCACCCTATAATAATAATAATAAAAAGTGTGGTTTATAACAGCTAAAGGGCTGAGAGAAAAAAAAGAACATGAAAATAATAATCTTTATTTTTCTCTAATTATATATTAGTGGGATTATAACTATAAATAAACTATTAAGGTAAAACGTTGTGCACATAACTATTGTACAAAACTCGAACATGCGACCCTTGAATGCAATGAAAAGATAATAAGGGCCGGCACAATATGATATTTGCAGAGTAAAAGTTTTTGGACATAGGCTTGCATTAAAGATTATCCCGTACCGGTCGAATCGAAATGAAACCGTTATTGCCACCATGTTTCCTTAGGATGTCTAAACTACGTTTGAATGCGAAAAACTCTCATTTCGTGATAATACCACTAGGAGGAAAATACGAGGACCTACCGACATTACTTTTATTCTCATAGGTGTTATTATAAAGGATATACTTTACAATACAAATTAATACATAACTCTCCATTGCACCATTAAATTAAATATCACTACATAGTATAAAACAAAGTCGCTTTCTCTGTCCCTATGTCCCTATGTCCCTTTGTCCCTTTGTATGCTTAAATCTTTAAAATTACGCAACGGATTTTGATGCGGTTTTCACCAACGGATAGCTTGGTTCATGAGGAAGGTTTATGTATAAAATTTGTCAGGATTTTATGTAAATTGGCTGAAATATAAAGATTATTGTTGGGAGTGTCGGAAAAAATCAACCGCTTGGGAGCTGTCGACGAAAACGCTGGCTAAACCCTTTGAGATATAACAAAACAAAAATTATAGGATATTCCTCTTATTTAGGTCTCCAAAAAAGTCCGCGATAGCATATATTTGTCGTATACGGATAACTTACTATAAAATAAAAAGCGATTTCCGAGTAATAATGCGGAAATAGCGCCATCTAGCGTAGAATAGAAAGAACTTGAATTGGAAACCGATTTTGACGTATACAATATTAATCCTTATCCAGTTAACTACGTTAGTTACCTTAAGTATTTCATGTACATTATTATAATCTTTACATCATATTATTTAAATAGATACTTTAGAAGTTATAGCAAAAAATTTACGCGCTTGCCGAAATTAGTTCAAGTTCTTTCTATTCTACGCTAGATGGCGCTATTCAAAAGCATCGCGCTATGGTTACGTTTTCATTAAATTATAAATATCGCGCGAAAATTAAAGCACTTTAAATCTATTACGCTAGGTGGCGCTGTTTAAAAATAAAATTATAGATACTTACATACTTTTAATTTGTTTATGCTTCACAATTTGAATTATTTAAAGTTAATATTAAGGGTGCATTTTATTTGTTTCGTGTTATAATTTTTGATACAATTTATTGTAAATAGATAGATATGGATAGACACTTACATACTCGCTTCAATTTAGTCCTTTGTTTGGGCTTATTTTAACATCTGTCGCATTTTTTAATGGTTTCGTGTTGATTTATGTTATCTTTGAGTTTTTTTTTATTGACAGATTATAACAATTATTTAAGTTTAATTAGCAATATAAAGTACCTATTTCATGACAATTTAATCATGCCTCGACGAAAGTCTAATATAGGACGCAGTACATCTTCTGCCAAAAGAATTCGTTTAAGTCGAAGCAACGAAAATGATCAAGAGAGGGATGTTCGTTTATCGTTGGACCGTGAAAGGCATGTTTCCCAAAGAGCGCGAGAATCGTCGGTGGATCGCACAGTTCGTTTATCGTTGGACCGTGACAGTCATGTTTCCCAAAGAGCACGAGAATCGTCGGTGGATCGCAGAGTTCGTTTATCGTTGGATTGTGAAAGGCATGTTTCCCAAAGAGCCCGAGAATCGTCGGTGAATCGCACAGTTCGTTTATCGTTGGACTGTGAAAGGCATGTTTCCCAAAGAGCGCGAGAATCGTCGGTGGATCGCACAGTTCGTTTATCGTTGGACTGTGAAAGGCATGTTTCCCAAAGAGCGCGAGAATCGTCGGTGGATCGCACAGTTCGTTTATCGTTGGACTGTGAAAGGCATGTTTCCCAAAGAGCGCGAGAATCGTCGGTGGATCGCACAGTTCGTTTATCGTTGGACTGTGAAAGGCATGTTTCCCAAAGAGCGCGAGAATCGTCGGTGGATCGCACAGTTCGTTTAGCGTTGGACAATGATAGACATAACGCTCAAAGAGACAGAAACGCCCGAAGATAGACAACTCCGCTTACGTAACGACCGTATTCGTTGCTGGAATCGACTTAACTACTCAATGTTTTTCACATGGACAATTTGTATGTTGCCCTGTCACGTGTAACATCAAAAAAAAATATATGTTTGTTTTTACACGAAATGACGCAGAAGTTGTCAATGTGGTATATAAAGAAATATTTTAGTATGTTAAAAAACAAACTAAAATATTTATTTATATATGTAAGTATACGACTGTTTAACACAGGCAGATAGTTATAACCCGTGCGAAGCCGGGCCGGGCCGCTAGTATATAATATGCAGTGAGAAATAATAAGCAATCTTCTCCAGATAACCTGACAGAAGTGGAACATAAAAAGTACAGACGCAGTATGTGACGCAAATTACAAGGACTAGGTAAAAGTGGTAAAATCTAGAAACATTTTAAAGTAATTATCTTTAACTGATTGAGTTTTTTTATAACATACTGCAGACAAACAAACGAGCCACCCGATGGAATGTGGTCGCAGCCACCTATGAACATCAACAATACTTGCGGTGCAACCAATTTATTCCATATATATATATTCCATTTATATATATTATATCTAATACGTAATCTAAGATTAATAACAAAAAATATTTTAATCTGTATCGCTTAATATAACTACCCGAACACTAATTACGAACAGAACAAAAAGAACATTAATCGTATTATTTTGACTGCGAACAATTTACTTTCTGTAGTTGATTCTAGTTGAGCCATGATAATTGAATATCTCGGCGGGTAGGTGAGCATTGTTGGAGCATTACGGGTCTGGAGATATTAATGAACTTTCAGTCAAGAAAATAATAAGTATTCTTTACAAATGTGCGCTTAAATAACAAAAATTTGTTTATGTAACGCACATTGAAATGACGTAACTGGTTTCATTTTTAGATAATAATGTTCATATTTACTAGCGAAACTTCGTTTGCGTGTATTCCACTTTCCCGTGGGAATTTTGCAATGTATTACACAAATATACCTTCCTTTTGAGTCACTCTATCTATTAAAATTTTGACGACCTCCGTGGCGTAATGGTTACCACGCCAGACCGCCACCCAAGAGGTCCCGGGTTCGATCCCCGGTCGGGTCATGATGAAAAACGAACTTTTTCTGATTGGCCCCGGGTCTATATATGTATTTGTTATAAAATATATTATCGTTGAGTTAGTATCCCATTACACAAGTGTCGAACTTACTTTGGGGATAGCTCAATCAGTATGAATTGTCCCTATATATATTTATTTATTATTTATTTTAAAAAACGCATCAAAATCTGTTGCGTAGTTTTAAAGATATATGCATACATTGGGACAGACAGACAGACAGCGCGACTTCATTTTGTACTATGTAAAGAAAAATTACATGCAACGTAGTATTTCGGAACTGTATAAACTATTTAAATTACTCGACAAAATCACAAATTCAAGTTAAATAAACCATTTAATTTTATATTGAATTGATTATTTTGGAAGACGACTCAAGTTTAAAAAAGACGGTAATTAGCGTTGACGAAGCAAAGGGGCCCGTCCCTCAAAGAGGCCCTCGGATAATCCCCTAATATCATAAGTGTCTGATGCTATCTGTCCAAGTCTTTCAGTATTTTTTTACGCTTGTCGCTTTTTTAAAGAAATTAATTGCTCAAATATTCAGGGGTAAGGTGAATACCGCAAGTATTTTGGGTACGCTTTTCACTGAATAATAAATAATAGTACTTTACGTCGTGCTTTATTGTAGAGTTATACGCACTAGCTGTTTTGATCAAGTTCAAATTTTAAACTTAAATTTTATTAAGAATCTTGAATACATCCTTTATACTTTACTTACTAATTTATTGTTAGTGTACAATGAGCAGTTTTCTTTTAGGTATAAGCAGTTGGTTTTTAAAATCATCAAAACATGACGCTAGCTTTATTTTTTGGTATTATTGAGGCCAAATATTTAGTCTGTGGCAAGTAAGAACTGACCGAATGTCATTTTGTTTAATTTCTGTTTCTATCATTTGTCATTTCTGAAGCATTGATTGAAGTTTTTTTGTATTGTATGAACATTGTAACCTCAAAAAGTTGTTACTTACATAATTTAATTAATAATACTCTAAAGTAATACTTTCTTCAAACTTTTTTTTTAAATATTAAAATAAATGGCGAAAAGCAAAAAGGTCACTCCACAATTAAAGAGTGGGTACTCTTTAATTACCAAAAGTGCTAGGCTGCGCCATCTATAGAGTGTTTAGAAAAGCTATAAAATACCTAAAAGAAAACTGCTCATTCGATTTTATTTAGTTTAATATTTATTTAAAGCTAGTATAGTCTCTCTAGGGTCACCAGAAAAAAAAATCTAAAGTACGGAGAAAAGGCCTGATTTCCATTAAAAATCCTGAGATTGATTTTAAAGTTTGAGATTTTTGTCACAAACATGCTTAACAATTTAAAAAAGTTGTAATATTATCGTTTTTACACACTGTGGATCTCGCTCACGCGGAGCAATTATTACCAAAGGAAGATTATTTTTGGTTTTGTTTTAAATTAATTTTAAAGTTATCTTTAAAATATAAGCTGTTTTTTTATTAAAAATTCTAAAAATCCTGAGATTGCATGAGATTTGCAAAATCCGGCTGCAATCCTGAGGAGAGTTCAAAAGTCCTAAAATCTTAGGACAAATCCTGAGATATGGTAACCTTACTTTAGAGTACCTAAAACAATCCAATACCGATCGCTCGATTCGTTTTAAGACTAGCCTAGCAGGTCAAACAAATCTGTTGCTTCTGTGTAAATAAATATCTAATTCTTTGTAATGATGTTGCTGACCGTACTCAATGAAAAGCATGCGGAAAATGACTTAAATTAGTTTCAAAATTTTAGAAAAAATAATTTTTCTGAAATTTTATGGTCAGCCCATAAAATAAATTCGTTACTCTAAGGTTGCCTTAAAAAGATTGCTTTTAGCAATAAGGCCGCCTTGTTACGACACTAGTGTGTAAGCTATTTATCTGTACTGTTTCCTACAATTGTGAATTGCAATAGCATATTCTATCTATCAATTTTCCCAACTGTGATTTTGAGAATAAAACTTTGTGTCAATTACATCGATGCACTATTTATAGTAGTGCAATGGGGGCTACATTGCGGGCGTCTAATGGTTGGTGCACTTCTGACTAATGTCCAGTGCCTTGTCTGAGTAATGGCACTGCAATCCGCCCTTTGAACAATTTACTAGCTGTTGTAGCAACTGAACGATTGGGGGGAAATCTCTTTTATTCATTTTGTGGTTAAGCAACTACATTTTCATACTGCAAAAGTTACAAACAATTATACAGAAGATAAAAATCTAAATGAAAAGATAAAAATTATTTCCAATTCCGATTATGTAAGTTTAGCTAATTAGTTTTATTATACCATTCACGAGTAGCTTATAACTTATCTACATTATTTTCTTTTATTATAAACATCTGTGTCAGTGACATTATGAATCTCGAAACAAACAAAACGAAATCAGTATTGTTCTGAGTAACTTCAATCCACTTAGTACATTCCCACGTATTGTTGTAAACATTTTATTTAGATAATTCCAGTAGCTCTGAGATATTTCTCTTAAAAGCATTATCCCAACAAAATAAAGTGTAATGACTTTTTACCTTGTTCTAGAAAGTTTACTAATGTTTTCGCTCGACCAAACCCACTTATGTGTGAAATTTTCACAGAGCAGCAGCTCTCGGGAAAATATTTTATCTAATTTAAATCTACAAAGTTAGTTAAAAAGGATAATTCTTTGCAAATAGAAACTGCTCATTTAGCGATACGCTTGAAGTATAACTTTTGTTCAGTTTCGTAATCCATTGGGATCCAATCCGATTGGGATCTATCCTTATGCCCATGATAAGAGGCATGTGTTGATGGCGGATACAACTGCTGTCGTGTTCTTGATACGAGTACCGAGGAAAATATCACTTCAGCGACAGCCGAGAAATCCGAATATAGTTTCATATATCAGACGAACTACTCCCGGAACCCCGAAAATTTCTTAACTACGTTGTTATAATTCCATCACATTAATAACATACCTAATATCCAAAGCTGATCAGGTTCTGGAAGGTCGTGTTCGCGTACCACGGTAAGGATGTGATCACAAATATCAACGCGTGCGCTGCGACTGCGCGAAAATAATGCGAGCTAGTATTTATCTGCATGCCACGTGCTTATAATTGGACCAGTAAAAAATGTGGTGTGTATCATGCGGAGATGTCAACTAGTCGAACTAGGTTTCATTACAAAAATTTTAAATGGTTAAAATCTCGTGTCAATCTCACTCACTATCTTTCTCAGACTTTGACAATTTTATTTTAGCACAAGTAGGTTAAGCCCCAGTTTACTCTCTTTAGACGATTGAGCCCCGCCGCGGGCCCAGTGGACCTAGTCGATATTTGAACTGATCCTGCTGACAAATTTTGGGATTTGTTTATTCAAGGAGTAAATAACTCGAGTACATATACGAATACTTTGTCGGGTTGAATCTGAATCTGCATCGATAAGTGTGTTCTCAGCCTAAGTACTTAGAAATGGAATACTCCATAAAGGTACCCATTGCACGTACTCTGGGCCGAATTCCAGATACCGGATTGGAATTTTCCCTCATATTTCTGTGGTTTCAGCCGAAAATCTACTAGTATAGGCATGCCGATGGGATGCCATTGAAGTTATGTTTGTAAGCATTCTAATGTCCTTCGACGGTAATTGAGACCCTGAAAACAATTTTCCTCTTAATACAATTTACATTATGGAAATTGGTGTCATATTGTATTACGTCATTCACACGTATTTTTCATATGGCACTGAAAATCAGCGTCACGCACGGATATATTATTGCCGTGCGTGGCATATGCTGAGTGCTACCATTATGGTGCTGTATTTGGAATATGGTTTTTTATGTTTAGATTTGAGTTAATTTTAAAATGTATATGTGCTTTATATACAAAAATATTTTCTTTTTCTGTTTCTTCGAATCTTTTTTATTTTAGTGGAAATATAAAAATCGATATTTCCTTATTCGGTATTTTTTCTTTTTTATACCAAACAAGCATACGGCCCGCCCGATGGTAAGCATCACCGTAGCCTATAGACGCTTGCAGTACCGGGGGTGTCACTCACGCGTTACCAATCCACCCCCCCCCCCCTTCCCCAAGTGCTCTGGAAACCTTACTCACCGTAGGAACACAACATGGCCAAGACCAATGCTATTTGGCTACGATCTTAAAATATTTCTAAGTATTGTATTCTACCCTTGTATAGTCTGTAAAAGATTAATTTATTTGTAGTGAACTTAGTTCTATCACCGACAATAATAATTATTACAATATTTGTCCATTACAAAATGTTGTTAATTTCCCACCAGCCTTTAGGCCCACGTGTTGTACAAATGTGGTGTAATTGTGAATGTACACGAATCGCAACTTTGCGGTATAAACTTCCTAAATATAGTTTCTAATATTCGAATTATTCATATAATTATTATAAGCTAGCGAAACACGCGCCACTGTTCTTGTGTGGCTTTCCCGTGGGAATTTCAGAAAACGTATGTATTATACATTTAAAAACATACTTGAATCACTATATCTGTTATTGAAAACTGCACTAAAATTCGTCGTTTAGAATAGAATAGAATACGCTTTATTTGCAATACACAAACAAGGGATACAGAAAACGTAACAGTTACACACAGTGTATATGCAACAAGGCGGCCTTATTGCTGAGAGCAATCTTTTCAGGGCAACCTTAGGGTAACGAATTTCTACATGAAGTGGGCAGGGCCAGCAAGACATAATCATCAGCAGGACATATTGATAATATTTTATGGATAGGTATTATACTATATATACATACACAAATATATACAATCCTACATACATATTATTACATACATATTACGTACATACATAAATCAAAATATACTTAATACAATATATATAATTAATAAATATACTTACACAGGATATAATGTCGTTACACTTAAGAGAGCAAGAAAATGATCTTTAACTAGTTTTTTAAAGATATGGATGGACTGAGCAGATCTAATAGTTACCGGTAAACTGTTCCACAGCCTGATGGCCTGGACGGTGAAGGATAGGTCAAAGGATTTAGAAGAATGGTTTAGTTCAGCAAACAGTCAGCGGAAGCGATATTTTTATTTATATCCGTACTAAAAACTGTATTTGGGGTTACTTAATGCATTTTCCAGAAGTAATAAACGTCAGCGCAGCCACGCTGTTTTACTGCCGGTAAGAGACAGGAACGACAACAACCCTGGACTGTATCGAAAGCATTACAGACAGAAAACTAAATGGTTATAAACACAATTAACAGTTTTACAACTTTATTGTTATATTCAAATGGTTAAACGTATTGTGCAAATAAATACACAATTATTTCTGAAACAAAACGTGCTTAAGCGGTGGGGAGGCAATTTATAAAATAGCTCAATTAAATGGCTCATAGACTCTCAACAGAGCTTTCGAGACAATAGAAGTTATATACAAGTGGATAAGGGAAAACATGTTTCTTTAAATAATATTTGCATCTTTAAATCCAGCCACTTTAGATCGAAAATTGGAGGCACTTGAGACGATGTAATTCTTGAAGTATTTGAACTTATATTGTTTTCTATATTTATAGACAGAGTGGAGGTTAAAAGAATATACGTGATATTTCTAAACCATCTACAATTACCATTAAACATCCTGAGAATGATATATAGAATTGTACAATAATGGACGAAACACGCATAGAATGTGTACGGGTCGGACGCAGGTTGCTTGCCGCTCCGTTAGGTTTATTAGCCGGATCCACACCAGACGATCTAACGCGATTCAAATGCGCGGGGCAGGATCTCGATCCAATGAAGCATTTGATGTGAACTTGCCTCGTGCGATCCCAGCGCATAAAACAGCTCAGAACTATCCGCGATCTATGGTCCTGGATCGCGGTTTGAGGATCGTCCATCCAACTGGGATCGTCTGGTGTTTATCCGGCTATTAAACGTCAACACAGACGACGATTGTGTGAGTCAGACGGAGTTCTGATAAATTGCGGCGCACAGTTCGTGACTGATTCGCACCAATTTCTGTGTGATATTAGCTTTATTATGGCTTCGTTGCAAACAAATATCTATTGTAGGTATGAAAAATAATATCACAAGATGTGATTACTTCAGCAACCGTATTATATTCTCGTGAAAACCTATATAATTGGCTTCCTGTTATACTGTTTTTATTATAGTTAGAGTTTATCAATACCTACTGTTTACTTTATTCTTTACAAACATATTTAATACTGTCATAATGTCTAATACGTTCAGTTGCAATAAAGACCTCGTCCAGAAGCCCGTGTCTCATTCAATAAAATAGTTCAGTTCATTGGAAAATCAACCTTAGCACCTCAACATATGGTCCTAATCGATTCGGATACCTGCGCTCAGAAACCGGTCGACCCGAGCGATAAGAATTGTGGCCGAGCCGTTTTTTCTATATGAAGATCATTAGAGAACAATAGAAGTGGTCGAGTGCGGTTATACTAACTAGACTTTTGGTGCATTCATGTTATTATTACAAATTAAACATTTTAAATAATAATAAACTATCAAGTGAATTACTATGGCGTCGTTAAAAGAAACAGTGGAACTTTTAGAAGATTTATTTGATTTAATAGTGCGGGCAAAAACTAATTATAAGAAGAGTCCAAAATCTAGATTAACTAAAGGATATATAGAAACTAGATTACAAGCTTTAGAAGACTACTGGATTTCATTTAAAAATGCACATCAGACTTTAATACAGATTACTACTAAAGAACAAAGAGTGTCTATAAATTATTTTAAAGAAGAAAAGTATAGTGAGTGCGAAGAAATTTATTTAGATTTGAAGACGGAGATGATAGACGCTGTCGAGTTATTCACTACAAAAAAGGAAGAGGTTTCAGAACATACACCTAGAACAGAGGGTTCACGGAGCACCGAGGTCAGGCTTCCTACACTCAACCTACCTTCCTATGCGGGTGCGTACGAAGATTGGCAGTCATTTGAAGATACGTTTAGAGCATTAATACATACAAACAAATCATTAAGTCAGGTACAAAAATTTCATTATTTGAAGTCGTGTTTATCGGGTGAAGCCATGTGTACTATCAAACATATAAAAGTGACAGAACGTCATTATGAAGAAGCTTGGAATACGTTAAGAAATAGATACAATCAGAAGCGACTTATCGTAAATGAAACATTGAAGAAGTTTTATTTATTTAGAAAAATGAACGCGCAATCATCGGCCCAGCTGAAATCTTTAATTGATGGGGCAAAAGGGTGTATAACAAGTTTGAATGCGATGGATATTAATACTTCGACATGGGACCCTATTATGATATTTCTAACAGTAACTAAGTTGGATAATGACACACACCAACAATGGGAATCTCATGTAAGTCGAGAATTTCATACTGATTTAGCTACGATGAATAGTCTCACTGCATTCTTAGAAGAGAAAATACAAACACTCGAGTTAACCAGTCCGACTTCATCTAACACAACACAAAGAACACAAAGAATAATAAATAAAGAACGTACTTTTCACACGACTAGCACAAACATGATTTGTAAATTATGTAACGGAGAACATCTTCTTTGTCACTGCCGGGAATTTGCAAAATTGGACCCGAGCAAGAGAAGTGAGGTAGTCAAAACTCAACGATTATGCTACAACTGCTTATCATCAGGCCATCCTATCTATCATTGTAAACAGAAGACTTCTTGTAAAATTTGTGGAAAGCGACATCATTCACTTTTGCATTATTGTAAGAAGGAAGAAAGTTCTAAGGACACCGAGAAGATTAGTGCATCACCTGGAATTTCCTCCACATGTACAAATGATGACGACATACAAGAAGAAGAAGATCCCCAGGATGAGACCATTGTATCCAACTTTACACGAAAGCAGAACAACGCATTATTAGCAACAGCATTAGTACCGGTCAAGAGTGAGAACGGCCGAGAGACTTTGCTGAGAGCATTAATCGACCCTGGTTCACAGGCATCATTTATTAGTGAACATGCAACTCAACTCATTCAACTTAAGAAAACCCCAACACGAGGGTCAGTCATTGGAGTAGGATCCCTATCTACTTCAATTCGCCATACAGTCCAACTAAACCTAATGTCAAGGTATGATAAAGAGTTTAATCATCATATTCGAGCATACGTACTGAAGTCAATTACATCCACATTGCCTCGCAAAAACATACAACAGAATATCGAGTGGTCACATTTAGATGGTCTAGCCCTAGCAGACCCACAATATTTCGTGTCAAGCAAAATTGATTTATTGCTCGGCATTGAGGTATACACAGAGATCGTAAAGAATAATTTAATCAAAGGTCCACAAGGTACACCAACAGCACAAGAAACCAACCTTGGCTGGATTTTATTTGGGAACATTCACGATCAGTCTTCATCCATCACTCATCTTGTTGTCATGCATCATCAGGTGGACATAGACATGGATCACCGCCTGAAAAAGCTTTGGGTAATAGACGATGACACAAAAAACCGAAAGCTAACTTCTGAAGAACGAACATGTGAAGAAATTTATGAGAAGGAGCATTCAAGAACCACAGATGGGAGATATATTGTAAAGTTACCATTTAAGAGATCACCTGAAGAAGTAGGACAGACGAGAGATACTGCTTTGAAAAGATTAGAACAAATAGAACGGAAATTAGAGAGAAATCCAAAATTAAAAGAAGAATACTCTAAAGTAATGGAAGAATATATACAATTAAATCATATGGAGAAGGTTCCGAAAGAAGAAAAAGAAAATCATTCAATATATCTACCACATCATGCAGTTATCAAAGATAGTGAAACAACAAAAGTTAGAATTGTTTTCGACGCCTCATGCAAGGGGTCAAACAATGTATCACTTAATGACTTAATGTTCGTGGGACCTCAGTTACAAGAAGATTTGAGAAATCTTATTATGAGATGGCGTATGAAGGAGATATGTTTTACTTCAGATATTTGTAAAATGTATCGTATGATTTTAGTGAAGAAGGAAGACGCAGATTGTCAGAGAGTATTGTGGAGAGAGAATCCTACGAATGAAGTTGAAGACTATAGAATGCTACGAGTGACGTTTGGTACAGCATCTGCTCCCTATTTGGCAATCAAGACGCTGAAACAATTGTCACAAGATGAACATGACAAATTTCCAGTCGGAACTAAGATACTAGCAGAAGATTTCTACGTCGACGACTGTCTTAGCGGAGATCATACCCTTGAAGGCGCCGTCGAAGCTAGTAGACAACTACAACAGTTACTGGAGAAAGGTGGTTTTGTACTACAAAAGTGGGCATCAAATAGCAAAGAATTTCTAGAACAAATTCCACAATCATTAAGAAGCACATGTGTTGAGAAAGGAATTACTGATGAGAGTATTATCAAAACTTTAGGAATATCATGGAATATGACAACAGATTCATTTCATTACCAAACAAAGTTACCTTCAAAACCAACGTTCATCACGAAGAGAAGTATTTTAGCAGACGTACAGAGTTTGTTTGATCCACTGGGATGGATATCACCAGCAATCATCACCGCTAAAATGTTGATCCAAAATATATGGAAACAGAGACTTGATTGGGATGAAACGATTGATCAAATAGATGAAGAAGAATGGATAAAATTACGTCAGAGTTTTGAAATGATGGACAAAATACAAATTAAAAGATGGATATACACACATGAAAACACAAATAAACTAAACATACATGGCTATTGTGATGCGTCAACCAAAGGCTATTGTGCTGTAGTTTATTACAGAGTTGAAACTCAGAATGACATCAAAACAGGAATCATTGCATCTCGAACGAAGGTGGCTCCTCTCAAAACTCTTTCTTTGCCACGGTTAGAGTTGTGCGGTGCCGTACTTCTGGCCAAGCTATTAACGCAAGTCAGAGAAGCAATGAGATTGAACGAAAGACAAATCTTTGCATGGACAGACTCGACGATTGTTTTGTCGTGGCTAGTGGGCGATCCCAATAGATGGAAGCCATTCGTCAGCAATCGAGTTGTGGAGATTTTAGATAACGTTTCTGTTACACAATGGTTTCATGTCAAATCTAAAGAGAACCCAGCCGACATTGGGTCAAGAGGAACAAATTTACACAGTCTTATTGAAAACAAGTTATGGTGGGAAGGGCCAGAATGGCTAAAGAATAAAAACATTGATATCACTAAACCTAACATTCCTGCCACAGACATAGAAATGAAAAATATTGCATTGAATATAAAATTTGAAGAAGACAAGTCAAAATTAATTACTGAAGAAATGAACACATTACAAGAACTTTTGATAGTTATAGTGTACAGTTTAAGATTTATATATTCAAAAAAGAGAACAGAAGATATAGATAAACCTATAACGACAAATGAACTACAAAATGCATTGATAAAATGTATATTGATTACACAGAAGGAAGAATTCAATAAAGAGATAGAAGCTCTAAGGAATAAAAGAAACGTGACAAGAGAAAGTACTTTAAGAAGTTTGAATCCATACCTAGATGAAAACAATATAGTTAGAGTGGGAGGCAGATTGAGAAACGCCGATGTAAGTGACGATCAAAAACATCCCGTTATTCTTGGCAACAGAAGTCATTTTGCACGTCTCATTGTGGCTGAAGCTCATCAGAAAACATTGCATGGTGGGATTCAACTTATGCTTTCTTACATCAAGTCTAAATACTGGATCATAAAAGTGAAGAATTTGATAAAGACGCACATTCACAAGTGCATTATATGTGCTCGACACAAATCCATGTCAAGGACACAGCTCATGGGAGATCTACCCAACGTTCGTACCACTCCATCAAGAGCTTTTCTTCACAGCGGAATTGATTTTGCCGGCCCTTTACAGGTGCTCATGTCAAAGGGCAGAGGAGCTAAAACCAATAAAGCTTATATCGCTGTATTCATTTGTATGTCCACTAAGGCCATACATCTTGAGTTAGTTGGCGATCTCACATCAGAAGCATTTATCGGAGCGTTCAATAGATTTGTATCTCGACGTGGACGATGTTTACAAATATGGAGTGACCATGGCCGCAATTTTGTAGGCGCTAATAAAGAGCTTCAAGAGGCATGGAAAGAAGCAAACCTGCAGTTACCTGGTCACTTAACAGACATACTCGCAGCAGATGGCACGCAGTGGAATTTCATCCCCCCTTACAGTCCAAATTTCGGCGGATTATGGGAGGCGGCCGTCAAATCAACAAAATTCCATCTGAAGAGAATATTAAATACTAGCCTCACATTTGAGGAGACATCCACCATCCTTTGTCAGATTGAGGCTTGCCTCAACTCTCGACCATTGGTACCTATAGACACGTCAGACACGGAATGGGAAATTTTGACACCCGGACATTTTTTAATTGGCGAAGCACCTATCGCTATTCCAAATCCGAATCTCCAAGATATCAGTGTTAGTAAATTATCACGTTGGCAGCATACGCAGCGTCTGGTAGCAAGTTTCTGGCATCGCTGGCAGAACGAGTATTTGACACGACTTCAGGCTCGTACTAAGTGGATGAGGAAGCAGAAGGAATTTGAGATTGGCGATATTGTGCTCTTGAGAGAAGACCAATTGCCACCAGGCAAATGGGCTATCGGCCGTATTGTAGCGAAACATCCCGGAGAAGACAACCTAACAAGAGTGTATAGTATAAAATGTCGTAGTGGAGTAGTTAAAAGATCTCTTTCTAGAATTTGCGCTTTGCCAATAGATAAAGATTAGTTTTACATATTGTTACAAAATTAGATAAGTTGTTACCTTTTTCTATTATTTTTTTATTATAACTTGGAATATATTGTTAGTCCGAGTAGGTATGTGATACATTCACTACATGCTGTAATTTTGTTAAAATCATTTTGCTAAGTTGGTCAGTTATAAATATTTCGAAATTTTGTTAAGAACCTATCAGTTCATGCATGCTACAGATTGTTTATAAAACTTAGGTACTGGCATAATATATTTTGTTAAGTTCGGTTACAAGTTATTAGGTATTGGTGTAGTGGGTAGTTATTTTTCTGTTCAGTTAAGGACTTCGCCCTTCGGTGGGCGGGATGTTTACTTCATTCTTTACAAACATATTTAATACTGTCATAATGTCTAATACGTTCAGTTGCAATAAAGACCTCGTCCAGAAGCCCGTGTCTCATTCAATAAAATAGTTCAGTTCATTGGAAAATCAACCTTAGCACCTCAACACCTACATAAATAAATAGTTTAACAAAAGTTTTAGAGCAAAATTATTGTCCAAATACTTCTTCACAGTAAGATTCCACGCTATGGTCACTACGTGAAAAGAATGTCAGTAAAGAGTATAAATTATAAGTTGTTCACAAATAGAGTAATTAAAAATTTCATCTCTCATCGACCCACTCCTGGGTATAAGCGGTGGCTTATACCCAGGAGTGGGACGAAAGTAAGGAGTGGGACAGTAGACGAAAGGAGGCTGGAGGTGTCCAGCCTCCTTTCGTCTACGACATATCTCTCTGTCTCAAGTCTTCTCTATCAATTTTCTCCCAGACTTTTGCCTGACATACTACCCATCTCGCTGACAAGCGTCTTTAACTCCGTTTTCTGTTCCTATGGTACCACTGTGTGACTGCCTTACTCTATCTTCCATCGTCCCTTCTACCCAGATATCTCGTCCAATTCCACTTTAGTATACCGGCAGGCAATAAAAACACATCAGTTTCTATACACATAGCTTTCTGTATTTAAAAGTGACTGACAGTCTTTATCGTCTGTACTTGCAATTTTAATATTTACACATTTTAATTACTATATTCTTCCTTTTTTTGCTACCACTGTTTTGACTACTCATTTCTCATATTCAAGTTTTTTAAACATACATAGATAGAATATTTTTTTTTTGCAATACACAACAAGGTAATGCATTAAACGCGAATAACTAATATTACAGACTAGTGCATTGGCAACAAGGCATACTATTGCAGGCAGAAATCTTTTCAAGGTTTAGCTGAATGATATTTTACAGAGATTATTTAAACGACAATTCTACACCGTTTAGGACAAAAAGATTGACCAATTCCGTTGTCATTTATACACGACACACACGGCTGTAGTCAGACCGCAGGCATTAAGCGAATGGCCAGTTTTCACGCCGTGGTCGCTGCGTGATTAATCTCACATCACGCCGTACGAATTCATTGCTACAAAAAGCAATGGCAAGTTTGCACGCAGCGTCAAATAAATTGCTTGTGTTTTTGCGTTCGCTTTTCCTAGAATACGGGTTTATACGGGCTGTATTTGGTTCGTGTTCATATCTACATTTTTCTAGGAAATAAGTGATAGCTGTACGTATATAATTATTTCGTTGTGTGTGGCCGATTGTAGTCGAACATATATGACATTTGCTAGCTCGACCCCTCTCGATGACCTCCGTGGCGTAATAGTTACCATGCCAGACCGCCACACAAGAGGTCCCGGTCATGATGAAAAACGAACTTTTTCTGATTGGCCTCGCTCGGGTCTTTGGTGTATCTATATATGTATTTGCTGTAAAATGTAAAATAATTAAGTTAGTATCCCATAACACAAATACTTACGAACTTACTTTGAGGCTTGCTCAATCTGTGTGAATTGTCCCTATATATTTATTTATTTATTATATTACCTTCTCACAGTATATCGGCGTAAAGCAGTATTGCGTTTTAATATTTGAGTAAGAGATCCGAAAGACTAATACTCCTTTCTTTATACCTTCTCAACTTCTCACCCTATTTCCTTTTTAGGGTTCCGTAGTAAACTATAAGGTCTAATAGTTTCGCCATGTCCGTCTGTCCGTCCGCGGTCTGGCGCCTAGACGCTTGATGCTAGAAAGCTGTAATTTGGTATGTATACTCTTATTAACAATGTTAATGAAGTGGTAGAACAAAATTTTGAAAAATATTTTTTTTTGGGGTGCCTCCCTACAGGTAAAGTGGGGATGAAAATGTTTTTCGCACCGACCCCATCTTGTGAGGTATCGTTAGATAGGTCTCTTAAAAACATCGAGGGTATGGGAAGATTATTTTCCGATACAATGATCCGATTGCGAATTATTTACATTTAACGTGTCAATTTTCGTTTTGCACGGTGGTCCCACCTCTATCTCCGAAAGTCTTGTGTTTAAAAAATTTGAAAAAAATTATGGTATCTGTCCATATAGTAAACCTACAAGGAAAACTATAACGGTTAAGGTGGCACTACTAGTTACCGAGTAATAGCTGACGAACTAATGAAGTAAAAATTTTTTGACGAAAACGTACAAATGTCACAGAATATGGCATTGTACTCATCTGCAAGCAAGAAATGCTTAGCCAATACGGAACCCTACATTGTGCGTGGCCCGACACGTACTTGCCCGGTTTTTTTTTAGCAGAAAAGGTATTGGTCTCTGATATTACTGATGTTACGCGCCTGTAACCACCATTCATCAGGTAGGTACCCACTTTTTTCTTTATCACAAAAATGGTAATCGGTGTGTCATTAAAAAAATTGCGTATCCCGTGATTTCTAATATTTAATTAGTAAACGGTAGGTCCATCGCTAGAAATCTTTTTCTCAAAAGATTCCAAAAATATAGGCTATGTATAAAATTTATTTTAATTTTTTTTTATAGCGTAATTTATTTAGCCAAAAAGAAAAGATTGCTAGAAATCAATATCCAATAAGGATTTGTTACGGAGTGATTGCTTTCCAAAATGTACAGCATACAATATAACCTGAATTAGAGGGTTGTAGTGAACACTGCTCTGAGACAAAGGGTGGATTGTCCGACATAGTAATTTGTCTGTCTGTGACTCAGCTCTCCTCAAAGGTACACGTTTAAATTACATGAGATGTGTCAGAACCCTTAATTCGCGTGCAATGATCTCTTGGTATCATTTGTTTGTAATCTCTTTGTGGTATTTACTCTATAGATTATTATATTTCTGGAAGATTATACTGTACTAGCGAAACCCGCGCAACTGGAAGAAATTTCGGAATGTATAATATATTCAAACCATCCTCTTGAATCACTCTTTCTATAAACAAAATCCTTTGCGTAGTTTTAAAGATCTAAGGCATATGTTGGATGTTGCAAGCAAAAATCATCCTAAAGATGGTCCTCCTATCCTCGAGGCGACTGTACATAGAAACAGACGTGGCACAGACAGACAGAGGGACAGAGGGAGCGACTTAATTTTATACTATCCATATTCATATTCATATAATAACATAAAATGGTTTACAATGAAGTTCACACATTAATAAACGTTGTGTAATGCGTGTTTAGTTATACAATGTTTTGTCACTTTCACACTTCATTTAACTCTCATCAAGAAAGACAAGTGACACAATAGTGAATAACTATATTACTCGTTATACTACGTTTATTAGTAAGGGGGTTAAGTGGTCAATATAGGTCTTATACAAATTGTAAAACCACCTTTTCAAGGCATGAGTGAATTATTAAGGCTACATTTAAACAATTTTTACTAAACTATAATATAAAAATAAATAATAACAAAGAGAAATAGCATAAACACGAATTTTACAATTACATCATTAGTATTTATCATTATTATTATTTTATTCTATTACACATATTGCATTTTATCAAAAATATTTTATTTTTTATTGCACAAAATTTTAATTTTTATCGTTAAATATTTATACCACCAACCATGTGTACGTACTTGGATCCGCAGAATGTTTTTAATTTTAGTGAGTGAAGGGAATGGAGTTCCAATGGTACAAAAAAAGAACTATCCAATATCACTAAGCAAAGATTTCAGTGAGATTTCTCTCAGGATATTAGCCTTCGCCGTTGTGAAACTAATTAAACATGATGTAAAAACTAAAACCACGAAAATGAATAAAAATACGTTATAAAAGTATACAAATATAACACAGACTGTAGTTTGCACAGATAAAAAAAACTGGGATTCGTTGAGTAACCCAATTAAAAGTTTACGAGATTAACCTTTGTTCCACCGACATAACCTCGACCGTTAAAAAAATATTTAAAATCTAGACTAGTCACGACGTAACTTAAAAATCATCATTGACTTATATGTATACCTATTACTATAGTCAATGTAAAATTTAAACAAAATAAACAAATTCACGGCCTTGGCCATATTATAAACGACTTCACA